>CM060429.1:79118544-80318544 GCA_030545235.1 Helianthus tuberosus | reverse complement strand
ACTGTTCATCCTAGCGATCTTCTGCTGTTCCAGATCCTGACTCTCGATCTTTTCAATAAACTGAGATATAGTCAACCCATCATAAACACCTGTATTTTTCAGAATCACCAAGTATGTTCCCCACTCGTTCTGCGGTAGTGCATCGGCTAGCTTGTCCACCCATTCTTCACGATCTTTTGTAATACTCAACATTGACATTGATCCTACAAGGTGACAGTATCTCTCAATCAGCTTCTTTGTGTCTTCACCTGGTAAACTGCTGAACATATCAAATTCTTTTTTAAGCAACGCTTTCTTGCTCTTTATCATGTTCTCACTTCCCTCGAATTTAACCCTAAGAGCATCCTAGATTGACTTTGCAGTTTTATAGTGCTGTAACAATATGAATATATCTTCTTAGATCGCTTGCTGCAACAGACTGATCATCATCTTTTCTGCTTTGTACATAACTGTCTCTTGATCTGTGAACTCAAATAACTCTTTAAGAACTTGTAAATCGGTTCTAGGCAACACATACTTCTTCAATATACACTCCCATGATCTAAGATGATTCGCTTGAACCCAGTTCTCAAATCTATCTTTCCACCCATAGTATTCTTCGATACTCATCAATTTCGGGGGATTTTAGGTGGTTCCCCTCTCGTTTTATAAGTTCATGGCTTGAGCAATTGCAGCTGGAGTAGATGGTGTTGCAAATGCGTTGTAGAATTCTGTATCCATGATCACTTGGCACGTTTTTCAATAACTGTGACAAATAAGCGAAACTAGAATGACGTATCAAAGAGCGAAACTGCTGAGGTCAAATAAGCGGAACTACAAATGTGCACTAGAAGCGGAACTGTTGATGTATCAATAAGCGAAACCTAATAAGCGAAACTCCAGAACAGTCCCTTGAAGCGGAACTTTGAAGCGAAACTCTGATAACTTTGAAGCGGAACCTCACATATGATGACACACAAGCGGAACTACCATGTAATTTGGAGCGGAACCTCTGAAGGAACTACTCAAGCGAAACCCCAAATTGTCAGTTGAAGCAGAATCTTTCAAGCGAAACAGTCAAGTAACCCTTTAAGCGGAACCTATTCGAAAGTCAATATGATCCACTTTTAGTTTGTATTTTGGTCCAAAACTTTCCAGGATTTGTCTTTGAACTATTGCGCACAATCTGAGAAATTTTGAGCCAATTCTGATCGTCACAACTTTCCGAATTGATAAAAGAAGATGTAGGAGTAAGAAACGATGATGAAATCCGGCTAATTTCTGTAGAAAACCTCCTCCCAAGCTCTGATACCACTTGTAGGATCGTGTTCTGACCCGAACGATTCGTTCAGAGGTGTTCTCCTATGTTTCAGGTGCAGAATAACAAGAAACGTAGGTAGAAATAGCTTGCTCTTCACTTAATCTACTGTTTTATTGATTTGACAATGTTTACAACTCAATCATCACACCGGCAGTACCTCGGTATGGAAATCACAATTATTACAAATGAGTTCACTTCAAAGGTATATATAGTGTTCAGGTTTCGCTTCAAGTGACATGCACGAATAAGCGAAACCTTCAACTTTGCCGTATAAGCGAAACCTTGATATATAAGCGGAATCTCTAGAATATGACCCTATAAGCGAAACCTCTTCCTAACACACATACATTCTCCTATTTTCTCGTATATTGAGCCCTAATCTATACAATGCAATGTATGACTCGATCCTAGACGAAGTCGACAGACGAAGTGCACCAACAATAATCAGGTGCCAAAGACGATCAGATCGTTGGGACGGATTGCCGTCCGATCAGATAGCCATCCTATCCTATCGATCGGACAGCCGTCCTATCGGACAACCATCCTATCCTATCGGACAGCCATCCTATCCTATCGGATAGCCGTCCTATCGGACAACCATCCTATCCTATCGGATAGCCGTCCTACCGGATAGCCATCATATCCTATCGATCGAACAGCCGTCCTATCGGACAACCATCCTATCCTATCGATCCGACAGCCGTCCTGTCGGACAGCCATCCTGTCGGACAGCCATCCTATCGGGCAGCCACCCGATCAGATTACCATTCGACACTTGTTTCCCCGCCACCCTTTAACGCATTGTTCGGCGCTTACGCTATCAATATGTAACCAGGCTAATCTCAGACATCCCTTCAATCCAACCAAGTTGTGCTTACTTTCCGAACACCAACTGTGAGTATACTTGAACCCTTTGTGCTTTTGCATTTTTGGGTGTAACATACGTTGCTATCAAATCGAATTACATCGAATGCTTAAACTACTTATCACTTGCGAATGACTTACGTGCATAGTTATACGTGATGCTAGTTACATATGTGCTAGGACTATACTCGCGACGTCCCACCATGACCAGTATAGCACCCGACGGGGCCTAGTTTAGCAATCGCAATCGCAGCTAGAGGACTTAGCTGGTAGTATTAGTTTTGTGAGTATATATGTCGTGTGTTACGTTTATGTATGTGGAAATTCGCAGTTTTTATCTATTACACTATTACATATTAAACCTGTATGCTCGCCAATACTTTTGTATTGACATTATTTTAACGTATGTTGTAGGTTAGATCACAGGCCACATCAAATCAAGCTAGGAAGTCTAGAAAATCACCTAAAATCTAGGTTGTCGGATTTGTATTGTTCGAGAGGACAAGAAATCTGTGATAACTTATGTGATTATACTGATTGTTAGTATGGGATAACAAATGTAATAAATACTGTCGCAATATAGTTAGTTATGGATTCTCTTGAGCAATCTGATTCGCCTAGTGTCGTGCCCCGATGATTCTGCCATCGGTTGGGGTGTGACAGATTGGTATCAGAGCCATAACTATAGGGAATTAGGCAAGACTTGACCTAGTCTGGGTCAATGTCTTAGAAACGACCTAGTCTATAGTCTAGGTATCTACGGGCCAACTCGTGCGAACCCAATAGGATTTGCACGGGCCTACTTGATACTCTCGTTCGAATTCGCTAAATGCTACTACTTCGCGTGAACACCGTATACTACAATTTCACATGAAGAGCCTTTCCTAAGGCTGGAATGTTACTTAGCCTTTCCTAAGGCTAACACAATACACACGTTTTCAAAAATATTCGTGTAACACAACTGAGTGGTCCAGTCGAGATCAGGCGTGAAAACTAAGAACTCTCGACAAGATCGCTCACTCAGCGCATTTTTCTAGCACGAGAACCTTCCATTGAGCTTGGAGTGACGTCCATATCTCAACGAAAGCCTCCATTTCAAAATCTAGTGGAACTCCCGAATTTATTCAAAGAGCACAACCACAATTAGCAGCAAAGTTATTAAGTCAGGGGTGAAACCCATACCTTAATAAACCGCTCTGCTCTTTGTAAAATGATTTTCAAAAGCTCTCACCAAGGACTCGACTATAACAATCACTCGAGCCACGCGAAGACCAAAGAAGACGAATGCCATGAGCTGCATCCCAGTGGAAGCATAAGCCTTCCAGGGCAATGCGCGTGCACGAGCTGGGTGGTTATGGTTGAGTTACCTTGGGTAGTTGACGCCTAAACACCCAAGGCACTTTATCTACTTTTCTAGCTTACGACTCACCGATTATACACTTATCAGAATCTATTTACGCTTATGTGTTTACACTTTTAAACTTTACGCTTTATCGATTTCTCGATTTATCAATTTTCGCTCCCTACTTTCGCAACCGCACAACTCGCACAACCATCGCAATCTAAAACGAAAACCAAATGTTCGCAACAAAATTAATGTCAAATTGCTCGTTCTCGCCTTCGCTCGCTCCCTCTTCAACGCATCATCGCGCATACTACCCCGGCATGTGTGTGTGTAAGTACAAACTATAACTAATTATATATATACAAGCAAATCAATTGTGTGAGAACTTAGGAATCTCGTGTCTCCTATGTGAAGTCTATTATATTACTCGCAACAAGTTTTGATCGCACTCAATCGCATCGCAAACTCAAAATCGTTATGATCGAATCTTACTCCAAATCTCTCTTTGTATAGATGCCTTCCAATGACTCTACCTCGAGACGAACAGCCAGGAGAAGAGCCAAACGAAGCGCCGAAAAGAGGATTGCCTCGCTTGTGACCAAGGAAGTGGCCAGGGTCATTCCTCAAATTGTCGCTCAAGTGCGCTCTCTCAACAACTCTCGAACCCCGGAAGACTCTAAGACGGAAGCGCCGCAATCTGCCTTCCTCTACAAACACTTCAAAGCCTGTGACCCAATGGAGTTCACGGGTGAAGGAGGTGTGTCCCAACTACTCCAATGGTTCGATTCTATCGAAGTTACCCTTCGTCAGAGTGGGTGTCCCGATGGTTTTCGTACTACTTGTGCTACCGGAGTATTTCAATCGCGAGCACTCGACTGGTGGACCGCCGAACGTAACAAACGTGGGATCTCCGCAGATTACGCTCTCTCTTGGGATGAGCTGAAAGAGCTCATGAAGAAAGAGTACTGCCGTCCCCACGAAGTCCAGAAACTAGAAGACGAATTTTGGAAAATCAAACAAGCTGAAGATGACAATGCTGGCTACACCGCAAAGTTCAAACAGCTTAGCATAATTTGCCCAAGTCCAATCAACACTTCATAGAAAGCCATCACAAAGTACATTCACGGCTTGCCTGAGAGTGTGGGTGATTTTGTCGAAGCTGCAAGACCTACTACCATCGAAGAAACCTACCGTCTGGCCGCAGAGATCAACGACAAACGAGACTTGGACGGATTCTTCTCCAAGAATCCTGTCAAACAAGCTCATCAGGCAATCGTCATTGACTCATCCGACGACTCTTCTGAAGATTCCTCTGACAATGTCCCCAGCGAATCATCAGACGAATCCTCCAACGACAACGACACCTCATCTCAGGATCGCAACAAGCTCAGCTACAAGCGAAAAGAACCAAGCGTGGATGAAATTCCAAACCCCACTCTGCTACGATTTACCCCCTTTCTTGTGAAGCGCGCCTACACCGGAAGCCATCCCCTGTGTCTCATGTGTACGTATCATCACCCACCAGGTGCTAACTGTCGTTATTGCGACGATTGCAACTGGTATGGTCACTTTACCCAGAACTGCCATACAGGACCGCAACCTTGAGGAGTTTCAGCGATAACCACAGTCTCTGCAAAAGTACTCCACAACAACGTTATTTTGCTTCTAATGTTGTTGTAATAAGTACGACTTATTGCCGTCAATTTCTTTTATGTATGAAAACGTATTCTATCTCTTGACGCATGTGGATTCTATTTCTCTCTTATACTCGCACACAATCTATAGGTTAGCACTATGTACTATATAATGCATTTCCTACTACTATGCGTTTTTGAGATAAGGTACGATAAACGTGCAAGAATCAAATTAATCACAGGTGCACACGGGATTATTTTGGTTAGTGCACGGAGATCGTAGTAAGTTTCAATGATGCCTTAATGTTCCGGGCATGGTTAAGCATGGTGGATACGTCGCTGGTACTTCCTATATATAAGCGTCTTGACCATGTCTGACGAAGTGTGACATCTATTCACGGAACAGAGGCGTATGGTTGGAACATGACAGTGTTTTTCCATGCTAACCAAAGTTTTGTGAAGAAAGTGCCATGTGGAGTTGGAACGTAGACCTATTATACTATTGTGGTTATTTTCAACACACTACACTGCATCGCAAGGCGTAACAATCTCAATCGCTTATTATATGGATCGCTATCGCTTATGGTATTTTCACTTAATTGCATATTTGTTGAGTATCGCTCTATCGCTCACCGCTTACTGTGTATCGCTTGCTGTGAATTGCGTATCGTGGATCGCTTGACGAGTACCGGTCATCGCTCATCGCTCTTCGCCTTAACGCTCCTCGCATCTAACTCATTGTTTCAATATTCTTATCGCTTATCGCTATCGCGTATCGCCATTTATGTTATCTGTATTACCTGCGTTATGTCAGCACGCATGACCTCGCTTCACGAAACGAAACTAATAGGGCTAAGACATAGTGGTGTTTTAGTTGTATCAGCAGACTTTCGTGGAAAAAGGCCATGTGGGCTAATGTTAGTTAAATTTTGTGGTGTTGATCAATCCAATCTAATCGCATCAATCGCGCATATCCCATCGCTTGCAACGTATCGATCGTCGCCTATCGCTCGACGGTTGTTTCTATCGCTTGCTTATTATGTTTAAGTTGTGCCATCAATTATCGCGTACTGCTTATCGCTTGTCGCACTCGCTCGTGTCACTAAACTAAGTTTGAAACGACATCATCACTCAAGACTTGATTCCACCCTTCCTCGTTTGGATCAAGTCATCGCAAATCTGTCTGTACTATGTTGACACGTATGACACCGCCTCACGAGATGGAAGCCATATGGCTAAAACATGATGGATACGCCGCTGGTACTTCCTATATATAAGTGTTTTAGCCATATTGTGGAACTTTCGTGGGAAAGTGCCATGCAGGGCCGACTTTAAGATTTAAAATTTGAATTTTTTGATATTATTTAAACCTTTTATGTAAACAAAGCTCTCCTTACAAAACTTTTCAAAAATTTGATAGAAACCTTTGTACAAAACGAGATTATCTTGTAACGATGGTGCGACAATCGACTTAAGTTACCGCCGCGTAACGAGAAAATTTCGTAAAACGAGTTTAAAAAACCTGAAAATCTATTAGTAACCTAATAAAACCCAACTCATAGCGCGGGTGTAAACGTCGAAGCAGTTTAACACCGCGCTGTGGGAAGATTTTTCATAAACAAGTTTCTTTAAACCTTTTCGAATTAATAAACTTTTCGAGAATTCAAAATACTTCTGGATCGCTTTCTTTGTGTTGCCATCTTTTGTGTATGAATCGTCTTACTCGCTGCCATCGCTAGTTGTCACACCCCGATCTCCACGTGTCACCGGTGGGCCCGGTGTGGGGTATGGTGACGTAGTTGGCATCGTCATAGACAAACAACACAATATAATAATGCACAGCGGAAACAGAATAGATTCATTTCAACTTTAATTAAAATGTAATAATAAATATCACAAGCAGTTGAAACGGATCCACAGGCGGATCAAATAAAATAAGATAATTGTTCAACAGTTTTATTGTCGTCCGAGCTTGCGAGACTATTGTGGACGCTCTAGGAAAACAGCCAGCCTAGTACGTGTAGTACCTGCACTTAACCTTTTGGGAAAAATACGTCAGTTTACACTGGTAAATACAAATTAACTGACTCATTTTGAAAATGGTTGAAAATTGATTTAAATGCACATGGCACAAATATTTTTATTAACTTGGGATAATTATGCAATATAAACTTGTGAACGAATTACATGCTACTCGTACGTTCGGTAGCCCGGATCTTGTCCGGGTTAAAGATTAATTGACACACCACATTAAAGAGTTATACACGACGGGTGTACGCCTACACCCCGTGCTCTGGTCGTGGCCATCTCGTAAGATAATGCCAAGGATATCCGGAACACGGTCAATAACCCCACAAATGCTTAAAGTAAAACAAGACTGTTTAAACGAGCCGATCAAATTATTCCAACTGGACACCCAAGGGTGCAGGATTTGTACGCTCGATTAAGCGGTATTCTATATACCGTACCCCAAGCCCGTATAGGGAAAATAAGTCAAAATGTATTTACCTGAGTAAGTATGAATCACAATTGGTAAGTGTAGATAGCTTTTACTGGGCCTCCTATTCTGGAACAAAGGTTTATAATAATCTATTAGATTCCTAACGGGTCTTTATTTAAGCTTTAGCTTAGACCGGTTAGTTTTAAGGACGATACGGTACAAGCGCACGATTAAGCGAAAGACCGGATAGAATGTGATTTAGACCCGACAAGTTTGAATACTTGTATAATATGGGTATACTAAATACATTCTGGATTTTGAGATAAAAATGATAACGTTTGACCCGTTTCGGTCAATTTACGCAAACTAGTTACGTAAACCGAACCGAACGCAAAAAGGGCGTTATGGGTAACCAAAAGAGTCATATGCAAGTTCCCTGAGATAATATGCTTTAAATATGATATAATATCAGCAAGTTATGTCCTATTATGCCCCGAATGTATTTAAACTCAATTTACGCCTCATAAGGGCATTTTGGTCATTTAAAAGATTATAAAAGAGTTAAATTAGAAATCTGAGTTACAGGTCTGATTTATACAGTAAATATACTTAGTTTGACATGTTATCACAGTAGGGTATGACCCGTATACAAAACTTATCATTTAAAATCAAACTATGCACCGTAGGGGTATTTTAGTAATTTCACAAGGGCTAAAAATGCCAAAACTGGAAATCTGAGTTCAAACATTTATACTTACTGTTATTATATGAAAATATGCTAAATACATCAGTAGGTATGAATCCTATATGTTTAATATGAGTATAACGCTCATTATGCGCTAAAAACGCTAAAAATGCGATTTAGAGCCGTTTCCGGGTTTTTATAAGAAAGCTAAGATTTTTATATTTCCAAAATGCTTAAAATAATTTATTTAACAAATAAAATCAGTAGAAAAAGGTTTGGGGTCAAAAGGATTTATAAAACTCATTTTATGGCTTAAACGGTCAAAACCGGCATTAACCGAATTGACTTAGCGACGTATGATCCGATCAGCCAAAAATTAAATAAAAATATTCAAAAATCCCAGAATATTATATAACATCAGTGGGTAAAAAGTTTTATATCGAAAAGTGGCCTTAAATAGGTTATACGCTAAATGCGCCGTTTATTTAACATAAAGATATAGTTTTACGATATCGGCCATAACTCAAAATCTGGACCACCAACTGATCTCAAATTTTCGGTGCAAGTTTATAAATTTGTAATAAAGATTTCTACTCTTTCACTTTTCCAAAAATCACGTTTTATATCAAAAAGGACAAAATAGTCAACTTTTAAGCATAATCGGAAACATGCATATGAATCGGTTAAGCATAGACTCAAGATGTAAAAATTCCAGAAAGTTATACATAAATAAAATGGTCAAAAATAAACTCTAATACAGATCTCAAACATGCATGCACGGATCCGAATCGAGAGTCAACGAAAAAGTCGTTTTATAAGACTTTCGGTTCCGATCCGAGTTTATACTAAAGATTGTCGAGTTGATTATGATAAAACACATTCTTATATTCATTATAAGTTATTTATGATGATCAAACTGATTGCATGTCATCTACATTACCATTTACGCTATATTTCGCAAAAACAATTTCTGTTGACTTTTTAAGAACATCTTTGACTCGACAAATAGCATGCTTAGAGTGGGAATCAGAGAATACCCTTTTGAGGGTTTGTTTCCCACATAAATACCAACTTATAAGTGGCTTCAATTTGAGAAATGACAGAGCCAAATTCGTTTAATCGAAAAGTCAAACTATATGAACAACGGTTTGACTTTTAACTAATAATCTATGCTAGAACGGATTAGAGGATGATATGAATGCTTACAAAGGTCCTAATGAAGCCTAGAAAGCACTTGGAGGCTGCCTTGACGACCAGAAAGCTCCTGGAATGCCTTGAGAGTTCTTGCAAAATTGTATGTGTTCTTGGTGGTTACACAAGTCCTCAAAAAAGTGATGAATTGATCAGATTTATTGTGAATTCAGGAGTTGTAAGAGTGCACCAGGTGTCCTAGACATGCATGGCCATCTATTGGTGAGAAATGGAGGTGCTCACAGCTGTTTTACACTAAAAAAAATGGACTAAACAGCCCCTGCTCGCAATCTGCTGCACCTGGGTTTATTGGCAGCTGCCAAACTTTGTTAATTATTGGCGGTTTTGGTCCCTGTCCTTGCATGCGAGGTTTTGGCTATGAATCTTGACTCGTAAACCCTCAAATCTGGTTTTTAAGAACCTTGGGACATTTACCAACATGGTAATGTCCTCGGATAACTTTGCGCTCACCCGAAAAGCCATGAAATTTGACGTTGACGCTTTTAACCCCTCAAGTACGGTTTTGGCCATAACTTTCTCATACGATAACGAAACTTCGTGAAATTTTTACCACATATTCTAGTGAGTATATTTTAGCATTACAAAGCTTCGGGTCTGCCAAAAGTTCACTCAGAGGTATAAATTCAACATGTTGACACTTTTAGCCCCTATAGTTTGTAATTCCTCACTTTTGTGCAATTTCCGCTTCGTATGATCCATGATCCATCCGTTTAAGGTCATAAACATTATGTAGGGTTATTATAGAGTCTATTTATCCATTGTTGACACTTTGGACCCTTACGTTCCATAGTTTTCACCGTTTGTCAACTTTAGTCCCTCTAAAGTTTGTTTTTGCATATGCAAAGTCTATGACACGTGTCAATACATTATTGGACGTAAATTTTCGAGGTGTTACATCCTCACCCCCTTAAAAGAAATCTTGACCTCGAGATTTACTGAAACAAATGAGGATATTTCTCTTTCATCGTGGATTCCACTTCCCACGTATATTCGGGACCTCTACGAGCATCCCATTTGACCTTGACAATAGGTACATGCTTCCTTCGAAGCTTCTTCACCTGTCGATCCTCAATCGACAAGGGTTTTTCCACGAACTTCAAACTCTCGTCTATGTGTATATCTGTATGCGGTATAACCAGTGATTCGTCAGCGAAACACTTCTTCAAATTACAGATGTGGAACACATTATGAATAGCGCTAAGTTCTTCAGGCAAGTTTAACTTATAAGAAACTGCCCCGACACGTTCGATGATCTCGAAAGGTCCTATGTATCTCGGGCTTAGCTTGCCTTTCTTACCAAATCGCAACACCCCCTTCCAGGGCGATACTTTAAGCAACACTTTATCACCTACATCGAAGTGAAAATCTTTGCGCTTAGGATCCGCATAACTTTTCTGCCTATCCCTGGCAGCTTTCAAACGATCGCGAATCTGCACGATCTTGTCCGTCGTCTCAAAAACGATATCTGGTCCTGATAGTTGGACATCTCCAACTTCTGCCCAACAGATGGGCGATCTACACTTTCTACCGTATAAGGCCTCAAAAGGCGCAGCTTTTATGCTGGAATGGTAGCTATTGTTGTAGGAGAATTCAATCAGTGGTAGGTTCTTATCCCAACTACCACCCAAGTCGATCGCACATGCACGCAGCATGTCTTCCAAGGTTTGAATAGTACGCTCACTCTGGCCATCAGTCTGAGGATGATAAGCCGTACTAAAATTCAAACGAGTGCCCAATGATTGCTGGAAACTCTTCCAAAAATGTGACGTATATCTAGTATCTCTATCGGAGATAATAGATACAGGTATACCATGTAACGCTACAATCTTATCGACGTATAATTGAGCTAACATATCGGAGCTATACGTCTCTTTGATGGGTAGAAAATGAGCTGACTTAGTCAGTCTATCTACTATGACCCATATGGTATCATTTCCCTTTTTCGTCTTTGGCAACTTGGTGATGAAATCCATTATCACCATTTCCCATTTCCATGTGGGAATTTCAAGTTGTTGAAGCAAACCTGACGGCTTCTGATGCTCAGCTTTGACTTGCGCACAAGTCAAACATTTTGCTACATGCTCTGCTACGGACTTTTTCAAACCAATCCACCAGTAGTTTGCTTTTAAATCCTGGTACATTTTATCAGCTCCAGGATGAACGGAATATTTAGAGCTGTGGGCTTCCTGGAGGATAACATCCCGAAGGCCTTCATAAACTGGAACCCATATTCGTCCGTTTAGTCTTAGCATTCCATCTTTGTCGTAGGATAACTGCTCCTCAGTTACTCCTAATTTTTCTTCAGGATAATTAGCTTCCAACACAGCTTCCTTCTGTGCAGCTAACACCCTTTCGTTCAAATTATTTCTTATCTCAATGCGCTTGGCATTGATTCTGATCGGCTTTACTCTTTCTTTCCTGCTCAAGGCGTCGGCAACCACATTTGCCTTGCCTGGATGGTATCTTATCTCACAGTCGTAATCGTTTAAAGTTTCCATCCATCGCCTTTGTCGCATGTTCAGTTCCTTCTGATTGAACAAATGCTGAAGACTCTTGTGATCCGAATAAATTATACACTTGGTTCCATACAAGTAATGTCTCCATAGCTTCAATGCAAACACAACTGCACCCAGTTCCAAGTCGTGGGTGGTGTAGTTCTTCTCGTGCACCTTTAGCTGTCGAGAAGCGTAGGCAATGACTTTACCTCTCTGCATGAGCACACAGCCCATGCCAGTATGTGACGCATCACAGTACACCACAAAATCTTCTATACCATCAGGCAACATCAACACTGACGCATTGCTCAATTTCTTCTTCAGAATGTCAAAGGATTCCTGCTGCTTAGGGCCCCAATCGAACTTAATCTTCTTACGAGTCAACGAAGTTAGGGGCGCAACAATCCTTGAAAAGTTCTCAATGAATCGCCTATAATATCCTGCCAATCCGAGGAAACTACGAATCTCGGTAGGAGTCTTTGGCTCCTGCCAATTCATGACTGCTTCTACTTTAGCGGGATCTACTTGGATACCACGCTCGCTTACCACATGTCCAAGGAATTGGACTTCTCGAAGCCAAAATTCACACTTTGAAAATTTGGCATAAAGTTTCTCCTGATGCAGAAGTTTGTGAATACAACGAAGGTGTTTCTCATGGTCGGCCTGGCTCTTCGAGTAGATAAGAATGTCGTCAATAAAGACGATGACGAATTTATCTAGATAAGGCTTGCAAACACGATTCATGAGATCCATGAATGCGGCTGGTGCGTTAGTGAGCCCAAAAGGCATCACTAGGAACTCGTAATGTCCATAACGAGTCCTGAACGCTGTCTTGTGCACGTCTTCATCCTTGACCTTCAACTGATGATAACCTGACCTCAGGTCGATCTTCGAGAAATAGCTTGCTCCTTGCAACTGATCGAACAGATCGTCGATCCTGGGTAACGGATATCTATTCTTAATAGTGACTTTATTAAGCTCACGATAATCGATGCACAGACGCATCGATCCATCCTTCTTTTTAACAAACAAGATTGGCGCTCCCCAAGGAGACGAGCTAGGTCTAATAAAACCTTTAGCTAACAAATCATCCAATTGCGTCCTCAACTCTTTCATCTCCGTTGGTGCCAACCTATATGGTGCTCTTGCTACTGGCGCTGCACCTGGAATGATGTCTATTCGAAACTCCACTTGCCTATCCGGTGGCAAACCGGGGAGCTCTTCAGGAAATACTTCAGGGTATTCTGAGATAACAGGGATATCTTCAATCTTCGGCTTTGGCTCATCAATAGTAACTTGTGCCATATAGATGACACAACCCTTCTGCAGGCATCTGGATGCCTTGAGCATAGACACTTGCTCAGGCAATCCATGCTGGGTGTCTCCCTGGATAGTAAGTGACTCACCAGACGGAGTCTTAACTACCACTTGCTTCCTGTTGCACACAATCTGGGCTTGGTTATGCGATAACCAATCCATGCCTATCACTATATCGAATCCAGCTAGCTTAAAGGGAAGCAAGGATAACGGGAAAAAATGATTCCTAATGGATATAACGCATCCATCTAGAACAGTCGAGGCGGTTTCTATGGTTCCATCGGCTAATTCCACCTCATATTTCACACTTAAGGTTTTAACAGGTAGGTTTAACAATTTACAGAACTTATCATCTACAAATGACTTATCAGCTCCTGAATCAAATAGAACTCTAGCAAAAACATCATTTACAAGAAAAGTACCTGTAATGACGTTGTCATCTAGAACTGCTTCCTTGGCGTCCATTCTGAAGACTCTCGCATTGGTCTTCTTTCCTTCATCAGCTTTCTTGGCATTCTTTGGGCAATTTGGCCGGATGTGCCCTTTCTCATTGCAACCAAAACAAGTTGCATCCTTAAGTTTCTTACAATCTAAGGCTTTATGGTCTGTGCACTTGCAGATTCCACATCGCTTTTCGTGAGACTGGGATTTTGCTTCTAAACGACATTTCCCGAAATGGTGTCTCTTGCAGGTCTTGCATCTGGGTTTCTCACCCGACTGATGCTCTCCCTTCTTGAATCCCGACCCTTTCCTATGGTCGTTGTTCCCTCGGTGTCGTTTCTCCGATCTCCGTGAGGTATCGTCCTCACGTTTCCTCTTGTTTTCCTCCGAGCTCCTAATAGCTCTCAATCTGACCACATCCTGAGTGAGGGAGAGGGATAGATCAGCTACTGATCTGAATGTCGTAGGCCTCGATGCTTTAACGCTCGCTTTGATCTCTGGTGCCAAGCCCCCAATAAAACGGGCAATCCTTCTTGGCTCTGGGTTACCAGGTATGGCACTAATCGAGATAAAGTGTTGAAGGTAGTGAGATATGCCTGACAATCGAGGTTCTTCATCACCAGGGATACGAAATCCGTCTCAATCCTTTCGACCTCATGTTGTGGGCAGAAATTTTCCTTGATCAGGGCTACAAACTGATCCCATGACATGCTATAAAGAGTGGCCTTTCCGGCAGCTTGTAGAAGAGATTTCCACCATGCTAGCGCATCTCCTTTAAATGACTGGGACACGTACTTCACTACGTCCCTATCAGCACACCCGCTGATATCAACAACCGTATCCATCTCATCTAACCATGTCATGCAATCGACTGCTCCTTTCTCCCCAGTAAAATCTCTGGGTTTGCATGAAACGAAATATTTGTACGTACAGGACTTGCTGTGCGTTTCAGGCTTCTGCTTGATCTCCTGTTTCGGGATACTGCTGTGGTTGGAGGAGTGATTATCCTCATCATTTTTCTTTGGCTCATCTTTCTTAGAAGGCGGCTTGCTATGAGCCTCCGAATGAGTCTTGGGCTTGACATGCGATACAGTTCGGGTCCTACTCCGAGTCCCGCTAGATTCTCTGAATTGCCTATCCATAGCTTTGGCAACAACATTTTCTACTAGTGCTTGCAGTTCCGCACCAGTTACGTGAATTTTCGTGTTATCTGGGCGTTCCTCAGAACGACTGTTTGCTTCTTCCGATTTTGCCATGTAGCTTTAAGCTACATAAAAGTAAGGACAAGGTCTATTTAGAAACCTAACAGTATTATCGTTCTTGACGATCTATTAACCATGGTATTAACAACCATAATAGTTAATTTATTTAATTTCATTCAGCACTTTTATTAGCAACTATATCATAGAATGAAATATATATATTGGCACAATAAGCCTAGTCACTGCGGACAACTTCTAAATTTTAAATTTAGAATTTATAGGATTTGAATTGTATAATTAAACAAATAATCCTTTGCTTGGCAGGGAGTTATAAACCACAACTGCCTTTTTGCTTTATATGACATAGTCATAACCCGTAGGTATCAAGTCATAATCAGACTTGTATACAGATATAATTTGTAGATAATTTATAAAAAGGGTGGCTTGTGTGATTTTACAGGTCACGCTTAGCCAAGAATGCTAACATGTTCACAGATGTTAACAGAGATCTGAATCTTTTTAACCAGGTTTTACCATATTGGCCAGGTCTTTTAATAAGACATTTAAGCTAGGTTTTACCTTTTTAAGATTCTTATTAAAATGGCAGATCAAAATAATAATTGATATTTTTCATTTATTTGTATATTATGTTCATGCACATAGATAAAATGAAAAACTTAAATTAACCATTTTAAATAAAGTAAACTAGTACAACTTTTGCCCTAAACGGGACTTTAACTCAAATAACATGCCCACGCAGGAGCTAAGCAATTAACAAACAAACAAAATAAACAAAACAAACCCACGCAGGGGTTGAACAGAAACAACATACCCACGCAGGGGTAGAATAAGAGAAGATATGCTCACGCAGGAGCAGGTACAAGAATAAATGTCCACGCAGGGACATGAGTAAATGAGCTAACAAACAAAGGATTTAATAATCCTTCTTACCCTTACCCTTGATCAAGTCAACCATCTTCTTAAACATTCCGCGGTTATGTCGGGGATCTTCCCTCAATTCATGTCGCAATTCACGCCGCACATCGTTTATCCCCTGAAGGATTTCTTGGACTTGCGGTGGCGACATCATCGGCGCCGGCGGCGGTGGCTGATACTGCGGTGGTTGAGAAGGCTGCGGCTGCTGGTATCCATGCGGTGGGAATCCAAAAGTAGATTATCCCGTAGCCCAGGGACCTCCAAAAGTACTCTCCTGATTGAGAGGGTTGAAGCTCGAAGCTATCCAGTAAGGATCCCCTGTGTAGTCGTAACCTGGGGGAAAAGTCGGCTCGAAAGGGTTGAACTGTGCCGAGCTAGCATAAGCCGGGATTGGCTCTCCAAAGTTCTGCGGTGGCGGTGGCGCGATCGGTGCAGAAGTAACCTCTGAGACGGGATGCGGAGATTCTCCCATCTCTGACTCCTCGTGAAGAGGTGAATATCGGCTGCTACCAGCATGCGGAGGGGTGCCAATGTGAATCCCTCCTCGCGTAGACATACGGACGTTCCTCCTTCGCCTCTGAGGCGGTGGTGGCAAAACCGGAGGCGGTGGCGGCGGCGGAGTGACCACGTCGCGCCAGAATCCCTCAGAAGGATCCTGCTGCTGAGGCTGCTGCTGAAGCTGCTGCTGCTGTGAGTGCAAGGGGGAGTTATGGTAGGACTGGTGCATGGGAGAGCTATGATAGCTAGGGGTATACGCCCAGTCGTGCTGCTTAAACCTCTCCTCGTAGCTGTCAACACCATTGTAAGGTGATCCCCTGAACGGTGACCCATCAGATATCTCAATGGGATGGTTTGGCGTACCGGACGGTGGCATGGAAGGATCGGTATCCTCATCGACCTCCATCTCATTGCCACCCGAGAAGTGGTCTTCAGGTCCTAGTGGGTTATAACCCACTGGTTCTTCCAAGTACGCATCAGGGTTGTACAGGCCCTGATAGACGGGTGCTGGGTAGTCATAAGGTGACTGGGGTAGAGGAATGAAGGATCCGGGGGAGTTGTGGGGCCCATTCTCAGAGTGAGGCCCAAAAGAGTGGGGTAGGGATGGTGAGGTACTCAGTGATACTGAGTGCCTGGCTGGTTCAGCGAATGATCTCCAAAGATCTTGGGCAGCGGTGTTATGGGATGCTGATGGGGTTCGCCTATGCGAGGGCCCTGCCTCATGGTCATGTGAGGTGGCGAATCCTCCTCGTCCCCTTCCTCGTACACGTGGCGGCATCTTGAACCTGTCAACAAAATTCAAACAAGTTGCACAACAAAATATATGAGACAAAGTTAGAAAATAAAAATAAAAGAAATTTGAACATTTCCTAAGTTCTTTGTCTAGACTCAAAAATCGAGGAATGTGCAATTGTGTAACTGAGATTAAAACAAAAGACTAGTGTTTAATTCACTCAGCGTTGGCTCTGATACCAACCTGTCACACCCCGATCTCCACGTGTCACCGGTGGGCCCGGTGTGGGGTATGGTGACGTAGTTGGCATCGTCATAGACAAACAACACAATATAATAATGCACAGCGGAAACAGAATAGATTCATTTCAACTTTAATTAAAATGTAATAATAAATATCACAAGCAGTTGAAACGGATCCACAGGCGGATCAAATAAAATAAGATAATTGTTCAACAGTTTTATTGTCGTCCGAGCTTGCGAGACTATTGTGGACGCTCTAGGAAAACAGCCAGCCTAGTACGTGTAGTACCTGCACTTAACCTTTTGGGAAAAATACGTCAGTTTACACTGGTAAATACAAATTAACTGACTCATTTTGAAAATGGTTGAAAATTGATTTAAATGCACATGGCACAAATATTTTTATTAACTTGGGATAATTATGCAATATAAACTTGTGAATGAATTACATGCTACTCGTACGTTCGGTAGCCCGGATCTTGTCCTGGTTAAAGATTAATTGACACACCACATTAAAGAGTTATACACGACGGGTGTACGCCTACACCCCGTGCTCTGGTCGTGGCCATCTCGTAAGATAATGCCAAGGATATCCGGGACACGGTCAATAACCCCCCAAATGCTTAAAGTAAAACAAGACTGTTTAAACGAGCCGAACAAACTATTCCAACTGAACACCCAAGGGTGCAGGATTTGTGCGCTCGATCAAGCGGTATTCTATATACCGTACCCCAAGCCCGTATAGGGAAAATAAGTCAAAATGTATTTACCTGAGTAAGTATGAATCACAATTGGTAAGTGTAGATAGCTTTTACTGGGCCTCCTATTCTGGAACAAAGGTTTATAATAACCTATTAGATTCCTAACGGGTCTTTATTTAAGCTTTAGCTTAGACCGGTTAGTTTTAAGGACGATACGGTACAAGCGCACGATTAAGCGAAAGACCGGATAGAATGTGATTTAGACCCGACAAGTTTGAATACTTGTATAATATGGGTATACTAAATACATTATGGATTTTGAGATAAAAATGATAACGTTTGACCCGTTTCGGTCAATTTACGCAAACTAGTTACGTAAACCGAACCGAACGCAAAAAGGGCGTTACGGGTAACCAAAAGAGTCATATGCAAGTTCCCTGAGATAATATGCTTTAAATATGATATAATATCAGCAAGTTATGTCCTATTATGCCCCGAATGTATTTAAACTCAATTTACGCCTCATAAGGGCATTTTGGTCATTTAAAAGATTATAAAAGAGTTAAATTAGAAATCTGAGTTACAGGTCTGATTTATACAGTAAATATACTTAGTTTGACATGTTATCACAGTAGGGTATGACCCGTATACAAAACTTATCATTTAAAATCAAACTATGCACCGTAGGGGTATTTTAGTAATTTCACAAGGGCTAAAAATGCCAAAACTGGAAATCTGAGTTCAAACATTTATACTTACTGTTATTATATGAAAATATGCTAAATACATCAGTAGGTATGAATCCTATATGTTTAATATGAGTATAACGCTCATTATGCGCTAAAAACGCTAAAAATGCGATTTAGAGCCGTTTCCGGGTTTTTATAAGAAATCTGAGATTTTTATATTTCCAGAATGCTTAAAATAATGTATTTAACAAATAAAATCAGTAGAAAAAGGTTTGGGGTCAAAAGGATTTATAAAACTCATTTTATGGCTTAAACGGTCAAAACCGGCATTAACCGAATTGACTTAGCGACGTATGATCCGATCAGCCAAAAATTAAATAAAAATATTCAAAAATCCCAGAATATTATATAACATCAGTGGGTAAAAAGTTTTATATCGAAAAGTGGCCTTAAATAGGTTATACGCTAAATGCGCCGTTTATTTAACATAAAGATATAGTTTTACGATATCGGCCATAACTCAAAATCTGGACCACCAACTGATCTCAAATTTTCGGTGCAAGTTTATAAATTTGTAATAAAGATTTCTACTCTTTCACTTTTCCAAAAATCACGTTTTATATCAAAAAGGGCAAAATAGTCAACTTTTAAGCATAATCGGAAACATGCATATGAATCGGTTAAGCATAGACTCAAGATGTAAAAATTCCAGAAAGTTATACATAAATAAAATGGTCAAAAATAAACTCTAATACAGATCTCAAACATGCATGCACGGATCCGAATCGAGAGTCAACGAAAAAGTCGTTTTATAAGACTTTCGGTTCCGATCCGAGTTTATACTAAAGATTGTCGAGTTGATTATGATAAAACACATTCTTATATTCATTATAAGTTATTTATGATGATCAAACTGATTGCATGTCATCTACATTACCATTTACGCTATATTTCGCAAAAACGATTTCTGTTGACTTTTTAAGAACATCTTTGACTCGACAAATAGCATGCTTAGAGTGGGAATCAGAGAATACCCTTTTGAGGGTTTGTTTCCCACATAAATACCAACTTATAAGTGGTTTGAATTTGAGAAATGACAGAGCCAATTTCGTTTAATCGAAAAGTCAAACTATATGAACAACGGTTTGACTTTTAACTAATAATCTATGCTAGAACGGATTAGAGGATGATATGAATGCTTACAAAGGTCCTAATGAAGCCTAGAAAGCACTTGGAGGCTGCCTTGACGACCAGAAAGCTCCTGAAATGCCTTGAGAGTTCTTGCAAAATTGTATGTGTTCTTGGTGGTTACACAAGTCCTCAAAAAAGTGATGAATTGATCAGATTTATTGTGAATTCAGGAGTTGTAAGAGTGCACCAGGTGTCCTAGACATGCATGGCCATCTATTGGTGAGAAATGGAGGTGCTCACAGCTGTTTTACACTAAAAAAAATGGACTAAACAGCCCCTGCTCGCAATCTGCTGCACCTGGGTTTATTGGCAGCTGCCAAACTTTGTTAATTATTGGCGGTTTTGGTCCCTGTCCTTGCATGCGAGGTTTTGGCTATGAATCTTGACTCGTAAACCCTCAAATCTGGTTTTTAAGAACCTTGGGACATTTACCAACATGGTAATGTCCTCGGATAACTTTGCGCTCACCCGAAAAGCCATGAAATTTGACGTTGACGCTTTTAACCCCTCAAGTACGGTTTTGGCCATAACTTTCTCATACGATAACGAAACTTCGTGAAATTTTTA
Organism: Helianthus tuberosus; assembly: GCA_030545235.1. NCBI lineage: Eukaryota > Viridiplantae > Streptophyta > Magnoliopsida > Asterales > Asteraceae > Helianthus > Helianthus tuberosus. The sequence goes on along the minus strand of CM060429.1, from coordinate 80,298,052 downwards.
CCACATATTCTAGTGAGTATATTTTAGCATTACAAAGCTTCGGGTCTGCCAAAAGTTCACTCAGAGGTATAAATTCAACATGTTGACACTTTTAGCCCCTATAGTTTGTAATTCCTCACTTTTGTGCAATTTCCGCTTCGTACGATCCATGATCCATCCGTTTAAGGTCATAAACATTATGTAGGGTTATTATAGAGTCTATTTATCCATTGTTGACACTTTGGACCCTTACGTTCCATAGTTTTCACCGTTTGTCAACTTTAGTCCCTCTAAAGTTTGTTTTTGCATATGCAAAGTCTATGACACGTGTCAATACATTATTGGACGTAAATTTTCGAGGTGTTACACTAGTCATCGCAATGCTCTCTCATGTCAATCCTCAAGCAATCGCTCGCTTATTCTTGACGCTTTATCGCTACTCTCGTTCGCATCGACCCTCGCGACCCTTCTTATGGATTAATTTCGGGACGAAATTTCCTAACGCAGGGGAGACTATAACAACCCACGCGTTCGCGCGTTGTTACTACTCATTATATTCGTTACGCCTAGCACTAGAGATTCGGATCATAATGTAGCTATATCGCATACATCGCTGTTTCGCAGTATTTTCGCATATTACGCATACGTTATTGCTATAACACATCGTATCACACACACCAACGCTCACGATGACGTTGAGTGAGGACCTATTCTACCCTCCTCGATGGCCGTGAAGCGTCGCAGAGAAACGCATATTCGAAACGAAACCCGGTTATTATATCACAACTTTGAACTATGGATAATTATACGACCCTATGTGACTAATTAAATTAAATATACGAGTATGGGTATGAAAATGTTTAACCAAACTATCGCAACGCTTAACAATCAAAACGAAACGCCAAAACTCAACTCGCCGGAGGCGTTTGATCGAATGGCACTTCGATCGGACAGCCATCTAATCGGACAGCCGTCCTGTCGGACAGCCGTCCTGTCGGACAGCCGTCCTGTCGGACAACCGTTCTGTTCTATCGGACAGTCTTCCTGTCGGACAGCCGTCCTGTTCGATCGGACAACCGTCCTATCCGACTCACTGCACCACCTCCTCTCCTCTCTTGCCTATAAATACCTCCACTTTCACATCAATATCCTTGATGTGGAGCTCTCACTCAACCAGCACGCTTTGGGGCTCTTTCCTCTCAATTTCTCGTGATTCTTGTAAGTTTCTACCTCAAATCTTGTACTTTTATGATCTACACGCACTACTTCACCTTTCAATCTTTTGAATCTCAACTTTTAACCGTGAAATCAATGGATTTGAGGTGTTCTAGGATGATATCATCATGGAGTTCTTATGAACTTCAAGCTTTGGCCTCATTCCACCAAGAACAACTCAGATCTGAAGAATTTCCACATGATTAGACAATGTACTCGTATAGAATTACACGTAATCATGGTTAAAAGGATTGAAAGATGGTTTTCCAGCTTTCTTTCAACTCTTTTACACTTAATGCACTCAAAACCGATAGAATCGGAGCTTGAACTGACCTTCTACTCATAATTAGTATTGCGCTGGTTCAAGATCTGGTTTCTATCAAATAGACGACCGATTTCGGGTTAACCCAGAACGACCGTCATGAACCAGTAAACCAGTCAGATTTGGGTGATTCCTGTCCGATCGGGTCACTTGGTTCGAGATGTGGTTTCTGTTGTCTAGCACGTCATAACACCGTCTCGATCAAAACTGTATAACCTTCAGAAATAATCAGGTGCCAAAGACGATCAGATTGTTGGGACGGATTGTCGTCCGATCGGACAGCCGTCCGATCGGACAGCCGTCCTATCGGACAGCCGTCCTATCGGACAAGCCTCCTATCCTATCGATCGGACAGCATCGGACAGCCGTCCTATCGGACAGTCGTGCTATCGGACAGCCATCCTATCCTATCGGACAGTCCTTCTATCCTATCGATTAGACAGCCATCCTATCGGACAACCATCCTATCATATCGATCGGACAGTTGTCCTGTCGGACAGCCGTCCTGTCGGACAGCCATCCTATCGGGCAGGCACCCGATCAGATTACCATTCGAAACTTGTTTCCCTGCCACCCTTTAACGCATTGTTTGGCGCTTACGCTATCAATTTGTAACCAGGCTAATCTCAGACGCGCTCCCTTCAATCCAACCAAGTTGTGCTTACTTGCCGAACACCGACTGTGAGTATACTTGAACCCATATTGCTTTTGCACTTTTGGGTGTAACATACGTTGCTACCAAATCGAATTACATCGAATGCTTAAACTACTTATCACTTGCGAATGACTTACGTGCATAGTTATACGTTATGCTAGTTACATATGTGCTAGGACTATCCTCGCGACGTCCCACCATGACTAGTATAGTACTATTGCGCCTGACGTGACCTAGTTTAGCAATCGGAATCGCAGCTCGAGGACTTAGCTGGTAGTACCAGTTTTGTGAGTATTTATGTCGTGTATTACGTTTATGTATGTGGAAATTCACAGTTTTTATCTATTACACTATTACATATCAAACCTGTATGCTCGTCGATACTTTTGTATTGACATTATTTTAACGTATGTTGCAGGTTAGATCACAGGCCACATCAAATCAAGCTAGGAAGTCTAGAAACTCACCTAAAATCTAGGTTGTCGGATTTGTATTGTTCGAGAGGACAAGAAATCTGTGATAACTTATGTGATTGTACTGATTGTTATTATGGGATAACAAATGTAATAAATACTGTCGCAATATAGTTGGTATGGATTCTTGTCACAGCCCAAAATACCACATGCGGAATTACCACAGGGCGTGTGACGTACCAGGATCTAAGCCATCAACCACATTGAGCTTCGTATAATATAATTAAATAAAACTTTCATTTATTGACATTAAGAGTTACAACGTTACAAACAATTCACAGTATACCACGGAAGCGTAATTCATTCGTTAAGTGTTTATAAACCATTAGTCTTGTGTTGCGATTCCATGTATCTCGGCCCATGACCACTCTAGCCTCCCAGACAGCAAGTTCCAACAATATGCACCTAAAGACCTGCAAGGCATGTAAGAACGAATCAACAACAAAGTTGAGCGAGTTCACAGTTGGTTGTGCAGTTTTAATGTTTGTTTCAAGAAAAACATAAGTTGTATCGAAAACCACGAGTTATCCAATTCCTTGTTTCCCAAACCATAATCAGTGGGGGCTTCCCCATGTTATCCACTAGACCCGTTACGATATCGACCACTGACTGAAGTAAGTTGGTGCCCTGTCGTCAATGTCTATCATCATTGACTAGTGCCCAGATCCATTAGTTCATGACCGTCCTTTGCGGCACGGTGTGAGGCGTGTCAAACCTAAATAGCGCTATCTAACTAATGACCCGCTCGCCATTGGCCCGCGATTAAGTCGATATAAAAGGAGGGACTTCATGATAGAGAGTTTTGGTCTAGTATCCGTGTTGTCACCCTTCAGTAAAGAGGGTGTGTACTTAATCTCCAAACCAGGAGATTACGCAGGTTCCGATTAAATACTTATCACATTTTGTAACCCTTCAATAAAGAGGGTGTGTACGTGTTCCAAACCAGGAGATCACGCAGTTTCAGTTTTAATCCTTTACCCATTCCCAACCCTTGGGAATCCCATGCCTTGTAGGAAGTGTGAACTCACCTTGGGTTTGCTCGGTAGATAAAGCACTTGTCCTAAGTTGGTCAACCACACCCTATTATGGCTACCACTCGTTAGGTCGGTAAACAAGAAATCATGTATAAGCTACACGTTTCTAACACGTATTTGTCAAGTAGTGTACATGTATTAAATCAAGTAATCATGTATACCAGTAGGTCAGTAGGTTGAACATGTATTTCAATCAAGTAGGATTTTTCAAATAATGTTAATCATATGAACATGGGTTCTTATAACCTGGTTATCTCAACAATTAAGTGTGCGTCTGACTTTAAATTGTGAGATCAATTAAACAAAAGTTGTGCTAGGAGTGGGGGTGGGGCCCGACTACTAAATGTGCGATCCTAGTTGTCGCAACTGGTCGACGGGTTATCAATACGTGGTTGAGGCAAACGGTTCTTGACTGTCACCTTGTTGAGTTCTCGATAGTCAGTACACATACGAAAGGCTTTATCTCCCGAATATAGCTGGGGCTCCCCAAAGCGAACAAAACTATGTCCAATGAAACTCCTGTCCAACAGTTCCTGTAGATAGTCCCTGCAACCCTCCTGGTGCAAGACGGTATGTAGCACAAGTAATCAGGGTTGCCCCTGTCGTGAGATCAAACTGAGATTCTATCTAACAGTGGTGAAAGTAAGTCTGAAAGCTCCCCGGGTAGCACACTGAGAGGAACCACGAACAATTGGTGGATCCTCGATCCTCTTTTCCTTAGCCTCAACATCAATAACGGTTGCTAACATAGCGGGGTGATCCCTCCGTAGACACTTCTGGGCCTTCATAGTTGAAATGGCGCTAACCTTTGCACCACTTTGTTGCTTTAGAACAAATAACAATTCTCCACACAAAAATTTTCTCCTCACAAGCGATGTCTGCGCGATTAGTGAATAACCAGTCCACACTAATTACTGCATTGTAAACATCAGGGGTAGTAGAAGGAAGGCCGATGTTGAACACTTGTTCCACAAGGTCGAGTTTACATCCCAACGATCATATGAGGTTTCCATTGTCTGCCATCAGCCGATTCCACAACAGGTTGGGTTTCAAGAAGCATCAGGGTTATAGAGAACAGAGACGAAGTGATTCGTTACCAAGAACGTGTATGCCACCATGTTATTACAATCCTGGCGTCGCCCACGCCAATCCTGAATGCCCTTCCACAAGCACCACTACCAGTGTTGTTACGATCACGTGGATTTCCCAATACTGTTATCGTTCCCTTGGTTGTGTGTCGTCTTGATTTAACAACGACCAATCCATGTCTTAGGCACCTTTGTTCTCATACTATAGGCTACGATTACGAGCGCCTCAATGTCGCCATGATTGTTGCCCTTAATGTCGCTGCTTGTAACGGGGTCCTGTGGCATTTCACCAACAGGGTACATCTTTCATGTTCCGTGTCACGTACTAAGGCACTACTCACTGCGTGGGAAGTTACACATTCCACTCTATAGTCATTTGTCATCGCTTATGTCTCGATTGATTTGTAGGAGTTGACTCCCATGAGTCGCTGGCTAGGGTTGGAGATTCGATTGCAGTCACTTTGCTGGTGCCGTTGTCGGTGATCAGGGTTGTCCAATTACTAAGGTCGGTAAAATACTACGCTCACCCTTTGGTCCATCGATCTAGCAAGTCGATTAAGTTATACGCGGTATGCTGCGGGAGTGTTGCAGAAGTGATCATACTTCGGAGTCTAAGACGTCAATACATAGAGTTCCATCAAACGAAGAGAAGCGAGAAAGGTATAAACCAACTCAAGGACGTTCATGCAAGCACCTAACATTCTACACAGTTCACTAGGCGTTCAGACGGGTGTTCAGGTAATACTTGATAGCATCGAGATTCGAAAGGATCCAGAGATGAATGAAAAGTTCACGTTCGAGTAGGGGACAATCACTGCTATGACCCCTAGGTTTGTTATGTTTCACATCGATCAAATGACGGAACGGAACCCCTTTTCCACTTGTTAAGCCTCACTGGGACTCACATGCACCCCACATTATTATTATGTGTGCACCCACAATAATATTGTGATTTGCATGCTCACCTCAGCTCCTCTTAACTCATGTCAAATGGTTCCTCAAACTCGAGTAGCAAACAAAGAGTATCACGAAGCGTAAGTCATGAAGGTTTAGGGAAATACCACCCTATCAGTCACATAACACATGCGAGTATACATGAATTCATACTATTGTGCTAAACGTGCAATCACATGCAAGATCGTATGTAGGTGTTCACTAGTTATGCAGTACAATGAGTATACGAGAGGCGAACCTTGCAATCTGGAGCTGAGTGTCATGGTCGTATTCACGTCTTCAGAGCCATTGGTTATAGTGAACTTGGTTTTATTTAAAAAGGGGGAAAAAAACTTGCTTCACAATCCTGTTAATCGTGTATGCTTATTGTATGCTAAATATTATTGTGTTATGTTTGGTTGTCAAATGTAAAAATGTGTGAAACTTGTGGTTAAAAGTGAAGTCTTTCGTCGACAAGTTGAATGACGAAACATAGGTTTCGTCGTTGAGCAGATGTTTCGCCATAAGGGCTTCGGCCCAGTTCCATCCCTCAGCCCACATCACTCAAAACCAATCCGAGCCCACCTACACACCCCTTTATTATACGGATTTCATGTGGCTATTGCCCCATGATCCCCTCACACGCACACAAGATCACACAAAGTCACAAACCCTAGAAGCATGACGGCAGCCCCTCTCTTGAGATTGAAGCTTTCTTCCCCTTGGGTTTTGTACGCTACTCTTCATCTCGTAATTCGGTTAGTATGTATTCACCTTAGTGATTGAAATATGTGGATTGTTTGTGGTTGTGTTTGTCCGATTCAGTTGATGATCATGAGCTTGTTATGGATGATGTTATATATTGTATATCATGAATTAGGGTTACATGTTAATATTGTAATCATTGTGTTAACGATTTGGCCAGCCGGTTAAAGCAGATTAGTTTTTGTTTATAAAACTGATTGCATGAATGTAACTACACTAGGTGATGTTGTGTGATCTGTGATTTACATTAGTAATCTAATAAGTGTTGCTAAGAGACGAAGGAGATGGCAACCATCTGTCAGGTCTCCGGCGAAACCATGGCCACGACGAAAACCCTCCCCACGAAACACTGAGTTTCGTCACACACATGCTTCCCACGAAACCTAAGGTTTCGTCGCACATAACTACACCACGAAACCTGGAAGTTTCGTCAATCAACTTGTTGATGAAAGACTTCACTTTTAACCACAAGTTTCACACATTTTTACATTTGACAACCAAACATAACACAATAATATTTAGCATACAATAAGCACACACGACTAACAGGATTGTGAAGCAAGTGATGTGTATAGGAAAGGCCTCGAAATCTCGGGTTGTCACAATTCTCTTGAGCAATCTGATTCGCCTAGTGCCGTGCCCCGATGATTCCTCCATCGGTTGGGGTGTGACACTAATTATGTTCACCTTTTGCACAAAAATGCCCCAAAATATGAACATTCAACATCTGAAACCCTAACTTGATTGAGAGTGGACGGTGGAGAACAAATGGCGGTAAAGAAACGGTGGTGCTGGAGAAACGACGGTGATAACGGTGGGGAACATTGGTGGTGGTTTGAGGTTGAGAGTGGTGGTTGTTTGTGGTGGTTGGGGACTGTTGTTGGAATGGCGGCATCTTAGGAGTGGGACAAGGCTTTAGGACCATTTGGTCCTAGGTTCGATTCGCACAAGGGGGTTTTTCTCAGAGGGTTTTCTTCTGAATTGGTGTATATGCATTATTGTCTAGTGGGGATGGATATGATCGGATGATTCAGCTGATGACACAATAATACTCCAGTGGTCGGTAATCCAAATCTGCCGCTAAAAAAACGCTTGAAAAAAAGCCATCACCATTTAATGTCATATATGATTTTTTAGTTTTTGACATTTTTTACAATAAAAGGGCTCCTTATTATGCTACATATACAAAAAGGAGTTGAGGGAATAGTGCCAAGCAGCTTGTCTGGCACTCCCTTATTGGATCAACCAATTTTTAATTTAATTTTATTCCTAGCTTAAAATTACGGTTTCGTCCTTTGTTTAAAATTATGTTTTAGCACCTAATTCAAAATAAAATTATATTTTTGCCCTGGCTCAAAATTTACGCTTTTGTCCTCAGTTAAAAAACTCATTTCTAATTCTATTCTCAGTTTAAATTTACGGTTCCGCCCTCCATCTAAAATTACACTTTTGCCCCCCGTTCAAAATAAAAACATGTTTTTGCCCCGTAGCTCAAAATTACGATTTTGCCCCCCAACTCAAATTTACGTTTTTGCCCACAATTCAAAATAAAATTATGTTTTTCCCCATAGCTCAAAATTATGATTTTGCCCTCAGCATATACAAAAAGGAGTTAAGGGGATAGTGTCAGATAGCTTGCCTTGCACTCCCCTTTTGGACCAAACAATTTTTAATTTAATTTTATTCGTAGCTTAAAGTTACGGTTTCGTCCTTTGTTTAAGATTACGTTTTCGCCCCTAATTCAATATAAAATTATATTTTTGCCCTGACTCAAAATATACGCCTTTGCCCTCGGTTAAAAAACCCATTTCTAATTCTATTCCCAGTTTGAATTTACGGTTTCGCCTTCCGTCAAAAATTACGCTTTTGCCCCCCTCATACATGTTATGAGAGATAAATTTCCGGCTTATTGCCCCGTAACTCGGGTGGAGCAAAAACTAGTTAGATATGTATAAATCATGTGTTGAGTATTTATTAGATATCGGTTTGTCAAAAGTTTAAACATATAACAGTAATTCGTAATTCCAAAAAATCACCAATGTATATCATGAACTTCTAAAAGGTCTTGCTAGACTTGTAAAGACTCAATTAATCAAAGTTAAGTCTAATATGAATTATCACATTGAAAGCATGATTAAAGTTTGTTTAGACACGGACTCGATTTGGCGGTTGTCATATGAAGCAAGACCAATTGCTTGTTTAATTAACGGATATTGTAGGGCAGTGACATGAGGAAAAAAAAAAGCAAGGGGGCATCGACTCATTGCCCATAGGTGAATAACAAAAAGATGTTAGAACTTACAATTTTGAGATTTTGGCAACCTGCTAGGATCTTTCATAAAATATTAGATTTACTTATAAAACTTCATTTTTCATGTTTAATCATTTTCGAAGAGCTCATTGTTCAAACGGATCAATATAAAATAGAGGCATGTGTGTTAGCTTTTGGATGTTTAGGTTGAATGAATGATTATGCAAATTTACAATTTTGAGCATTATCCACCATTTGGCGGTCCAGTCAACAATGAGGCATTATGGGGCGTTTTTTAAAATAGGTGTAGTGGGGATGTGAGCATTGTGAGACATTATGTTAAAAGGGGTGTAAAAATTTAAATAAAAAACCATGAAAAAGGTATTAGCCAAACAAAAAGAAGGATACATGTGATTGGCCAGCCAAATTTTGATCCAGCGTTTAATTTAGCACGCCCCCAACCCAATTTTTATATAATATACAGATTATACTTTAAAAACTAAGCACAATTACTTAATTTTTAATAAAAAGATAATAATAATGGCCTTTAAATCATCAAAGGCCCCTGTTTAATTGCAGGGCCGGCCCTGAGAATTCGTATACCCTGTTCGAGCTCAAAAAAATGTGCTCTTAGGCCTTAACGAAATTGGGTATTGGGCTCATAAAGGTCTAATGTAAACCATAAGAATAGTTTTGTAAGGGAGCCTGTTGATGCAACAAACACGGGACCAAGGATGGTAGCTAAGCTGGTTAGGCAAAAGGGCTGAAGGGTTCAGTTTTGCCTAACGCAGGTCGCGGGGTCCCTCCACGTTTGCAAAACGTGGAAGGAGGTTCACTAGTATGTTCTTGTTATTTGCTTTGAGGTTCCTTCTTCGAGGCCAGCTCGAATCCAGAAAAGAAAGCAAATAGAATGAATGAGATGAATCTGATGAAGAGTTATTTGGAAGTGACAAAGAACTCTTTGAATGACTAGAGATTAAGGAATCTCTGTGCTCATTGGAATGTCTTTGAAGTGTTCAGGAGCTGTCCTCTTATAGTGGAAGACTCCTCCTGAAATGGCATAAACTATACTAGCAAGACCTGTTTGCATATGGAGGGTTTCCCCTTTTGGGGTTGAAGGCTTTGGACCCCTGGTTAATAGAGTGTGCCTGTGCAGACCTGCTCTGACTTTGTGAGTTGGTGAGCATGGGTTGGTGAGACTAGTCCTTGGACATGACTGATTACTGTTTCTCGATTTCCTCATTTTACAGCTTTTCATCCGATGAACCTTTCAACCTTTTAAGCTCTTTGCATATTAATCATTTTGTTTATCCTTGGGCTACCCCCGTCGTCAGCCCCCCAAGTCAGAGGTTTTTGGGGTAGTATACTCAAAGACTTCTGACTTTTATGCACGTCTTTTAAAGGCTTCAAGGGTTCGTTGCTTGGAGGCTTGAAAGGTTTGAGGCAGTTACTTTTTTGAATTTTGAATTTGAAACGATTTGACAGTTGATTTGATTGACATGTGTCAGGCGGCGGTTTTGCAGGTACCATTTATTTACCTTTATTACCCCTACTTTATCATCATATTTATTTTGTGTTTAGAAAATTTCTTCACTTTACTCTCAATCATTCACAGTATCCTTCCTCAGGTTAGTTTCTCTCCTTCACTTTCGTTTTTGCTTTGTTCAATCATGGGTGCCCTTAAGGATTTAGCGAGGTCATTTTCTCGAATGACACAAGAGGAAGTAGACCTGTTTTGCCTTGAATATGGTATTGATAAAAAGTTTAATCCAACCGCCCCTTCTTGCGATGTTTCTATTGACAAACCGATTCCTGGTTCGATTGCCTTGTATTGTCGCCATTTTCAATGGTCCAATCTTCGTTACCCTTTTTCGTTTTTTGTTCTAAACTTGCTTGAGTATTACCGAGTGTCTTTTGGGCAAGTTCATCCAAAAGGAATGGCTAGGGTTTTGCATTTTGAAGTGCTCTGTCGTGCTCTTGGCTATGATCCCTCTCTGTTGCTTTTCCGGAGGTTTTTTCGTTTAGCCAAAAATGGCGATTGGTTTACTTTTGAAACGACAAAGGTTGATACTTGTCTCATTTCATCCTTGGTTACAACCCTTGGATCCTGGAAGGATCAGTTTTTCTGGGTTTCTGATTCTATCATTCCTTTCAAAATGGTATGGAGGCGTCCGGATGCTGTTCTCAATGATCCGGAGCCTTCTGAGTCTGAATTGAACGATGCCTTTCTTTCAGCCATTCGGGGGTGCCCTTCGAGGGTTCGTCCCTTTCCCGAACATTTGTTAGTGCTTTTAGGGGTTAGTAATATTTGGGCAAAAGCCGATCGGGATCCGGTGTTAATGAGAAATGGCCTTGGTATGCATTTTCCCCCTTTATGCCTTTTTACTTTACTTTGTTTGTGACTTATTTTTCTTTACTTGTTTTTTGCCAGTTATGTCTGCTTTGGACTTTATCAAAAGTGACGACACGTCTGATGTTGTTTTTGAGGATGCCCCGACTGTTCCGGGTGAGAATGTTGTGGTGAGAACTTCCGAGCAAAGGTTTGAGGGCACGGGTTATGCTAATGTTGCCAATGTTAAGGGTTTTACCAAGTCTACTGCCCCCAAGTCTTCAAGTCGCCGATCTTCTCGTCGTTTGCTGAAAGCTGGGCCTCAATCCACTTCCACTGAGCCAGTGGATTTGACTGATGATATTGAGGTTTCGGAGGATCAGGTTGAAGCGGGTGTTGAACAAGATAAGGAGTTGGTTGTTCATGGCAAGAAGGTTCGAGGTAAGAAGGTTATTCCTGTTCAAGAATCTTCAAGCAGGGACGCTGGAGGGTTGGACCCTGAAGGTGTTTATGTGCCTGCTTGGCAAGTGAAGAATGATGATACCTTTAAGGATGCTGCCGTTTGTGAGGATGCTCTTAGTCATCTTGCTCCTCCCTCTGTTCGTGAAACCATTGCTGAGATGGATGATGACTTTATGTTATCTCGCATGGTTTTAACCACTTGTAACCTTGCTGCCATGCTTCCCCAAGGGATTACTCGCTTTCGCCAAAGGATGCGGGAGTATGAGGATTTTTCTAAAAAGAAGGACAAGATGAAATCCTCCCTAGCATCAATGAAGAAGGAAGTGGCAGGGTTTGCAGAGAAGGAGGCAGCGTGGAAGAAGGAGGTTGATGGTTTGAAGAAGATGCATGATATTGAGATGGGTGACCTGAGGAAGAGCTTTGAAGCAAATTTGTTGAAGTTGAAGGCTGATCGAGAGGCCTTGTCCGTCCAGCAGCAGGCTTTTCGTGAAGAAAAGGAGGGGTTGAAAGCTTCAGTTGGTCAGGTGACTGCGGACAATCAATGGTTGATCGAGCATGGTTTCCAGCAGGTGGTTACTTACCTTTTGCATTCCAAGGAATTTAACTCTGCCCTTGGTGATGTTTACACAAAGCTGCTGAACCTGGGGAAGCATCAAGGCCTTACTGCTGGCTATAAACTTCATGAATCTGGACAACCTTTGGAGAAGTCACCCATGTTTCACCCCGAGGCTTCTGATATCTTCAAGGCTTCTGTTGAGCAGATGGAGAGGCTAACCTACCCTTACATTCATGAGGTATCCTCTTGCTTTGGTAAGCCTTTGTCTGTTTTACAGGGATTGAAGCCTGAGGGGTAGAATGAGAAAGTTTGTGCTGAGGTTTTGGATTCCTTGTCAAGGAAGAGGTCATACTCTGGGGATAGTGATGATACCCTCTCGAGTTTGCCTGAGGCTTCAAAGGATGCTGGTTTAGAGACCTCTGCGGTTGGTGGTGAAGAAGGGGCTAAGATGAAGAAGACTAAGAAAGCCAAGAAGTCTAAAGTTGAAGGTTCCAATCCTTCTATTAACTGATGTTTATTCGTAGCTTTCTTAGCAAACACTTTTATGTCTGTAATGGTTTAAACAATGTTAGGTTTTTGGGAACCCTTAAGGTTCCTGTGGTTGGTTGGGCCTGTATGGCTATTTGAACACTAGTTGTATTTGCAAGTCACTAGGGCTTGCTTTGACTATTTTCTGAAGGTCTTTTATGGCCTTCCTAACTATGACATGATGGTTGTTTATCTTTGTTTGCTCTAGTTGCTTAGTTTGTCTTGTGAGGTTTCAACCCTTCAGGCTTTTTTGTGTAGTTGTTCATGGGTTGAAGCCTTTAACCTTTCAAGCTTGTTTTCTGTTGGCTTGAAATTTGGGTACCTTTTGGTTTGGTTTGCATGGTTAGTTGATAAGTTCGTTTAACTTTTGTCCCTTGTTTTTATTTTCTTGCCTTGCCTTTGTTTACTTTGTCTTTATGTTTTTTACACTTTAAAGGGTTCAGTGCTGCAGTCACTTTGCCTTAGTGTTTATCATCAAGACGTAGTATCTATCCTTTTCTTTATTTCGTTGTAATTTGTTTGATTTCGTAAGTCTATTTATTGAGTACACTTTTTAGACTTAAGGAACGATTGGTGTAGGCTGTTCGAACCTGTCTATGAGACATTGTTGTTTTTCTTTGATGAGTCTCATGGAGTTGTATTGATCTAGGAACTCACCCCTTATATAGGTCCATTCAACCCTTGAACCTATTGAGCGATATGGCCTGGGAGCTCATCCCCTTACATGGCCCTTGCCATGGAGTTTTTTGCTAGGTTCTCAACCTGATATTAGGATAGAAAGACAAGTTTGATAAAGTAACTTCATTCATTCAAGCAACATCTGCTTTTACAAAAGGTTTTTGTTTTGCTACAAACCAAACTTTCTAAACATAGAATTTTTTCAAGGTTTTTTCGTTCCAGTGCCTTGGGAGCCTTTTGCCTTCCAGATCTCCCAGCTTGTAGGACCCTCCTTTGTGTGCTTCGAGGATGGTGTATGGACCTTCCCATTTCGGGCCTAGTTTCCCTTGATTTTCTTTTTTGCTTGCTTCGTTGTTTCTGAGGACTAGATCCCCTGGCCTGAATCGTTCGTTCTTGACCTTCTTGTTGTAATAGCTTTCCATCCTTTGCTTGTATTTGGCTTCTTGTATTGCTGCTTGATCCCGGGCCTCCTCTAGGAGTTGTAAGTTCAACATGGTCTCTTGTGTGTTTACTTCGGGATCCATGTTGACAATTCGTTGGGTTACAACTCATATTTCAGCGGGGATTACGGCTTCGGATCCGAATACCAAGCTGTAAGGTGTCTTTCTGTGACTTGCTTTTTCTGTTGTTCTGATTGCCCATAGAACGCTAGGCAATTCTTCCAGCCAATTACTTTCATATCTCCCCAATCTTGTTTTGATGCCTTCCACTATGCTTCTGTTGGTCCTTTCAACCTGACCATTTGACTGCGGGTAAGCCACTGAGCTGAAGATTTGGTTGATCCTGTACTCCTTGCACCAAAGGCTGAAGGGTTTCTCAGCGAATTGTTTCCCATTATCGGTGACAATTACCCCTGGCAGCCCATAGCGGCATATGATATTCTCCCATACAAAGTCTATGATTTGCTTTCCTGTGATTTTGGCAAGGGGTTTGACCTCTGGCCATTTGCTGAAGTAGTCTATTGCTACCAACAGGAATTTTACTCCCCCTTTGCTTGGAGGGAATGGTCCAACAATGTCCATTCCCCACTTATGGAATGGCCATGCTGAGGTTATGGGGACCAAGTCATGCTTGGGACTTTTTGGTATTGGGGAGTGGATTTGACAGGCATCACATTTCTTCAATTGCTCGACGGTGTCACGATGCATTGAAGGCCAGAAATATCCCAAGTTCATGAGTTTTGCAACCACCGACCTAGCTCTAAAATGAGCTCCGCATATTCCTTCATGCACTTCCTTAACCAAATACTTGCTTTGTTCGGGGCCTACACACCTTAGCAATGGTGCAAGGTAACCTTTTTTATAGAGAGTTTCTCCTTGCAACACATATTGTCTTGCTTTGATCTTGACCCTTTCAGCTTCCGTTTGATCATTAGGCAGTTCATTGTTTTGAAGGAATTTTTTGATAGGAGTCATCCAATTTGGATCTTCCTCGGTGACCACATCTTGTACTTCCAATTCATCGATCGACCGGGCCTTCAACACTTCAACCAACACCTTTTTCGTGAGGTGGGCGAATGTGAGAGATGCCAATTTGCTCAAGGCATCGGCTTTTTTGTTTTGGGATCTCGGAATCTGTTTGATGTTGCATGCCTGGAAGGTGTTCATTAACTCCTTAGATTTTTCTTTATATCTTCTCATGTTTGGCTCTTTGGCGACATAGCTGTCATTAACTTGGCTTGATACTAGTAGTGAATCAGTGAACACTTCAAGCTTTTTGACTTTCATTTCTTTGGCTAGCCGGAGACCAGCGATCAGTGCTTCGTATTCAGCCTCGTTATTGGTGGTCTGAAAGTTGAAACGAAGAGCATATGTGAATTCTAGCCCCTCAGGGTTGATTAGAATTACACCAGCTCCTGACCCTTCAACGCTTGAAGCCCCATCGGTGAATAGTTTCCAGGCTTCTGGGTTGGAGGGTTCAGTGGTTGTGGTGTTTACTTCTTCAGTCTTTTGGCTTGGGACTTCGACCAGGAAGTCAGCCAGGACCTGAGCTTTGATTGCTTTTCGTGGGACATAGGTGATGTTATGTTCACCTAGTTCCACTGCCCATTTTGCCAATCTACCTGAGTTTTCAGGTTTTTCAAGCACATTCTTGACAGGTTGGTCAGTGACCACTTGTATAGGATGTGCTTGGAAGTATCTTCTAAGCCTTCTGGCTGTTTGGACCAAGGCTAGGGCGAGTTTTTCAAGGGGAGGATAATTGGTTTCAGCTAGTTTTAGAGTTTTGCTGAAAAAATAAACGGGTACCTGAGCCTTTTCTCTTTCAATAGTGAGAACTGCACTGATGGCTTCGTCGGCAACTGAAAGGTACACTGATATGAGCTCCCCAGTTTCTGGTGCTGCAATGTCTGGTAGTGAAGCAAGGTGCTGCTTCATTTGATTGAAGGCTTCCTCAGCTTCATCGGTCCATTTGAAATCTCTTTTATCGGAGCAATTCTTGAGCGTCTTGTAGAATGGTAGAGACCTTTCGGCCAGTTTTGAGGTAAAACGCTTCAAGGCTGCAAGCTTCACGTTCAAGCTTTCAACCTCCTTCTTGGTTCTTGGTGGTTTAGCTTCAAGGACAGCTTTTACCTTGTTAGGGTTGGCTTTGATACTTTGCTTTCCAACGATGTGGCCTAGGAATTTTCCTTCATCAAACCCAAACGAGCATTTCTCCGGGTTAAGCTTCATGTTAATCTTTCTAAGGTTTTTGAAGGTTTCTTGGATATCGTCAAGCATTTGGTATTCCGTTTTGCTTTTGATCACTAGGTCATCGACATATGCTTCCATGTTTCTACCGATTTGGCTTTCAAAGGCCTTGTCGACGAGTCGTTGATAGGTGGCACCTGCATTCTTGAGGCCAAAAGGCATCTTTTGGTAACAAAAAATGCCCTTGTCGGTGTGGAAGGCTGTCTTTTCTTCATCCTCCTTCTTCATGAGGATTTGGTGATAACCTTTGTACGCATCGAGAAAACACTTAAACGGATACCCTGTGAGAGAATCAACCTTGAGATCGATTTCCGGGAGAGGGTAGCAATCCTTGGGACAAGCCTTGTTAAGATCTTTCAAATCTATGCACATTCTCCAAGAGTTGTCGGGTTTTCTGACCATAACAGGATTTGCAATCCATGATTGGTACTTGACCTCTCGGAGGATGCCAGCTGATACAAGTTTTTCGACCTCCTGGCAAGCTGCCAGGCTTCTCTCGGGTGCCAAGCTTCTTTTCTTTTGAACCACCGGCTTTACATTGGGTGGTATCCTTAGCTCGTGTTCAGCAATGCTTCGAGGGATCCCAGTCATATCTTCGGGAGACCAGGCGAATACATCGCTGTGATGTTTCAGCAGCTTTTCAAGGTATGAAAGGGTCTCTTGAGAAAGGTTGGGGTTGACCCTTATTCGTTGTTCGGGGTATTTAGGGTTGATGACTAACCCTTGCTTGTCTTTCTCACCGCTCAAACTTTCCCCTTCGATTAGATAAGCTTCCTGAGAGGGTTGAAGGGTTGCAATTCCTCTTTCAGTGGGAAATTTGACAGTGCCATGGCCAACGGACACTGCCATGTAGAATGCACATTGTCCGGGCCTCCCTATGATTACGTCATAGTTGGAAGGGCTGTTGATAACCACGAAGGTTAGTGATCGGGTTCTTTCCTTTGATCCCTCCTTAAGACAGACATCAAGGGTTATTTGCCCCAAAGGCTTCAGGGTTATATCAGCGATACCCTTTATGGAGGTCCCGGAGGGTTGAAGCCTTGAACGCTCCTCGTTGCTTAGTTGATTGAAAAACTTCTCGAACATGATTTCAGTGGCTGCTCCCGTGTCTATGTATGCTTTGCATGTTTGTAAGGTACCCACGATGGCTTCAACCACAAGGGGACCAGGGAGTGGGTCCTTCCTTGTTGGGGGGAAGCAGACACACTGAAGCTCCCAATCCTCCAACCGTCGCTTCTTGTAAGGGACCTTTTCGTCAGAATATACCATGTTTACTTCCTTCCCTTTGCCTTCAGCCATTTTGTCTCGAACCCCTTTTACCAAATGGGCGAGTTCTCCTGACTTAACAGCCTCTTCAATTCTCTTTTTCAATTGGAAGCAGTCATTGGTGTGGTGTCCCTTTTCTTCATGGAATTCACAGAACTGAGAGGAGTTCTCATTTTTTCGACTCTTGGGAAGAGGTCTGGGAGGTCTAAAGTTTTGCTTGACTTCTTCCGTCGCCAGGATTTCTTGAGGGGTTTTGGTGAGGGGAGTGAAACTCATTCCTTTATCTCTGCTTGAAGGGTTTCGTCCTTCAACCCTTCGAGGGTCTGAACCCTTTGAGCGTCTGTCGTAAGAGTTAAAGTTTCCTCTCTTTCTGGCTGGGCTACTGCTTCGCCAGCCAGGACCCCTTTTTCTTTGTTCTTTGATATCCACAGCTTCCTCTCCCCGAATGTGAGCCTCGGCTCTTTCAAGGGCTTCTTCCAAGGTTTTGGGCAGAGATTTATTGAAATATCGTGTGAGATACTTGGAGGTTATGGCGTTCATAAAACCGGCAACCCTCATTTTCTCATCAGCCCCCACATAGGTTAGCCCTTCTTTCTTGTATCGTTCAATGAATGCCCGTTGGCTTTCATCATCACGTTGTTTTATCTGAAAGATCACTGTTGCGTCTTTAACGTACCTCCTTTGTTGGGAGAAGTTTGCCAGAAAGCCTCTGCTGAGATCGTCGAAGCTTCGAATGCTTTGAGCAGGTAGGTCGTTGAACCAGATTCTAGCGGACCCAACAAGAGTCTGCATGAACATTAGGCAGCATTCAGCGTTCGTCCATTTTTCTATTCGAGCAGCTCCAGTGAAGATCTGAAGATGATCTTCGGGATCTTCAGTCCCATCATACGTTCTGATGTGAGCTGGCATCTTGATTTTAGACTGAAAATCATAATCAGCTATCTGTCTAGAAAAGCATGAAAGGTTACTTGGCTTGTAAGGTTTAGCCAGGTCTTCTTCATGTCTCGTACCTACGTTGTTGTTGTTGCCATGGTTTCCCTGGGTGGCAAGCACTTGATTGATGAAGTGTTGCCAGGGGAAGTTGGCCATCATCTGAGACATCATGTTGGGTATGAAATTGAAACCTTGAAGGCTTCCCGGACCAACTGAGCAACTTACCCCAAGAGGGGTGCTGGCAATGGCACTTCGTGCTAAAGGGAGCACGGATAGGGCTTGCTCCCATGTGGTAGTTAGAGAAGTGGGACAACTGGTCACCGGGGATTGTAGGAGTTGGTCGAGTGTTAACTCGTGTCCCAAAGGAGTACCACTAACAGTTGGTTGGGAAGAGAGAATAGGATGAACAGTGGGGTTTGTCACAGTGGACAGATAAGGGTGAAGATTTGAAGGGTTGCTGGGACCGGCTTCACTTCTTGTAACGAAGGGTGGTAGGGGTGGCCCAGGAGACAACGTTGGCTCAGGTTCGTCGTAATCTAGACGAATCCTTACACCTTTTTCCCTTTCTCTGTTCACATGTTGGTTAAGAAGTGATCTTAGCTCAAGGAAGTTATTAGCGACCCCCTCGGGGGTAAGTTCAACGCGTGCCGGAGTGTCAGACACACCAACGTTGGGAGACGGAGCTCCAGATCTGGATGGGGTTGGTGTGTTAAAGGTAAGAAACTCGGGTGTACTCCCCGGAGTTGAAAAAGGCGTTGTTATTGTTGTGTGAGCTTGACCACTTCCCGGGGTAGAGGTGTTAGGGATCTGGTTTACCTCTCCCGGAGATCCACTTTCTGACATGGTGGTTTTGAATGCAAGGAGCTACACGTACCAGGTCTCTTTTGAGGAGAAACAACGGCGTAGCCCCACGGTGGGCGCCAACTTGTTGATGCAACAAACACGGGACCAAGGATGGTAGCTAAGCTGGTTAGGCAAAAGGGCTGAAGGGTTCAGTTTTGCCTAACGCAGGTCGCGGGGTCCCTCCACGTTTGCAAAACGTGGAAGGAGGTTCACTAGTATGTTCTTGTTATTTGCTTTGAGGTTCCTTCTTCGAGGCCAGCTCGAATCCAGAAAAGAAAGCAAATAGAATGAATGAGATGAATCTGATGAAGAGTTATTTGGAAGTGACAAAGAACTCTTTGAATGACTAGAGATTAAGGAATCTCTGTGCTCATTGGAATGTCTTTGAAGTGTTCAGGAGCTGTCCTCTTATAGTGGAAGACTCCTCCTGAAATGGCATAAACTATACTAGCAAGACCTGTTTGCATATGGAGGGTTTCCCCTTTTGGGGTTGAAGGCTTTGGACCCCTGGTTAATAGAGTGTGCCTGTGCAGACCTGCTCTGACTTTGTGAGTTGGTGAGCATGGGTTGGTGAGACTAGTCCTTGGACATGACTGATTACTGTTTCTCGATTTCCTCATTTTACAGCTTTTCATCCGATGAACCTTTCAACCTTTTAAGCTCTTTGCATATTAATCATTTTGTTTATCCTTGGGCTACCCCCGTCGTCAGAGCCTATGTTGGTGTTTGTATGGGTGTACCCTATTAAAAAAATATTTTACATATACATATCGGTTTTTTCTTAAAAAAACGTGCCCCTCGAAATATCGGGCCCTGGCCGGTGGTCCTTCCCGCCCACCCCAGGGCCGGCCATGTTTAATTGTTACCTTTTTTAACCCAATATATATATATATATATATAGGACTATGTCCAGTTAGTTTATTCAACTGTTTAACATTGGCCAAATCGATTTATAATCCGCATCGAATCAGATGGGTGATGATTTTTTGAATGATTATTGCATTTATTATTCAAAAAAGGGATATTGAATTTAAATAACCTCAACTTTCGTTAATAGGCCGATAACACTCAAAACTTTCGATTTGTACCACAACATTCCCAACTTTCAACTTATTTTCCTCTAGCACTCCTTAACTAACTGAAACCTAACCCAGTTAGCTGATGTCAGATGACACATCATAAAAAATGCCACATCACCTGACACGTCATCAAAAATGTCATGTTAGCTGCCACGTCATATGCGACGTTAGCAAAAGAGCCACATCAGCAAAAACTAACTGGGTTAAGGTTTAGTTAGTTACGGAGTGCTAAAGGAAAATAAGTTGAAAGTGTTGGGGTACATAGATAGTTGGAAGTTTTATCGACCAATTGGTGAAAGTTTAAGTTATTTAAATCCAATATCCCTTGAAGAAAATGTTCTTTGCAAAAGTTGTGATTAAATACGTTATGAATCATTTCAAAACATGAAAACACGTAGGGAGTAGTAACTATAAAATGTATTTTTTATATATTTCAGATGACTTTATAGTTTTATTGTGTGTTTTTTCAATGACATTATACTTTTTTTATGATATTGATTTCCATTGTACGATTCAATCCCACTCGACTTGAATCGATCCAAAAACATTGATTCTGTGCCCGGGAATCGGAAAAAAAAAAAAAAGTAAACCATAGGAAAAAAGTTTCTGGCACCATTGCTTTAGGTTTGTATATACTTGCATATTTCGGCCTCAGTTTTTAAAAATCACTCAGGACATCCTTTAATCTTGTCAATTTAAAAGATGGACATCCTTTAATCTTGTCAATTTAAAAGATAAAATAGAAATTAGTAACGGGTGTTAATTTTTATAGGTTAAACCCAACTATTTTGTACACATTTGTATTTTTTGTTGTAAACGAAATTCATAAGTTTGGGTTTAGCATAAACACGAGTCAGCCGTGGATCTCTAGTCTTTATATGACTCACAAAAATAAGTCAGGTTTGGATTTAGCCTAAACGTGAGTTAATCGTGGATCTCTAGTCTTCATAAGTAACGCAACGTGTAAAAAAACTAATATTGACCATCTTGATAAGACTTAAGCATCAAGAAATCATCCACGTCGATTATTGCTAGGCATCATTCCTTCCACACATAGAATTCGATCTCTTGGTTGACTAATACCGCATTTGTATAAACCAACTTTATTACTTGTATTCAAGTTGAAAGCATCTCAATTGAAAAAGATTCCACATATTTTATTTGACTCAACAATGACATTACAAAAACTATTTTATATAATCTTTTAAGGTTTCATAAATGATATGGATATATTTGTGAGTGAAGTTATGTTGAAGTTACTCTACTAGATAGAATCATAAATATTCAGATATATTGACGAAGTTGATTTGTTGTCGTTTAAACCCGTCACTGGTTTATTGATATTTGTCAAGGAGTGTCATGGTCAAGTGAGACCGGCTGTTAACTAGTTTTTACAAATTTCTACCCAAAATCTAAATCTAAATTCAAGAAAGTAGACAAAAAAAAATTATTAGAAAATAAAATCAATTATTAGAAAATAAAATCAAACTAGAATTAAGCACCTCTGCGTTGCGGCGGGGGCCTAAAACTATGCCAAATAATATCAGTGCCACACCGTTGGTAGCGACCACCAACACTGAAGTTTTGGCGTGTAAATGCAAAGAAATAAGACTGAAACATATAACGTATAAAAATAACTATATCGATATAGGACACACGCGTTGCGACAAACTTGTTAAATGGAAAAATAGACGTAAAAACGTTGAACCACACACGCACGTTGCGCTGTGTTAACTCGCAAAATAACGTAGAAAAGAATAACTAAGTCAATGTAGGATCCGCCCGTTGCGGCGAACTTACCAAAGGGGTAAAATAGACACGTTGCGCCATACCTGTCAAATGTGAAAGATAGACCAAAAACGTTGAACCACACACGCACGTTGCGACATATTAACTCGCAAAATTTAGAACGAAACGTAAAATGAAAAACTTGTGAAAGATAAAAAGTATGGGGACCAAAGTTGTAAATAAAAGAAGTTTTGGGTTAAATTACAAAAGATGGAATTAAAAATGTTAAAATACAAAACATAAAAATTAAAAGTGAAAAATCACATTTTTTTTTTTAAACCCTGATGCTTGGAGTACAACAACACAATGCAACAATTTGTTGGAAATTGGAGAAAACTAGAAAAGTGACCCGCGCGTTGCGCTGTGGGCAACGAAATTGGCGTGCAATCGATCAGATTTATAGTTATTCGGCAGTATCACATGCTATGAGATGGTAACTGGTAAGTCTAACAATCGTTATGTACCTTGGTTTGGTGAGCAAAACAATTTTTAAATCAAACGTATTGTCTATTTCTAAACCGTTTAAAAAGCTACGCTGTTTTTTTTTTCTGTGGAAACCATTTAGTGAGGGGTAATGGATCGGTTTAGTTCGGGTTTGAAACTCAGATTTGAACTACTCGTTTTTGAAAGTGATACCAAATTTTATGTGGCTCAGAGTTCATGAAAATCATGGTTTCAAAGGCTCATGGCTGCAAGGCGGGTTGTTGGTTAGTTACCAACCATCCATCAGCCTTGCCACGCCATCCTTATCAATTGTCGTGGTAAATTTTGAACTCTTCATAACCAACTGACCCATAGCGACAGGCAAACTATAAAAAAACATCAAGTGTCACTGAGGAACAAGCGTATCTACGTAGACCAAACTCGAAAGTGCCAAATACAACCATTTCGTGTGATTGTTAAAAAAATCATTAACTGTTACTGAGATCAAACATATCCACGAAGACCAAAGTAAGGTCCCAAATACAATGGAATATAACCAACCCAACAATGAACCATCACATCTCTCGGATGAGCCATCATTCATCGTCATCGAGTGTAACACACGATTTCAAGTGCATTAGGATCAAGTTAATACTACAGAATACTCTCGGATAAGATTTGTCTCATCGTCATTGAGCGAGAAAAATCGAAAGTGCCAAAGGTTTAAAAAATATATATATATATATACAGCCTGTTAAGAATATGAAAAGGAAAGAAGCTTTATAACTTTGTAAGGTGTACCACACAACTAAAAGATATAGGAAACACAAAGAAAGCTCAACGTACAACAGCTCATTGCATAGAATTACTCCAATACACAACATCTGAAAACCCCTAAAAGCTTTAAACCTCATGGAACGTACCAAAAAAACAAACATCGAAATCATCAACCGCAAGACATCGGATGTAAAAAACAATGAAACTTAGATCCACAAAAGCCGACGAAAAGCTAACAACAAAACCCACGTCAATCTGCCGACTATATCATCAGTCGCAGTTCATCGAAGGTAAATAACTGACGAAACAACAATCCGCTAACGCCTATAGGAACCAAACAATAAAGTAGCGTTAACGTCGCTGACCGGAATAAGAGAGAGAAAGAGAGAGCAGCGGTGGAGAGAGGACTAAAACCCCTTTGGAAAATCTGATGCTCCGCTGTGCGGTTGCGGGTAGAACACGGGAACGACGGTCCTTCCACCGATTACTCTCTCTCTATCTCTTTTTTCTTTGTAAATTATAAATGTACCGTTTCTTTTCTAATGTCTCACTCTCTCTCTTTTCTATTTACAGGGAGAAGAAAGCTTCTCAAAGAAGATTTGGTATAACCTACCAAGCTTTGATTTACAACCATAACATGCAAGAAACACACATAAAGTACAAGTTACAACATCAAACTACTTGCTAATTATGAAGGTAAATAACTAAAGCATATAATACAAAACGCAATGCATATAAATTAAAGTATTATATAATTATTCACATTAGTTTGTTTAGTAGGAGCCCCTTTAGGCCCAAAACATATCCATAATTTTAAATGAGCTATATATGTTAATGCTAGATTGGTAGCCATATATTTGTTATTTGGGCCTAAGTATCGAGGGCTAATAAGACTATGGAGTATGGGGTGGGGTTGGGGCATGGGTTGAGTATAAACGTCTAAGTCATCACCCCAGGTGGGTTTGGGTTTTGACGTGGTCCATTGGGCGGGGATTTCAGTCCGGGCGTTGGGCGGGGCTACCCACATGACATGGCAGAACCTCATTGGCCAAGAGCACTAACCCTTTGAAATTGTTTTTTTTTCCAGGCCACCCAGCCACGCCCCACCATACCCCTTTGAAATTGGCTTTTGGTAGGTGGAGGTTAGTGTGGGTCAGAGGGTGCCCTCGTCCCCCCCCCCCCCCCCCTTATTTCTACGAAGTGTAAATTTAACAAATAAACTCTGAAAATTTTATATGTATCGAGTCCCCCATCACCTCATTTTATATGTAGCCCGATGTCTCTCTCTCTCTATATCTATATAGAGGAAGCGTGTATGCACCAGGCATAATACTTGCTGCCGAGCAACAAGGGTTAGACATGTGTAGTGGAAGTCACAAATAATGCCCACACCTTTGGGCGTTTTGCGTCATGTGACAGTCCAGTCAGCAATGAAACATTATGGGACGTTTTTCTAAAATTGGTGTAGTGAGGATGTGAGCATTATAAGACATTATGTTAAAATGGGTGTAATAAAATTAAAGGATAAATTACACTTTTCGTCCTTTATGTTTGTACCGGATTGCAACAGATAGCCTTTAACTTCAATAATTACGATCTCAGTCCTTTATTTGGAAAATTCGTTACATATTTCGTCCTTTAACACTAACAAGGTTAAAATTTTATGTTAACTTATAACATGTGCATTACACATGAGGGTAAATTGGTAATTTTTCTTTCTTATATTTAAAACCTATATTTCATCTGAGCCATCTCTTTCTCCCCTCCACAACCACCACGACCATATCCTAGTCGCCGCCACCACCACCAAACACCACTTCTCCTTCTTTATAAGAAATCCCCCATTTCCTTCCCCTCTCTCTCACACACCCTCAGCAGGCACCTGCCGAACCACCAAAGGCCCGCCCCAAATCCAATTTTCTATTGAAATCCATAACAGAAAAAGATGAGATTATGATTATTTCATTTCAACATAAACAGACCATAACGTGCAACTCTCAAATCCAATTTTCTATTCAAATCCCTCACAGAACAAACCTACATCAAATATGAGATTCGAGTCATCACTTTTCTCACCGGAAACGGTGACGAAAACCGCCAAAATCAACGAAATAAGTAAAAGAAACGCTACTCACTGATTCCTTACACACCACCATTTCAGTTTTCTCTCCTTCAAGCGGTTACACACAGTGTCTTTGGATCTGAATACAGTGAAAGAGCCGAAGTGTGGACAGGC
The DNA here is from genome assembly GCA_030545235.1 of Helianthus tuberosus. Lineage (NCBI taxonomy): Eukaryota > Viridiplantae > Streptophyta > Magnoliopsida > Asterales > Asteraceae > Helianthus > Helianthus tuberosus. The sequence continues at coordinate 80,272,752 of CM060429.1, read as the reverse complement.
AACAGAGATGCACCGGAGACAACAGAGACCGCTGAGTTAAAGAGGCGACGCGTGGACAGGCGGCAGAGATGCACCGTTTGGAGACTACAGAGACCGCTGAGGTATGGGGAAGACAAAGGAGCCTCGTGGAGAATATGTTAGGCAGAGATTTGGATTGGACCCTAGTGGCTAGTTCTATATATTTTATGAGTTTTTTATTTTATTTTGTTTTTTTTTTTTTTTTTTTCAATACAAAACCTTAATTAATAAATCTTTTACATAAGGATAGCAGGTAGACGGGCAACAAACTGCGCCGCCATCCCCTTTTGAATAGAAAACCCTAATCTACTAAAAACAAAGCCTCGCCCCTGAGGGGTCGAAAAGTTGCTGTGGACAACACGCTGAACTCTAACCAAGAATCGAACCGCCTCCGGCGCTAAGGAGCCGAACGTGTCAAACGCAAGGGGGACAAAGGCATGCTAAAGGACGAAAGTGCCCTTATATAAATAGACTTAACTAAATTTTTTAACCTAGTTAGTGCTAAAGGACGAAAGATGTAACGAGTTTTTCAGATAAAGGATTATGACTGTAATTATTGAAGTTAAAGGCTATCCATTGCAATCCGGTACAAACATAAAGGACGAAAAGTGTAATTTATCCAAAATTAAATAAAAAAAAATCATGAAAAAATGTTATTGGACAAACAAAAAGAAGATCTCGGGTGATTGGGCAAAACCATTGAAGTAAGGCGTGGAAAAAAGCACGCCAAAAGCATTTTTTTTAAAAGGCCCCAGGGTCTGATGATGGGCGTTGTGTGGCGTTTTTTAGGGGAAAAATGCCCAAAATCCCCGACTACGGGTGATCTTAAAAATGAAAACAATTAGGTAAACTGAATGGTTGTTACTGCCTTACTAGGCATAGGATGATGTAAGTCTTTTTAAAAGGGTATGGTTATTATAAACCCCGAAAAAAAATGACACCATAAGTAAAAATTCCAGACTTCACCATTGCTTAATGTATGTATCAACTTGCATGTTTAAAAAAACACTCTAGACATCCATTAATTTTGTCGAATTTGAAAGAAAATAGAAATTAGTAATTAGTATTAGGTTTTATAGTTTAAATCCAGCTATTTTGTATACATTTGTATTTTTGGTTGTAAACGAAATTTACGAGTTTGGGTTTAGCCTAAATACTAATATTGACCATCTTGATAAGATTTAAGCATCAGGAAATCATGGACACTGATTATTGCTTGCTAGGCATCTTCCATTACACGCGTAGTTAGGCTTCGATCTCTTGGTTTACTAGTACAAACCAACTTTTTTACTTGTATTCAAGTTGAAAGCATCCCACTTGGACCAGATTCCTCATATTTTATTTGACTCAACAATGACATTATAAAATTTATTTTATATAAATGTTTTATGGTTTCATAAATGATTTGAACAAGATTTAAACCAACTTTTTTACTTGTATTCAAGTTGAAAGCATCCCACTTGGACCAGATTCCTCATATTTCATAAATTTATTTTATATTTTATTTGATTTCTTATCCGGCTGACTCGTATAATAAATAATTAAATATGGATGAGGGCTTATCAACCTCATGTTTTCCTCTTTCTTATCAAGGCTCATCCAGGCGCGCGTCTAGGCCCATTTTTCAGGCCTATCCCAGTTTTCTCGCTTCGCTTCAAAAGCCCCACTTTCAGGCCCCCAGGTGCATTTTCAAGCCAAATTCCAACGAGATTCTAGTCAAAAATCATTTGAACATTTTTGAAACAGTTATAAGAACCCTAAACAAGCCTGAAAACTACCTAAAACAACTTAAACTAGCCCTACAGAAGCCTAAAACATGTCTAAAATCCCTAAAAGTTGTATTTTTATACTTAACGACTTGCCTAAAAAAGCCTCGCTTTTTAAGCGCCTTGCATTGAGGCCCAAGGCTCACCCTTTGCGCCTTGATTGAGCCTTACGCCTTTGACAACTATGGTTTTCCTACCAACCGATCTTATTTTATCCAATTTGCTTCATATATTATTGACATCAACATATGTGAAACCAATTATTAAATCATAGGTTTATAAGCAATGTCGCCTCTTAAAGACCCGTCATTTGTCATAACATTGCTCATCATCATGTTGGCATCAATGAGGAGTTATATTATCGTTGCAAAGGCAAGAGGCCGTCTAGAGATAGATCTCCCAAGCCTTCCTTAGGCCTGAACTCCCTGACTTACCAAAAATTCCCAGGCCTGACCTAACTGACTAGATTTGCTTGAGAATCTTAAGCCAAACTACACCATTTGCCATCCTTGGAAGTGCCAAATTTATCTCATTTGCCACTTTCAAAATGCCGACTTTCCTATCCCAACCAAGATACTATTGAGTTAGGCCATGTGTAGTCACAAAGCCCTTTGTGGGGCGTTATGTGACAAGTGACGAAATGCGTAAGAGAGGGGTTTTATATAATTTGAGTGTGTAGTGGAGATATATATGTATGGGGCTTTATATATGTATGTATATATATGTGTGTGTGTGTGTGAGTGGGGAAGGATTTAACCCGCCGTTACGCATTTCGCGGGAAGTGGGGAAGGATGAAACATGGCGCCCCCGTAATGGTGTTCAGGGGCGACATGGGACGTTATGGTGGTGTTTGGCGTGATGTAGCACCCCATTACACAAGGTCTTATGAAATTATCTTCGGTAATGAAGTTCCTCTGCCACGTCAATCTGTGTGTTCTTTACTATTAAGTCGCTTTTGGTGTTACAATATTAGGCTGCGGGGTCTGGTTTCTCATTCCCCCTTCTTCCCCCAAATTCACCTTAACGGCACATCATCCTCCCATTCCATCATTCCCCTAACATGGGGTGTGTTTCCCTTCCTCGTTCCATTTTTTTTTATTTTATTAAAATTATAAATTAAAAGTATTACGTGAAAGCTATGGTTTTACAATTTTTACGTTAAATTAAAGGCACTATTTTTATGTCAAAAGTGGGATTTCAATTTCATAATTCGTAGGATTCATGTTAAAATGCACAACTTGATTACTTGTCCTCTAACGCAGATTTTTAATTTTAATCAATGTGATTAGAAAATTACAAAATATCAGTGAACAATATTGAAACCCTAAAATATTCCCAAACTAAAAAATCAGACCAAAATGTAACCACAATCGAATGAAAATAAAACCCTAATAAAATAATAAGAAAATGAGGCTCAGATAATGGGATTAGACCGCCATTGCTGCAAACAGAGGTTGCCGTCCTCCGATTTGCCACGCCAACTATGGGGATGAAACTGGTTTGACTGTGAAATACCCAAACCGAGTCCTACCCTACAGGTTGAAACGGGTCCAAATCGGGTTGGCTATAAATCAGGTTCAAACCAGGTTCGGGTAGGGTAGGGTTGTTGGGTTCGATTTCTAACCCGGTTTAGGGTTGCACCTCTATATACAAATACTTTGTTATCGTTTAAACTCATGACTAATTACTAATTTATTGGTATTTGTCAAGGAGTGTCACAGTCAAGTGACACCTTCTGAGAAAGTTAAACTAATTTTATACAAATTCCCATCAAAGTCTAAATCTAAAATTCAAGGAAGTAGGAAAAAAATATTAAAAATAAAATCGAATTGGAGAAAATTATTCACATTAGTTTGTTTAGGAGGGGGACAGGCCTCTTTAGACCCAAAAAAATGTCAAGAATTTAATATGAGCTATATATGTTAATGTTAGCCATATATTTGTTACTTGGGCCTATCTATCGAGGGCTAAAGCCTAAAGACATAACCTATTGACATTGTGCAATGAGTGTGTATTATAAAGGGTACTTTTGTTACTTAAACAATTGTGTAATAAAACATTTTTGTATCAAAGGTATTGAACAAAACTTAACTTGGAATTTTTATCAGCAAATTACTTATATGTTGTAGATGGGCATAAATAGATCGGTTTGGGTTGTGTTTTATAGCTAACATGTTACATAAGTTGACTTTAACCACATAAAGACAATGCAAAAGGACCCCTGATTTTTTAATTCGCTTTGGGGCTTGGGCCTCCTAAATGGTTGGGCCACCCTGAGGTTCAGGTGCGGTTAGCGCCAATGTTTAATTAACTAGGCTTTCTTTGACGAGACTCGTGTTTAATTACGACTAGAAGTGGGAAAATGAGTGGGTCGGGCAACTTGAATGGGGTTAGGCTGATCTGAAATGCCTGTTCTCAGTCTTGTAGATTAATCGTGTTTAACCTTAGATTAATCGTGGATGCGGATCAAGTATGGATCTCTAGTCTTCATTTGACTCACAAAAACAAGTCTGTCAAAAACATTAAAAAGTCAGAAAGGGTTGCAACTATAAAAAGTCAATGTGCAAGAAAAAGTACTGTGACGCACTCTGTTGTTATGGTTCAGTTCGTTTCAGATTCGTGCAAATTACTTGTTTTAGAGGTGTCAGTTTCGACTCGTTTACTTATACGATGGGTTGAGTTATGTTTTCTAATTAACGGGTCAAATAAGTAAAACTAAGAAGGTTAGTTTAAAAGGAAGTGGACTTTATCCGACGGATAGTGTATATGATGTTAGGAACAAGTACTGGAAACTTTGATATGATTACTTAAGATCAACAACCATATTTCTCAATGCTTTCATGAATTTAATATAAAAACTAATAAAAGTTATTTTTGTCCAAAGTAAGAAACCAATTCCGTAGTCTAGAGGTTAAACACAAATGGATGCGTAAAGACAAGTTAGAATATCATTACATTTTTTTTTTTTTGACACGAGAATTGGATATTTACGGTTTCAAAGTCAAACGACCCGTCGTTGTTCCAGTATCCTCGGATGGCCTCTTTAACCTTCAGGGGGCATCCGGGAGACCTTTCAAATTCAAAAAGCAACTTTGTTGCATCTTTGAGTAGACCTCTCCGGCCAAAGCCAGTAATCATCGGTGTATACGTCCTGACACAAGGTCGCAAACCTTTGACAAATGTAAGTTCATGAAAAAGACGCCTTGTAGTATCAAACCTCCCGCATTTGAGCGCCCCCTCATGTTGGGAAAACAAGCGGTCTCAAAATCCCAACAACCCTCCCAAAGCTAACAATAGAGAAATATAACTGAACACAAGAATATACGTGGAAACTCCAAAACCGGAGAAAAACCACGGGCCTCCAGAGAGAAAGATCCACTATGCGACAAATTTTTACAATCACACAGACTAATCTCTCAAGCCTCCCCCCGCCCAATTACAACCACACTTCTCCGAAGCGTTTAACCAAAACCTTCCTACACTCTAAGACAAGAGAACTAGAAAAGAAAGAAGGAACCAAACACTTCAAGTGTATTTTTGGTTGGGGCACTTTGAAACCAAAGCCTTGGACTCCTTTTATAAGCTTGGAGTCCTCCCAAGCTTTCATCCTTGCACCGATGTGGGATGGGCACATTTTTCATATAGCCAAAATCCTAACAATCTCCACCTTGGATATATAAAAAAACAACCACATCAAAGGAACACCGTCTTCAACCGACGATCATACTCCACCATAAAAGAGTATTTCCACTTAGAATAGACCATTCTAAGAATTTCTTCTCGGCACATGTTGAAAAAACCTGCTGAAAATTTATGGTGCAACTTCCCTACTTGGCATACCCGGAAGTTCATCAGCCATCAACATCAATTTTCACCACACATCTTGCATCTATGCCAACCCAATGCCCATGTGTAAATTCATGAACCCGCTAACAAAATTTCATCCCCTTTCATGGTAGCGTGGGCATACCATAGGGATGACATAACTTCAAAAGAAATCATTACCGTCAGTAACGACGGAGACATTGTTAGCTGACTTGGAGCTACTTGCCGAATCTGCTCCACCTGGACAATTTCTCTTGACATGCCCAGACTGTCCACACTTCCAGCATACAGGATTCTTCTGTGAGTGCTTCTTCTTCCCGTTCCCGCATATTAAAACCGTTCCTTCTGACGAAGTATGACCACTACTACCCAGTATTTTCTCTTCAGACAATAGCTTCTCAGTAACATCCGCATACTTCAGGGTTTCTTTCCCATACATCAGAATGAGCTTCATATGCTCATAGGAAGATGTCAAAGATAATATGAGCCTTAGTGCTTTATCCTCATCTTCAACCTTCACTCCAATAGCCTCCAGTTCTGACACGATATTATTAAGAACACTTAGATGATCTGAAATTTTTGTATCTCCATCCATACGAAGGGTATGAAACTGTTCCTTGAGATACAACCGATTTGAGATGCCCTTGCCTTGATACAACTGCTCAAGCTTCTCCCACAAATCCTTTGCAGTTGATATCCCATGCACATTTGCAAGAACATTCTTTGCTAGACACAAACGAATCGCACTTGCCGCTCTCAAATCCAAATCTTCCCATTCTTCATCATCGTCTTTACTGGTTCCGCTTGAATCCTTGCCTGGAACAGGGGTCGGTTTCCCCCTCAACGCCTTGTGTAACCCAGATTGAATCAACACATCCTTGACTTGAACTTGCCACAAACCAAAGTTGATTCTTCCATCATATTTCTCTACGTCGAACCTCATGGGACTGTATTTCGACATCGTATCCGTATCTTCAAAAACAATATTGTATACTAGAACACCAAGCCTATAAGCAGTACACCCAACAAAGGATTCCCAGGAAAGAGAGGTGGGTACAATAAGTACCAAGTCTTTCCTAGCCAGAACCTTCCCAGGGCAAAATGCGTATATCCAGCTCCTGTATAATTCTACCGTATACAAACAGTCAACCGAGACAACCGACTCCTCGTTTCTGATGTGGAAGATCAGACTAAGCTGCAACCACAGAGCATACTACGAACCTTCAAAATACCAGGACACCCTCCAAGAAAATTCGTTTCTGATATGGAAGATCAGACTAAGCTGCAACCACAGAGCATACTACGAACCTTCTAAACCGAGACCTCCCCCAAAACCTGGAGCTCTGATACCACTTGTTGGGAAAACAAGCGGTCTCAAAATCCCAACAACCCTCCCAAAGCTAACAATAGAGAAATATAACTGAACACAAGAATATACGTGGAAACTCCAAAACCGGAGAAAAACCACGGGCCTCCAGAGAGAAAGATCCACTATGCGACAAATTTTTACAATCACACAGACTAATCTCTCAAGCCTCCCCCCGCCCAATTACAACCACACTTCTCCGAAGCGTTTAACCAAAACCTTCCTACACTCTAAGACAAGAGAACTAGAAAAGAAAGAAGGAACCAAACACTTCAAGTGTATTTTTGGTTGGGGCACTTTGAAACCAAAGCCTTGGACTCCTTTTATAAGCTTGGAGTCCTCCCAAGCTTTCATCCTTGCACCGATGTGGGATGGGCACATTTTTCATATAGCCAAAAATCCTAACACCTCAATGAGGGTATCGTAAACACAAGTATGTGAATTTAGGATGCTGTCTTTGTTATCCATAAAACAGAATAAGTTATAAAGCAAGTGCATCTTCATAGGTGTTGCCAAACATGGAGTTGTCCAACATTAATACATAAGGGTGGTCCATTGAAAACTCGACTTCTGATTGTCATTGCGGTTGTTTGTATGCGCCTTGCAAAATGCCTATAGTACTCAACATATTCTCCACAGAGAGAATGCTCTCCGCGACCTTGTTGGGCTTGGGTTTCTCACCATTTAAGTGGTGATAGAAACGAAAAGCCTCGTCCGGGTTCAAATCCCTGAGATACCCATCCAACAGAATGTTATAAGTATCAGCATTAGGATAGACGCCCCCAAGAGACCATATGTTTCCCTTGCTTTGGTCATCTAGCCTCACAAACAGTAACCCTTGATAATTGAATTAACTGTCGTTGCATCAACATGCATACCGAACTTTTCATACATGATGTCGATAACAGCCTCTATATGACCTCGTTTGCAAAGGGCATCATCGACTATCGCATTAGACGTGGAGAAATCCTCTGAGCCTCCATTTGTTTCATCATCCTAGAGATCGACTTCATCTAAACTTACAAAGCGTGCTAATGACTAATCAAGGAGTTGTAGGTGACCACATCAGGCGGAACAGATGAATAGTGAAAGATCATGTGTTTAAAAGCATCATCTACCATGAGGTCCTTGCAAAGACTGTCGATACGTATCAACATTCAGTTTACAACGAACCTCTTGCATCCATGAGTCTAAGCAAAGCAATGGCTGTAAAGTTATCGCTGATCTTGCATAATTAAGCCGGTGATCATAGTATTGTATGTAACTAAATTCGGTTCACAAAGTCGGTGGGTTTGGAACAGCTAGCTTCTTGAACAGTCTCTCAGCCTCGTGAGTCTTGTCTTCTAAGATGAATTAGCATTTCATGAGTGTGTTATAAGTCCAGCTGGTCCATGTTTGAGGCAACAACCTAAGACTGTTGGGTCGGGTACAAGTGAGAGTAACAGCTTACGACAATAGATTATTAACTGTGCACATTTGTTTGAAACAATGAATGGGCGGTCGTATTTTGTTTACAAAACCCAACATTTGAAGATAGAGAGATATAAGGAGATGGCAGAGGGTGTGGCTGCAGCATTATTTCCAGATCGGTAACCTTTTGAGATACATGTTGAAAGTAAACGGTTGGTATTGTTATTGGTCAAAGTACCTGTTTGACCTTTGGAAACAAGAAGACAGACGAACTGCATGCAGCAGTAACAATGGCCATCTTATCTCCAGTGGCGGACCCAGGAATTTTTCCATGGGGGTGCGGAATATTTTTAAAAATTTTAGACCCCAAGGTATATAAATAAAAAATCAGTTCGTATCGGGTCGGTTCGGGTCATGTAAAACAAAAGAACTTAATTTATATAACCCACCATAACATAATGAAAACAAACGAAGCACATGTCTACTATGGTTAGTATGCGGCTATAATAGGCCGCTGGAGGTGGATAACCAAAAACCAACCAAAAATCATCAAAAATAACAAAGAAACTTACCCGTGGCTGATTACGGTGGTATGCGGCTGCTGACTGTTCACTGTTGTCGCTGTTGATGTTCTGATCGCTGGCGTGCAAGGACAATAAAGAGAGCAGGATATAATATGTAAGGATTTTGGGCTTGTTTATTTTATTTTAGTTGGAAATATTGTTGATTTGTTGGGTTTGTTTATTGGGCTAAGACTTAGTAGTGGGCTAGTTAAATGTATTGGGTATTTGGGTTTAGTTATTTAGGTATTAAAAAAGTAATATAATTTAGGTAGTATTTTTTATAAAATAGGAGTTTACTAAAGAATATTTTTAAAATATAAATTGATAACATTTTTTACCTAAGGGGTGCGGACGAAAAAGTCCAAGAGGTGCGGACGGAAAATTCCATGGGGTGCGGACGGAAAATTCCAAGGGGTGCTGATGAGATTTTCGACGGAACTTAGCACTAATTTTTTTTTTCCCGGGGGTGCGCCCGCCCACCCTGAACATGGCATAGGTCCGCCCTTGCTTATCTCTCACATCACAGAACAGAACAGAACAGAACACGTAGGGTGTTTTGTTTGGTTCTTTGGATTGGAATTAATTATTCCATTATATTTATAAGTTTGGTTAGTATAAGGGAGAAATGGAAAGTGAATATTTTCCATCACACGCTTGCCTTGATAGAATTTGTAATCATTCATAAGCTAGGATTTTGATTTAGATTACTAAAAACCCTTCCCTTCCATGTAAATAGGCAAATTGGAAAATAATAATCTCAATCTTTTTTAAATTGGCCGGTAATAATCCCAAGTCAGTTATTAGCCAACAATAATCTGACCTCGTCCGTTAAAATAAGCTTAACGGAGTTTAGTTTTTTTTCGAATTACAAACCGATGTTTCAGGGCTTTTGATCAGAACGAGAATACGAGTCGATTGATGTAAAACTTATCTCGAAATTGTGTTCGAAATGGCTTGAATTTTGTTAATTGGAAGTTAAACACCCGAATTGAAGCACCGTTTTCGTGGGTTGGGGGCAGTATTTTGAGATAAGTTTACATCAATTGACTCGTATCCTTGTTCTGATCAAAAACCCTAAAACATCGGTTTGTAATTCGAAAAAATACTTAACTCCGTTAAGCTATTTTAACGGCGGACTATTTTACAAAAAAATTGGACAAGGTCGGATTATTATTGGCTAATAACTGACTTGAGATTATTATCGGCCAATTTCAGAAAAATGGGATTATTATTTTCCAATTTGCCATGTAAATATGAGAATTTGTTTGAAAATTTTGGATTTTTATTTACGACAGAAACATGCTACTAATTTAATTTTAATTATCTTAGCATAACTAAATAACTTAGTATAATTTGATTTTAACTTAGAAATATGTGTATTTTAACAATGATTGAAAATAACATAAATTTAAATAACTTATATATGAAAATTAACTTATATATATTTTAAATAACTTATATATGCACGTATAATTAAATAATTAGTTAAAGTTTTAGTTAACAATTATTGAAAAGAATTTATATATGTATTTTCATAATTAGCTAAAGTTTTAGTTAACAATTATTGAAAAGAATTTATATATGCATTTTCATAAGTATTTAACTTAGCTAAATTTTTAGTTAACAATTATTTAAAAGAATTTATCAGGGCCGTCCCGGAGAATTCCTAAGAAGTTTTAGGCCCTGTGCGAGTAGGAAAATTGGGCCCATAAATATAAACTTATGGATATATAAAATCAGTATTAGGACGATGGTTGTAGTCACAATAAACAATTAAAAAATATTGTAGCAAAATGATCTATGTTAAATAGTTAGACGAATCATGAGTTCTCCATTTGTATTCTATCGATGAATAAGTTGCCAGGACTGACGACATTTTCTACATCTCAAAGTCCACGACCAACAACCAAAATTTTAATATGCACATTAGATGTTTCAATCCAAATATAGGGTTTGATTGTTATCTAAAAATCGGTATGAAGATGAGCACAATCAATTTTAGGATTGTTAAAAAATTTTAGCAGTTATCAGTATAAACTATTACACCTAACATTAGTCTTAATAACATCTAGACAAGCAAAAATAACTAACACTTAAATCCTTACAATAAAAAGAACTATATATTCAAATTAGTTTACAACACTAACCTTTTTATACAAATAGAATAAATGAAACTAGAAAATTGAGTTTTACTAAGTTTATATTGTAAATAGTTAAGTTAGAAATTAGAAATAAAATAACTTACAAATTTAAACAATAATAAATAAACAAAAACTTACAAATTTAAACAAGAAAACATATGATGTTTTCGGGTGAATTTTTTTTATTTGTAAATGATTACATGAAAATAATAATAAAAAAAAAGCATACAAAAATTAAAGACAAAGGTAAGTTTGTGGGAGCATATGTGCCTTTTGAGTTTCCACCAATTAAAACATAAGCTGAATTATCCACTTGAGGCACAAACAAAACTTGAAAGAACTCAAAAAAAAAAAAAAAAAAAACCGACTACGACTAGGAATCGAACCAGGGATGGTTGGTTTGGTGGAAAACAGCCGCTTCCATCAGGACACAGAGACAATTTGTGTAAAATTTCTTCTATAAAAATATATATGTAAATTAAAGGTATATTTTCTTTTTAAATTTTGGGCCTCTCGATATGATGGGCCCTGTGCGGTGGCACATCCCGCACAGGCCCAGATCCGGCCCTGGAATTTATATATGTATTTTCATAAGTATTTATTCTTATTTTTAAAGATAAACGTTAACAGTTGTAGAAAAGAATTTATTCTTATAAAGCACATAAAAACTTACAAAAATACAAAAAATGTGTAATTCTGTCATTTGCCATTATTTTAAATTTCCATTTTCGTTCTTAGTTTTACAAACTAAACACGATTATATGAAAGGATTCCATTACATTTTGCCAACCAAACGAATCCATTCCAATAGCATCAATCAATGGCATGAAGTAGTTGAATTCCTTAAAGTATGTAATTTTAATCTTTTTACAACCTTCCTTTTTATATAATAACTAGTAATATGACCAGCGCTAGGTGACGGAAACTCGGTTTGTATCGGTTGAGAAAATCCAAGATGAAAGGTGATATACTTCAAAAGATGTTGATACATGTTCTACATCGATCGAGTTCATTTATTAGTATAAAAAAACTTGCAATGAGTTAATAAGAACTTTATAAATAGTTTGATTTATTATATAAACAATTTAATTTAAAGAAATAAACATAAAAAGTGTTGATACGTTGGAATGCAAGGATTTGCATAATAAAAAGTTAGATGGGTGTTTATGGGTTAAAACACAAGACGTCTAGTTTGAAACTTCTCGCACAAACAACACATTCATTGATTATTATTCTATGTAATAGTTTTATGAACTTTCAATAATGTCTTCTTAACCACCGTTATCACATCGCTAATTGGACCATGTACTGATATAAAGTCAAACTAAGTTCTAAATCCAACATTAATATGTTCTTAAAACAATAACATTTATATAAGAACAAACAATCCCAATATATTGTTGCAGCAATCACCTATTACACCAGACTCGTGTTGTAGCAAAGACAAATAAAACAAACACAACGTTAGATGACAAAAATGCAAACCATTGCCCCACAAGCGTTGTTTATCTAATCGATCCATCTGATATTGATGAAACCTTGCAAACACCTGCGGAAGTTGTGAACGGTAAATCTTTATAGCAGGCTACAAGATTCTTGTCTGAATGTAGATCCACTTGCAGCGTCTCCCAAACCTTCTTCTTAGGGTTTAGAACATCATCCGGCTCACCGTCAAACCCAGGAAAGGTAACCCTCTCCCCGACAGCAGCACCCTCAGGTGGCTCCACAAATTCAACCTGACATCATCACAAATATCCGTTTTATACACATGAGAAAGAATATATAGTATAAATATAACTTAGTTGCTTGCCTTATCAATAGTGGAAGCACAAAGAACCATAGCTTGTGATTTTATTCCCCTCATGGTTGCTGGCTTTAGGTTGCAGAGAACACAAACCTTGCGGTTCTAATAAAAACAAACAAAGAGAATTGAGAACCGTAAGCCAATTTGTGGTTTAATTCCCCTCATGAATGCTTAAGTGCAGGATATGTTGTAAAAAGAACCTGCATCTCTTCAAGAGGAATATATTTGACAAGGCCACTAACGACAGTCCTAGGTTGTTCTTCACCGACATCGATTTTTTCAACTTACAAAGAATCAGCATCAGGGTGTTTCTGAACTTCCTTAATAACCCCAACACGGATATCAAGTCTGTCGATCGTTACTTCCTTTTCCACAGCAGCAGCCTTAGCTTTGGGTTCACCTGCAGATTTAGCTGGTCGTTCTTTCTTTCCACTTTTATCTGCAAAGTCAGTTGATACAAACATCAAGTTTTAAGAAAGATAAACTATAATATTTAATGATTTTGCATAAGCAGCGAGTAAAAACAGGCTTAAGCAGATGCCTTTGTGAATTATGAAGAAGATACAGCTAAAGTTCAAACTGTAACCAATGTAGGTAAACTGTATCCTAAGTGTAATACATAAAATGTTAAATTTTAGAGTAAAATGCCATTTTGGTCCCTGACGTTTGGCCAGTTTTGCGACTTTCGTGATTTGTCCAAAGGTTTGTTTTTCCTCATCCAGATCCAAAGGTTTAAAATCTTGCCATTTTCATCCGGCTCGTTAACTCCATCCATTTTTCTCCGTTAAGTCAGAGGTATTATTATTTTTTATTTAGTAAGGGTACGTTGAATACTTATGCTATATGCTTGTAGATAAAGTGAAAAAGACAGAATTGCCCTTCAAGTCTTAACGGAGAAAATGGAAGGAGTTAACAAGCCAGGTGAAAATGGCAAGATTTCAAACCTTTTGGATTCAGATGCGAAAAAACAAACCTTTGAACGAAAGTCACAAAACTGGCCAAACATCAGGGACGAAAATGGCATTTTACTCTAGATTTTACATTTGATAATAAGAGACGATCAGCTTAAGTTTCAGACACAGTTAAAGGAGCGAGACTGAAGAGATGAAACAAGCATAGCACACGTAGACTAAGATTCGTAAAAGCAAAGAAATAACAATCACCTGCAATTTTTGTGTTCTTCAGTTTTTCAGTAAGTTTCTTTGCTTCAGCTTCTTCCTTCACAGCCCGGTCAGCACGGTCAGCTTGACTTCCCGCAAACTTATTCCTAAAGAATTCCACTTCTTCATCTTTCTGCACATCACAAAAATAGAAAACGAAACGTACATAAGAGATGTTCAAGTGGTTTCTGTCTCTTCCATACAAAAAGCAACGAGAAACATAAACAAAAACGCAACAGGACGACAAATTTACCAATTCCTTGAACAATGGCACAGGGGTCCCAATTTTGTGACCAGCAGGTATGATATTCCAAGGACTTTTAGCCTTTACAATATCACCCTTTTCATCGGAAAGGGATACTTGAGGGGGCAGATTGAGCTGCTTGAGAACCTGCAACGATAATATTATAAACCGGTTTATAATAATGATCTTTTTAAAACAATCAAACAGAAATGTGAAGCTACTTGCCTCAAGGGAAAACGATGGCATAAACGGTTCTAAAAGGCACGCAAGGAGATAAACTAGTCCCACCGAAGTTTTCATGACTATAGAACATGAAGGAAGATCTTCCTTGTAAAGCTTCCAGAATTGACTTTCCTGAATGAAAAAAAAAAAACAATAACATTCGTTGGTGATGCAAGAGTTTTGAGTTGTTTTTATTTTAATCTTTGTTTGTAGACTTACTTGTAGATATGCATTTCCCTCACCGGAAATACTCATTGCAATTTTCAATCCTTGCTTTAGCTTAACCTACAACAATTATATTAAAATTTAAAAATGAAAAAGTGTGCAAGAATATTATTATATTAATATATTCCAGTACAATCACTTGCCTTCTCCATGGCATCTACGTATTGGTCAACATAGTTACCAACTTTCTCTGCCAATGCTTTTGTTAAAGGATGTGACTCTGCACCTGGAGCATCGGGAATTATGGAATTGTATCCTGAACCCTTGCCAGATCCTGAGTCTGTCAATTCATTATAGATATTATTTATATGCAATCAAAAGAAAAAAATAAAGCATTATATAATAGAAATGATGGAGTCATGTTATTCTAGACACAACTTAGATTCTAACCTAAGCAGTTAATGCGGTAAAAAATTGGATATCGGTCAAGGACCGATATTTGATATAGCGGTTATCGAGGTGGGATATCAGCAATTTTAATATCATGCAGAATTTATATATATAGCAATTTAACACTTACAATTCAGTATACTCTCCTACCATTAACAAATTAACCTTTTGCAACTTTAAAACACCAACAATTGTAGCAAGTAGGACTTGATAAGAATTAACACACTAACATTTAACACTAACAATTAACAATTACGACTTAAAACACTATTGGGAATGATAGAAGTATAGAACTAAGAAGAAAGGTACTGATATCGGGAAATCGGTAATACATCGGTCAATATCACGGTATCACTGATGATATCGGTACCGATATTTTACATGGGGACCTATAACAGATATATCACAATATTAACTGCATAGATTCTAATGATACCAACCACTAACCTGGATCTTTAGCAACAAAGCTCAATACACGGTTAATGAAATTGCCTAAATTGTTTAGCAATTCGCTGTTTAGCTTTGCTTGTAAATCTGCCCATGTGAATAATGTGTCGGACACCTAGATTAAAAAAAAAGTGAAATAATAAGAAAACATAAATCAAAACATATTTGGGAATTACAGCGGATGAGGATGGTGTTATCAAATCAAATATGACGCAAATGTACTACCTCTGGTCTATTGGTTAATAAATAATATCTCCATACTTCAACAGGAATGTTGGTATCCTTTGCATCGTTTCCAAACACTCCTATACCCTTACTCTTTGAAAACTTGCCTACACAAGTATCCAAAAAGCATATATGACCGACAATTCTAAAGCAAAATCCATAACCCTCGGGTTGGCATAGTACAAAGTACAAACCTGCTTCATAATTTAAGTATTCTGTAACACTAATAGTCTTCATCATGGTCCAGTTCTCCCCGGTCCCGATAAGCGTAGAAGGAAACATTACCTAAAAAGGTTTTTTTCATTATCATTAAAACAACTGCCAGAAGATATTAATGGTACAGAAATTGTAACCTAGAAAGAACACACTTACAGTGTGAAATGGAACATTATCCTTTCCCATAAATTGATATAGCTCCACATGTTCAGGATTCTTCCACCACTTTTCCCACTCTTGTGTGTAGCAATTAGTAATTGAGACGTATCCAATAGGTGCATCGAACCATACATAGAAAACCTATACAAATACGTGGTTAAAAAACCATCATAAAAATAAGCTAAACCAAAAATTAGCAGCTAATAATGAAATTTTACCTTGTCCTTGAATTTCTCAAGAGGAACAGGAACGCCCCACTTCAAATCTCTAGTAATACAACGTTGCCTCAATCCTTCTTTAAGCCATGCGTTTGTTGCATGAATGGCGTTTTGACTCCATGAGCCAGCCACTGACATCGTGCTGATGTACTCGCGCAGTTTAGCTTCCAACAAAGGGAGTTCAAGAAACAAGTGGTCTGTATCACGGATTCGAGGGCTGGTTGCACAGACCTATTACCAAAACCGAAAAGAAGTTATACACAGATTTCGATTCACCAAATATAAGCTAACAGTAAAGTTACCTTGCATCGAGGATTGATGAGTTCTGTTGGATTCAATAGCTTGCCACATTTTTCACACTGATCTCCTCGTGCGGAATCATAATTACAACCAGGTGTCGGACAGGTTCCCTCCACAAGCCGGTCAGCTAAAAACTTACTGCATGTATCACAGTAAAGCTGCATTACCAGAAAGTGATTCGTTATTTACTGATCATCCTCCCACAAAACCAAATGAAACCCATAATAATCTTAAAATCTTAAATCAATGATAGACACTACACCTGCTGCATCGTATTCTCAGAAAGCCATTTATTATCCAGCAACTTATTGAAAATTGATTGGCAAACTTCAGTCTGCTGTGGAGTTGAAGTTCGTCCAAACTCATCAAAACTTATATTAAACCATTCATACACTTCCTTATGAATTGCATGATACCTAGAATAATTCATAACAGAAAAATAAAGTAGATTATTAACCAGAGATATTTAAAACCCTAATTCAATCACTTGTCACAAATTCATCTAAAAACCAAATCAAATGAAAAGTAAACACTTAATTACTTGTCACAAATCTCTTTAGGAGTGCAATTTTCTTCCATGGCTTTCGTCTCTGTAGCGGTTCCATACTCGTCAGTACCGCAAATGTATATCGCGTTGTAACCTCTCGATCGGCAAAAACGAGCATACACATCCGCACTCAAAACACCTACAATCAGCAACAAATAAAATTCAAATAAAAATTTACACATCAAAACACCTACAAACAACAACAAATCAAATTCAAACCAACAACTTAAACATTATAACACCTACAAACAGCAACAAATTAAATTCTAATTAACAATCTACACATCAAAACACCTACAAACAGCAACAAATTAAGTTAAAATCAACAATTTACACATCAAACACCTACAAATAGCTACAAATTAAGTTCGATATTAACAAGTAAGTAACACATCAAAACCTACAACCGACAACAAATTAACAATTTCCACATCAAAACCTACAATCAGCAACAAATAAAGTTCAAATCAACAGTTTCAACAGCAAAACACCTACAATCATCAACAAATTGAGTTCAAATTAACAATCTACACAACAAAATAAAGTATACGTGATGCAATTAAGCACTTACAGCCAATAATGTTTCCGAGATGAGGAACGTTGTTGACGTAAGGTAAAGCACTGGTAATCAGGATGTTTCGTTTGCCCGGAATCGGAAGTTTCACCGGTTTCCGATCATCGCCGCCAACGTCTCCCATCATTAAGCACGAAATTAGGGTTTAGGGCGATACAGTGTGAGTTATCAGTTGCGTGATGTTTGTTATGAGATGCAGGCGTATGAAAAGTTGTGGTGGTCGCACATATTATATTAGGGTAAAGTATGAAGCAATTTACAAAGTTAACACCTAACTATGATTTTTTTTTATTTTCACCACATAAAAAATTGTATTTTCTAGTTTAGGGATTGAATATTTGAATTTGTAATGTTATAAAGCTACTATCATTTAAAACCACCAGAGATCGAGAGCTACTCGTTATCAGTTTGGTTAAAAGCTCGCGAGCCTAAACGAGCTCAAACAAAATTTTAGTTTTTTATATATAATATAACTATAAATTATAATGATGATAAAACCACCAGAGATCGAGAGCTACTCGTTATCAGTTTGGTTAAAAGCTCGCGAGCCTAAACGAGCTCAAACAAAATTTTAGTTTTTTATATATAATATAACTAACTATAAATTATAATGATGATAGCATTGGCGAGCCGAACTCGAGCCAAACTTTGGCTCATTTAGGTGATATCTCGAGTCGAGTCGAGCCAAGCTCAAGCTTTGGGTTTTATTCGCGAGCCGAGCACGAACTCAAATAAGTAGGCTCGAATCAAGCCGAGCTCGAGCTTCATAAGAAAATGACGAGCCAAGCTCGAGCCTAGACGGGCTCGGACTTGGCCCGGCTCGTTTACACCCCTAATCATGAGTGCTACCTTGGTTTCATAAGTGAAGTTCTCTACTCATCCATGATTATTATGTCAAAATGCGTTAATGGTATTTAAGGTTATGTGGACGGGATGATTTAGGACTTGCCAACCATGTCACAAGCATATTGTATTACAAGACTAAAAAAAATAAGGCCACCGTCGTCTGGTTATGACGATTTTAAGAAAACCTTTACGGTTTTGGAAAACGGCAGACCAAATTGGACAGAATCCTAAAAGGAGAAAATGTGTATTCTCTATCGTAGACTTGGCTAACCCAAAAAATAACCGGATATCCATATGTTGGACGCCAATAAATTACACAATAGCTTTTTTTACACTAACAATGAAATTGTTCTTGTAGATCCTCAAGATCTCTAATGCATATTTATATCATTTATGTGTATTTTTGTAGGATGAATATATTAATAACTATAGTGCAACTTACAAGGGTGGAAATTTGTTCATCTAGCTAAATTAATTTGGACATAAACCCACATTGTAAGACACTACTGATACATGTTATTATCGCGTTTAGCATCACCAAAGGCTATAACAGGTTTGAGAATAATTAAAGATAAGTAATTAACATCAAATATTTATGTATCACATTTAGAAAGCCCAATTAGTGCACTTGCAATATCTTCAGCTTTAGTTGCATTAGTATAGGCGATGCGCGGGCTCTCTCCAGGAACTATGTCCTCCTTATAGTAGCTACCACTGGTTCTAAGCAACTCTTCAGAACCTGTCTTGACAATTCCTTTTAGAATTAGCGTCTTGTGGGTCCCTGACATGAGTTCTTCGTAATCCGTGTCACCGGTTTCACCAAGGAGCACGTACATATTCGCAACATTTAATCTCCAACGAACGAAGAAAAACCTGTTGGCCAATATTTAAAGTCAAATTCCATTAGTTTGACCATAATAAGTGTTCTATAGCAGCAAAGATCAAATCCATAACAAGCCGGTGGGGTGGGTTGGCTAATGGGTCAAAACGGGTTGAGTTGAGAATGGTCCTTTTGACATATGTGTTGAATGAGCCAGGCCAGTTTGCATTGACCCACAAACACTTTTTGTCCAATTTTTTACTTTTTAATAAATTATGCATCAGTTATAGTTATAAAAACAATTTTTATCTCGTAAATTATTTATATCGAAAAAGAAAATAATTTAGGAGGTGATATGCATATTATAAAAAGACTTTGGCAACTTTGAGTTTCCCCTTTGAGGTAAGTTCTTTTTTTTTTTTTCATTTGACCCGTTCAAAGACAAAACATGAAGCAAATCTACTCATTCATAAGAGTCAAAACCGAGATCTCTAGTCGAGGAACTTTACCTTAGCGCCTGTGCTCGAGAGGCTAGGAGAGGAATCACTTGCATTCTTGTAGAGTTTCTACAATACATAAGATGGCACCTTAGACCCCTCATTCTAAACTTTTGTCTTAAATCATCCACTTTCCTTGCCTGCAAATGCAACCCGATAACAAAATCAATATCATAAAATTAAAAAAAAGAGTTATACATAGATCAATAGCATTATAAATTTATATAACTTATAACTTATGATTCACACCTTTTCGACGTCTTTAATCAGAAAAGATAGGCAATGAGAATTGCTAGATCTCACATCTTCTTCAATCACCTTTGAAGGTTTGCCAGATTTCCCGTCTTGATCTTCAGGCGTATTCATCAGTTTCCAAATGGTTTTTTTGATACCATCAGAACCCCATCTGTACTCAACATGTGTTGCATAATCAGGATCCGGGTAGAGTTCGTCGTTTTCTTCACAAGTACCCGGATAATAAACTTCACTTCCACTACTACAAACCACAGCATCAAAGTCATGCACCTTAATATTCCCCTTTTTCAAGAAATCCACCAGTTCGGATAACGGCATGGCTGTGGATATAGCAACACCTACCCCTTTTCCCCATTGTGCGTCAACTTTTATCACGTTAAACGTCTCTTGTATAACACTAATCATAGCTTTTTCTGGTTCTCCTTTGTTGTCGTAACAGTCAACCGCTATAACAATCAACTTTCGTCTCTTCCTCAGCGCCGGATACTTACTATTATTATTCATCTCACTGACTTTATCGGATGATTGAGGTTTTTTCATCTTGCTCATTACTCTTGTCACTTGATCTTGAATATCTCCCCCACCATCCGACGAGTCGTTAATTGAATAAGATCTATCTGCGTCTATAGATAAGAGTAACGATGCATCTTGCACATCTCGGAGTGAGTCGTTTAAAGATTCTTCTTTTGCCATTCCATCTGCGGGGGTGTCGGTTTTCCATGCAGGATGTCTCATGCGACATGATGCAATGCGCGTTAGATAAGTGTAACAGTGTTCGGGCCATGAGAATAGATGTATGTTTCTCCAACCACTTTTCTGGCACTCCTGCCACAAAGTCTTCTCGGATAGTAGTTTAAGTAGCGCGTTGGATATTCCTTGTTGATCATGGGGGTCTATGAGTAGCCCATTGTTCAGTACCTGTAATTGCATACATATGATATGACCACTAGTTTTTACATGCTACTTAAAGGGGTGTTTGGATGCGCGTTTTAGAAGTGCTTGTGTGATATAAATGATCGATTTCAAAACACAAATTCAAACGCACTGCTTAAATAGAGGAACAATGGAGTGTTCTCCATATAAGGGTTAAGATAGAATCAAATGCATGAATTTGAAACTGAAAAGAAACAAGATAACATACTCTATGAATATCAACCGGACCACCATTTTTGGTTGCTACCATAGGAAGTCCATGAGCTGCAGCCTGTAGCAAATTATGGCATAGGATACTAACTTTTAGTATTCACGTAAAACGAATGTAAGTTCTGTGAAGCAGGAAGATTTATAACAACAAACCTCAATCAACGTAAGCCCAAAAGGTTCCACCAAAGCAGGATTTATAAAAACACCCTGTCACGAAAGCAGGATTTATAATCACAACTTATTAGTGTATGCAAATATCTTAAAAAGATTGAATTTTGCTGTTTTACCTTAGTTTTGGCTGCAAGACGGTAGATTTCTGGAACATCGTTTTGCTTGTGATGCTTCGGGAATGCCACTTGACCATAAAGATCATATTTGTCCACCAGTTTCAGTACAGTTGTAAGCACACAGGCGTTTCCAGCAGTCATCTCGTCTATATCATCTCTATTCCCCATTATAAGTGTCTGTATTTAAGCATGTTTCATTAAGTCAACAAAGATACACACACACACAAATGGAGGTTCAAAATATAACCACTAAATAATTAAGAACCAAATAAACCACTCTTTGGCACCTCTACAAGATTGAAGGCTGAAAAGTGGTTCATTTGGTCCCTAATCATACGATGATTTTCATTTAAACATACACACACAAACAAAGCCAGTCTACTTACAAGATTAGCAAGCTCTCTCAAAGAGTGACATTCTCCAAAAGCCTTCAAAAGGGTAGTAAGGTTTTTCTTTGGATCCGGTCTAGACAATGCCAATATCATTGGTTTGTGTGGATTTGTCAAAAACCGCATAACCTGAAACAAACGTTTTACTAATGAACAAATGCGCCAGATGTATGAAAAATACCATACATTTTATAAAACCATGTATACTCACTTCTGACCATATTGCTGGCACTGTTTTCGGAGAAGACCCTTCTGTGTTCGTTAATGGCGGATCCCCGTCAGCCTCATTCGCTTCTTGGATGACCCTGCTGAAATCCATCCCAGGAGGAATCACCTGAAATAAATTTTTATATTTGTATATCATACTTATATCTACTTTATACATTGTTAAATAGAGTTAGTTGATTTTTTTACATACATATTAAGTTAATGAAACTATAAGTTCATATATATCTAGTTATTTTTCGAAAAAAAATAAATAAATAATTTAACCGAAATTTTAAATTTCTCAAGAAAATAAGAAGGTTACCGCCATCCTCGGCATAAATCTACCATGACAATCAACACCCTGTCTGGAACGAGCCCGTAAAACTTTCTCAAGCTTGACATCAAACCCGTCATACAAACCCCATTGTTCATCAATTTCTTGTCTGGTGCTTGTAATCACAAGCTCAGCGGCATCCAACGAAAGTTCTTCTGCTTCAATCCTCCTCATAATCCTGTAAGTCGAATTAATATCTTCTTTCGACTGCCTACCCTGCTTAAGAAGTTGTTCTAGCTTGTTTCTACCAAGCGAATGCCCGGTTAAAACCATGGGAACATTAAGCGCACCGGAAAGTATAGCGGCACTATCACCCGCGTCTGCATAATGACCATGAATCACATACGGCCAAACCGGGTGCCCCCCGCCGATTTGTTCACCCAAAGCTGTGGACATGTTGAGAATGTGAGCAAGTGCACCGTCTACGAATTCTTGGATGTGGTGCCAAAGTAGTTCTTTTCTAAGGTACTTGTCACGAGGGCCGAATGGTATCCGTATGATATAAGCCCCACTGCTTTCACCAACTTCGTCATCAGGGTCATCAGAGCCTGCTGTCAACATCTCGGTGGGCTCTCCATAGCTCCAATCTACTTCTGGTGATGACACCTGACGGGTGAAAAGATCGACTCTATACACCCCTGGAGTCTTAGCAAGAGCCCGAGCAAGCTCGACAACATATTTGATCTGTTATACCCAAAAAAGTGTCAAAATTTGTACTTTAGTGTATGCTGAAATATGATAAACAAAAATAATATTTTTGACATAATTGTCGAATATCTTAAAAAAAAGTTTAGTAATTTTATGCGTTAGAGAAACACTTTGTTCGACTTTTGACCCGTTTCATTTTACATGTTTGACCTTTTTAAAACAAAGATAACTTGAACATGTATTCATAACTACCTGACCACCTGTATCAGAATCACGACCGAGCTCCATATTTTCTCCACGAACCAAACCGTGCAAACTGTTTGAGAAGACAACTGTTATTTATCATATCATGTTTTGAAATAGAAGATGTAAGTAATACCTTATGAGGACAATGTAAAGCTTCTTCTCTTTTCTATCATCTGACCAAGTTTCCAAGTTAGAAGCATTGTGTTGGTAAGTCTTATTTGGGCTCTCACCTAAATCCCCAATATCTCCTTTCTCTGATTCTAACATGTCTTCTGACATGTCCTCCCTTACGTCGATGCGCCCTTGTTCTCTTTCGAATTTCCGCTTTGCAACCCGTTGATAATCTTCCCATTCCAACTATTTCAAGTACCAAAATATTATTAACTTTCTACTTAATTTACTCTTTGGCTACTCATATCCATACAATTATACAACTAGAAACTTTCAAGGTCACAATACAACAAATCTTCTTACATTCAATAAAACAATGATGTTAAATGCCTCTATTAGTCAAAAAATTTGGGGGGTCAGGGTGTCAATGGACTTATGGACCCAGGCCTAGAAGTACATAGGGTGTAGGTCAACCGACCCGCAACTTTTTTGTTATTATACATGTAACAAATGTCACAGTATTGCAACCGACCCCAATATTTTTTAACGTACTTAAAAAAGATCAATCTATATGTGTTGTAATCGAAAAACAAAGTTCGTTAGTTCAAAGCAAAAAAAAATATATAGTATTGAATTCTATCAAATACTCCGGTTATTATTTCTAAACGGTTATTGAACATTTGAACGATACATCCATCAAATTGTATATTCCAAACATAATTTGGTTAAAAAATGTACCTGTTTCTTCTTGCGAGTGAGATGCCATATACGCCAACACATATTCTCGAGTCGAGAACTCCTTTCTCGGGTGTTTCTGGTGGCAACAACCTTGATCCATGTCCGATGCAGATCAGTCTCATCGACTCCTGTAACAACTTCTTCAACGAAATATTTTGTAGGATTAAAATGGCCTTGTCCGCGCAAATTCTCCTTGTTCTCGTCTATATTCGACGATTTACTGTCCAATATCGCCTCTAAATACCCGTTTATCCATTCATTCACTGCCATTTCACGATCAAACCAAAACACAAGACTCTATATTAATTTAGTTATTATTATTATTATTATGCATTTGAATTGTTTTGTGCTACTTGGATCGAATGAATTGTGAAATTCGGATTCGGTTCCGATTCTGTGGGATTTTTTTGTGAAAATAATAAAATGAAATGGGAGTAGGAGAAGAGATTTGTTAGGAGAGAGACTCGGGACGATGAGAGAGTTGTATGTATAGATTATTACACATGAAATGAAGACATAACGAACCACATGGCAGTTAACAGACGGTTAGCATGAAACAAGAAGGTTATCAACGTGTCTTGTCTTAACAATTGTTTTTTTAATGTTTGTATAAATTGAGTAACGGTGTATGTTTGGTTGGACTCATGTTTTGAGAAAATGTTGTTACATAAAACCGTATGTATGCGTATTGTTTTGACATTGCAATAATACATTTTATATATTAATATTCGTAATTGCAATAATACATTTTATATATTAATATTCGTAACTGTTTGTTTATGAAATTGATTGCCTTTTCATTGATAACAAGGACCGTATAAATACACTATTACAAGGTATAAACATAGAAACAAGATCTCCACAAACAAGGAGATATATACAAATTAAATACAATCAATGCAGAATAATATTCTCTGCTAATAGGCCCCCGCAGTCGAAGCAGTAGCCGGCCGAATGCAAAGGCTGGACTTGAAGCGATCAAACAAAATGCGCGGCAATCCCTTAGTAAATATGTCTGCATACTAGTATTCCGTCGGAACATGTAGAACACGAACAACACCAAGTCTAACCTTCTCACGAACGAAGTGAATGTCAATTTCCACATGTTTGGTGTGCTAGTGTTGTCCCGGATTCTGAGATAGGTACATGGCTGAAATATTGTCACAATAAATGATGGATGCTTGACGAACTGGAACCCCCAAATCAAGGAGAAGATTACGAATCCATGAAAGCTCGGCAGTAGTATTGGCAACAGCTCGATATTTCGCCTCAGCACTGGAGCGAGATATGGTAGGTTGCCGTTTTGATGACCAGGAGACTAAGTTATCCCCAAGAAACACACAGTAGCCAGATGTTGAACGACGTGTATCTGGACATCCCCCCCAATCAGCATCGGAGTATGCAGTAAGATGAGATGATTTGGAGGGAGAAAAGTGCAGACCATGGTCAGTAGTGCCCTTAAGATAGCGGAGAATACGCTTAAGATACTGAAAATGAGGTTCTCTTGGGGCATGCATAAAGAGGCATACTTGATGAACGGCGTAAGCGATGTCTGGTCGTGTAATGGTGAGGTACTGTACCGTCGGGCAGTTGATCACCTGTTGTAGCACTGAGCTTTGAGTTAGTATCAGTGGGTGTGTTGCAGGGCTTGCAATTATCCATTTTAGCACGAGCCAAGATGTCATTTACATTTGAGCGCTGTGAGAGAAATAGGCCGCCATTCTGGTGGTGAACCTCAATGCCCAAGAAATGGTGTAACCTACCAAGGTCAGTCATAGCAAACTCCCGAGACATGGCTGAAATGAAATACTGTAACAGTGCATCCGAAGAGGCTGTAAGAATAATGTCATCAACATACAGTAGAAGATAAGCCATGTCGTTGCCACGTTTGTAGATAAATAGAGAGCTATCTGAAGTAGAGGTTCGAAAACCACACTTGAGGATATACGTAGCAAATCGTTCATACCACGCCCGAGGAGCCTGCTTGAGCCCATAAAGCGACTTCTTTAACCTGCACACAAGCTTGGGGTTCTGCTTATCTGCAAAACCGGGTGGTTGAAACATATACATGGTTTCATGCAAGTCGCCATGTTAAAAGGAATTTTTAACATCAAGTTGATTAATAGGCCAAGACCGTGATAACGCCAAACTCAATACTATGCGGATGGTGGTTGGTTTAACCACGGGACTAAACGTCTCATCACAATCAACCCCAACCTGTTGAGATTTACCATTAACCACAAGGCGAGCTTTATACCGTTCAAGTGAGCCATCTGCACGAAATTTGTGGCGAAACAGCCTCATACATCTAATAACGTGTGCATCATGCGGCCGAGGTACGAGATCCCACGTGTTATTATCCATTAGAGTCGTGTACTCGTTGTGCATGGTATCTGACCAATGCGGATCAGACAGGGCATCGAGGTGTGATTTGGGTAATGGTGAAACGGTGTCCACGTTAAGGTTGAATGGCGTTTTAGGTTTGGATGTCCCGTCACGAGAGCGGGTGGTCATGTGGTGTCGTGGTGGACGAAGGTGGGTGAGGCAGGACAGAATGCTGAGCTGGGGATGGGGGCTGGTTCGGGGCAGTTTGGGTGGTGTGAGAGTTGGACCTTGGTGGGCGTTGTTGGGCTTGGGTGGTGGGTTGGGCCGTAACAGGTTGAATGTGTCGAGAGGAGCCTCTCGAGTAGGTGATGGGAGGTTGTGTTTGAAGGACAGACGGTTGAGGCGTAGGTGTAGGTGGGTCGGTAGGAGGTGTGTGTGCGGAAGAACTAGGGTCGGTGGTGATATGCTGGTGGAAAATGATGGGAGATGGCTCGGAATCGAGGAAGGTATAAGAGGATGGGTCTGGTTTGTAGGTTTTGGAAAGGGGAAATTCAAGCTCATTGAATGTGACATGGCATGATAATATGATTTTGCCAGATGAGAGCTCAAGACATCTGTAGCCTCGATGATCGGCAGGGTATCCAAGAAAAACGCAATGTGAGGATCTGGGTGCGAGTTTATGTGGACGAGTGTCGGATTGATTGGGGTAGCACGCACAACCAAACACACGGAGGTGTTCATAGTCGGGGTGTTTAAGATAGAGAGCAGCCGTGGGTGTTTGAAAACCAATGGGTTTGGCGGGGAGTATGTTATGTAAGTAAACAGAGGTGTGGAGTGCTTCCACCCAGTAGTGAGGTGGAAGAGAGGCATGTGTGAGGAGAGACAACATGATCTCGTTAAGACGACGAATCATGCGCTCAGTTGTCCCGTTCTGTTGAGAAGTGTGTGGGCACGAAAACCGGAATTGCAAACCATGTGTCGTTGCAAACTGTTTAAATTGGTGGCTGTCGAATTCCCCACCCATGTCACATTGAAAATTTTTGATATTTAAACGAAATTGGGTGGATACAAGTTTATGAAACTGGACAAATTTAGTGTAGGTTTCAGATTTAAATTTTAGTGGGTATACCCATGTAAAGTGCGTATAATCATCGATTATAACCAAGTAATATTTATACCCATGTTTTCTAATAACCGGTGATGTCCACAAATCACAATGGACAATATCAAAAGGACACAAAGTGCAAGATTTAGATAAAGTAAACGAAAAACGTTTGTTCTTGGCAATTTGACATGAATCACAAAAAAAAGGTACGAGGCTACTTATTAGAGGAAATAAATTTATTGGAATTTAAATAATCTAGAACATGAACTCCCGGATGTCCTAGACGATGATGCCAAGAGCCTTGCAAACTTGTGGAAACAAAAACGGAGGCAGCGGGTGATTGGAGAGCAGTGAGCGGATATAAATTACTGGTGCTGTCGTGCCGACTCAAAATCTTCCCACTCGGATAATCCTTCACAGAAAAGCCAAAAGGATCAAAATCGATAGACACCCAATTATCACGAGTAAACTTTCGAACATAAATTAGATTTTTGATTATATTGGGTGTGTGTAGAATGTGTTTAAGTTGGAGAGGTTTGGAATTGGATGGAAGGTCAGAATTGCCCGATCCCGCAACTGGTAAAAGATGGCCGTTTCCAACTAACACATTTTAATGGAATTTTGACACGGGTGAGAGATCATACCTGAGTCCGCAGTAAGATGGTTGGTAGCACCAGTATCCATAAACCATTGGGATGGCTCGGGTTCTATAGCCATAGCCTGAAACGCCTCTGCTAGTTCGGTGGGCTCCAAGGGGTTCACATTAGTAACGTGAGCCTGAGCAAAGGACTGGTCAGTTGTGTTGGTCTGTTGAGAAGGCGGTTGTGGCATAGTCCAAGGTGAGGCCCAACCAGGCTGGGTAAGGTAGGGGCATGGTGGTGGGGTGGTAGTCCAAAAATTGTTTGGCCAGTAAGGAGGAAAAGGCGTGTATTGGGCTGGGTTCCAGTTGGGCTGACCACGATTATGATTGCGGGTTGATGGGTTACACGGCCCGGATCCAGGCCCACGAGATTGCTGCTGCCCGGATGGCTGGTGACTATCACGACGTGGGCCATGTCGATTGGGGTAACGGTTCGGGCCGTCGCTGCGACGCAGGTTGTTGGACTGAGTTGGGACATCACTGCGTGGGTGAGGGTTAGGGTTGATGGCAGCAAGCGCCTCGGAAGGGGCTGAAGTGCCGTCCCGAGCCGCTTGTCGCTCTTGATCTCCGCGTAGCATCTCACATGCTTCATTCCACGAGGGTATCTCCCGATTGATAATGGAGCCAATCGTGTCATACTTTCGAGGGAGGCCTCGAACAAGCTGCAAAACCAACGATTGTTCATTGACAGGGCTGCCGACATCGTCCAATTGAGCAGCCAGGTCATGAAGGGTCTGGCAATATGCTTCCAGAGAGGCACAGGCACTAAGCTTGAGGTTGACAAATTTGGTCTGTAAGGCGGCGCATTGCGGGCCTTTGTTGTTGTGAAAAATAGCTTTGACCCTATTCCAAGCTTGAAGGGCCGTAGACTCGGATTCGAGAACCCGCAAAAGGTAGTCTTCAGGCAAAGTGCTATAGATCCACTGAAGGACAATAGCGTCGATTTTCATCCACTGATCGTGATTGGGATCATCCTTAGGAGGTGGTTCAGATGTGATGTGATCCAAGACCTCATACCCACGTGCATGAAGCTGAAAAAGCTTCACCCAGGCAGAATACGTGACCTTGGATCCGTCTAAGATTCGAACTTTCTTCTGAATGTCGGTGACGGTGTAAACCGGATGAAGGGGTAGTCTGTTTAGTGGCGGCAGAGGTTGATTCGGACTTGTCTCCCATGGCTGAGAAGGGAAAACAGGTACTGGGAACAAGACATGAAGGTGGCAGGCAATATGGTGGGTCGAAACCCTAGGATCAAAATCGAAGAAAAAAAGAAAAAGAAAAGGAATTACGATGAAGGCTGTGATACCATGTTTGTTTATGAAACTGATTGCCTTTTCATTGATAACAATGACCATATAAATACACTATTACAAGGTATAAACATAGAAACAAGATCTCCACAAATCAAGGAGATATATACAAATTAAATATAATCAATGCAGAATAATATTCTATGCTAATAGTAAATTCCTTTGTTCCAAATGCAACATCAAAAGGCTGAAATTCGACGACATTCAGTCTAAATTCCGTCCAAGTTTAGTTGCAAGTTGCTAAATCTCATGAATCCGTATTGTTGCTACAACAAATATAAGACTAAGGATAGTGGTTAGACTGGCTAGGCAAAAGGGTCCAAGACAGGGGCGGACCTATTAATAAAGAACGGGTTCCCAGGAACCCATTCGGTTTTTAATTTTTAGTGTAGATATATATAATAAACTGAAAAGGAACCCATAACTAAAATATAAAAGGAACCCATAAACAAAAGGTCCTTGGTTCTCCACTGGTTAGGCGTGCATTAATCTCACCGAGATACACGGGTCCGAATCCCGTTTTAGGCAATACTCATGTTTTTTGTTCCCTTTTTTTATTTCTCTTTTTTTTTCTTTAATGTATAACCCATTTAGGGTTTTAACAAAACATCCCCATTCGCCTCCACAGGACCACAGATACACAGACACCATTCGCCTTTTTTCTCAGACAAATAATGAACATCTCAGCCCACAGTAGCAAACATTGAACATCGCAGCCCGCCAGCCCCTGTATTGAAGTGAACGGAGCCTCCACCTCCGCCGATTGCCGCCTGCCGTCGTCTCCTCCACCAGAATAAGGACTTAAGGTAAGGTTTATACTTTATACGATTTTCATCATTACATTACATAAATTGGTATTTAGGTTTGATTATACCTTCAGCACTTTATGTTTGTTATATTAATATAAGTGTTATATTGTTTTTTTACATCTTTAATTCTCAGTTGAGATATATTTTTTTTTCACAGTTTAATGTGTAATTCTTGAATGTAATACCCTATTGTGGGTTTTTTAAATATAATTGAAGCTAATAACAATCAGAACTTAAAACATTATATTGAACTTGAATCAACTTTGGATGTTTTAAACTTGAATTTGGTATTTAGGCATTATCAATTATGCAGAAGAATATTTCAAGTTTTTTCAAAGGCAACCACCATCTAACATTGAATTGTCATCTTCAACTAGTAAACCATTGAAAATAGTTTTGGATGATCTTCCATGGGATCCTTCCGAAAGGAAACCAATTTCATCTTATCACCCTAGTCAAAAAGATGAAATTAGACGAACATATTTGCTTCGAGGTCCATGTCAACAAAGGGAAAAAACAGATTTTCCACAAACACTTATTGGTAATGGTGATAAGTTAAGACGATTCAATCCAAAATGGTACGCAGAAAAGCATGGAAATTGGTTGGAATATAGTGTCAAAGCTGATAGAGTGTATTGCTTATATTGTTACTTATTCAAAGAAAGTTGACAAAAAGATGCCTTTGCGAATGAAAGGGTACAATGCTTATATCACCAATCGTCATCCAAAATGGTACTTTTATTATGTGATGAACCTTACCCGATCCGAACTGTCGAACCGACCCGAAACTTTTTATGTTCAGTCATATGAAAAAAGTGAACCCAGTGAAAAAAAATTCCTGGATCCGCCACTGGTCCAAGAGTCTCGATTTGCCTAACGCACGTCGCGGGGTCCCCCCATGTATGCAATACGTAGGGTCGGGTCACTTTACTATGGATTGCTTTGAATTCTGGATTGAAGGAGACTCAACCCAGAATGTTTGCATGCAATGTGATAGTGTTGGAGTGAGTAAAGAATAGACAAGTGAAGCACAAGTTCTAGAGAGAGAGTGAGATTTCTGGAATGGCTGGTGGAATGGACAAGTGTTGTTATTTACAGAGAGGGAGTCAGCCATGAAAGGAAACCTTTGACTAGTGATCCGATGATGCAGTAAATGGCTTGCCCTTTTTGAGAGGAGGATGGTTCAACGGTGGTGGTATCGGTGGTAGCTTGGTGTGCGTTCTTCGATGGAGTCTTCTCAGAAGTCCAATGAATTACACAGTTCTTGTTAAGGCGAGCTTCCAAACGAAAGGTGTCCTCGAGAGTTTTAGGTGAAGCGGACTCCACGAGGTTCATGATCGAGGTGGGGAGGCAGTGGATGTATTTGTTGATGGCTTTGTCAACGGTGTTAACTTGGCCAGGGCACAAAATAGTCAGCTGCTTGAAACGTGCAGTGAGACCAGCGTTCTCGTCCCCAATCTGCTTCAAATTCAAGAATTCATTTTCTAGTTTTCAAAGTTCGTGGGGAGGACAAAACTCATCCCTCATCAACTTCTTCAAGTCAACCCAAGGTAAGGCGTGAGCTGCATCGTTTCCTCGTGTGTTGCGCTCAGAAGTCCACCAATCGAGCGCTGTCGATCGGAATACCCCTGTCGCTTTTTGGGTTCTAAGGTTGTCAGGGCAACCACTATGGAGGAAGGTTAGTTCGATAGCATCGAACCATTGAAGCAAGGCAGTAGCACCCTCTTCGCCAGTGAATTCGGGGGGTTTTCAGGCCATGAATTGTTTGAAAAGGAACGTCGCCTTAGGTGTTTCCACCTTTGAGTCGACGGAGGCATGAGAGGTTTCAGTGATGGATTGGATTTTGCTCACAATATCAAGTATAACCTTGGCCATTTGTGTAACATCCCGTGTTTCGAAAGTCAAAGTCAAAGTCAAGATTAAAGTCAAAGGAAGAAAAGATTGCTAATTGCGATCTGTCTCTCCTTGCTCAATTCCTGTTTTGACTTCTTCGACTTGTAGTATTCTATTTTATTATCGCTTTAGTTGTATTATATGGTGTATCTATTAATAATCGCATAGTGACCGCTATGTATCGCATGTTTAATCGCTTAATCGCTATCGCAATCGCAACTCGAATTTCGCATTTTGGTTATTGTTATACGTGTGTGTGTGCCTTATGTGTTACTTGTGCATGTTTATTTATGTTATGTGTGGTAATTAATCGAAACGCAATCGAAACTCAATCGCAATCAAATCTCAAATGCTAAACGAATACGAAATAAGGATGCTTGTGTGTTGATATAGTAGTTGGGATTAAAAGTAATTTGACTAGGAAATTCTATCACATCGCAAATCTCGCTATCGCAATCGAAACAACAAAACTCACTTGAACCAAGCAACTGATCGATCAGGCGACCAGCAGATCGATCGAGCTGCTGCTCGATCGGACAGCTGTTCGATCAGGCTGCCATCCGATCGACCAGCCCCTTTCCACTTTGGGTAACCCTATAAATACCCCATGTCACCATCAAACTTACTACTTTTGGCAACTCTCATCCGACCAGCTCATCTTCCCCATTTTTCTTCAGATTTCTCACAATTCCGGTAAGATCTCGTCCTAAATCTTGTACTTCCTTAATCTACACGCACTCCTACACCTTTCTATCTTTTGAATCTTAACTTTTAACCGTGAAATCATCAAGATTCAAGGTGTTCTAGGATGACGTCATCATGTGTTCTTGAGAACTTCATGTTTTGGCCTCAATCCACCAAGAACAACTTAGATCTAACCGATTTCCACATAAACAAACAAAGATCTTTCATAGATCTAAACATATTCACAATGAAAAGGATTGAAAGATGGATTTCCAACTTTCTTTCAACTCTTTTACACTCAATACATTCAAAACTGATAGAATCAGAGCTTGTACCGACTTTCTACTCATTCTTGTGGTTGTGTTGGTTCAAGATATGGATTATATTCACGAGACTACCGATTCTGGGTTAAACATGGAACATCGTCTTGGACCGTCAACTGACCGGGTTTGGGTGATTCCTGTCCGATCAGGAGTACCAAGTATTGACGAGGTTTCTGTTGCTTAACAAGTTATCAAAACATCTCGATAAAACAACAAACTATCAAAACAACCAAGTGAAAGACGAACGGAACGACCAGGACGGAATGCCGTCCGATCGGACTGTCGTCCGAACGAGTTGTCACCCGTTCGATCTACACCTTGGTCCCACACTTAACTTTTGTTTTCAAAACCTTAAAGGAGGAACATTGAACGAAGGGCTGACCGATCGGGTTACCATTCGATCAGACTACCACTCGACCATGTGATATTCGACTTCAACACTTAAACAATTTCCAACATGTTCAATGCACAAGGGATGCCACCCGATCGAACAACCGTCCGATCGAGTGACAACCTGCTGAGAACCTGTTCTCGCTAAAGTGCCCAACCTATCGGACTCTCGCCCAATCAACGGTCGTTTGATCGATCGACCTGAAAGATATAAGTACTTCAATGTTTTCAAAATGCTACAACGAAAACTTCAAAAGTCAAGCCATCATACACAAACACATCCTTCCCAAAGGAAGTAACAATCCACTCGAACGGTCATCCGACCGGACAACCGTCCGAACGGACTGTCACTCGAACGATCAGCCGTCCGATCGGACTACCATCCGATCGAACTGCTGTCCTACCCACTTGCACTCCGTATCGTTTTACGTGTCGCTTATCATTATGCTTTCGATCTGTTCAGGCTAACCCTACTCTCTAGCGCTCCCTTCAATCCATCAATCACTGTGAGTATACTCGATCCCTTTTTGCTTTACGCACTTTTGGGTGTTACATACGTT
Source organism: Helianthus tuberosus (assembly GCA_030545235.1). Lineage (NCBI taxonomy): Eukaryota > Viridiplantae > Streptophyta > Magnoliopsida > Asterales > Asteraceae > Helianthus > Helianthus tuberosus. Next base: position 80,238,372 of record CM060429.1, on the reverse strand, counting down.
ACTTATACAAAATCACATCAAACACACTATGCACTACTTTAAACGCTAACCTTTATCGCATGTATACGTGACTTAATGAATGCTTGTTTGTTATGTTTACACATTGAATGCTGTCTACCTGCCTTAGCAACGATAGTACTATTAGTTTGGACTCAGCACCCGTTCACTCGAGGGTTGTTAAGGACAATTACCTACATGGCTCACAGTGGTAAGTATGCATCGCTAACTGCCTTGGGCAGTCAATCCGCAGTCATTGGTATCGATAGGTTCATGTCAATAACTAACATGCCTCATTTCACTCTGTGTACGTGTTGGTTATGCGTAACGCTATCGAACTCTATATGCTATTATCAAACTTGTATGCTCACATTTACACTATGTGTATTGACTTTTACTTTAACGTATGTGACAGGTGCTTAGGATGCTTATTTACTTTCTTTGCTGTGAAATCGAGGCTAGGAAAGACCTAGATCAACAATAAACAACTGCCTGTAATAAAAATCTGAGTTGTCAGAACAGAACAATTTGACTAGATCTTTTCTATAATAATTGTATTTTCATCTATGACATGGTATGGGACGTGTTGCTTTAAATATTTGGTAAATGTAGTTGTTATGGAAACTTCTGGACAATCTATTTCACTCAGTGCCACGCCCCGATGTTTCCGCCATTGGTTGGGGTGTGACAGATTGGTATCAGAGCCATAACTATAGGGAATTAGGCAAGACTCGTCCTAGTCCGGGTCGATGTCTTAGAGACCTAGTCTATAGTTAGGAACCAACAGACCGAATTGTGCATGTCCAGTAGGGATTATGTGTGAGCGTACTGCTATTTCTCGTTATTCTCGCCTATGCCGCACGATCACTGCACTCGAATTTTCAAATTATGAATGAGCGATTAAGTCGAGATTAGGTGTGAAAACCGCAAACTCTCGGCTGAATTGCTTGATCAACCCATATTTTTATCTATAAACACGAGAAATTGCGTTAAAATAGGAGTGAAATCCATACTTTGACGCATAATTCTCTTTTATTTTATCAAAACAGGAACGGAGTTGTTAAGCCAGGGGTGAAACCCTAACCTTGACGATTTGTTCCGACCTTTACTTGGTTTACAAAACTCTCACCAAAGTCTCGACGGACTCCAGCGACTTGAAGTCACGATATTACTAAAGGGATGCATGCCGAACACCCAAGAATCGAGGCAGAAGCATGGTCCTAAAGGTTAAATGTGTGCAACAAGTCCCTGTGAATAGTCGAATCACTTTGGATAGTCAATGTCTAAATAGCCGCAGACGATCTATTTCTCGATTTTTTTTGTGTTTCAATTCTGAGACCGCAACTGCTGACTCTGATGTTCGTCGATTTTATGTGATTGTATGTGTATCTACTTGCTTATGTGTTTTAATTTTTGGAGATTTATTCGATTTTCGCTTTCACCTTGATCGACACGCACGACCCGCATTGCATATCTACCTCAAAATGCTGACAAATCGCTAATGTTGTGAGGGACCACCGTACGCTAAAGTTTCTTGCTATGTTATTCGCTTATACTATACTACTCACCATAATAATCGTGATCGCTATTTTCGAACGCTCACGAACTTTGAATGATAGGTTTCTGTATTATGACTGCTCCCATGTGCTTCTAAGGGAGTCACGTGCTTACATGCTTATGTGCTTCTGTGCCCTACGTGCTTATGTGCTTATGTGTCTCTATGTGAATCTGTGATTATGTGCCTACGTGTTTATGTGATACATGTTTCATTGTGTCCCTAAGCTTTAGTAGTATTAGACGTGTGAGGTGAGATTCTATTATGACGTATCTGTGACCTAAGACGATGTCTGTTGCAGACAATGTCAACTGGACCATCATCTGGATCCCGTCACCCACAACTTTCTCGCCAAGAACAGAGAGACAAACGCCTTGCTGCCATCCTCGCTAAACAAGTGGCAAAGGTTGTGCCTCAGATCGTGAGTGAGATTTATGAGAATGTTAGCAAATCATCTGAGGAGTCCCGAACCGAAGCTCCTAAAGTTTCTACCAAGACTGCTTTCAGCTTTAAGCAGTTCAAGGCTTGCGGTCCAAAGGAATTCACTGGAGAAGATGGCCCAACGGCTATGTTTCAATGGTTCAATTCTGTCGAAGTCACTCTGCGCCAGAGTGGATGTCCGGAAAATCTCCGCACTCTAAACGCTACCGGCGTCTTCCAGTCCCGCGCATTAGACTGGTGGACGGCTGAGAGAAACAAATGCGGAAATGATGCAGCCTATGGGCTGACGTGGGAAGAGTTGAAGGCCATCATGATGGACGAATTCTGCCCTCCCCATGAACGCCAAAAGCTGGAGGACGAATTCTGGCATATCAAGCAGAAGGATGGAGAGAACGCTTCCCTGACTGCCCGCTTTAAGCAGCTCAGCATCATCTGTCCCGATCAAGTGAAGACGCCCGACATGACGATCAAGAAGTACATTCGAGCTCTACCCGATTGTATTGCAGATTTTGTGCATGCCGCAAAGCCAGCAACGATCGAAGAAACTTACTTGCTTGCCGCTGAAATCAACGACAAGCGAGTAAAAGCTGGTTTTTGGGATAAAACTTCAAGGAACCTGCATCAAGTTACCGCCGCACCAGCCGCCGAAACTGCCGCTGCTCAATCATCAAAGCCCTCACGCCGCAAGAAGAAGAACAACAACAGCAGCTCCAGCAACAAGAACTGTGTTGTCACTACCATTGCTGCTCCACTTCAAGCCGTACCGGCTCAGCAGCAGTCTCACCACCGCCCAGCACCAGTTACTGATGCGTGGTTGAAAACCGATAACTATAAACGTGTAACTTGATGATTTTATGTACGTTTTAAATTCGGATAGCCTACTTTTAATCCAAAGTATGTTTTATAGGTTTGACAAATTTAAGGAGCTTTTTGGGAGCTTTACGAGTCATCGGGTCAAAGAACGGTGCACCAGAACGCGAAACAGATCAACCGGGAACGCGATACGCGAAAAACAGAAAAGTGAAATATCTGGACGCCGTCGGCGACGGCCATAAGCACCGTCGGCGACGGTGCTTGGATTTTCACTCCGGAGAATTTTTCTTGGATGCCATTTTTTATGATTGCAACTTGGTCTCCTTCATCTAACTTACGGGTTTTAGTCAAAGAAAGAGGCAAGAACACTAAAGGAGAGCAACAATTGGAGAAAATCATCAACTCAAAAATCCTCTAGCATTGGAGTTCACATGGAGGTATGAACATCAAGCCAACCAAAATTGCTCGGAGAATGTGAATGCTCTAAATTCTCCATGGTTATAAAAGGGGATTATCATCAAAGAAGAGGACACACCTCCATACCCAAGTGCAAGTCCAGAAATCCATCTTTACGTAGTTGCAATTTTCACAATCACATTCTACAAACCTTCATCTTACATCAAGAGTATTCATCATTCTCCATTCTCCAAGCTCCAAGATGACTTCCGGCAAGTTTCATTTATCCGGTGAACAAGCCCCGGCAACCATGAGTGGCTAATCATCTCGGTTTCACCCCGGTGTAGGTAGTTGTTTAATTTATGGTTTTGAATTGTTCTTGCTTCAATTTGTGACAATTTGTGTATGATTTTAGAAACCTTTGGCAATAGCTTACATTTGTTTCGAATTCATAAACTGTCGAGCGATGTTAAAAGTTATGACTTTATGAAATGGTTATGTGTAATATGCGTTGTCTTGGTTAGGATTTACTTGTGTTGATTACAAAGTGTATTCTTGTCCGTTCATTGAGCGTTGATAGTTATTAGCACCTAAGTCACGGTACACTAAATCCGCTAATTGTATGCATTTGAGTTGAAGCCTTAAACTTGTAGAAACCATAATTTAGCAACTACCGAAACCGGGTGTGATTCATTTACTTATCTTGTTTAAAGCCATCAATTATAATTCTTGTATTTGCCAAGTCCTAGTAGATAATCAATCTCATCAATTTAGTTATTTATGTTCAACATCTTTCCAACAAAACAAAAAACACAAGAATTTTATTAGCAAGCTTCATAAATTGTGACAATCATTTTAGTTCTAGTAAATCCATTCACAAACCACATACTCTTCGTGGATCGACCCCTTGCTACCACTAGCTATTTGTTAAGGGTAATTTGGGTATATAAATATTATCTTTGACCGGAGCGCGACAATCCGATCAAATTTTGGCGCCGTTGCCGGGGAGTTCGTGCGCTTCGTGTTTGGATAATTTTCATAATTTTTTGTAGTAATTTTCAGAATTTTTGTGATTAAGTTGCTTTGTTTCTTTTTGCTATTTTCTCTATTTTCTTGCTACGCGGGTGTGTTACTTGTGCAGGTTATACTTACAAGTAGTGCATGCATACAAGGAATTCCGGTAGAACCTCACCACTAGTGTTCGAACCGGAGATTGAGCGTTTAGTTCGAAGAAACTTAGCCACTCGATTAGAGGCAACACTTGCTTCTAATCAACCCAATACCAATTCACAACTTACACCATCCATTGAAACCAATTCAATGGCAAGCCAAAATTCCAACCAAAATCCACACCAATTTCAATACCAAAGCAATTTCAATCCCGCTCCAAATATTAAACCTATGCCTCAAGAACAACCGGGTGGTAACAACAATACCGGACCACCCACACCACCTTTCCAAAACCAAAATCCCAACAACAACCAAAGAACACCCCAACAACAAAACCTTCATCAACAAGCGTATCGTGGCAATCCCGCGAACGAAAACCCATTTTTCAACTTAGACGATTTGAGGAACGCCATTCCCAATGACGAACCTTATAGTGTTCCCGGTTATCAATCACCGGAGCATGTGAGTGTTCATAGGGAGAATTCGGATGACGGGGGTTACTATGATGATCGGTTCTATAATGATGGAGATTGGGGAGGTGAAGAGTTTGACTATCAAAATGCCAATTATGTGGGGAGGAATGATGGTTATGGGAATAACCGCCAACCACGAAACAACAATAACAACAATGGTAATCCTAATCGGATTCCTCGTTTCGTGGGGGGAGGTTATCAAATGGGTGACCAAGGTGGAAACCGAAGGGATAATCGAAGACCGGTCAACCGAGAAGTTAACGGTCCGCATCGTCATCAACAACCTCCACGGGGAGTGAATGACCGTTTTCGACAGGTAGTTACCGACAATGATTCTCCTATAGTGTGTGAAAGGAGAATGTTTGATTGTAAGCCTCACTACATCAATATACTTCCCCATTTCAATGGGAGGTCTAATGATGAGCCATACACTCACTTGACTGAATTTTCATCCATATGTAATACTATCGGTGGACACAACTTTGCGTTGGAGGAGGTCAAGCTTCGATTGTTCCAATTTTCATTAAAAGACAAGGCAAAACAATGGTTTCTCACACTTCCCGCGAATAGCATCCGAACATGGGAAGAAATGCAACAAGTCTTTCTAGATGAATATTATTCAATGGCAAAGACCGATGATGCACGGGATGAAATAAGGTCATTTCAGCAACTATCGAGTGAACCGTTACATGAAGCATTCACTCGATTCAAAGAATTGATGCGGAATTGCCCACATCACCAAATAGAAAAGTGGGAATTAGTGAAGTGCTTTGTACGTGGGTTAGATGACGCAACATGGAATCGCCTCGAGTCAACGAGCAACGGGACTCTTTTGAGCAATCATGAAGATGACGATTGGGAATTTCTTGAGCGAATGAGCAAAAGGTCAAAGGAAAAGGAATCGGCCGATAGAGCAAAGAAACATCCAGTTTCCCATTCGCTTCCCGATTTTGATTCTAAGGATAGGATTTCTACCTTAGAACGGGAATTGGCTCGTATGAAAAAGAAGGAGGTGAATGCGGTACAATATAGCGTATGTGAAGAATGTGGTGACATCGGTCACCGGACCGAGAATTGCCAAGCCACCGCGGAAGTAAATCAAGTGTATGGAGACCAGAGCCAATACGATATGAACTCCAACACTTACCACCCCGGTTTGAGGAATCACCCTAATTTCCGGTATGGTAATTCTTCGAATCAAATGAATCCGAATTTCCAAGCGGGTAATCAAGGTGGTCAAGGTGGGTCGTCGTACAACAATCGTCAAGGTGGTAACCAAGGGGGTTACCAAAGGAATTATAACCAAGGGGGTTACCAAAGGAATTATAATCAAGGGGGTAATCAAGGGTATCAAAACAGTGAAGGTAATTATCAACGTGGTTACAACCAAAGTGGAAATGGGGGTGGTCCATCAAACTCTCAAGGTGACGATCCATTCAATTCTAAAATGGACGCTCTCATGAATGCTATGACCACCCTTACAACCGAAGTAAGGAAAGAATTTGAGGTACGAGATAAATCCCATAAGGCGTTGGAGAAGCAAGTGGGCCAACTCGCGGAGGAGATGGCTCAAATGAAAGGAAGCACGGGAAAGCTTCCAAGTGACACTACAGTGAACCCGAAACATCAAGGTCCTAGCACAAGCAACTTGAGGAATGCACGCGTTAGTGCGGTAAGTATTCTTTTAAATCATGAAGTTTGTAGTGTTGAAAGCATTCCACCACCACAATTCGTTGATGGTGTAGTGGAAAATATAAATGATGAGCCGGAAATTGAAAATGAACAAGAAACGACTTCACAAAGTAAAATTGAAAATGTAACTAAAAAATCTTTTTGTGAAAATTGTTTAAATCAACTTAACCCGATTAATGCATCAAAATTTGAAGAACGGTGCCTACCGAAGGACGAGGGGTGGGAAAATTTTAAACAAGCAAAAATTAATTTACCGTTACTCGATGACATTAAAAAGGTTCCGGCTTATGTGGAATGCTTAAAGGAGCTAAGCATCGAAAAACGGCACAACAAATTACCCGAATCGGTTGATTTGATATCTCATGTGAGTGCCGTTTTATCGAGCGCCCTTCCCCAAAAAGCTCAAGATCCGGGAGATCCTCTTATTACAATTCAAATTGGAACATTTAAAATTGAGAGGGCGCTCCTAGATCTTGGAGCTTGTGTGAGCATCTTGCCCGGGAGTTTGTATGACCAATATGATTTTGGTCCATTGAAAAAATTTGATACTCCCGTAGTATTGGCCGATCAAACTCCCACGCATCCAAGGGGGATGGTGGAAGATGTGATTGTTAAAGTGGATAATTGCTACTATCCAGCTGATTTTTTGGTAGTAGACTATGTTGGGTGTGTTGAGAATACCCAACCGATAGTCATACTAGGTAGACCGTTCCTCGCAACTGCTAATGCAATAATAAATTGTGCAACGGGAACGGTAAGCATGAAGTTTGGAGACCGGGAATTAAATTTAAATGTTTTTCCAAATTTCACTAACACGCTCGGTGAGGATAAGTGTCCTAAAAAAGACATGAATCCAAACAAAAAGATATGTGCTATGGTTGGTAGGTTTGGAGAAACAAAGAAGAAGACGGTCAAGAAGAAGAAGGCGAAAAAGTCACCTCTAGAAAACAAGAAGGAAAATGAGGTGAGGAAGTTTGGACCGTTTGGCAACAAATGGTACGAATCACCGGTGGGTGATTTCGAGGAGCTCGTGGACGGCAAGCATGCCATTCGACCACCATGAGGTATAGATAAATGAACGTTGTGGGTGTGTTCCCTATATAACCCTCACGAGACCTCTCGTCCTCCCAAGCTATTGGGAGGTTTAAAAAGGACTAGTAACATTTTTTAGTTAGAATTGTGTATAATTTAATTGTTTGTGTGTTTTTGCTAAAATCGTTTTCGTTTCCTACTAACCTTATTTGAATGTGTGAAGTCCGGATATATCCAGAATAACTCTTGAAGACGTAAGGTATGTTTTCAGATTTTGTTTTATGCATTGAGGACAACACACGTTCTTTTAGGGGGTGGTAGAACCGTTAACGGTTCTCGTGTTCGTGTTTTTAAATTATTTTAAATTTTAGTTTAGAAATTTCTAATATTTTAGGGTTTAAGTTTTAATGTTTAATATTTTTAATTTTTTTAGGGTTTTAAATCTAAGGTTTTATGTTTTAAGGTTTTATGTTTTTATGAATGTTTTAAGGTTTTAAAATTTAGGGTTTTTAAGGTTTTAATATTTAATGTTTAAGGTTATTAGTTAATTAGTTAATGTTTTAATGTTTAAGGTTATTAGTCTTAGGTTGTTAATATTAATTAGTTGTCATGATTATGTTTTTAGGGTTTTTAAGGTTTTAATAGTTAATGTTTGAATGTTTAAGATTATTAGTTAATGTTTCAACAAAAAAAAAATTTAAAACTGGTTTTACGCTTACCGTCGCCGACGGACGACTCCACCGTCGCCGACGGTGTCCAGAAAACCACCGTCGCCACACTTTTGTCCGTCGCCAGTAGAACAAGCCGTCGGCTCAACTTAACAATGCACTCACCGTCGCCGACGGACATGTCCACCATCGCCGACGGTGTCCCAAATGTGATCCGACGCAGATTTTTTTTTAGATGCAAGGTTCGAACCCAAGTCCATTTTTCACATATCAAACATTAATAAAACCGGATTTTAACTTATGTATGATAAAAATTACTCAAATATACCCGATTACACTTAAACAAACTCATCAAATCAGTTTTCACTACTCCACCATTCATCTTCTTCAACAAAACCTCAAGAACGCCAACTCTTCAACATTCCATAACTTCATCGATTCTCACCCAAATCCAGAGATTTTTGAGTCTAAATCGTGTAGTTTTTCAAGATAAACAAAACCCCCATAACGGTTTCCATCAATTCTTGCTCGTTTGCAAGATCTTTGAGCGTGAATTTTTAGGGTTTTTGAAGAGTGTCATCCAAATCTCTTGTTTTGCACTTTTCCTTTGTTCCTCTTGTTATCTAACATCCAAGGTATGTATTCTCAATAATATTATGCAAAATTTTCATATGTATTGTTGGTTTCTTCCGAAATTTTAAGCTAATTGTTTAAGAGTAGGTTGTTTGTCACAATGTATGATGATTTAGCATGAATTTGGGAATTATTGCTTGATTTGGGTAGGATTTGTCCATGTTTAGTCTTAGTGATGTAATTACACTAGATTAAGGCATGATTGAACATAATTTGTAATGTTGAAAGATTGTTAGAACCATTAAATTTTGAGAAATCTTGAGGTTAAACATACTAAATTGATATGAAGATGTTAAAGTTAACAACTTTGGATTTTTGAAAATCACATTTTTTGCATCTAATTACTAATTAGAATTCAACATTACACATTATGTTCAAGGTTTGATATTGTGTGAAGCCTTGGATTTTGCTAATTATTGTCTTGATTGTGTTATTGTAGTCATGTTTGGAAGAAGCAAAAAGGCTAAAACCTCCGGACAAGGGTCGTCCTCGGGAGCCGGTTCAGGCTCAGGTTTTTTTCAAAGGCGTTATGAGCAACTAAGCAATATTCAAGAAGGTGATGGGCGGTTAATCCGTCAAGATTGGGAATGGGCAGAATTCAAAAATAGTCAATCGGCTGCGGCTTGGAAGAATGATAAGTTGAAGGCGCTTTCACGATTTAGAAACAAGAAGTTGGAAGCGAAAATGTGGAAGATGAAAATGGTTACGGGTATTTCAACGCCCGTACCCGACAGGACAGTATGTGAAAGAACGGTGAACGTTGAAGAATTTAGACAAATTGGCATCGTTCAAAAATTTGAGAAGCTTGGATGGGAGAGGGTCATTGATTGGTGTGAAGACATCACCACCCGGGTATATTTGGATGCGGTTTGTGAATGGCTCTCTACATTAAGATTTGAGAATTCTGAGGGACCGACTTCTACATGGCGGTTGGTTGGTAACATTGGGAAGAATCAAATGATCATGTCATTTGAATACATGAACGCGATTGCAAGGTTTGATTCTCTGGGAATTGATGCATATGATTACTACACGTATGATCAACTCTTGGATAATAAGACTAATGATGCTGATCCACCACAAATGTTATCAAACGTACTACCGGGTTCTGGAGGCTCTGGTGATGCAAGAGCCGATTTGTCTTTGATGGGGAACATTCTGTATGGCATTTCCTTGGAAAATGTCATGGTTCGGTTTGGGGATCGTGGGCATGTGAAGACACCCGACTGTCGAGTTGTGCATGCATTGTTGTATGGAACGCCAAAACTGTCATGGCGTCAAATTGTCATGATTAATACATGGGATACAAGAGAGTCGTACAAAAGGAAGATGATTCCCTATGTGAGGCTGATTAGTGCCATGATACTACAACAAAATGCATTACCTGCGGAGTCACTTTGGGTGGAAAAACCCATTAGCCAGTTCAACATTACCTCTATCAAGCGACATTGGGATATAACAGTGAAGTCCTTTGGTCATCTTCACAGAATCGAGGATGTCCACGGACGGAGTTATCAATTTAAAGAGCCAATAGAAGGTGAAGAACAAGAAGAAGAAGAAGAGGGAGATGAAGAGATGCCGGATGTTGATGAGGAGACGGAACCTTCCGGTACACAAAGAACAAGGTGGAGGGTTAGGAGGAAGCATAGGGAAATCTCTGTCGATGTGGCAGATTTTGTGAATCAAAGACAATTACCATCATACCACAATTGGACTCGTGGACAACAAGCAGTCTACGACAACATATCGGCAGGTATTGGTGAAACAAGAGAGTACCATGCAAGCAGACATGAATGGGAGAACGCCCAAGGGGCGTATCAACAGGAACAATGGGGTTATCAAGCATCCTTTCGCGAAAGGATGGAAAAACAAATGGAGGAGCAGCAATTACAACAAGCGTTACAAAGATCACAAATAGAACGCATGATGCAATTGCAAGAAGATGAAGCAAGGCGTCAACAAGAAGAGAGACAATTGAATGAACGCCGATGGAGGGCTATGGCTTATTCTAACCAAATGGCACTTAACAATGCCAAGGTGCTCCACGATCAAGAGCGCCACCAAAGAGATCTCTTAGCCGGCCTTCCATACGCCGAACACTCGGGGTGGACCAATTACCCCGACATTCCTCATCCATTGGGCCCAAACGACCCAACTCCTCATTGGCCCAAAGCGGTAGGTTCAAGCTTTGTTCCCATTCCTTACCAACCACCACCACCACAACAAGACCAAAGCCCCTTCGATAACTTTAGGGAGATGTTTGAATCTCTCACGGGTTATCCGTACCAACCAAACCCACCAAGAGACCCTAACGAACGATATCACCGGTGAAGGTATGGTATGTTTATTTTACTTTGTGTGTTTTATTTTTGTTTGTGTATTTATTTTATTTTGTGTGTTTTTTTTTTTTAGTTTTAGTTGTTTTTCCACATAAATAAAAGGTAAAATAATGCATAGCTTGGTAACTTGTTCATAAAAATGGTAGAACTAGGTAACTAACAAATTTTGATGGTTGTGAGAAGCATGCTTCTACACGAGGGTTAGAATTTGTAGGTACAAAAGGTTCACGAGACAGCCATTCTTATGAAGAGAAGAAGAAGATATGGAACTCAAGAAACAAAAAATCAGGTGCATGCGTTTCCATTTTACCTTGTTTATTAATAATAAGTGGATTGTGGTTAAATGTTTGAAAGTCGGGGTGAAATTTGGGAGGATTAGTAGCCGTGTCACATCCCTTATGCAATTTTTTTAACTCTAGTTCTTACACATTGAGGACAATGTTTACCTCAAGTGTGGGGATGGGGGAGTAGCAAAAGTTTTAGATTTTGACCCACTCATTTAAATTCTACACATTGAGGACAATGTTTACCTCAAGTGTGGGGATGGGGGAAAAATTCAAAAAATTTTCAAAAGTTTCTTGTTTAAAAGCAATCTTAAAAAGCACAAGTAGTTAAGTCAACGAGGGATGGCACAACCCATTTGGTCTTTTGTTATAGTTAAGTTCAAACTAATTGCATGACGGGTATCTAACGGGTGGTTATTTGGGAATAATTCGCCTAAGAAACTAGCTTTTGGTACATATCACATATCATACCCTTATAAGTGAGATTTTGGGCCATTTTCATACATCATATATACACATATTTCTCTGTTTGAGTGGACCATTAGTCATGTATTGTAGAACTTGCATCTTTTGATACGTTTGAGACCATAGACCGAATACAAGCACGAGAATGATTAAGGCATTAGGTGAACCTTTTCCTTTTTACACCATTCTTATACCCTTACCCAAAAATTATCCCCTAGTAGCCAACTTTGAGCCTAAACTTTCGTTTGACAACCCACTTAGCCAACAACCTTAAACCTTTTTGTTTTAAACCCGTGTGATGAAAATTCGATTCTTTAGCAAAGTTATATAGTTGTATTTATTTGTAGTAAAAAAAAATCAGAAAATGTGATGAAAAAGATAAGAAATTCATTGAGAAAAGAACAAAAATATGTGTTCTAGTTTTTGAATAAAAGGTGAAAAATCATTGCCTTATAGTTTATGTTTGTAGTTTATTTAAGTTGGAGTAGCTGTATTGTAAGAAAAATCGAATTTTTCATCACTTTAGCCACTTAAAAATATCCTATTTCCTACCCTTAACCCTAGCCCCGTTACAACCCTTTCAAAGACCTTATGACTTGTGCTTGGTATTCGTGATCAATGGTGGAGAATGATTGAGTTGCAAGCCTATGCGGGTATGTGTTCTAATCGGTTTTGAGCGATTAATTGTCAAGATGCTAATACATTACATATTAGCCAAATGTTAAGCCGAGTGGAGAGAACATTGTAAGGGATATGTATGAATTGTTAGTTTTAAGGGCGAGTTAATCTTGAGTAACCATTTGTGTATGTGAAATCACATTACCATTAGATATTTCGAATTGTAAAAAGCTTGAACTTTTGTATGACAACCGACCTTAACCTTTGTCTCGGGAATGGGATGTGTGTTCATTGTTCGACTCATGCGAAAGTGAAAAACAGATTTGCTTGAGGGCAAGCAAAAGACAAGTGTGGGGATGTGATGCGTGGTTGAAAACCGATAACTATAAACGTGTAACTTGATGATTTTATGTACGTTTTAAATTCGGATAGCCTACTTTTAATCCAAAGTATGTTTTATAGGTTTGACAAATTTAAGGAGCTTTTTGGGAGCTTTACGAGTCATCGGGTCAAAGAACGGTGCACCAGAACGCGAAACAGATCAACCGGGAACGCGATACGCGAAAAACAGAAAAGTGAAATATCTGGACGCCGTCGGCGACGGCCATAAGCACCGTCGGCGACGGTGCTTGGATTTTCACTCCGGAGAATTTTTCTTGGATGCCATTTTTTATGATTGCAACTTGGTCTCCTTCATCTAACTTACGGGTTTTAGTCAAAGAAAGAGGCAAGAACACTAAAGGAGAGCAGCAATTGGAGAAAATCATCAACTCAAAAATCCTCTAGCATTGGAGTTCACATGGAGGTATGAACATCAAGCCAACCAAAATTGCTCGGAGAATGTGAATGCTCTAAATTCTCCATGGTTATAAAAGGGGATTATCATCAAAGAAGAGGACACACCTCCATACCCAAGTGCAAGTCCAGAAATCCATCTTTACGTAGTTGCAATTTTCACAATCACATTCTACAAACCTTCATCTTACATCAAGAGTATTCATCATTCTCCATTCTCCAAGCTCCAAGATGACTTCCGGCAAGTTTCATTTATCCGGTGAACAAGCCCCGGCAACCATGAGTGGCTAATCATCTCGGTTTCACCCCGGTGTAGGTAGTTGTTTAATTTATGGTTTTGAATTGTTCTTGCTTCTATTTGTGACAACTTGTGTATGATTTTAGAAACCTTTGGCAATAGCTTACATTTGTTTCGAATTCATAAACTGTCGAGCGATGTTAAAAGTTATGACTTTATGAAATAGTTATGTGTAATATACGTTGTCTTGGTTAGGATTTACTTGTGTTGATTACAAAGTGTATTCTTGTCCGTTCATTGAGCGTTGATAGTTATTAGCACCTAAGTCACGGTACACTAAATCCGCTAATTGTATGCATTTGAGTTGAAGCCTTAAACTTGTAGAAACCATAATTTAGCAACTACCGAAACCGGGTGTGATTCATTTACTTATCTTGTTTAAAGCCATCAATTATAATTCTTGTATTTGCCAAGTCCTAGTAGATAATCAATTTCATCAATTTAGTTATTTATGTTCAACATCTTTCCAACAAAACAAAAAACACAAGAATTTTATTAGCAAGCTTCATAAATTGTGACAATCATTTTAGTTCTAGTAAATCCATTCACAAACCACATACTCTTCGTGGATCGACCCCTTGCTACCACTAGCTATTTGTTAAGGGTAATTTGGGTATATAAATATTATCTTTGACCGGAGCGCGACAATCCGATCAAATTTTGGCGCCGTTGCCGGGGAGTTCTTGCGCTTTGTGTTTGGATAATTTTCATAATTTTTTGTAGTAATTTTCAGAATTTTTGTGATTAAGTTGCTTTGTTTCTTTTTGCTATTTTCTCTATTTTCTTGCTACGCGGGTGTGTTACTTGTGCAGGTTATACTTACAAGTAGTGCATGCATACAAGGAATTCCGGTAGAACCTCACCACTAGTGTTCGAACTGGAGATTGAGCGTTTAGTTCGAAGAAACTTAGCCACTCGATTAGAGGCAACACTTGCTTCTAATCAACCCAACACCAATTCACAACTTACACCATCCATTGAAACCAATTCAATGGCAAGCCAAAATTCCAACCAAAACCAAAATCCACACCAATTTCAATACCAAAGCAATTTCAATCCCGCTCCAAATATTCAACCTATGCCTCAAGAACAACCGGGTGGTAACAACAATACCGGACCACCCACACCACCTTTCCAAAACCAAAATCCCAACAACAACCAAAGAACACCCCAACAACAAAACCTTCATCAACAAGCGTATCGTGGCAATCCCGCGAACGAAAACCCATTTTTCAACTTAGACGATTTGAGGAACGCCATTCCCAATGACGAACCTTATAGTGTTCCCGGTTATCAATCACCGGAGCATGTGAGTGTTCATAGGGAGAATTCGGATGACGGGGGTTACTATGATGATCGGTTCTATAATGACGGAGATTGGGGAGGTGAAGAGTTTGACTATCAAAATGCCAATTATGTGGGGAGGAATGATGGTTATGGGAATAACCGCCAACCACGAAACAACAATAACAACAATGGTAATCCTAATCGGATTCCTCGTTTCATGGGGGGAGGTTATCAAATGGGTGACCAAGGTGGAAACCGAAGGGATAATCGAAGACCGGTCAACCGAGAAGTTAACGGTCCGCATCGTCATCAACAACCTCCACGGGGAGTGAATGACCGTTTTCGACCGGTAGTTACCGACAATGATTCTCCTATAGTGTGTGAAAGGAGAATGTTTGATTGTAAGCCTCACTACATCAATATACTTCCCCATTTCAATGGGAGGTCTAATGATGAGCCCTACACGCACTTGACTGAATTTTCATCCATATGTAATACTATCGATGGACACAACTTTGCATTGGAGGAGGTCAAGCTTCGATTGTTCCAATTTTCATTAAAAGACAAGGCAAAACAATGGTTTCTCACACTTCCCGCGAATAGCATCCGAACATGGGAAGAAATGCAACAAGTCTTTCTAGATGAATATTATTCAATGGCAAAGACCGATGATGCACGGGATGAAATAAGGTCATTTCAGCAACTATCGAGTGAACCGTTACATGAAGCATTCACTCGATTCAAAGAATTGATGCGGAATTGCCCACATCACCAAATAGAAAAGTGGGAATTAGTGAAGTGCTTTGTACGTGGGTTAGATGACGCAACATGGAATCGCCTCGAGTCAACGAGCAACGGGACTCTTTTGAGCAATCATGAAGATGACGATTGGGAATTTCTTGAGCGAATGAGCAAAAGGTCAAAGGAAAAGGAATCGGCCGATAGAGCAAAGAAACATCCAGTTTCCCATTCGCTTCCCGATTTTGATTCTAAGGATAGGATTTCTACCTTAGAACGGGAATTGGCTCGTATGAAAAAGAAGGAGGTGAATGCGGTACAATATAGCGTATGTGAAGAATGTGGTGACAT
This sequence comes from Helianthus tuberosus, assembly GCA_030545235.1. Classification (NCBI taxonomy): domain Eukaryota; kingdom Viridiplantae; phylum Streptophyta; class Magnoliopsida; order Asterales; family Asteraceae; genus Helianthus; species Helianthus tuberosus. The sequence continues at coordinate 80,222,327 of CM060429.1, read as the reverse complement.
CGGTCACCGGACCGAGAATTGCCAAGCCACCGCGGAAGTAAATCAAGTGTATGGAGACCAGAGCCAATACGATATGAACTCCAACACTTACCACCCCGGTTTGAGGAATCACCCTAATTTCCGGTATGGTAATTCTTCGAATCAAATGAATCCGAATTTCCAAGCGGGTAATCAAGGTGGTCAAGGTGGGTCGTCGTACAACAATCGTCAAGGTGGTAACCAAGGGGGTTACCAAAGGAATTATAATCAAGGGGGTAATCAAGGGTATCAAAACAGTGAAGGTAATTATCAACGTGGTTACAACCAAAGTGGAAATGGGGGTGGTCCATCAAACTCTCAAGGTGACGATCCATTCAATTCTAAAATGGACGCTCTCATGAATGCTATGACCACCCTTACAACCGAAGTAAGGAAAGAATTTGAGGTACGAGATAAATCCCATAAGGCGTTGGAGAAGCAAGTGGGCCAACTCGCGGAGGAGATGGCTCAAATGAAAGGAAGCACGGGAAAGCTTCCAAGTGACACTACAGTGAACCCGAAACATCAAGGTCCTAGCACAAGCAACTTGAGGAATGCACGCGTTAGTGCGGTAAGTATTCTTTTAAATCATGAAGTTTGTAGTGTTGAAAGCATTCCACCACCACAATTCGTTGATGGTGTAGTGGAAAATATAAATGATGAGCCGGAAATTGAAAATGAACAAGAAACGACTTCACAAAGTAAAATTGAAAATGTAACTAAAAAATCTTTTTGTGAAAATTGTTTAAATCAACTTAACCCGATTAATGCATCAAAATTTGAAGAACGGTGCCTACCGAAGGACGAGGGGTGGGAAAATTTTAAACAAGCAAAAATTAATTTACCGTTACTCGATGACATTAAAAAGGTTCCGGCTTATGTGGAATGCTTAAAGGAGCTAAGCATCGAAAAACGGCACAACAAATTACCCGAATCGGTTGATTTGATATCTCATGTGAGTGCCGTTTTATCGAGCGCCCTTCCCCAAAAAGCTCAAGATCCGGGAGATCCTCTTATTACAATTCAAATTGGAACATTTAAAATTGAGAGGGCGCTCCTAGATCTTGGAGCTTGTGTGAGCATCTTGCCCGGGAGTTTGTATGACCAATATGATTTTGGTCCATTGAAAAAATTTGATACTCCCGTAGTATTGGCCGATCAAACTCCCACGCATCCAAGGGGGATGGTGGAAGATGTGATTGTTAAAGTGGATAATTGCTACTATCCAGCTGATTTTTTGGTAGTAGACTATGTTGGGTGTGTTGAGAATACCCAACCGATAGTCATACTAGGTAGACCGTTCCTCGCAACTGCTAATGCAATAATAAATTGTGCAACGGGAACGGTAAGCATGAAGTTTGGAGACCGGGAATTAAATTTAAATGTTTTTCCAAATTTCACTAACACGCTCGGTGAGGATAAGTGTCCTAAAAAAGACATGAATCCAAACAAAAAGATATGTGCTATGGTTGGTAGGTTTGGAGAAACAAAGAAGAAGACGGTCAAGAAGAAGAAGGCGAAAAAGTCACCTCTAGAAAACAAGAAGGAAAATGAGGTGAGGAAGTTTGGACCGTTTGGCAACAAATGGTACGAATCACCGGTGGGTGATTTCGAGGAGCTCGTGGACGGCAAGCATGCCATTCGACCACCATGAGGTATAGATAAATGAACGTTGTGGGTGTGTTCCCTATATAACCCTCACGAGACCTCTCGTCCTCCCAAGCTATTGGGAGGTTTAAAAAGGACTAGTAACATTTTTTAGTTAGAATTGTGTATAATTTAATTGTTTGTGTGTTTTTGCTAAAATCGTTTTCGTTTCCTACTAACCTTATTTGAATGTGTGAAGTCCGGATATATCCAGAATAACTCTTGAAGACGTAAGGTATGTTTTCAGATTTTGTTTTATGCATTGAGGACAACACACGTTCTTTTAGGGGGTGGTAGAACCGTTAACGGTTCTCGTGTTCGTGTTTTTAAATTATTTTAAATTTTAGTTTAGAAATTTCTAATATTTTAGGGTTTAAGTTTTAATGTTTAATATTTTTAATTTTTTTAGGGTTTTAAATCTAAGGTTTTATGTTTTAAGGTTTTATGTTTTTATGAATGTTTTAAGGTTTTAAAATTTAGGGTTTTTAAGGTTTTAATATTTAATGTTTAAGGTTATTAGTTAATTAGTTAATGTTTTAATGTTTAAGGTTATTAGTCTTAGGTTGTTAATATTAATTAGTTGTCATGATTATGTTTTTAGGGTTTTTAAGGTTTTAATAGTTAATGTTTGAATGCTTAAGATTATTAGTTAATGTTTCAACAAAAAAAAAAAAATTTAAAACTGGTTTTACGCTTACCGTCGCCGACGGACGACTCCACCGTCGCCGACGGTGTCCAGAAAACCACCGTCGCCACACTTTTGTCCGTCGCCAGTAGAACAAGCCGTCGGCTCAACTTAACAATGCACTCACCGTCGCCGACGGACATGTCCACCGTCGCCGACGGTGTCCCAAATGTGATCCGACGCAGATTTTTTTTTAGATGCAAGGTTCGAACCCAAGTCCATTTTTCACATATCAAACATTAATAAAACCGGATTTTAACTTATGTATGATAAAAATTACTCAAATATACCCGATTACACTTAAACAAACTCATCAAATCAGTTTTCACTACTCCACCATTCATCTTCTTCAACAAAACCTCAAGAACGCCAACTCTTCAACATTCCATAACTTCATCGATTCTCACCCAAATCCAGAGATTTTTGAGTCTAAATCGTGTAGTTTTTCAAGATAAACAAAACCCCCCATAACGGTTTCCATCAATTCTTGCTCGTTTGCAAGATCTTTGAGCGTGAATTTTTAGGGTTTTTGAAGAGTGTCATCCAAATCTCTTGTTTTGCACTTTTCCTTTGTTCCTCTTGTTATCTAACATCCAAGGTATGTATTCTCAGTAATATTATGCAAAATTTTCATATGTATTGTTGGTTTCTTCCGAAATTTTAAGCTAATTGTTTAAGAGTAGGTTGTTTGTCACAATGTATGATGATTTAGCATGAATTTGGGAATTATTGCTTGATTTGGGTAGGATTTGTCCATGTTTAGTCTTAGTGATGTAATTACACTAGATTAAGGCATGATTGAACATAATTTGTAATGTTGAAAGATTGTTAGAACCATTAAATTTTGAGAAATCTTGAGGTTAAACATACTAAATTGATATGAAGATGTTAAAGTTAACAACTTTGGATTTTTGAAAATCACATTTTTTGCATCTAATTACTAATTAGAATTCAACATTACACATTATGTTCAAGGTTTGATATTGTGTGAAGCCTTGGATTTTGCTAATTGTTGTCTTGATTGTGTTATTGTAGTCATGTTTGGAAGAAGCAAAAAGGCTAAAACCTCCGGACAAGGGTCGTCCTCGGGAGCCGGTTCAGGCTCAGGTTTTTTTCAAAGGCGTTATGAGCAACTAAGCAATATTCAAGAAGGTGATGGGCGGTTAATCCGTCAAGATTGGGAATGGGCAGAATTCAAAAATAGTCAATCGGTTGCGGCTTGGAAGAATGATAAGTTGAAGGCGCTTTCACGATTTAGAAACAAGAAGTTGGAAGCGAAAATGTGGAAGATGAAAATGGTTACGGGTATTTCAACGCCCGTACCTGACAGGACAGTATGTGAAAGAACGGTGAACGTTGAAGAATTTAGACAAATTGGCATCGTTCAAAAATTTGAGAAGCTTGGATGGGAGAGGGTCATTGATTGGTGTGAAGACATCACCACCCGGGTATATTTGGATGCGGTTTGTGAATGGCTCTCTACATTAAGATTTGAGAATTCTGAGGGACCGGCTTCTACATGGCGGTTGGTTGGTAACATTGGGAAGAATCAAATGATCATGTCATTTGAATACATGAACGCGATTGCAAGGTTTGATTCTCTGGGAATTGATGCTTATGATTACTACACGTATGATCAACTCTTGGATAATAAGACTAATGATGCTGATCCACCACAAATGTTATCAAACGTACTACCGGGTTCTAGAGGCTCCGGTGATGCAAGAGCCAATTTGTCTTTGATGGGGAACATTCTGTATGGCATTTCCTTGGAAAATGTCATGGTTCGGTTTGGGGATCGTGGGCATGTGAAGACACCCGACTGTCGAGTTGTGCATGCATTGTTGTATGGAACGCCAAAACTGTCATGGCGTCAAATTGTCATGATTAATACATGGGATACAAGAGAGTCGTACAAAAGGAAGATGATTCCCTATGTGAGGCTGATTAGTGCCATGATACTACAACAAAATGCATTACCTGCGGAGTCACTTTGGGTGGAAAAACCCATTAGCCAGTTCAACATTACCTCTATCAAGCGACATTGGGATATAACAGTGAAGTCCTTTGGTCATCTTCACAGAATCGAGGATGTCCACGGACGGAGTTATCAATTTAAAGAGCCAAAAGAAGGTGAAGAACAAGAAGAAGAAGAAGAGGGAGATGAAGAGATGCCGGATGTTGATGAGGAGACGGAACCTTCCGGTACACAAAGAACAAGGCGGAGGGTTAGGAGGAAGCATAGGGAAATCTCTGCCGATGTGGCAGATTTTGTGAATCAAAGACAATTACCATCATACCACAATTGGACTCGTGGACAACAAGCAGTCTACGACAACATATCGGCAGGTATTGGTGAAACAAGAGAGTACCATGCAAGCAGACATGAATGGGAGAACGCCCAAGGGGCGTATCAACAGGAACAATGGGGTTATCAAGCATCCTTTCGCGAAAGGATGGAAAAACAAATGGAGGAGCAGCAATTACAACAAGCGTTACAAAGATCACAAATAGAACGCATGATGCAATTGCAAGAAGATGAAGCAAGGCGTCAACAAGAAGAGAGACAATTGAATGAACGCCGATGGAGGGCTATGGCTTATTCTAACCAAATGGCACTTAACAATGCCAAGGTGCTCCACGATCAAGAGCGCCACCAAAGAGATCTCTTAGCCGGCCTTCCATACGCCGAACACTCGGGGTGGACCAATTACCCCGACATTCCTCATCCATTGGGCCCAAACGACCCAACTCCTCATTGGCCCGAAGCGGTAGGTTCAAGCTTCGTTCCCATTCCTTACCAACCACCACCACCACAACAAGACCAAAGCCCCTTCGATAACTTTAGAGAGATGTTTGAATCTCTCACGGGTTATCCGTACCAACCAAACCCACCAAGAGACCCTAACGAACGATATCACCGGTGAAGGTATGGTATGTTTATTTTACTTTGTGTGTTTTATTTTTGTTTGTGTATTTATTTTATTTTGTGTGTTTTTTTTTTTAGTTTTAGTTGTTTTTCCACATAAATAAAAGGTAAAATAATGCATAGCTTGGTAACTTGTTCATAAAAATGGTAGAACTAGGTAACTAACAAATTTTGATGGTTGTGAGAAGCATGCTTCTACACGAGGGTTAGAATTTGTAGGTACAAAAGGTTCACGAGACAGCCATTCTTATGAAGAGAAGAAGAAGATATGGAACTCAAGAAACAAAAAATCAGGTGCATGCGTTTCCATTTTACCTTGTTTATTAATAATAAGTGGATTGTGGTTAAATGTTTGAAAGTCGGGGTGAAATTTGGGAGGATTAGTAGCCGTGTCACATCCCTTGTGCAATTTTTTTAACTCTAGTTCTTACACATTGAGGACAATGTTTACCTCAAGTGTGGGGATGGCGGAGTAGCAAAAGTTTTAGATTTTGACCCACTCATTTAAATTCTACACATTGAGGACAATGTTTACCTCAAGTGTGGGGATGGGGGAAAAATTCAAAAAAAATTCAAAAGTTTCTTGTTTAAAAGCAATCTTAAAAAGCACAAGTAGTTAAGTCAACGAGGGATGGCACAACCCATTTGGTCTTTTGTTATAGTTAAGTTCAAACTAATTGCATGACGGGTATCTAACGGGTGGTTATTTGGGAATAATTCGCCTAAGAAACTAGCTTTTGGTACATATCACATATCATACCCTTATAAGTGAGATTTTGGGCCATTTTCATACATCATATATACACATATTTCTTTGTTTGAGTGGACCATTAGTCATGTATTGTAGAACTTGCATCTTTTGATACGTTTGAGACCATAGACCGAATACAAGCACGAGAATGATTAAGGCATTAGGTGAACCTTTTCCTTTTTACACCATTCTTATACCCTTACCCAAAAATTATCCCCTAGTAGCCAACTTTGAGCCTAAACTTTCGTTTGACAACCCACTTAGCCAACAACCTTAAACCTTTTTGTTTTAAACCCGTGTGATGAAAATTCGATTCTTTAGCAAAGTTATATAGTTATATTTATTTGTAGTAAAAAAAAAATCAGAAAATGTGATGAAAAAGATAAGAAATTCATTGAGAAAAGAACAAAAATATGTGTTCTAGTTTTTGAATAAAAGGTGAAAAATCATTGCCTTATAGTTTTTGTTTGTAGTTTATTTAAGTTGGAGTAGTTGTATTGTAAGAAAAATCGAATTTTTCATCACTTTAGCCACTTAAAAATATCCTATTTCCTACCCTTAACCCTAGCCCCGTTACAACCCTTTCAAAGACCTTATGACTTGTGCTTGGTATTCGTGATCAATGGTGGAGAATGATTGAGTTGCAAGCCTATGCGGGTATGTGTTCTAATCGGTTTTGAGCGATTAATTGTCAAGATGCTAATACATTACATATTAGCCAAATGTTAAGCCGAGTGGAGAGAACATTGTAAGGGATATGTATGAATTGTTAGTTTTAAGGGCGAGTTAATCTTGAGTAACCATTTGTGTATGTGAAATCACATTACCATTAGATATTTCGAATTGTAAAAAGCTTGAACTTTTGTATGACAACCGACCTTAACCTTTGTCTCGGGAATGGGATGTGTGTTCATTGTTCGACTCATGCGAAAGTGAAAAACAGATTTGCTTGAGGGCAAGCAAAAGACAAGTGTGGGGATGTGATACGTGGTTGAAAACCGATAACTATAAACGTGTAACTTGATGATTTTATGTACGTTTTAAATTCGGATAGCCTACTTTTAATCCAAAGTATGTTTTATAGGTTTGACAAATTTAAGGAGCTTTTTGGGAGCTTTACGAGTCATCGGGTCAAAGAACGGTGCACCAGAACGCGAAACAGATCAACCGGGAACGCGATACGCGAAAAACAGAAAAGTGAAATATCTGGACGCCGTCGGCGACGGCCATAAGCACCGTCGGCGACGGTGCTTGGATTTTCACTCCGGAGAATTTTTCTTGGATGCCATTTTTTATGATTGCAACTTGGTCTCCTTCATCTAACTTACGGGTTTTAGTCAAAGAAAGAGGCAAGAACACTAAAGGAGAGCAACAATTGGAGAAAATCATCAACTCAAAAATCCTCTAGCATTGGAGTTCACATGGAGGTATGAACATCAAGCCAACCAAAATTGCTCGGAGAATGTGAATGCTCTAAATTCTCCATGGTTATAAAAGGGGATTATCATCAAAGAAGAGGACACACCTCCATACCCAAGTGCAAGTCCAGAAATCCATCTTTACGTAGTTGCAATTTTCACAATCACATTCTACAAACCTTCATCTTACATCAAGAGTATTCATCATTCTCCATTCTCCAAGCTCCAAGATGACTTCCGGCAAGTTTCATTTATCCGGTGAACAAGCCCCGGCAACCATGAGTGGCTAATCATCTCGGTTTCACCCCGGTGTAGGTAGTTGTTTAATTTATGGTTTTGAATTGTTCTTGCTTCAATTTGTGACAATTTGTGTATGATTTTAGAAACCTTTGGCAATAGCTTACATTTGTTTCGAATTCATAAACTGTCGAGCGATGTTAAAAGTTATGACTTTATGAAATGGTTATGTGTAATATGCGTTGTCTTGGTTAGGATTTACTTGTGTTGATTACAAAGTGTATTCTTGTCCGTTCATTGAGCGTTGATAGTTATTAGCACCTAAGTCACGGTACACTAAATCCGCTAATTGTATGCATCTGAGTTGAAGCCTTAAACTTGTAGAAACCATAATTTAGCAACTACCGAAACCGGGTGTGATTCATTTACTTATCTTGTTTAAAGCCATCAATTATAATTCTTGTATTTGCCAAGTCCTAGTAGATAATCAATCTCATCAATTTAGTTATTTATGTTCAACATCTTTCCAACAAAACAAAAAACACAAGAATTTTATTAGCAAGCTTCATAAATTGTGACAATCATTTTAGTTCTAGTAAATCCATTCACAAACCACATACTCTTCGTGGATCGACCCCTTGCTACCACTAGCTATTTGTTAAGGGTAATTTGGGTATATAAATATTATCTTTGACCGGAGCGCGACAATCCGATCAGTTACCTATGCACCGCCTGCAAAGCGTGCATACACAGGCCCCCATCCTGCTTACCCAACATGTTCTTATCATCACCCGGTGGGTCTCGCCTGTCGTTTCTGCGCTCACTGCAATATGTACGGCCACTTCACTGCAAATTGCCATACTGGTCCCCGTCAAGCACCAGCTGAGGCCACTATTCATCAAGCTTTGCTCCCAGCCCCACAAGGCCAACAAGCGGCTCAGGCACCCGCGGTCAATGCCCGAGTCTGCTTCACATGTGGTGATCCCAACCACTTTGCGAACATGTGCCCAAACAGGGTTGTGAAACAAGAGCCCCAGCAGCAGCAGCCTCAACAACAGCAACAGCCTCAGTAGCAACAGCAAGCCGCCAGCGCCAGAACTTTCAACATCAACGTGCGCTAAGCCCAGGCTGACAACAACGTGGTCAATGGTACGTTCCTTGTGAATGGTATTTATGCATCGTGTTTGTTTGATACTGGAGCCGATAATTGCTTTGTGTCGTTTGAATTCGAGAAGCTTCTTAGTCGTAAGCGTTCCCATCTCCCCTCGATGTTCGATGTTGAAGTCGCCACCGGAAGAACTGTCGCCGTTAATTATGTTCTTCGTGATTGTACTCTTGAGCTCAACAATCACATCTTCCCAATCGACCTTATTCCTATGCAACTCGGAAGTTTTGACGTCATATTAGGCATGGACTTTCTTCGCGAAAACCATGCTGAAGTTGTGTGCTTCGATAAGATGATTCGATTCTCGCTAGCGAATGGTGATTTATTGTGTGTCTATGGTGAAACTACTTTGAAAGGTCTCAAACTCATGTCGTGTGTCCAAGCTAGCAAGTATCTCGGCAAGGAATACAGAGCTTTCTTGGCTAACATTGTAGTAGCGGAGAAGGAAAAGAAAGGAAGTCCTGGTGTAAACGATGTTCCTATGGTTCGTGAATTTCCTAATGTGTTCCTTAACGACCTTCCCGGCCTACCGCCAAGTCGTGATATCGACTTTCATATCGACCTCATTCCTGGAGCCAACCCTGTTGCCAAAGCTCCTTACCGACTCGCACCGTACGAAATGCGTGAACTCTCGAGTCAGCTTCAGGAATTACTTGAGAAAGGCTTCATTCGCCCGAGCACCTCTCCTTGGGGCGCGCCAGTCCTTTTCGTTAAAAAGAAGGATGGGTCATTCCGGATGTGCATCGACTATCGGGAGCTGAATAAGTTGACTATCAAGAATCGCTATCCCCTGCCTCGCATTGATGACTTGTTTGACCAGCTACAAGGTGCTACGTGTTTTTCGAAGATCGATCTACGTTCAGGCTATCACCAGCTACGCATTCAGGAGGAAGATATACCCAAAACCGTTTTTCGCACTCGATACAGCCACTATGAGTTCGTTGTTATGCCTTTTGGTTTAACCAACGCACCCGCGGTATTCATGGATCTAATGAATCGCGTGTGTAAACCTTATCTCGACCGTTTCATCATCGTGTTTATCGACGATGTCTTGATCTATTCCAAGTCAAAGGCCGAACACGCGCAACATCTACGTTTGGTTCTCGAGCTACTCTAGGGGAATCATCTCTATGCCAAGTTCTCCAAGTGTGAATTTTGGCTGGAGGAGGTTCAGTTTCTAGGTCACATTATTAATAGTCAAGGTATTCACGTCGATCCCGCGAAGATTGAAGCAGTCAAGAGTTGGATTACACCCAAGAACCCTTCTGAAGTCCGTTCTTTCCTAGGATTGACGGGCTATTATCGACGTTTTATCGAAGGATTCTCAAAGATTGATGTGCCGCTTACCGCTCTCACGCATAAAGACAAGCCTTTTGTTTGGGGAACCGAACAAGAGTCCGCTTTCCAAACCCTCAAGCGCATGCTTTGTAATGCTCCTGTTCTCTCATTGCCCGACGGAAACGACGACTTCATTGTCTATTGTGATGCTTCCAACCTTGGTCTTGGTTGTGTTCTCATGCAACGGGACAAGGTTATAGCTTACGCATCTCGCCAGCTCAAAATCCACGAGAGGAACTATACAACCTATGATCTCGAGCTAGGCGCAGTTGTTTTTGCGTTAAAGATTTGGCGACACTACCTGTATGGTACCAAGTGCACGATCTTCACCGATCATAGAAGCCTACAACATATCTTTGATCAGAAAGAACTTAATATTCGTCAACGCCGATGGGTAGAAGTTCTCAATGATTACGATTGTGAGATTCGTTATCACCCAGGCAAAGCAAATGTCGTTGCCGACACCCTCAGCAGGCAGAGCTACCTGCTCAGCATTCGTGACGTCCAAGCCCAATACGACCTCGAAACCCTCATCCACGAAGCCCATCATGCCTGCTTTAATGAACGCACTCTGAAGAAGGAACGAATCTATCACGATGGAGCCCAGCTTGTGAATAAGCCGAATCGGATATGCCACAATCTGGACCGGATTTGGATCCCTAAACGGACCGATTTGCGAAAGATATTGATGGACGAAGCCCACAAATCCCGGTATTCTATTCATCCCGGTTCCGACAAAATGTACCAGGACCTCTGCTACAAGTACTGGTGGCCAGGCATGAAAAGGGATATTGCTCTTTACGTTGGGAAGTGCCTGACTTGCTCGAAGGTCAAGGCTGAACACCAAAGACCCTCTGGCTTACTCGAACAACCGCCGATCCCTATGTGGAAGTGGGAGAGTATAGCTATGGACTTCATAACAAAGCTTCCGCACACGTCATCAGGTCACAACAGCATCTGGGTTGTTGTTGACCGTTTGACCAAATCAGCTCACTTTCTGCCCATACGGGAAGACTACAAGGTAGAAAGACTAGCGTGAATCTACACAAACGAGATCATTTGTCGACATGGGACGCCTCGCGACATCATCTCTGACCGTGATGCTCGGTTTACCTCGTGACTGTGGGAAACGTTTCAAGCGGCTCTCGGTACTACGCTTAACCTAAGTACCGCATTCCACCCTCAAATCGACGGTCAGACTGAAAGAACGATTCGTACTCTTGAAGACATGCTCCATTCGTGTGTCATAGATTTCGGTGGTAATTGGGATGCTTACCTGCCATTAGTCGAATTCTTGTACAACAACAGCTATCATACCAGCATTCAAATGGCACCATTCGAGGCTTTATACGGAAGAAAATGTCGATCGCCTATTGTATGGCACGAGATCGGTCACTCACAATTAACCGGTCCTGAGCTATTGCAAGTAACGACTGACAAAGTCCTCCAGATTCGAGACAACTTGTTGAAAGCTCGAAGTCGACAGAAAAGTTACGCCGATAGATGACGCAAGCCCCTTGAATTTGACGTTGGCGACTACGTACTCCTAAAGGTATCACCTTGGAAGGGTGTGGTCAGATTCGACAAGAAAGGGAAACTAGCGCCTCGATATGTTGGACCTTTTAAGATTCTAGAAAGAATCAGAAAAGTTGCCTACAGACTCGAACTACCGGAGGAACTTAGTAATGTCCACCCAACTTTCCATGTGTCAAACCTCCGAAAGTGCCTGGCTGAGCATGACTTAATTGTACCTATCGATGACCTCCAAGTAAACAAAACACTACACTTCGTGGAGAAGCCTGTCAAAATCATGGATCGCCAAACCAAGCAGCTCAGACGCTCACGCATTCCTATTGTGAAAGTCCGATGGGAAGGCAAACGAGGCGCAGAGTTCACTTGGGAACTCGAAAGCGACATGAAGGCGAAGTACTCGCAGTTATTTATTACGGCTTCAGCCTAATTTCGGGACTAAATTCCCTCAACTAGGGGAGGTTGTAACACCCCGTGTTTCGAAAGTCAAAGTCAAAGTCAAGATTGAAGTCAAAGGAAGAAAAGATTGCTAATTGCTTACTCAATTCCTGTTTTAACTTCTTTGACTTGTAGTTAGTCTATTTTATTATCGCTTTAGTTGTATTATGTGGTGTATCTATTAATAATCGCATAGTGACCGCTATTTATCACATGTTTAAATACCTTAATCGCTATCGCAATCACACTCGCAACTCGAATTTCACATTTTGGTTATTGTTATACGTGTGTGTGCCTTATGTGTTACTTGTGCATGTTTATTTATGTTATGTGTGGTAATCAATCGAAACGCAATCGAAACTCAATCGGAATCGAATCGCAAACGCTAAACGAATACGAAATAAGGATGCTTGTGTGTTGATATAGTAGTTGGGATTAAAAGTAATTTGACTAGGAAATTCTATCGCATCGCAACGCTCGCTATTGCAATCGAAACGGCAAAACTCACTCGAACCAAGCAATTGATCGATCAGGCGACCAGCCGATCGATCGAGCTTCTGCTCGATCGGACAACTGTTCGACCGGGCTGCCATCCGATCGACCAGGCCCTTTCCACTTTGGGTAACCCTATAAATACCCCATGTCACCATCAAACTTACTACTTTAGGCAACTCTCATCCGACCAGCTCATCTTCTCCACTTTTCTTCAGATTTCTCACAATTTCGGTAAGATCTCGTCCTAAATCTTGTACTTCCTTAATCTACACGCACTCCTACACCTTTCTATCTTTTGAATCTTAACTTTTAACCGTGAAATCATCAAGATTCAAGGTGTTCTAGGATGCCGTCATCATGTGTTCTTGAGAACTTCATGTTTTGGCCTCAATCCACCAAGAACAACTTAGATCTAACCAATTTCCACATAAACAAATAAAGATCTTTCATAGATCTAAACATATTCACAATGAAAAGGATTGAAAGATGGATTTCCAACTTTCTTTCAACTCTCTTACACTCAATACATTCAAAACCGATAGAATCGGAGCTTGTGCCGACTTGCTACTCATTCTTGTGGTTGTGTTGGTTCAAGATCTGGATTCTATTCACGAGACTACCGATTTCGGGTTAAACATGGAACATCGTCTCGAACCGTCAACTGACCGGGTTTGGGTGATTCCTGTCCGATCAGGAGTACCAAGTATTGACGAGGTTTCTGTTGCTTAACACGTTATCAAAACATCTCGATAAAACAACAAACTATCAAAACAACCAAGTGAAAGACGAACGAAACGACCAGGACGGAATGCCGTTCGATCGGACTACCGTCCGATCGAACTGTCGTCCGAACGAGTTGTCACCCGTTTGATCTACACCTTGGTCCCACACTTAACTTTTGTTTTCAAAACCTTGAAGGAGGAACATTGAACGAAGGGCTGACCGATCGGGTTACCATTCGATCGGACTACCACTCGACCATGTGATGTTCTGACTTCAACACTTAAACAATTTCCAACATGTTCAATGCACAAGGGATGCCACCCGATCAAACAACCGTCCGATAGAGTGACAACCTGCTGAGAACCTGTTCTCGCTGAAGTGCCCAACCTATTGGACTGTCGCCCGATCGAACGGTCGTTTGATCAATCGACCTGAAAGATAGAAGTACTTCAATGTTTTCAAAATGCTACAATGAAAACTTCAAAAGTCAAGCCATCATACACAAACACATCCTTCCCAAAGGAAGTAACAATCCACTCGAACGGTCATCCGACCGGAAAAACGTCCGAATGGACTGTCACTCGAACGATCAGCCGTCGAATCGGACTACCATCCGATCGAACTGCTGTCCTACCCACTTGCACTCTGTATCGTTTTACGCGTCGCTTATCGTTATGCTATCCATCTGTTCAGGCTAACCCTACTCTCTAGCGCTCCCTTCAGTCCATCAATCGCTGTGAGTATACTCGATCCCTTTTTGCTTTACGCACTTTTGGGTGTTACATACGTTACTGATACAAAATCACATCAAACACACTATGCAATACTTTAAATGCTAACCGTTATTGCATGTATACGTGACTTAATGAATGCTTGTTTGTTATGTTTACATAAGGAATGATGTCTACCTGCCTTAGCAACGATAGTACTATTAGTTTGGACTCAGCACCCGTTCACTCGGGGGTTGTTAAGGACAATTACCTTCATGGCTCATAGTGGTGAGTATGTATCGCGAACTACCTTGGGCAGTCAATCCGCAGTCATTGGTATCGATAGGTTCATGTCGATAACTAACATGCCTCATTTCACTCTGTGTACGTGCTGGTTATGCGTAACGCTTTCGAACTCTATATGTTATTATCAAACTTGTATGCTCACCTTTAAACTATGTGTATTGACTTTTACTTTAACGTATGTGACAGGTGCTTAGGATGCTTATTTGTTTTCTTTGCTGTGAAATCGAGGCTAGGAAAGACCTAGATCAACAATAAACTGCCTGTAATAAAAATCTGAGTTGTCGGAACAAAACAATTTGACTAGATCTTTTCTGTAATAATTGTATTTTCATCTATGACATGGTATGGGACGTGTTGCTTTAAATATTTGGTAAATATAGTTGTTATGGAAACTTCTGGACAATCTGTTTCGCTCAGTGCCACGCCCCGATGTTTCCGCCATCGGTTGGGGTGTGACAATTTGCTCGGCCATTTATTCAGCGATCAAACCCACAAGTTCCTGCTTAGATATCGAGTCGCCGTCGTTGGATGCTTTCTTCGAACCTGAGCGCGACTTCTTGGATTTCTTGCATGAGTTTGGGGAAGACATTTAGAGGACCGAAATAGAAGTAAAGGATGAGACTTGATCATAATTTAAAGAGTAAACTGCCATTTTGGTCCCTGAGGTTTTGCCAGTTTTGCCACTTTAGTCCAAATTTCAAACCTTTTGCATCTAGGGTCCTGTGGTTTCGTTTTTGTTGCCATTTTAGTCCAAAAGTTAAATTTGGCCAGATTCCCCAACTTAAACCTTGATTTTTTGTCTTTATCCTTAGGGCTATTTTGGTCATTCTAGATTTATTATAACTCAATATTGATTAAAAATAATAAAACCCAAAAAGTTGTAGTCAACTAGTTCATGAATAATTGGGAAGAACCTAAACAACTGTAAAATTGTCCAATGACTTATAAAGTACGAACTAAACTAAGTTATTTGAAGATGTATATCATTAAATTAAACTAAAAATTGTAGTCAAACAAAAAGAAAAATCTGTTAATCGAAGTTCATACCAAAAAGGGTAGGACTAATTCAATTACAAAGTCAACTTCTCAACAAGAGGAATCTCTAGCAGGAAAGAGTTGGCATTCTGACGAATTCCATACCATGGCTATTTGAAGATATATATAACTAAATTAAACATCCATGTATATATCTTCATATAATCTTTTTCCCATTGCACCCACAAACACATTCAAGAACTAAGATGGACAAGGCTTCAAGGTTCCACCAATTTTTAACCAATTATAAACCTCCATAAAACTCTCCGTGGACATCAAATCTAACCACCAAATTGGTGTCATCGTCAAGCTTCCACCACCTGTACCGGCCACCATCTCTAAAATCAGATTTGATTCGTTCATCATGCATAATCTTCATCTCCCTTCTCTCAAGCTTCAACCAACCCTCACCCCCACCTGTGACCGCCACCACCGACCATTATCTTCATCGCACTACTACCAGTGACTGTCACCATCAACCACCATCTCTAAAAATCACATCTGATTTGTTAATCGCACAAATCTTCATCTCCCCCTCTCTAGCTTCGTTCATCACTGACCACCAGATTCGTTGCAGATCTAAAAACGCTCGATGACGGTGAAGAAGACACAACGGGTGGAGGTGGTGGCTGGTTACGCACATACCACCATTGACGATGCTTAGGTGCAGAGGAATTAGGGTTTGGATTAGGGTTTTTGAACAGGTGAAGTTGGGTGAAATGATGGAGATGAGTGCTTTAAATAGGGTCAAACGATTTTTGGGTTTTATTATTTTTAATCAATATTGAGTTATAATAAATCTAGAATGACTAAAATACCCCTGAGGATAAAGACAAAAAAATCAGGGTTTAAGTTGGGGAATCTGGCCAAAATTAAGTTTTGGACTAAAATGGCAACAAAAATGAAACCACATGGCCCTAGATGCAAAAGGTTTGAAATTTGGACTAAAGTGGCAAAACTGGCCAAATCTCAGGGACTAAAAAGGCATTTTACTGTAATTTAAAAATATTGTTTTGCATGTATAAGCATTTAGGGATCACGTAATCACGTATGTTTCACATAAGTTGGCATGAATTCAACAAGTATTCGCAAAGTGTAAACACGTATGATTGCATAAAAGAGTATAAATTTAGTTTGTTCATGGGAATCATTGTTGTTCTTTATTGCAAGCGACGTGCGAATCGTGCATCGATTTTGAAATAAACGAGGCTACAAGTACTAAAATGCATAAAAATTGAGATAACATAAAAGATAGGCTCGATAAAACATTGGATTGTTTCGAGCTTAGAAATGTCGGCTATTCTAAAGTGATTCGAAAGTCCTTTCAAATTAGGGAAACGTGTTTTGGCCTATATGTAAAATACTCTTGTCGAGAAGCGATTAACGGTGTTGGATCTGAGTTTGTTTCTGATTGTATTTTCGTTTGAGATTAAGATGGAAATGAAAGAGTTGTGCAGTGGAATTAATATGAAAACAAACTTTGCATACAATCAACAGAGAGTATTGCTTTGATCAAGACATTTTTAACAAGGAACCGAATGATTGAATTATCTTTCAACAACGATTACAAGTAATGCTTGAATACAAACTCCCCCTCAGCCAGAGCTCAGCGTTTGTTCGTGCAAAGAAGACGGTATTGCGAGAGCTAATAGAACAGTACAAAGTACTGAACTATTTATAGGCACTAGCAAACCACTGAGCATCTTTAGCTGACATCACCATGAAAGTGACATCTAACCTCCTAACAAACTCTAACCTCTGATCTATACAAACACTGATGTACTAAACTACTGCTATTACATTTCATTACATAAAAGACACTTAAACAGTTGCTGCATCCTTCCACTGCTGTGAACCCAGCAGTGCTTGTCCGGATCAGCAGTACTTGACTCAAGGCAGTAGATTCAAGGCAGCAGTTGTAGGTCAGCACTTAGTAAGATCAGCAGATAGGAGGTCAGCAGATATGTAGCCACTTTCAAGGGGAGAGATTTGTATGAACCAACTGTAATCATCTGCTTATTCTGGATCCACTGCTCTGATCCAGTTTTGGCTTTAATTATCTGTTCCTCTGATAGGGTTCAATCCCAACAAACGATATTTTACCCTTCCAGTTACTACACGTCCCTAATCGATTGAAACAATCGAAACTTTGGTGGGATTGAAAATCAGGGAATGAGACTAGTCGACAAGATGTGGGTTTCACCCTTAACTTGACGATTTCATACCCTAAGTGTGGTTGGTACTCGTCGGGTTAAAATTTAATTTCGACACTTTGACGAGGGCCCACTAGAGTTTGAATTGGAAATTTACCATCAAGATGTGGATTTCACTGCTAACTTGATGGTGTAATTTCGTGCAAAATAGAATAAGCGGATTGAGGGTTATTCACCAAATTATGGGTTTGACGCATATTTTGGTGAATTCATCTCGTTTGTATGATACGAGTGTCTTCAAGTATTCAAAAGTGTATCGTGTAAATGTCTTGGGAAAGACATATTATAATTATTAAGACAAAAGAAGAGATAGAAGCACATAGGAAGAATTTAACATTTTAAACAAATAGCAAGAATGGTCAAGTATAGTACCTACTATATACTAGGTCGAACATGGCAATTCTACCTAATTCCCTGTAGTTATGGCTCTGATACCAATCTGTCACACCCCAACCGATGGCGGAAACATCGGAGACGAAATAGATTGCTATCACACATAACACTATTTGTGACAATGTTTAATTCAAAACCGATTTCATTTCATAACATAGATTGTCGAGTACAACACGGAAAACAAAGTACAACAATGAAAGATAAAGTACAACAAAGTTTAATAACCAATAGAATAACAAAATCTAGCATTTATAAGTGTGTTTCTAGGTCATCCCTACTATATTTCGTCATAATCATCATCATCATTAACCTGCAATATGTTAAAAGTATAGTTCAACACAAAAGCATTGGCGAGTACACAAGTTTTAAGTACATAGCATAAGTATAAAAATGTTTAAACAAATCCACATGGCAAACTATGTTATCAAGATTAACGTAAATCTAGTATATGAATAATCAAGTCAAACCAAGGTTTAACGCAAGTAAAAGAATCTTAACATAACCCAACGTTCACAGGCGGTGCGTTACTCCTATAGCGCTATACATGTTAACGGCAGGCTCGATCGAAGTTAATGACAAGTTTAAAATCAAAACGAATAACCTAGATTAACGAATCAAGTATAACGCATGCATGCATGTATTGGATTGTTTCTGCATAAAGATAAAGTATAAGTGTTTGTGATTTTAATAAGCTAACATGTTGCACCCAAAAATGTGTAAAACGTAAAATGGGTCAAGTATACTCACGGTTTTGCAAAGCTTTAACTTTAGAATCCCGTGAAGTGTTGTAAGTTGGAGGATGGAATCACCAAAGTCACCCTACATGGGGGAAACGAAGGTGTGTAAGTAATAGATTTATAATGGAAGATTCAGATTGGAATTTAAAGTACAAAAAATATATATTTACAAAAGTATTATCTAGTTCTAAGTACTCGTTTATGACACTATGTTATGTGTGGTTTCATGGGTCCCAAATTGCCCATTAGAATCAATAACAAGAATCTTAGATCGTAGATATAATAGCTTAAATTCATGACAACAAATCATAGTCCAATTATCATCACGAATTCAACCATGCTCATATAGATTTATACATTTATATAGTTATAATAATAATAACCTAAAACTAAGTCCATCATAGATATCATAGAATATCATGTAAGTCAAGCATGTAGGTTTTTAACCTCATTGTATGATTCACTACTACACAAACCATCACGAGGATGATTCAGAGGGTCATGAATAACAAGAAATAAACTAACTAATGCATTCACAAGTGGTCAAGTAAGTCTTTAACCCGGGTGAGCCTGTGACAACTGTCAAAAATCCAGGTATCCGTACAATTAATTAATTTTGATTAAATGCTTAATGACTATGTTAAATTACAATTAACTACTTTCTGATTATTGCTTTATGCACACATGTGCATCACATATTGCAAATGACATATCATTGATTGCATGAGAACTTTATTGACTCAAATGATGCGTGAAACACAGTTAACACAGTTAACAGACAAACCGGGAAAATGCTGACGGAGTTCAGTACATAGACAAACAGTGTTTTGAGACCCAGTATGAGTCATAAATAAAGTACTACACTAGTGTAGAGTGTAGGGAAGTAAGGATCACAAAACTGCTTTTCTAGGTGATAGTTTAAGTGCCGGAAAGTGCCTAAAACTCACCCAAAATGCTGAATTTAGCAAAATTCAGCATAAATCAGCATTTAAACATGTTAATATTATGCAGAAACATGGTAAAATGGTCCTGAATGCTTTCCTAAGTATTGAGAATTAAAAGTGTCACAAAAGGGTACATAAAGAACACTAAACTGCAAGTTTAGCACTTTAACGAATCAGTATCTAACCGAACAACCGGACACTACCCGAAACACCAAATTTACACTAGAAGCATTGTTTTAATGTTTCCAAGCTAGTTATGATCCCCGAACATCATAACACCTCCTAAAAATATCTAATAACTGAAACACGTAACGAACACTTGGATTTGAACTAAATTGCAACTAAGGGTTAAAGCCTACTCTAGACCCCCCCCCCCCCACCTATGGACGGCCATACTTGGCCCCATACCTCCAAGATTTGATTTCTATATTTAATTGGATCTTGAAGGGGTAAGGTCCCAAAAACCTCATATCAAGTACTTGATACCATACCACAACCTCATCTCTTGGCCCTCTTTTAGCCTTGCGCGGCCGCGCAACTGGTCCCATAGAAGGAGCTTAGGAGAAAGATATCAGGTAACACTTGTGCGCTGAAAGGAAAATCATGAATCCTTGCGCCTTCTTCCATAAACAAACAAAGGATGGAAATCCTAAGTTAAACACTTCCGCTTAATAATACCCAGACTTGGATATTATTTACTCAAGTGGTGCCACACGATAAGGAGTCACACCGGATTATGGCAATAACCTTCTAGAAGGCTCAATCGTGCACCACCAGATGGTTATAACTGTCTGGACACGTGTCATCATCTCAGGCCTCCCTGAAATCACGATGATGGCATGGAATTGGAGGAAAATCTCCACTTAGCCACTTTCCACGTGGCAATCCCCCAGCCGTGGATCTAAATAGCGATCCGTGTGCACTCACGTCAGATTAAGATGATTAACGGAAGGAAAAGTAACCGCTTAAGGAGTTAGCATCTTCTGTTAATATTTCATCAATGAGTTTTCCCGCCCAAACTCCCGGCTATAAATAAAAAAGTAATTCAGGTATGAACTTCAAGTTACACACACTTCGTCAATACTTCTTCTTCTTCAGAATCACATACTTATTCTCACGCCAGAGTCGGGTCACGGAGAAAACCTCCATTTTCCCCGTGACGAGGCTAACGGTGTTCTGTTTTGCAGTGTTCACCGGAGAAGAAGAACTGTCCCATCAAATCAAACGAGAGAGAACCACCCTTTTTATGCAGAACATTACCCCTGGATAAACTGATTCCGATCCTTTTATCCAGTGTTTCTTCATTAGCGCCCACCGTTTTTTCTGTTTCATCCGTTTTCTCTCGTTTTTTCATTCACTCCTTTAATTCCATTTGTACATGGAAGAAACTTCATCTCATCGGCAAACCAGCCCTCGGCCGAATTTTGTTAACAACATCCAGGTTGAAGGTGTTGCAGAAGAAGCCTCGGATGACAACGAAGTACAATCCAATCGTCTAAACTAACCTATCACTCCAGGGGTACAGCTATCGATCCCTGTACACTCAATCCTACCCCCAGGAGAAACCCCAATCTCCTGGTACGTCAGATCTCAGGGGGCACTGAATGCAGTATACACACAGTTGTGTGCACAGCCTGCTCCCCAAACTCAATCACGAAGGCCAGGATCCCGTGCTCATGCTTCTCAGCATGACGGCCCATCCCAAGTCCAGATCGAAGATACAGAGGTATACTCCAGATCTCCATCGAGATACGAGTATACCCAATCAGGAAGTCGTCAAAGAGAGTATCGAGATGAGTCACACCCTCACCGGAGAGCATCAGTTCACACCAGGTTGGGTTCTCAACGAAACACCCACACCAGTGAATATGATCCAACTTACCGTATAAGTGAAAGTGCCAGCGTGTTCAGTCAGTTACAACCAAACTACAACAAGTCTAAACCCCGTGCGGTTTACAATCCCGAAGCTGAGCACAATTATGATCTGATTTACCGTCCTGCGGAAGCGGCGGAGAATTCAAAATTTATTACCGAAATAGCTCTGGCTCCGCTAGAGAAAGCAAAGCTACCGTCTAACGTGGGCAAGTTCAACGGATTGACAGACCCTGACGATCATTTGAGAGTTTTCACAAGCGCAGGGCTGGTTGGAGGTTGGACCCTACCATTATGGTGCCACCTTTTCGTACAAACCCTTACCGGCGCTGCAAGAATCTAGTTCGATAACTTGCCCATTGGGAAAATCACGTCATGGAAAGATCTGCACGAGAAGTTTCTGGTTCATTTCAGCCAGCAAAGGCGATCTATCCGCAACTCAGCGGATGTGATGAACATTTGGCGTCACGATGATGAAAGTCTGGAAGACTTTATCACCCATTATAACAAAGAGGTACTTGAGATCGGGGACGTCCATGAGCAGCAGATTCGCGCCCAATTCAAATATGCAGTCAGGTGCGACGATATGATAAAAGTCTTGTCTGGGACAGAAGGACTCCCAAAGAGCTGGGAGAAAGTGATGGCAGCGGCTAAGGTTTACGCCCAAACAGAAAAGAATCTCACTACCAACAGTCCCCCACCACCACACAACCGACCCTCAGATTTAGGCTCAAGTGGTGGGAAGAGATTTAAGAAAGGGTGGCGCGATTCTAGCTCAGGGAACTATTCATCCGAGGATGCTTGAGCCACAATCAATAAACTTGCCGCGCAGAGAGAAGCTAAACAAGAGAACAGGGAGAGACAATGGACTCCCTTAACCAAAACTCCTGCGGAAGTTTTAAGCACCGAGGATTATCAGTTTAAGCCTCCACTACCCATGAAGAACAAACGTGGACAAGACCCAGCTCAGTATTGTGATTACCACAAGGACAGTGGTCATACCACTAACAATTGCATCTCCTTGCGCACCGAGATAGAAAAGGCCCTTAAAATTGGTGAGCTCACTCACCTACTACAAAACGTGCGCAAGGACATAAAACAGATAACTCGAAGGGAAGAAGGCCCGAGCAAGAAAGCAAAAAATTAAGAAGTAACTCTATGATCTCCTCGCGGAATGATACAGATTTACAGTTTATGAAGTTAAAGTGGGAAATAGAGTGTAAGTTAACTCTCGTATATTTATTTTAA
The DNA here is from genome assembly GCA_030545235.1 of Helianthus tuberosus. Taxonomy (NCBI): domain Eukaryota; kingdom Viridiplantae; phylum Streptophyta; class Magnoliopsida; order Asterales; family Asteraceae; genus Helianthus; species Helianthus tuberosus. Next base: position 80,199,495 of record CM060429.1, on the reverse strand, counting down.
TAGAATTTGTAACGGCCTCTGCGCCTTATCCCGAAATAAACAACAAACTTTCTATTATCCCTTGTGTTTTTTTTTCTACAAAGTGCATGCAATTTCTTTTGGTAAGCGCAAAAACATTATGGTAAATACAATACAAGTCTCATGAATGGTCGGTGATGGCATCACACAAGACCATACGTTCACAAATGAGCTTTATACCAACTTCATTCGCCTTACCCGCTCAAAGTAATTGTACCCATGCAAAACATTGTAAACTAAAAAACACGTCATACTATTCCTGGCACACAAATACGCCTTAAAAAACTATCAAACACGGCAGTGTTTTAGTGTACATACTTGCGCAGTAGTGCATCAACAAAAGAAGGGATACACATCCCAAATATTACAGAAAATTGTTCAATACAATTACAAAAGAAATTCTACGCTAGATCTTCGCCTTCATCGGGAAAGATTTCCTTCAGTTGCGCCACGTGATCTTCAGATTGCAACGCAACATTTATAAGGTCCATAACGGGAAGCTGCAAATTGTTGAATTCTGTTTTTAAAGCTGCAAGCGCAGCGCCTGTATTAACACCATAAGTAGCGGATTTGGTAATATCACAATCAACCTTCAGAGCGTTATTCACATGGTGAGAACACTCAGCATAGCCTTGGGAATATCCATCATTTCGCACAGCAACCACCAAACGCGCAACAGTTTTATCCAGCTCTTCAGAATTTAGCACTGATTCAGCAACCTACAAGAACAAGAGAAGATAAAAAAAATAAAGGCACAAAGCGTTCCCGCAAAAGGAAAAAGTAACTTACACAGGCAATCCCACGCTCTTTCAACCACAACATATCGCTTTTCAAAGGTTCCAACTCGCTCTCTATTGTCGCCCGCGCCGTTTCAGAAGCCTCTAGTTTTTCTTCAGTATCAGTCAGACGGCAAGAGGTTTTGGTTTTCTCGGAACGCGCAAGTTCCAGGTCCTTCTTGAGTTGTTCCTTATCAAAAAGCAAAGCAGTAAGTTCTTCTAACTCTTTATCTCTAAGAGCAAGGGTGGCGTAAGCTTGTACCTCTCGTTGTTCACTTCGCTCCTTGTGCGAGCGCGCCTCATCCCGCGCAGCTTCAGCATCATGTAACACCCGTCTTAATTTCTACTCAAATTTTAACAATAATTCATAAGATTTTATATAAAAGATGACCCATTTAAAACACAAGTTCAAAAAGTGAGGTTCTAAGGTAACAAACATTAGTCAACTACCAACTAATTCAAACATTCATGAGTTGTTTAGCAATTTAGTTACATCATAAGCATTGTCTAAGCAAAGTTAATTTACGCGGAAGCTTCAAAAGTTCGTGTTCGGTTCTTCGAAAACTTGCTTGACCGCCGTCCGTCTTTCTTGAATACCTAAAAACTGAAATGTTTACATTAAACATTAGTATTAGAATACTTAGAAATGATACTTAATCAAAACTACGATCAAAGTGGATTCGAGTAGCTATAATTATACAAAATTTACAAAAGAATTCCAGGCTCTACCGTAACTTACGGTTCCTACCGTAAGTTACGGTAGTCACTTTACAATTCTGGTCCACCGTAATTCAGGAGAAATCCACCGTAAGGCTTTGGCCTCTACCGTAAGTTACGGTGGTGCCGTAACTTACGGTAGCCTCTGCAAATGTATGTTTTGACTGAATTGTTTGTTTTGCCAAACAAATTTCTCGAATCTTTCATTCTAACAAACCAAAATACTAAATTCTTGTAATTTGATATGTCAATTATCAATCGATAACAAAAGACAAATCAATCATATTACGAAGCAATACCCATGCTTTATTTTATTATTCGATCCGTTTGGCTCATCTATGGAATCCTCCCATATGATTACTACCAACGAGATTTTATAAATCCTTGACCTATTATTCAGTTTGGCGAACACCATCGCTTTTAAAATTTACACACACATATTCTTCAATACGACTATACATAACTTAACAAGTTTCACTTAACGTAACGGGTCAAGTTACATACCTTTAGTGCACGCCCTTCAAACGCAAATCGCCACCGGCTTGTCCACCCGACGCTCCGGTATCTTTTCCTATAGAGTTCAAGCATGATTTGTTTAGAACTCTATTCCAACCATATATCGCATACTTTGTCAAACCATCACAATCATGCGTTTAAACTTTAAATTTCAATTTCGAGCCTTCTTTGAGGCATTTTTACAAACATTTAACGGGCAGAATTTTATATCATTCATATTCAAGTTTCATAGTTTGCTATTTAGCTAGACTTAACGTCAATAGAGCTTTCATATAACATTTAAACATCATATTTTCAGAAATCACCTTCTATGACTAAATTACACTAGAATAATCATTCAAAACCCTAGTGTTCATCATTTTCTCACAAAACCCATGAACCACCTTCAAGGTGTTCATGAAATTTCCTGAATTTAGACATGATTTCACATGTTGTTGCCTAGGTTTCACTCCTAGACACTATATCATCCCTATTCTACCCGAATAATAAACATGCAACATAAATTTTCAGATTTCCCAATTTCATGAGAATTTCGAACAGAGAATTAACACCAAATTTTACATACCTTGTAATCCCCTTGTAATAAGGATCACTAATCTATGTTCGGATTTTGATTTGGGACATAAATTAGCCTTCAATTGATCAATTTTGTGGAGTTAGGGTTTGGTGAGGAGTTCTGGTCGCTCCCCTGCGTTCTTGATCGACCAGACACACTGATTGTGTGTTTGGTTTTTATTTATTTTGTTTTAATCAATTATAGTTTCAAGTTCTACAACATAGGTCCCTCCACTTTTGATTATCTAAAAGTTTTGGTTATTTTAACCCTATTTCAAGTTATTTCTAGACTTGTAGTTAACTTGGTTATAATTTCCTAGTTAAATGAATTCTTGTTTATTTAAACTTTGTAATTCTAATATAAAGTTTTATATTTCCGGGATGTTACAAGTCCACCCCCCTTAAAAAGGGTTTAGTCCCCGAAACCGTATTACGTACCGAATAATACTGGGTAGAGTCGTTGCATTTCTTCTTCGGATTCCCATGTGGTATCCGCACCCTTCCTGTGTTCCCATTTAACCTTCACTTGGTTAATCACTTTGTTCCTCAAACTCTTCTCTTTACGATCTAAAATCGCAATTGGTTTTACTGCATAATTGAGGCTGTTATCCACCTCGATATCATCGTAGTGGATACGAGCAGTTTCGTCTGCTAAACATTTTCGGAGATGTGACACGTGGAATGTGCTATGAATCCCACTCAACTCCTCGGGTAGTTCGAGACGATATGCTAGTTTACCAACCCGTTCGGTGATCCTAAATGGCCCAATAAATCTTGGGCTCAACTTTCCTCTTTTTCTAAACCGTATAATTCCTTTCCGCGGCGATACTTTCAGCATTACCTTATCGCCCACTTGAAATTCAATCGCCCTCTTTCGTTTATCCGCGTACGACTTTTGTCGATCCTGAGCCGCTTTTAGGTGAGTTCGGACCATGTCGATCTTCTCATTCGTAGTTCGGATTATATCAGTAGGTGCTAGTCCTCGTGGACCCACTTCTCCCCAACATACCAGGGTTCGACACTTTCTACCATATAACATTTCATACGGGGCCATTTTAATGCTCGCGTGATAGCTATTGTTATATGAAAATTCGACCAAGGGCAGATAGACATCCCAACTATCCCCGAAGTCAATAATGCAAGCCCGCAGCATATCCTCCAATGTTTGTATTGTTCTTTCACTATGCCCATCTGCTTGTGGATGGTATGCAGTGCTAATGAACAGTTTAGTCCCCATTTGTTCTTGGAATTCACGCCAAAAATTCGAAGTGAATCGAGTATCTCTGTCTGACACAATGGATATCGGTACCCCATGACGTGCTATGATTTCATTGGTGTACACCCCCGACATCTTCTCGGATGTATAAGTCTCACGAATCGGAATGAAGTGAGCACTTTTCATCAATCTATCCATGACTACCCATATATCATCAAACCCGCGGTTAGTTTTGGGCAATTTGGTCAACAAATCCATGGTGATCTATTCCCATTTCCAAACTAGGATGTCCAATGGTCGCAACTTACCATATGGTTTCTGGTGCTCCGCTTTGACTTGCAAGCAGGTCAAACACTTCTCCATATACTTCACAATATCTCTTTTCATCCCGGGCCACCAATAGTTTTGTTTTAAATCATTGTACATCTTGGTTGCTCCCGGATGGATGGAATAACGGGACTTGTGAGCTTCATCTAGTAGAAGCTTTTTAACTCCACTTGTGTTAGGAACCCAAATTCTATTGAAACACGTTTTCAAACCGTGGTTTCCTACTTCGAGATCCTTAACTTGGCCAACAATCCTTTCCTTTCTCCAGTTCTCCGTCTTTACTGCTTCATCTTGTGCCTCTCGGATTCGTTCAAGTAAGCCCGAGGTCACAATGAGTTGCAATGATCGTACTCGTATCGGGACATAATCTATCTTTCTGCTTAGGGCATCCGCCACCACGTTTGCCCTTCCGGGGTGATAGTGTATTTCACAGTCGAAATCTTTCACCGTTTCTAACCATCGCCTTTGTCTCATATTTAACTCCTTCTGATCGAAGAAGTATTTCAAGCTTTTGTGATAGGTGAATATGGTGCACTTTACCCCATATAAGTAGTGCCTCCATATTTTTAATGCAAATACCACCGCAGCCAACTCGAGATCGTGGGTGGGATATTTCTTCTCGTGTATCTTCAATTGTCTCGAGGCATAAGCTATAACTTTGCCCCGTTGCATCAAAACGCATCCGAGTCCTGATAGTGAAGCATCCGAATAAACCACCAAGTCTTCAACCCCGTCTGGCAATGTCAGTACCGGAGCTTGAGTTAACTTCTCTTTTAGCGTTTGAAACGCTCTTTCTTGATCGACACCCCAAATGAACTTTTCTTCCTTCCGGGTTAGATTTGTTAGCGGTGACGCAATCTTGGAGAAATCTTGAATGAATCTCCTATAGTATCCCGCAAGCCCCAAAAAGCTTCTAATTTCCGAAGGGTTTTTCGGGGGATTCCATTTTGACACAGCCTCTATCTTTGACGGATCCACCAATACTCCGTCGGCACTTATGATGTGGCCAAGAAATTGTACCTCTCGTAACCAAAAGGCACACTTAGAGAATTTCGCATACAACCTTTCTCGTCTAAGTGTCTCTAACACCTCATGTAAGTGGTGCGCATGCTCAGCTTCACTTTTCGAATACACCAAAATATCATCGATAAATACAATGATTGATTTATCTAGAATTGGCTTGCAAACCCGGTTCATGAGGTCCATGAAAGCCGCGGGTGCATTTGTCAACCCAAATGACATCACGAGAAATTCATAATGCCCGTATAGCGTGCGGAAAGCCGTCTTCGGCACATCTTCCTCCTTGACCTTTAGTTGGTGATACCCAGATCGAAGGTCAATTTTCAAAAACCAGTTTGCACCTTGTAATTGGTCGAATAGATCATCTATTCTCGGAAGCGGGTATCGATTCTTTTTCGTGAGTTTATTTAACCCCCGATAATCGATACACATGCGCATGCTTCCGTCTTTCTTTTTCACGAACAATACCGGTGGCCCCAAGGAGACACACTCGGTCTTATGAATCCTTTGTCAAGCAGGTCTTGAATCTGAGACATCAATTCTTGTAATTCCGACGGTGCGAGTCGGTACGGTGCTTTTGCTACGGGTTTTGCGCCCGAAATCAATTCGATCCCGAACTCTACTTCCTGTTCAGGCGGTATCCCCGGTAAATCCTCTGGAAACACATCTTCATAGTCTCGTACTACCGGTACATCTTCAATCTTCCGTGATTCTTTCTCAGGCTCATTTGCATATATCATGAATGCCTTGCATCCTCGCTTCATAAGCTTGTGAGCTTTCATCATTAAGCATACTATGGGGTTGCCTCCTTTTTCGCCATAGATAGTGACGTGTTTCCCGCTCGGAGATATTAGCTTTATCTCCTTACGAAAACACACGACCTTCGCGTGGTGCTGTGATAGCCAATCCATCCCAACGACTACTTGAAATTCCCCCATTGACATCGGGATTAGATCTATCAAGTATTCCTCGTCGTCTATGCTTAATTTGCAGCTTCGACAAACGTCACAAACTATAAAACTTTTGTTGTCCCCTATTTCTACTTCTAAGGGCACAGATAACTTTGTCAATACAAATGAAGGATGTCGAATAAATCCATGCAAAATGAAGGATTTATTCGCACCCGTACCAAACAGTACACGTGCTGGAATTGAATTAATTGTGAATATACCTGAGACCACATCGGGTTCTGTTTTTGCTTCAGCCGCGGTAAGTTGGAAGGACCTAGCCTTCGCTTTGGGAGCTTCTGCTGAAGACTCTTTTGTGTCTCTCTTTCCAACCAACTCGGGACATTCAGACTTTTTGTGGCCGGGTTGATAACATTTGTAACAAATGGAAACTTTTCCGGGACATAGCGATGCAGTATGCCCCGTCTTCCCACATACCGGACACGGTTTGTCTTTGAAGCGGCACTCACCTTTGTGCCCCTTTCCACGTACTTTGCAACTTGGCGACCCGCCTTTAGCCTCCACCTTCTTCCCCGATTCAGCAGTTCTAGCTTTCTTTGTAGGGCTTGGATTCACATCCTGTGCCCTTCGCTCACCCCTTTCAACTTGTTTCATTAATTCGATTTCCCGCTCCCAGGCGGTGTTGATGATTTCTGTGAGAGTTTCATATTTTGAGGGAGTCATAAACTCCCGGTATTCAGCACTCAGCATGTTGTAATAGTAGTATATCTTCTGCTCTTCAGTGGTGACTAACTCGTCACAAAATCTCAGCTTATCCATGAAAATGCCCGTGATCTTATCAATCGATTCTCCCTTTTGTCTTAACTGGATAAATTCCTCTTTGATCCTATTGATAACTGCTTTGGGACTATGGTGTTTAAGGAACGGCACCTTAAACTCATCCCAAGTCATGACCCTTGCCTCTTCGGCTCCCATTTCCTTCTTTTTATTGTCCCACCAATCCTTGGCTTGACACCTCAATTGACCCGTTCCGTAAGCAACAAAGTCACCTACGTCACAGTGGGTTCGTTCAAACACTCCTTCGACGTCACTTATCCACCTTTGGCAGATTATCGGGTCAACTTCCCCGTTATAGATTGGCGGTTTGCACGCCATAAATTCTTTATATGAGCACCCTTTACGTTCTCCCGTTTTATCTTTCATAAGGTTGACACTATCCTCCAACCTTTTAACTCGCTCTTCGACAAGCGACAACACCGTGCTTTGAATTTTGTCTATAAACCCGGATAGACTACCTTCGATTGCCTTCCCTACTTCTTCGGCAATTATCTCTTTCATTTGTTCGGTGCTTGTTTGCACCGGATTATCATCGTTTCCATCAGACATATTGAAACTGAAATGTTTACATTTAAACGTTAAACATTTCATTTATAGCAATGCTTCATTTGTTTTGGTTTAGCCAAGTTCCTAACTTGCTTTAACCGTTCACATTTAATGCACTTTCCGAGTTTGAGTGTGTTAACACGCTCTTCCCATGCATCTCAATTCATTTCTCATTTCTTACATAAGACATAATTTATTAACATAATAAGTTAATTCTTACCGGACGATCGATCAAGCTTGAACCGAACACTTTGTTGACAACCTTAAGCTCTGATTACTAACTTGTAACACCCGTCTTAATTTCTACTCAAATTTTAACAATAATTCATAAGATTTTATATAAAAGATGATCCATTTAAAACACAAGTTCCAAAAGTGAGGTTCTAAGATAACAAACATTAGTCAACTACCAACTAATTCAAACATTCATGAGTTGTTTAGCAATTTAGTTACATCTAAGCAAAGTTAATTTACGCGGAAGCTTCAAAAGTTCGTGTTCGGTTCTTCGAAAACTTGCTTGACCGCCGTCCGTCTTTCTTGAATACCTAAAAACTGAAATGTTTACATTAAACATTAGTATTAGAATACTTAGAAATGATACTTAATCGAAACTACGATCAAAGTGGATTCGAGTAGCTATAATTATACAAAATTTACAAAAGAATTCCAGGCTCTACCGTAACTTACGGTTCCTACCGTAAGTTACGGTAGTCACTTTACAATTCTGGTCCACCGTAATTCAGGAGAAATCCACCGTAAGGCTTTGGCCTCTACCGTAAGTTACGGTGGTGCCGTAACTTACGGTAGCCTCTGCAAATGTATGTTTTGACTGAATTGTTTGTTTTGCCAAACAAATTTCTCGAATCTTTCATTCTAACAAACCAAAATACTAAATTCTTGTAATTTGATATGTCAATTATCAATCGATAACAAAAGACAAATCAATCATATTACGAAGCAATACCCATGCTTTATTTGATTATTCGATCCGTTTGGCTCATCTATGGAATCCTCCCATATGATGACTACCAACGAGATTTTATAAATCCTTGACCTATTATTCAGTTTGGCGAACACCATCGCTTTTAAAATTTACACACACATATTCTTCAATACGACTATACATAACTTAACAAGTTTCACTTAACGTAACGGGTTAAGTTACATACCTTTAGTGCACGCCCTTCAAACGCAAATCGCCACCGGCTTGTCCACCCGACGCTCCGGTATCTTTTCCTATAGAGTTCAAGCATGATTTGTTTAGAACTCTATTCCAACCATATATCGCATACTTTGTCAAACCATCACAATCATGCGTTTAAACTTTAAATTTCAATTTCGAGCCTTCTTTGAGGCATTTTTACAAACATTTAACGGGCAGAATTTTATATCATTCATATTCAAGTTTCATAGTTTGCTATTTAGCTAGACTTAACGTCAATAGAGCTTTCATATAACATTTAAACATCATATTTTCAGAAATCACCTTCTATGACTAAATTACACTAGAATAATCATTCAAAACCCTAGTGTTCATCATTTTCTCACAAAACCCATGAACCACCTTCAAGGTGTTCATGAAATTTCCTGAATTTAGACATGATTTCACATGTTGTTGCCTAGGTTTCACTCCTAGACACTATATCATCCCTATTCTACCCGAATAATAAACATGCAACATAAATTTTCAGATTTCCCAATTTCATGAGAATTTCGAACAGAGAATTAACACCAAATTTTACATACCTTGTAATCCCCTTGTAATAAGGATCACTAATCTATGTTCGGATTTTGATTTGGGACAGAAATTAGCCTTCAATTGATCAATTTTGTGGAGTTAGGGTTTGGTGAGGAGTTCTGGTCGCTCCCCTGCGTTCTTGATCGACCAGACACACTGATTGTGTGTTTGGTTTTTATTTATTTTGTTTTAATCAATTATAGTTTCAAGTTCTACAACATAGGTCCCTCCACTTTTGATTATCTAAAAGTTTTGGTTATTTTAACCCTATTTCAAGTTATTTATAGACTTGTAGTTAACTAGGTTATAATTTCCTAGTTAAATGAATTCTTGTTTATTTAAACTTTATAATTCTAATATAAAGTTTTATATTTCCGGGATGTTACACATCAGCTTTCTCTTTCTTTAACTTCTCAATCTCCGCGTCCTGTTTTTTCAATTTCTCAACCTCAGCTTTAAGATTATTGATAACATTACGGAGATTCATCTTTTCGGAGTTATCTTTTTCACATATCTTCTTCCAGTTCTTGCGCTCCTCGGAAAGAATAGCAGCTTCGGCTTCCGCTTTTCTCTTCCAGCCCGCAACAGACCATTCTTCAGTTTTCCGATCAGCTTCAAACTTGGCCTGATCAGCTTCCAGCTTAGCCTTCAACTGGGCAATTCGGTTTTCATCATCAGCAATTTTCTTCTTGGACACCTTGAAAGCATCCCACTCCTTATGCATACTATGCCACTCAAGAAACTATGCGATGAGTGGTCGATGCATGAGAAGCATTTTCCTTAAGGTAGGCATGATAAGTTTGCTCATGAAGCCGACTTTCTTGAAACTTAATCTCCCCTGGCGGAAATATCCCCTGCAACCAGTCCCAGACTCCCAGTACACGCGCCAATCTGAGAAGGTATCACCCTTCTTCAGATTCCAAACAGGGACATGAAGGTCGGAAGCATCCTTTTCCGAATAAGTTCTATAGTAATAATCCCCCAGTGTCTCATCTGGGCGGATTGGGGAATTCTTGCCAGCATCGAAGAATGAGCCTTGGTTTTCAGCAGAAACCTTCTCGATATTTTCAGGCATAAAACCAGAAGCTTTAGAAGGAGACGCTGTAACAGGAATTTCTTCATCAATTTTCTCTTTTTCCAAATTGTAAGCAGCAAGTTCAGGAACTTGTGGGTTACCAGCACCATCCACAATCTCTAGGCTCACAACCTTTTCTGAAAAAACAAAGTCTATAAATATTCAATGCGCATAAGAAAAAGAAAGCAAAGATGACGCTTACTAGGAGCAGACTCCGAAATAAAGGCGTCCAGGTTGCCTTTCCTGGTAATCTTCTTTCTCTGAATCTTCTTTGCGGGCTGACCTTCGGCCTCAGCGCTAGTCTGTTTCCTTTTCCCTACTTCATTCCACACCAAGTGCTCAGGGCTTGATTCCAAATCAATGGGATCGTCTGGGTTGGACGGAGGGATATCAACAGTATCCTTCGGTTCCGGTTTCGGCCTTCTAATAATAACTGCAGGCGCAAGACCCTCCAAAGAATCATAAACCACCACATAATCACACCAGGAGTCAGAGGAACGGCGCATACCTTTCTTCTCTCCCCCAACATTTTTGACCTTAGAAGATTGAGCTTTCTCCGCATCATTCTTCTTCGGCGCAGAAGTAGTGGTTGTCGCGCGTCTTTTCTTCTCAGGGCCTATGCCCAAATTAGACAAGTCACCTACTAAAGCGCAGAATAAAACTTGTTCAGACGCGCAAAAGAAGTAAACACAAAACAATATGAGGATAGCTTACCAGCACCAGCAGCAGGTTGTGCAAACAGATCAGCATCCCGAGGAAGAACAAAATTCTTCACAATGCGGTGATACCACAGTTCCTCATCTGGTTTCTTTGCAATGGTAGACATCTTTCCACCTTCTCTTTCAAACGCAACAACATATAGCGAGACAACTGCAAAAAAAAAAAGAAGAGAAGTGAAGGTAAATTTCAAAAAAAAAAAAAAAAAAAGAAAAAAAAGAAGGAGAGAAAAAAGGGGAAAGAAAGAAAATTCTTACTCTTGCCATCCTCCATGTACACCGGCTTCTCTTCTCGTTCCATTCTCCAGTTCAGACTCATATCGGCTCCAACAAGGGCTTTATCCAGTAAAGCAATGGATGGAACGTCTTTCAGATCCTAGTACCAGTTTTCGTCAACAGGGGTCTGAATAGTTTCTGTGGGGACATCCTCTTTTCCCCTAAAAATCATCTTCATCGGAAAAACCCCTGCTCTAATGAAAAAGAATTTTTGTATCCAGTCATGGAATGATTTGGGGGGATGAAGCAAAATCTTCTTCGTCGATGCCCTTTGAACAAATGAATAGAACCCTTGGGTACAGTGCATTTGATGAAAAACTCGAAAATGAGGAACTGTCGGCTCAGTATGCATTGTACGACACACGAATTCAAAATGCCGAACCCTAACCATACCAATTGGATGCATCTGGGAGATATGGAATTTGTAGTACTCATGAATTTCAAGGAAGAATTTCGTTACAGGCAAACAAAAGTTGCCTGCATTAAAGAAATCCCAAAACAAGGTCACATACCCAGCCGGAGCATCCGCCGCCGTTTGACCTTCTTCAGGGTAAAGGGCACCCTAGTTTTCTGGGAACCTAAGATTCCGAATCAAACCATCAAAGGTTGCCCTAGGCCACTTTAATGGTGGAAGTTCGACAGACATTTCTTCTGAGTCTTCGTGATGATCGCCGGTTGACATAGGAAGGAGAAATTGCAAATTCTTTCTAAAGAACAGATAAAGAAAACGAAAAGAGGAGGATTTTTCAACAAAGTAATGATTACTGGAAATGGAAGATCCAAAACACTTATATACTCACCGCCATATATAGCCTCGGTAACTGCACAACACCTTTTTCGGGATAGCACGGTTACCCAAGCGACAGGGGCGAGTGGGAAACAACACAAACGCGAGTTCACGCGTGCGTGTAAAGCACGGTCAGTAATGTGCACCTGACAGTAACAGCCTGTCACACAGTCCTTATTGTACCTTTCTGACCCAAAGTCAAAGATTTTCAAAATCACCATAATAAGCAAAGTGAATCTTCTCATAGAAGATTCCCTATTTTCGTGCCAAAAGCATTTCTCTCATATAGTCTAGTGCTCCACTTATTTGCATAAGAGCAATACTAGACTGGGGGGGCTTGAAGGGGTAAGGTCCCAAAAACCTCATATCAAGTACTTGGAACCATACCACAACCTCATCTCTTAGCCCTCTTTTGGCCTTGCGCGGCCGCGCAACTGGTCCCACAGAAGGAGCTTAGGAGAAAAATATCAGGTAACACTTGCGCGCTGAAAGGAAAATCATGAATCCTTGTGCCTTCCTCCATAAACAAACAAAGGATGGAAATCCTAAGTTAAACACTTCCGCTTAATAATACCCAGACTTGGATATTATTTACTCAAATGGTGCCACACGATAAGTAGTCACACCGGATTATGGCAATAACCTTCTAGAAGGCTCAATCGTGCACCACCAGATTGTTATAACCGTCTGGACACGTGTCATCATCTCAGGCCTCCCTGAAATCACGATGATGGCATGGAATTGGAGGAAAATCCCCACTTACCCTCTTTCCACGTGGCAATCCCCCAGCCGTGGATCTAAATAGCGATCCGTGTGCACTCACGTCAGATTAAGATGATTAACGAAAGGAAAAGTAACCGCTTACGGAGTTAGCATATTCCGTTAATATTTCATCAACGAGTTTTCCCGCCCAAACTCCCGGCTATAAATAAAAAAGTAATTCAGGTGTGAACTTCAAGTTACACACACTTCGTCAATACTTCTTCTTCTTTAGAAGCACATACTTATTCTCACGCCGGAGTCGGGTCACGGAGAAAACCTCCATTTTCCTCATGACGAGGCTAACGGTGTTCTGTTTTGCAGTGTTCACCGGAGAAGAAGAACTGTCCCATCAAATCAAACGAGAGAGAACCACCCTTTTTATGTAGAACATTACCCCTAGATAAATTGATTCCGATCCTTTTATCGAGTGTTTCTTCAGATCTTGTTCTTACTTTTTATGGCATATTACACATAAAATAAATGGAAATGATGGTTATAAGATGAACATAAGAGATCATAATTCACACACACTTCACACACTCATCTTTCTCCCTCTCTTGCTCTCCCTCTCGGCCGAACACTAGCCACACCACCACCATCATCATTCAATCTTCTCCATCCATACCAAGCATTCACAAAGGTGCTAGGAGGTATACAAGGAAGCTTGGTGGCTTTGGAACTTGAAAGACCTTCTCTATTTGCTTTTATCCTCTTGATTTCTACTCTTGATTCATCCCTAGCCTTGAGCTAGTGGTAAGATCCTTGTACACTCCATATTACTTCTATTTTGAATGGTTAAAGTAGTATCATAATCAAGAACATTAAGAACACTAAAGAACATAAGCATGGAACTTGAACATAAACTTGATTTATGGAGTAATCTTGATGAAACTAAGTTGTTTATGAGATGTATGCTTGTTGATCTTTGATTGTTTGTAGAAAAGATGTTGATCATCATAACATCTTGCTAGATCATGATTAGAAACATAGTTTAGCTAGATGAGAAAGTGAGAATGTGGTAGGATGAAAGATCATTCACACTTAAATCATGAACTTGAGAAGAATACTTTGGTTTCTTGAAAAATAATAATCAAAGTGAGTTAATAATCATATAGATCTAAGATTTATGAATGGTTTTCCAAAAGACCCAAGTTTAAAATATGAGTTTTAGTAGTTCATGGTTCTTACATATACAAACGCTATTTTTGGTAGTTAAACAAGTGTAGAAACACTTGTGTAACAAGAAGATTACATGAAGAAACATTTTTGTAAAACATGATTACAAGTTGTAAACATCTAAGTCTTTCAAGAATGATGTTTTTATATAAACAACCACAATTTGAAGGATAACTAAACCCACTACCAAGTTACTACAACTTTTCATAAACTTTCAAGTTCATGAATTAGTGGAATAAGCATGATTTTGGCAAAATTGGTAAGTGTAAGTTGTTTAGTGTTGATTGTGGATTGATTGTGGTGATTTTACAAAAGAAAATGATATGCTTGAATGCATGGAAACCTCCATTTTTAGGGGAAACTATGGCAAAATTTTGTAAAAATACAAACACTTAGAAAAATATTTTCAAACAAATATTAACCAAGTGTATTTTAAACCATACATTGTTACATAAACTTTGCCATAAATTTTGGTTACAAAATACAAATATTGGTGGTTGGTTTTTACAAATAAAAGTGACTAAAAATATATTTAGAATATATATACATTAAAGACACATATGTGTGATTATTTGTATACTTTGTGTAATAGTTATATTATTTTAGAACTTGAAATAATATAACACATTAAAACACCAAGGATTACAATCCAAAATATTACCAAAATCTCAAGGAATAAATATACAAGTTACACACAAAATATTGGCAAAACCGAACAAGAAATGTAACTTACAAAATATTCCGGAACTTAATTCGCAAGTATATTTTAGTAAGTAATATTTTGGACACAAGGAAGTGAAAATATGATTTTTGCAATTATTACAAAGTTATATCATATTTTTGACAAAGAGAAAATATATTGTTTTTGGGAAGTAAAAATATATTTTCTTGGAATTTCTAGAAGATATACAATTATTGGGAAAGATATATATTTTCTTGAGTACACTTGAAATACATTATTTTTGGATAAAAATAAGTTTATATATATTTTATAAGTTAGATTTGAAAATATATTATTTTGGAACTACAAATATTTTTGCCAAAAGAAAAATCACAAATAATTTTTCTAAGTAATATTTCTTAAATATATATATATATTTTGGAAATATATATATTAGTGGACTTTTATTAGAAATAATATTCCAGAAGGTTTAATATAAATTTAAGTATATGAATACTTAATGAATACAATAATATACGTATTCTCACATGTATAAATACACACTGGAATACGATGCCAATACATGGCAAAATATACAAATACAAGAATGCGAATACACATGTATAAGATACCCCCATCCTTGGGAAGGAAATACAAGAACCAATACTTGGGAAGTATTAAGTAATATATATATTATTATTCAACAATTATTCCAAAATTTAATAAATATAATTTAAGTTGAAATATTAATTATTTTGACAAAAATTATATAACTTGGAATAATATCAGAAGCGTAAAAGAAACGTAACTCAGAAACGTTAACACTAAGTCAAGGCACGACCCGTTCGTCTAATAGACATTAGTACGTTGTAGGTAGTCGTGTTCACCAGAGAAGTATGAGTTACGGTTGTTGAAGACGCAAGACTGTGAGTTCATGCCCCCTTCTCTTTTAACTGCATTCAGTTTTATAACTTCTGGGGTGAAATGCATGTTACAATGGTTTACAAACGTTTTATACATGGTATGGTTAGCTAAGGAAGGGTACTACTTGATCATGTGAGTGGTGGGTATAATACTTAAGGCCATTAATCCTCGTTGTAGGACCGAGGGACATGAGTGATAGATCTATTTGGGTGTAGCGAGCCCACACCCATGAGGACCAGGGTGGCCCATGTGGTGACTATGTCTTATTCCCAGAGACAAATCTGCTAGGTTTGAGTTTTCCTGCATCACTTCACACATATCAATGGCCTTGCAAACCATTGGTGATCTGTTTTCCTTGTTGCTTTCATACCAGGATTTACATACATACATACATACATACATACATTCAAAGGTTTACTCAAACACACAAACAAACACATGAACTCGCTCAACTTTTGTTGATGTTTTCAAAATACATGTATTTCAGGGAATTAGTAAGTGGATCTGGCGGGCGTTGGAAGTTTCATGTTGCGTTGTGAATAAAGATGTCATCCATGGTTTTGAGGTTTGGGTTGGGTGTCTTATTCCTGGACGAGACACGTCTTCCAAACCTTGGTTTTATTTAATTTCTTTTGATGAGTCCTTAGTGAACTCTTAAAACAATTCGTATGGTTTATAAAACTTGAATTTGAAGTCTCATTTTAAGACAATGTCGTTATATTTAAACATATTTAATGGATGACAAATTTATGGTTTTATCATATAGTTGTTGTTATGATTGAATGCAATGGTATTAAGAAAGTCACACCATAATCACGCTTCCGCAAAAGTCAGGGTGTGACAGAGCCAACACGACATGGAAAGGTAATCCTAAATGTCGGAGGCTAGACGGGGCTATGTTACTTTGATACTAGGAAACCACTTGAGTGTTTATACACAAAGTTCACAAGTGAAGGAATGGAACTAGATTGGAAAGCCTAAGCTCCCATGGTTCACACTTCACAAGTCACAAGTTCATCATATGGAAGATAATGAATCATGCTTGTTTTCATCACTTGGATTATGTTATGTATAAACTAAAAATAAAGAGTTTTTGAACTCATAACTTGGTGAGAATTAATCTCAACACAAACCCACAACTATAGGTTAAGTTGTGAGCTTGGTGGATTCAAGATTCCACCAAGTTTTAGCAAAGAATATGATGTTACAAGAACTTTAAATAAAATAGAAAATAAAGTGTACTTTGGACCTCAAATATGGTGAGGCCACCATAGATTACCATGGTAATCTTGTGAAAACCTTCATAGAGGTTATCAAAGTGTTTTAGAAGAAGAAACAAGCAAGAAATAGTTGAGGAAGTGAGCTAGAACTCACTTTGAATCCCTTAAAATTTTCTGCCAAACTTTAGTGAATTTAGAGGTTTTAGGAGTGGATTTGGGAGTGTTTAGGAGGTTTGTAAAGTGGAAACGAGACTTAGAAGTGTTGTTTATATAGAGAGAGATTAGGGTTAGTAGTTGGGAGTGATTAAATGCAAGTAGGTGAGAGTTAAGGACCAAAGAAACACAATTCAGACCAATATGCGCGCAGAACTGAGTTAGCTACAGATTGCGCATCCCATCGCATTGTGGAAGGGGGTTAGACCCCATGCTCGTGTCTCCTTAGAAGACCAGCCGCACATCTTTCAGTTTTTGTCAGTTTCAGTCCCTTTTTTTGTTGGTTGGCCCATTTTATGTACAATTAGCATATTTCAAAGTATTCCGTGAAAATAAAACATGTAATTAAGTACCACACAAGTATCTAAACATGGATTATGTATGGTAAAGATAAAATGAAGTATTTCACGTATAAAACGTATGAAATCACGTATTTCTAATAGTTGTTAGTAATATATGTCACACCCTGACTTTTGCAGAAGCGTGGTTATTGGTGTGACTTCTTAATACCATAGCATTCAATCATAACAATGCTATATGATAAAAGCAAAAGATATTCATCCATTAATTAAGTTTAGAAAATACCATAACATACTTATCTTGAAAACATCGATACCAAATTAAGTTACAAACCATGACATGTTCAACTGAGTTCATAAAGACTCCACAAAAGACTTTAAATAAAACATGAGTTCGGAAACATATATCCCGTCCAGGAATAGGATACACCCCCTAAACTCAACAACCATGGATAACATCTTTTATTCACGACGCAGCTTGAAGACACATGCATACACCTGCCAGATCTACTAGTTCCCTGAAATACATGTAGTTTGAAAACATCAACAAAAGTTGAGCGAGTTCATGTGTGTGTATAAGTATGTATAAACCTTTGTAAACCGTATAAGTATGAATGTCCCTGTATAATAGCAAACAAGGAAAAGATCACCAATGGTTTGCAAGGCCACTGATATGTGTGACGGTGTAGGAAGACTCAAACCTAGCAAAGTTGCACCGGGCTTCTGGCTGGAAGATATAGTCACCACTATGGGCCACCCTGGCCTTATGGGTGTGGGCTCGCTACACCCAAATAAATCTATCACTCATGCCCCTCGGTCCTTATACGAGGATTAATGGTCCCAAGTATCCGCCTACCCAATCACATGATCTATGGTTCTTTCCTAGGCTAACCATACCAATAGTATTGTATGTAATCCTTTTGTAACATGTATTTCACCCCCGAAGTAATAAACAAAACAGTTTAGAGAAAAGGGGGACATGAACTCACAGTATTGCGTCCTCAGCTCGTAACTCAAACTCTGTCAGCAACCACGATTTCCTACAGTGTACTAATGTCTATTAGACGAACGGGTCGTGCCTTTGCTTAGTATTAATGTTTCCGAGTTACGTTTCTTTTATGTTCCTAATATTATTCCAAGTTATAATTACTTGTTAAAATAATAATTATTTTAACTTTAAGCTATATTGAGTTTTGGAATAATTAATTAAACAGTATTTGTATTAATACTTCTCAAGTATTTATTTCTGTATTTCCTTCCCAAGGATGGGAGTATCTCATACATGTATTTTCGTATTCTTGCCAAGTATTGGCGTCGTATTCCGGCGTGTTAATCCAAATGAATATACATTTCTAAGTCTCACTTAGAAATATATATTTAAACCTTATTCTTATTTCAAAACAATACATCCCAAGAAAATATATATTTCCCCAAAAATACTATATTTTCTTAATAAACCCAAGTAAATATATTTTTACTTTCCAAAAATTAATACATTTCTTCCTTGTCGAAAAATATGGTATAACTTGGTAAAAAATCATACTTTCATTTCTTTCGTAGCCCAAAATAATATTCACCAAAAATATATTTATAACGGTATTATTTTGGATTGTAAATCCTTATTATTTTTTTAAGTTATATTATTTAACCCTTAAAACAATATAACTATTACACTAAATATACACTTAATCACACACAATGTCTGTAATGTAAATATATATTCTAAATACATATTTATCTATTTTTATTTGTAAAGCCAACCTCCAGTACTTGTATATTTGTAACAAAATCTATGGCAAAGTTTATTTTGATAACCAAAGTTAAAACACACTTGTAACTATTTGTTTAGAAAATATTTTTATAAGTGTTTATATTTTTAGAAAATTTCGCCATAGTTTCCCTTAAAAATGGAGGTGTCCATGCTTATTAAAGCATATCATTTTCTTTTCAAAAATCATCACAACAATTAACAATCAAACTTTCAACAATTTATACTTACCAAGAGCAAAAACTATACATTTTACATAACAATATGAACTTGATCTTTTCACAAAAAACTTGTAGTAACTTGGTAAAGTGTTTAGTAGGTTTAGTTACTCTTTAAAGTGTGTTTATTCCTTTAAAAATCTCATTCTTAAAGAAACTAGGTGTTTACAACTTGTAAACATATTCTACAAAAATGTTTATTTACTAGATCTTCTTGTTTCACAAGTGTTTATACACTTGTTTTTCCACTAAAAATAGTGTAGCTTTAAGTAAAAACCATGATCTTCTAAAAATCATATTTTGAACTTGGTTTTCTTGGAAAATCATTTGTAAATCTTGGATCTATAAGTTTACTAGCTTACTTGGTTTATTATTTTTCAAGAAACCATTTCATTTATCAAGTTCATGTTTACACAAGAGGATGATCATCTTATGTTGTCACGTAATCATCCTCTCACTTGCTAGATTATGTGTTTAATCACAATCTAGCAAGCTCCATGTGATGATTAACATCATCATCTCAAGAAATCAACAAGCAAGCATTATACATACACTAAACAACCTTATTTCAACAAGATTTCATCATATGTAAGCTTATGTTTACGATTCTTGTTTAAATCTTTTAGTGTTCTTGTGATAATCAATATACTACAACTTTTAACCAACTAAATGAGAAGTAAAAATTAGTAACAAGAAGCTTACAACTAGCTCAAAGGCTAGGGAAGAACACAAGGTGAAATGGAGTGGATAAAAAAAATCGGGAGAGGTCCTTGATGATCCACAAGCCCCAAGCTTCGTTAGTGACCTTCTTAAACTTTGGAAAGCACTTGGAATGGTTGGACTTGAAATGAAATGGTGGTGGTGAGGGGAGGGGTGTTCGGCCGAGACTTGAAGGAGAGGGAGAGGAAGAAATGAAGTGTTTATGTGTTGATGGTTATGATCCTTTAAGTCTTCTTATAAGCTCAAGTTAGTGTATTACCCATTGGGTCTAATGTTTCACAAAGTACACACAAATCTTTCATTAGATTACTAGAGATCTCAAGGGATCTTAAAAGGATTTGAGGAGATCAAGGTGGTGGGGGCCACCTTGAACCGTAAATGAGAGAGGGGGGGGGGGGTTAATTGTAACTTTGAATGATAAAGTAAGTAATTAGTGGAGGTTAAGTGTAAAAATCTAGTGTTTTAAGTGTAGGATGCATTATACAGTGTGTTAGGGTGTTCGGGAACCATGACTAGCCAAGAAAAAATAAAACAATACTTCTAGCAATATTTTGGTGTTCCGGGTAATGTCCGGTTATTCGGTTAGATGCCGGTTCGTTAAAGTGTCAAGTTATTTCGTTTAGTGTTTATCAAGTACCCTTTTTGTGACACTTTTAATTCCCGACACTTAGGAAAGCATTCAGGACCACTCTGCCATATTTTTGCATGTTACTAGTTTATTAAAATGCCGAATTTTGCTTAAATATGCAGAATTCTGCACTTTTAATGGGTTTTAGGCACTTTCAGCACTTAAACTATCACATAGTGACACAGTTTTATGGTCCTTACTTCCCTACAGACCATACTAGTGTAGTACTTTGTCTCTGGCCCTTACGGGGTCTCAAAACACTGTCTGTCTATGTACTGACATTGTCAGCATGTTTTCTGAGTTATCCGCTAACTGTGCTAACTGTGCTTTGTGCATCGTTTATGTCACTAAAGTTTGCATGTGATAAATGGTGTGACAGTATGCAATATGATGCACATGTATGTATGATACAGAAATCAGAAAGCAGTTTAATTCATCAGTTGAAATTAAGCACAGTCATTAAGCATTAATCATTATTAATTAATTGTACGGATACCTGGATTTATGAGGGTTGTCACAATATACGCATGTGTTTACAAGAATAACGATTTTTTATCAATTGTATATACGGAATTAAATGTATAAGCATGAACAATTAAGCAAATTATAATTTGTATGAAATAGTAAACTTTAATACGATCGAAGTCTCGGATTTACAATGATACGAACGAAATACGATTACAAGAGTTATAAGTTTCCAAAAATAGAAATACATCACAAGCTTTCTAAATAAGGAAAGTTACGAAAAAGCGAGGCGTTACACATTGGTACACAACAACGAGATATGTGGTCTTCTTCAATTGTGGATTGCCATGATGTTAGGTTCCTAGCTCCTTAGCTTTTATCTTCTTCTGTTATATTTTCTTTAATCTCTATCTACCAACACATCTAAAGACCATATTCCAACAAGTATAAAGGATTGGCAAGTGACTTGTTCTAACTTTGAACAAAAACACGTGTGTATTGTGCATCAACACCGTCGTGCTTGCGGCGGTTCATAACTCCACCATTTCAGTTATTCATCTACTTGTTTGATCGCTCATATCCTCTTTAGAGAAAGAGAGAAGGTGGTCATAGTAGATGATCGAGGATGGTGGTGGCCGTCGTAGAAAGAAAGGTGGGTGGGGCGGGGTTGGTATTTAAATTAATTTTTGTTTTTGGTCTGAGTTAAGCTTGAGAAACTACTAATGACCCGAGCTAGGTCGAGCTCGGGTTTGGCTCAGCTCGTTTTCACCCCTAAGTGTAGTTGTATGAATGAACCATGAAGTTTATTTTTTTCGATTTTTTTAAAGAATGACATTGACGTGTATGCGAGCGATAAATAAACTACCAAGTGTTTCTATATAATAAATCGTGTCAAATGAACATTTATAAATAGCTGCCTCACACTTCCTCATTAGTTTAGCCCAATTACGATTTTACCCCGTTTAAATTTACAGTTCTGCCATTGGTTTTGTTTTTTCTTCTTCTAGCTAAATTACGATTTTGCCCTCATCTCAAATATATAGTTTTGCCATTGTTTTTGTTTTTATCTGGGTTAAATTATGATTTTGCCCCCAGTGTAAAATTACAGACATGCCATTGTTTTAGGTTTTTTTTTGACAAAACTATGGTAGTGTTTTGTTTTAATTGGTTGGCTCGGTGTAATTTTTATTCATGCCAAGTGGCTTTCTAGCACACGGCCACACGCTCATTTGTCCTGAAAAATTACAATTTTGCCCATAGTTTAAAATTATAGTTTTTCCATCGTTTTAGTTTTTTTAGCAAAAGTATGGTAGTGTTTTGTTTTAATTGGCTGACTCCATGTATTTTTTTTTAGATTGTGTTATGAGTAGTATGTTCAAGTAATCGAAACATAAAGGTACATGTTATGAGAGAAGTATTTGGTTTAGTGCCCCACAATGTGAGCCGGGCAAAAACTAGTTGGATAACATTATCAGGGTATACGGGATGCATGCGAAAATCCATGCAAGGAGAGGTTTTGCCGCACAGGGTGAGTGCCGCCATCAATCATTTGCCGTGCGATGAAGATATTTGCGGTGAGTTCTTGCCGCTTGTGGGGACTTGAGGGAGAGGGTTAAGTGGTGGGGCCCATTATCTTCTCAACCAATCATGTTTTATTTTATTTTTTCTAAATAGTTTGGGGGAAACCACCCCCTATGTTTTTTGAGCAAGAGAGAAGAATGAGAGGGGAAATGAAATGACATATTATAATTAGGTGGGTGAAATTTTCTCCCAAACTCATGAGGCATGCACCTCTTACACCCTCATAAACATCAAAAGTGAGAGCATAAAATTGTGTGATAAAAACTTCAGAAATTGAGAGCACAAAGTTGTGTGATCCGATGTTAGTTAAAATCAATACATCATAACATCTCATGTTTTTTTAACAACAAGAAACGACGTGACAATCATCGTGAACCGGCGTTGTGGCCAAGGTCGACTACTCGATCGCCACCAGCCCCTTGGCTCTCCCAGATGCGCGGAAATCCGACCTCCACCCGCCCGAAGGCACGACAGTGGAATAATCGGTAAAACTTCGCCTCACATCCAAGATGAACCGGCGTCACCCGTATCCGCCCTTCACCTAAATGCCGCATAAAATAATAGGAAGAATGAGATTCAAAACTGAATCACAAGAAATATCAAATTTTTCTCCAACCACTCCACCACTACTTCATTGGCACCACACTTCTTTAAAAAATCACTTCACCCACGAAAATATTTTCAAGTCACTTGGGCCGGGGTTTTACGGTCCGCATAAATTTGGTCCGGGTACGGGTCAAGCAACTGACATAAAACCCTTCAAGACCTAAACACTAGGGTTCAACACAACACACAGTTAGAAAGCTCAACAAAAATGGGGAAGCAGAAGAAATCCCAACAACAAGAAGCAGAACTTCTAAGCACACTTGACGACTTCACAAGCAAAGAAAACTGGGACAAATTCTTCAGCATCAGAGGCACCGATGACTCCTTCGAATGGTACGCCGAGTGGCCTCAGCTCCGAGACCTTCTTCTTGCACAGATCAATTCAACAGAATCGGAGGTTCAGATTCTTGTTCCTGGTTGCGGCAATTCTCGCCTATCTGAGCAGTTATATGATGCGGGATTCCGTTGTGTGACGAATATTGATTTCTCTAAAGTTGTGATTGGAGATATGTTGAAGCGGAATGTGCGTGTGAGGCCGGTTATGAGGTGGAGGGTTATGGATATGACTAGTATGCAGGTATTGTGATTTACATTTACTGTCATATTGAGTTATCTGTTTCCAGTTCCACACACGCAAAAACACAAACACCTGGTGTGCGTTATCATATATTGGTATTTATGGTGTAGTCAAGATCAGGGGTGAGCAAAAAACAGATTAACTGAACCCAAACTGAATCAACATCCAACCGAAATAATAACTGACCCGAACTAATAACCAGCTGTTCGCTTTTGATAATTTTTGAAAGAGTTAAATGCCATTTTAGTCACTGTGGTTTGGGTCATTTTGTCAGTTTAGTCCAAAGGTTTTATTTTTCGCCTGTGGGTCTAAAAAGGTTTCACCGTTTTCATTTTAGTCCATTGGTTTAACTTCTTCCATTTCTTATGTTAACGAGAAGAGCAATTTGGTCATTTTATATGTAATTCTTTTAATTAGAAGGGTAATTCAGCCATATAAAATGACCGAATTGCCCTTCTCATTAACAAAAAAATGGATGAAGTTAACCCAATGGACTAAAATGGCAACGATGAAACTTTTTTGGACCCACCGGCGAAAAATGAAACCTTTGGACTAAACTGGCAAAATGGCCCAAACTACTACAGGGACTAAAATGGCATTCAACTCTTTTGGAAAACTAAAAATTACTGTTCGGTTTTGGTTATATAGAACTAATATGAATGAAGTTCGGTATGTGTTTTAGTGTAGAAAGCTTTTAGAGAGCGACATTGACTTGATTCTGGGGCATGCTTTTAATATATGTCAGCTTCCTCAAGGTTCTTTCTGTTATTGTGGCAAGTTTCTTTATATGGCCCTTTTATAGGTTGCCTAATTGGTTGTGGACTTGAGGAATTATTCAGTAGGCATCTTCCTGCATTACAACCTAATAAGAGGTTTACCCGTAAAACAAAGGCTAAGTAATGGCAGAGAAGTCCATAAGTATAATACAAATTGGTTGAGAGGAAAGAAGTAAATGATTGACAGTAAAATAAGTACATATATATGTGTATAGTCTGGAGTTATATATTGAGGAAAAAAAGAATAAAATGATAAACATTAAATAAATGCATATCAATGTGTGTAGTTTGAAATTAAACATCGAGCAGTCCTTCTACTAGTATGTTTCTTTAATGAATGATTTGCTAGGATGTGGTACATTACGACCGTATTTGGCCAGGGATCTGATCTAGCATTGAAAATGTAAAATATATGGATTTAAGTGTTGGGCGGTGGAGGCTTAGCATGGGCACCCAGCCAGGATTATGGCATGTTGCCATAATTAAGTTTTCTTGATTAGAAAGTTTGTAGCTCTAATCTTGTATTATAAATAGTGGTCTTAGTGTTGTAATTATGTGAGCATGTAAATAAAAAGAGTACTAGTTGCAGCCCGTGAAGTCGTGAATGTAGGTCACACTGACCGAACCACGTTAAATCCCGTGTCTCTTCTTTTCAGTTTCTTTGTTTCTATTCGTGTTTGATTCCTAACATTAAGGACTCCTAAATTGAGAGGCTAAAATGGGGATTCATTAATCTCAATAAGTAGGGAAAGCATTATCACAAGATATAATCATAGGTTGTCACTGATAAAGCAATTTAAAATTAAATTCAATAAAAGTTTATTTAAATAAAAGATGGTTAGAGCCTAGAGGAAAGTTTTAAATATTGATCATTAAACATATAATTATTCAGTTTTTTATTTAATGTAACGGTATGTCATGCCAATAGCTGTTCACCTACCTGACACTCTCTAAGGCGACTGGTCTTAATATTTTCAAAGAACTTTTTGTTACTTATATCAACCTCTTTTCTCTAACTGCTGTCATTTTCCAGTTTGCAGATAAGTCATTTGATATTGTTCTTGATAAGGGAGGATTAGACGCTTTAATGGAGCCCAAGCTTGGCCCTACACTAGGGACTCAATATGTATCAGAGGTCTCTTTGAGTCAATTATGGTTACAGTTTGCATATATTTTTTTCCATGTCCCTTCAAAAACCGGACGTCACTTATCTGATAATATTTGAATAAATATTTGCAGGTGAAGAGAGTTCTGAAAGATGGGGGCAAATTTATTTGTCTCACCCTTGGAGAATCTCACGTTTTAGGTATCGATTCAGATAGATTCCTTTTTCGTGTTTAATATTATGATTCACATACATTCACCAATTCATAATGAGAGAAAGTTGAGATGCTTTTTATTACTTTGTGGTTTTGCTAATCACACGTTATATCTATGTCTCTTTTCAGGCATGTTTTTCCCCAAATTTCGTTACGGATGGAAAATCAATATTCATTTACTACCCCAAAAATCATCGAAAAGTTCTAAATCGAGTTTAAGAACTTTTTTGGTGGTTGCTGAGAAAGCAAGTCCCACTACACTGCAAACGATACTCACTTCTTTTGATCATGATACACTTGGCAGTGGTGATCAGGTACTACCGTACTAGGATCTATCGGCTTTATTATTCTTTTTTAGATGTGACAAATCAATTTCAATCCATTTACTTATCACTGGGTCGATTTGGGTCATGTTTTATTTCAAACAGGTCAAATAAAAATCATTTAAGAAAGCTGTTATCCAAAGATTTTGATTATTATAATAATTTTTTGAATTAACGCATGAATTTATTGATGAATTATTTTAGATAGAAGGAAAATAGTGATTGTGGGTCAACTAGGTGGGCCCTGTCTCTACCTGTACTAAAACGTTTTAATCCCTTATCTTATGCATGCATGTAATATTGTCTATATTTCTAGGCACGTGGATTTATTGAAGCACTTGAAACCGAGAACAAAATTAGAACAAACTGGTCTAGTGGTAACGATATATTGTACTCACTCGAAGACCTAAAAATAGGAGTCAAAGGGGATCTATCAGAGCTTAGACCGGGTCTTCGTGTACAACTCACTTTAGGTGGGCCCGGGCAGTCTCGCTTCTGCTACAAAACCGTACTTCTTGACGCTCAGCAAAACTCAGACGAGTTTTTGTATCATTGTGGGGTTTTTCTTGTACCCAAGGTTTGCCTTTCATATAAACATACATATATTATTAAAGTCCGCAATCAGTTGGGTATATTTTATTATAAAATGTGTAACTATATTATAGATTTCAGACTCGAGCTCATGAATGGCTCTTCTCTTCAGAAGAAGGACAATGGATGGTTGTTGAGAGTTCAAAGTCAGCTCGGCTGATAATGGTAACTATTTTGGAAACTGCAAGCACACAGTTTTTTTTTTTTTTTTTTTTTTTTTAATTTTATAAATCATCCTTATAATCTAAAGCAGCCAAATGAAAATTGTGCCTTAATTTCAGGTTTTCTTAGATGGCAGCCATACTGATACCGGCAGTGAGGATATACAGGCAAGTTTTGTTTTTATGATTAATAGTTCACGCCTATATATATATATATATATATATATATATATATCCATGAGTATTAATTTGGTGAGTTTTGTTTTCTTTTTTTCTTTTTTTTTTCTTCTTCTTTCAGAAGGATCTTTCTCCTCTTGTTAAACAACTAGCACCTGCTAAAGTTGAGGATGCAGCTCAAATTCCGTATGTTTTAGTAATATATTTCCATTTTACCGGTGGTACTATATATGTTTTTTACATTATTTTAAAAAATATCTCTACTAATTATGAAAATCTTGAATAGATTTATGGCAGCAAGTGACGGGATCAAGGAGAGGAAAGTTGTTCACCAGGTTTTGGATCACTTGTATATAGTCTATTTTAAAGCATTAATCTGCTTCAAGATGATATTTTGTTATTTTTTAACAGGTTACATCTGAGTTGACTGGTCAAATAATTGTTGATGATGTGGTATATGAAAAAGTCGATGGTCAACTCGGTCAACTATCTCTCGCCAATGACCTTGTATTTCGCCGATTAACTTTTGAAAGATCGGAAGGCCTGATACAATCCGAAGCTTTACTAACAAGTGAAAGATCTCAAAACAAAACCGGTGATAACGGAAATAAGAAATCCAATTCTTCTTCAAAATCGAAGAAAAAAGGAAGCCAGAAAAGAAACGATTCTCAGTTGTCAGTAGTAGATGCAAGCAATGATCTGACCGTTGATCATGGTTATTTAGCGAGTTCTTATCATTCCGGTATAATATCGGGATTTACGCTGATCTCTTCGTACCTCGAAAGAATGGCATCATCTGGAAGACCAGTTAGGGCAGTTGTAATTGGTTTGGGTGCGGGGCTACTTCCTATGTTTCTCCGTAGATCGATCCCGTTTCTGCAAGTCGAGGTAATTTTAAGGTTTAACTAAATTAACTGCCCGTAAAAAGGAATACGTGGCTTAAAAGTTAAAATCACCTGCTCAAATGTTTCTATAACTTCAGGCTGCCGAGTTAGATCCAGTTGTTGTGGATATTGCTAGGGATTATTTTAGTTTCACAGAAGATGAATGCTTAAAGGTATTGATTCTAAACTGATCTCAATTGGAATGATTTTTCGGATCAATTTTTCTGTCGTATATCTTTGTATCACAGGTGGTTTGTAAACGAACCGGATGATGAACGAGGGCTTATTCGTGTTTGGTAGTTTGAGTTTAACTGAACAAATGAACAAACATGAATCCTTTAATGAACATATTTTCTTGTTCATGTTCGTTCTTTAAGAAAATATGTTTGTTTGTGTTCGCTCATTTAATAGATATACGGACATACATGAAAAGATGCATTTTTTTAAAAATGGCTTATAAAAATTATTAAAGTTAAACTATACATTATATATAGTTTCATATACGTTTGTTCACGGCTTCACGCTTAGGAATTTATATAAATAAACATAAATAATTGTCCACATAGTAAATATATATGTTATATATGTGTGTGTGTGTGTGTGTTTGTATGTATATAATATTTCTACATAAATGAACATCATGAACGAAAAGTGTACTGATCGTTCACCGACGTAAATGAACAAACGAGAAGCTTGTTCGTGTAAATAAACGAACACAAGTCTTGTTCACGTTTGTTTGTTTATTTAATACATAAATGGAACAGAAATGAACTTCCTACCGAACGGTTCACTGAACATTCTTTCGTTCGTTTACAGCCCTGCATAGGCAATAATCAACTTCAAATCATTTGTTAATACATATCATATCAGGTGCGTGTCACTGATGGAATCAAGTTTGTTGAAGACGTTTCCACAAAGTCACCTAGCTCTAACGGGAGTTGCAGCGAACTTGAAGCTCAAGGTGAACGCATTGACAGAGTGGACATACTCATTGTAGATGTGGACTCCCCAGACTCGAGGTTATTAAATATTTTACAGTTATGGAAAGAATATTCGGTTATTAATTATAATTGTGTTCTGATGTTATTTTTCACCTTTGGTTGCAGCTCTGGAATGACCTGTCCTGCTGCCGACTTTGTTGAAGAATCTTTTCTCAAAACCGTTAAAGATTCTCTGTCGGATGAAGGTCTTTTTGTTATTAACTTGGTATCGCGATCCAGGTCCATAAAAGAAATGGTTATATCAAGAATGAAAGGGGTAAGGATTGCTTAATACTACTAATTGATCTGACCAACTTATACTTTAATTAAAAGACAATAATAATATTATTTAATTACACCTCCTAAACCATTTAAATTTAAAAAAATCAACAATATTTCTCGTAATATTGGGGTGTTCACGATTGCTTTGGTTGGGGTTTGAAGGAATTTTTGAGCCAAATGCTAACACTACAGTTTCGGGTAACGACAAACACTGTCCACTCTTAAATGTTTGACGTTTGAAACAATTTTTTTTTCTTTTTTTTTTTCAAATTTTCAGTTTGTATCAATAATTTTAAAATGATAAAGATTGTTAATAAATATAATGCATATACATAACTGCATATAATATTAATAAAAGTCAAAAGGCTGGTTCGGCTTACTTGGCTGGTTCAAGTTCCAAATAGTTGGCCGAACAGTTAAATCGCCAAAATGAACCGTGGGTTGTATGAATCCTCAAGTCGGCCGAATTGGCCGAGTTGCCTCGGTTTTGTTGGATCTTTAAAGTTTTTACGTTACCCATCTCTGATTTCAGGTGTTCAGCAAACTGTTCTCCCTTCAGCTTGAAGAGGACGTGAATGAAGTTATATTTGCCCTTAAATCCGTGGGGCATACGTCACCCGAGCCTTATAATCAACTCCAGAAATTATTAAACGTCAAACACCCTGAGATGAACACGATCATAATCGATTCTGCAAAGAAGATAAAAGATCTTAATGGTTGATGTTTGCAGCTCTGTTTTTTGGTTGATGTGTGCAAGCCTTGGAACAAATGGGTCAAAATGGTTTCAGGTAAGATGGGTATTTTTTGTACGATTTGAAACTGGTCAGGTCTTGTCGACCCGCACACATCTTTTTGGCGTTTTATATAAATGTTGTGTTAATTGTTTAAAAAACTACATTGTTACACCGACGAATTTCTTTTGGTAAAACGATTTGAGGTTGAGTCATGTTAACTTACAGTTTAAAAAACTACATTGTTACACCGACGAATTGTCGTTATATGTTTTATGGTGTATTTTAGAGATTTTTACATAACTACACTTGTATTATCAATAACTTTAATATATTTTTTCAGTCTACACATGTACATTTTCAGCTGGCACAATTTTCTGACATGTCACATATTACAAATGTGTATGTGTATGTAACAAAAAAACATGATGTAAAATTGACATTAAATCAAAGATATAATTCAAATCTATACTTACAGCTATGTAGGTAACGAAAATATTATTTACACACGTGTATATATATATGTATATAACAGAAAACAGATATAAAAATATTAACTCAAAAACTTGATACTTCCAAAATCTTGTTCTTTCAATACGCTGTAAAATATGAACATTTATTTTCCCCCACAATAAATAAGTATATATTTCCTAACTAAATAAAAAAACACAAAACAAAACACATCCGTTAAGGCTGTCCGCTATGGGGTCACGCTTCACTCCACATCATTGTTATGTCATAAAGTAACCGTCATCTTTTTTTTTTTTTTTTTGAAACGTGAACTTCATTAAAACACACCGAACCCGCAAACCGGGACGGACGAAACAAACAAAACTACATATTTACAAATTTACACAAATCTCCCAAGTCTAACATACCTTTCTTGGCCCTATGCTTAAACCAAAGAAAACTAACCGTCCTAACCTCGCTAAAGATGTCGTCAACACTGCTCCTCTTGCCATTGAATCTAAGATTGTTTCTGGCCTTCCACAAAATCCAACAAGCCGTAATCACAATTCCTTGCAGAGTCTTTTTTTCCAACAGCTCCCTATTACTAGAAGCGTGAACCTCAAGCAAATCTCTAAAAGAAAAGACAAAGAAATTCATTACCCAACACCAGAAACTAATTCTTTCCTATAGACCCAAAGCCAAGGGACATGCAGTAAAAAGATGCAACACCGAGTCGGAACCGGCACCACAAAAACTACACTCTTCGCCGGCCACCACCACGCCCGCAGCTAAAGCCTCAGCCGTCATCTCATTAACACATCACCACCCAATTTTCCTTCATTTTCTTTCACAAACTCCTACTATGGTTTCACCCCCTTTCACTACTCACTACCTAATAAAATAATACTACTTTTAAATAAGTTAAAAAAAAACTAACTAAAAATTGTGATTGGTTAAGAAAAGGAAGGACCCCACCAAACAAGCCCTCCACACCTTGAGCTCAACCCTTCCCACCCTCTCGCACGCCCCAACCCCGTCCCCTCTGCTGGTGTTTGCTACCCCACCACACCGCCATCCTTATCACCAGTGGCGAAGCTTGAGATTTCTGACTGGGGGGTCGAAAACGTATATACCAAAATATTTCTAAAAAACCAGGGGGTCAAAAACGTATTACCCAAAAATTTCTATACGAAAACTACATACTCCCCACTACTGAACGAAAAGTTTGGGGGGTCGGCCGCCCCTATTATCCTACGCACATGCTTATCACCTGGATTGGGGGTTAATCGATAGGAGACAATCTAAGTAAAACTAATAAAAGATACAACTACCAATCCAGGCCCTTGATAGATTGGTTCAACGCCAACATTTAACATCTCATTAACACTAGAGTTAGTTGCAGCTCTTGACCCACACAAACATTTGACATTCATCAATTCAATCAAATCAATAGACCCGTAGTCATTGCATCTTCTTTAAGTCAGTTAGACTTTTGAGGACACGAAAGAGAAAGCATGTTGCATGTTAAATTTAAAAGTGTTTTTTTTAAGCATTCACATCCTAGTTGCCTCGTTGGTAAACTTATTAAATTCTTAAATTATAAAACTAGGATATAACCCCGTGTATTATACGGGTTTAATAAATAAATTTTATATACTAAATAATAAAACAATATATCTTTAACAACCTCCTTTATTGCACGGTTAAATAAATATAATTTTATATATTAAATAATAAAAAGTTATATCTATAAGAACAATATTGTACGGGTTAAATGTAATTTATATATCAAATAATAAAAAATTATATATTTAAAACCACGTGTATTACATGGGTTGAATAAATGTAATATTGTTTACCAAATAATAAAAAAAGTTACATCTTAAAAACCCTCGTGTATTACAAGACTTTAATAAATATGATTTTATATACCAAATAATAAGAAAATTATATTTAAAAAAACTAATGGATATACTCAGTACGCGATAGATATGGTGATTGCGGATATCATTATTGAAAACAAGATACAGTGGTCAAACATGTTATTCAACAAGTAAATAAGCAGCCATTTGAGTGATAAAATATAAATTATATTTAAAAAATCCGTAATAAATCTAATTTTATATATAAAGTAATATTAATATTATAAATACGAAGTATACATTAAATTTAAACTAAACTAGTTGATTTTCCCCCCGCGCGTTGCGGCGGGGACCTAATGCCTGCAAAACGCGTGTCGGTAATGGCAAGCAGATACCGAATATCAAAACATAAATAAAAATGAAAGTGGTAACGATAGTTACTTCGTCCAAAAAAAGCGATTTTAAATAATCTAATATATAATAATAGGACCCGCACGTCCTACACGTTGGAAATTCGGTTGTTCTCAGTTTAGCTATTATGGTGCTAACACGTTAAAATATGGATGAGCTCGGTACCGGTAACGGCACCGAAAGTATCGATCCGGAAAATCATCGAAATTAGGTACCGGCACCGAAAATACTCGGTACCATACAATATGGTATTTGAAGGTAAAACTCAGTAAATACATGTATGGTGCTAGACCGGTGTCGAACCGAAAGTAACGATTCTGAAAACGCCAAAAGGTAGGTACCAAATTGGTACCGAAAATAATTGGTATAGTAAATTTGGTACTGATACGATACCGGTTTGATTACAGGATTTCATATGATTTGCTCATCAATAATCTAAATATCCAAGTTAATTTTACATGTTACAATTCATTTATTATAGAAAAAGACAAAAAAGAAAACAAAATAAGTTGTTGTGTATATAAAACCTCATTCAAACGAAATACAGTTTACTTACAATGTGTATGAAAAGTAATCTAAACGGTGCAATTACTTGCGTTGCTACGTTGCTACATGATTTGATGAGCTCGGTACCAACCGGTACCGAAAATCCCCAAAAGTGGCTACCGGTACCGAATATACCTGGTACAGTACGGTTCGGTACCAGTAGGTACTGATACGGTACCGGTATTTGAGGGTAAAAACCAGTGAATACCGGTGCCGAACCGATACCGAAAATGTCAAAAGTCGGTACCAATTCGGTACCTAAAATATACCCGGTTTGGTAAATTTGATACCAGTACCAGTACCCGATATCATTTGCTCATCCCCTTGATGATGTTACTATTCATTGGGTTGTGTATGAAAAGTAATCTAAAAGGTGCAATTACTTGCGTTGCTACATGATTTGATGAGCTCGGACCGTAAATCCCTAAAAGTGGGTACCAATACCGAATATACCTGGCACGGTACGGTACCAGCATTTGAGGGTAAAACCCAGTGAATACCGGTGCCGAACCGATACCGAAAATGTCAAAGTCGGTACCGATTCGGTACCTAAAATATACCCTTGATTAATTTTAATATATAATAAAGAAATCGTTACTGTTCATTTCGTTTGATTTTTAATATAAGGGTAATAATAATTATCTATAGTTAAGTAGAAAAGATTAAATAAAATAATATTTAGTAGGAGAGTTATTTATAATTAATTAGAAGAGATTAAACCAAATAATTGTGAGGACCGGGAGTTCGGTTTCGATTGAACATGCTCAGGTTAGATCTGCAATCACCACGATTGTGCGGAATTGTAACACCCTTATTATTATTTAAAGGTTTTCGTATAATTTACGAAAATAAACGGGTAATTATGATTTCAAATACATTAAAAATACGGGTTCATTAAAACTTTTACAGAATTAGAACTATACAACATAACATGTGTGAGTTTCGTCATTTAACATAACAACGATACATAGTGCGGAAGCTTGTAACTTAATCGTGTTCGGTTCTTCGTTGAGCTTGATCATCCTCCGGTACTGTAAATATACCTACAATCCATAAAACATGAATTGAAACAGTCATACGTAGTTTAAAACGTGTCAAAACGAGTCCAGGAAGCTGAACTGATTGAAATACAAATTTTTCAACACAAAGGGGTTCTTTCGTGCCACGTGACGGCGCCATGTTGCTCCCTCGCGTGGCGCGGGGGAGGCACTTTTCCAGCAGGTCTGCAGCTCAGTTTCAGCTATGCCAGTTTTCACGGAAACGGCCATAACTTCTTCGTTATTGATCCGTTTTACCCGATTCTTTTTCCTACGCGTCCGTAATTTAATCCTCCGTCTTATGGAGTTAAAATCCTACATCCAACATAAGAAATTTTGAGACTTCTAAGCCTTCGATTCGTTACCTTTTTACCGAATTTTAACCCGTTTATGCATTTTATCGAACAAATGTATTTGTTTGATTCCTATATCTCATACACTTCTTCAAATTAATGTTACCTACCATATTAGGTTCTAATCATAGGTTTATTACACAATTTAAACCCGTTTTCGCTCGTATGCTTATTTTGACCCGTTAAGGGTACTTTAAGCACTTTAAAGCATGAAATCGCTTTCATTCATTTCTAGCATCTTATTCCTACATTTCTTATCAAGTAATCTTCCACTACAACTATATGTGTGTTGGGTTTATGTAACACCTCGGAAATTCACGTCCTATAATAGGTTGACACGTGTCATAAAGTTTAAACGTGTGAAAGAAATATTATGGAAGGACTAAAGTTGACAAACGTTGAAAGTATGTGAATATACGTATTCTAAGTGTCAACTGTGAATAAATACAATGTATATTAACCCTACACGATGCTCATACCTTCAAACGAATAAATCATGGATCATACGAAGCTAAATGTGAGTGATTTCAAACTACAGGGACCAAATGTGTCAACATGTTTAATTTATACCTCTGAGTGACCTTTTGACAAACCCGAAGCTTTGTAAATATTAATTATGCTCATGAGAATACACCATAAAAATTTCATAAAGTTTCGTTAACGTATGAGAAAGATATGATCAAATTCGTGTGCGAAGCGTTAAAGCGTAAACGTCGAAAGTTAGGACTTTTCGGGTGAAAATAAAGTTACCCGGGGACTTGGCAAAGTGGGTAT
The DNA here is from genome assembly GCA_030545235.1 of Helianthus tuberosus. Lineage (NCBI taxonomy): Eukaryota > Viridiplantae > Streptophyta > Magnoliopsida > Asterales > Asteraceae > Helianthus > Helianthus tuberosus. Next base: position 80,163,992 of record CM060429.1, on the reverse strand, counting down.
ATGATTTAAGGCCTTAGTAGATCAATTGTGGAGGTTTAAAGTGCAATAAATCAGTAACCATTCGAGTTTTGAAGGGACAAGGGCTGAATCGCAAACAAAATCAACAAAACTGATCTGGTAGGGCGTCGCGCTGCGCGACGGCACCCTCGCGCTACGCGAGGGTGTGCCCAGCTCCGAAAAAAACGCTGAATGTCTGCCAATGCGTATTTTCGCGACCCCAACTCGTTTTTCCACTTCTCCTGGCCCCTAAAACGTCCCCTAAGCCCCTAGGACACATGCCAAACGATTGTGGGCACTCCTAGACTCAGTTGTCAATGATTTATGGTGTGTGGAACCATTATAAATAGCCATCCAAGTTCACCATTTTTCTCACACCTTCATTTGATCATCTGGAGCCTTTCTGGAGCTAAGGAACTCTCCCAACTGATCATAAGTCGTGCATAGGACCCTTGTAAGTGTTCTAATCCTTTCTTGTTTGAGTTTAGCTTAGTTAATTAGCTAAAAGTCAAACCGTCGTAATTACGGTTTGACTTCGAGATTAGTCAATAATGGCTCAGTCAAATCTCGAATTAAAAGTAGTTATAAGTTGGTATTTATGTGGATAATAAAACCCCAAAAGGGTTTCCCCTGATCACCACTTTAACTAGTTCAAAAGTCGGGTCAAACATATACTTAAAAAGTCAACAGAATTCTTAAAAGGTCATTTATGCATAATTAGCTATCTAGACCATGTATAACCTGTTTGATTATTGTTATAACTTAGTAATTAGTGTAAGAACATGTCCAAACCTGTTCAACCCGACTATTTCCTGTTTAGACCCGGTTCGGAACCGAAAGTCGCATAGTTTGACTTTCACTTTGACTTTCAGTTCTGACCCGTTTGGGCATATTTTAGAAATGCCTCAGAGCTTTAATTGGACTAGGATACATGTTAGAACAACCCTCTGTGATTGTGCACCTCGGTTCATTAGTTATCCAATTAATATGCAAGTTTTCGTTAATTGTTCATATGTTGACCGTTATGCCCTTATTACCTTAAAACATGATTTATGAAAATGTAAAAGTGTAGAAACCTTGAATATTGATATATAAACTTGTATGCAAAATTTGACATCAGTTTGACTTGTAGATTAAGAGTTATGCTCATTAGCGTAATTACGGTGCTTTATGTTAATAAAGTGGCGTAATTAGCGTATAGCCTAATTAAACATACTTTTTGGTATCAAACGAATTACCCACTGATGTAATATATTATTTTGGGAATTCTAAAGATTTTTAATTAATTTTAGGCTGAGCATAACTCATAGTCGTAGGCTTAAATCGGTAATTGTCGGTTTTGCCCTTACGGGCCATAAAATGAGTTTTACACAACTAAACGACTCCAAACCTTTTGCCATTGATTAGTTATGATTAATAAATTATTTTAAGCCTTCTGGAAATATAAAAATATCAGATTTAAGTATAGAACCCGGAAATGGCCTTTAATCGCCATAATTAGCGTTTTTAACGCATAGTATGTCTTAGAATCATATTGGACATACCCGGGTTGATACCTACTGATATAAGAAGTAAATTATGATATTTTAATAGTAAGCAAAAGTTGATAAACTCAGACTTCGTTTTTGAGCTTTTCGGCTTATGTGAAATTACCAAAATACCCCTACGGGGCATAGTTTGGTTAAATATGATAAATTTCACACATATGCCTTAGCCTACTGTTATAACCCATCAAAATGAGTATGTTTGCTGTTTACATCAGACCTGTAACTCAGTTGAACATATAAACGCTTTTACAAACTTTAAAATGACCAAACTACCCCTACGGGGCATAGTTTGTGTTTAAATCAGTTCGGGGCATAACGAAAGACATCTTACTGATGTCACAACATATTTGAAGCATATTAACTTAGGAAACCTGTATATGGCTCTTACGGATACCCGTTACGCATATTACGCGTTCGGCTCGGTTTATGTAACAAGTTTACATAAATTAGCCGAAACGGGTCAAACCTTATCGGTTTTATCTCAAAATCCAGAATGTGAATAATAGACCCATATTAAACAAGTCTTCAAACTTGTCGGGTCTGAATCACATTCTATCCGGTCTTCGCTTAATCGTGCGTACGAACCGTATCTTCGAAACTAGCCGGTCTAAGCTTAAGCATAATTAAAGACCCGCTAGGATTCTAATAGGTTATGTTTAACCTTCGTTCCAGATTAGGAGAAACAGTAAAAGCTACTTGCTATTTGATTATTGTGACTATACTTTGCATCAAGGTAAATACTTTTAACTTATTTTCCCTATACGGGCTTGGGTTACGGTACATAGCGTACCGCTTGATCGGGCATCAAATCTTCCATCGTTGGGTGGTTAATTGAATAATTTGATCGGCTCGTTTTAAACAGATGTGTTTACTTTACAGCCTTTGGGGGGTTAATGACCATGTCCCGGATATCCTCGGCATTATCTTACGAGATAGCCACGACCTGAGCACGGGGTGTAGGCGTACTCCCGTGTATAACTCACTTAAAGTGGTGTGTCTATTGATCTTTAACCCGGATACATTCCGGGCTACTGAACGCATAAGTAACATGTAAATCGTTCACAAGATTATAATATTAAATAATTCTCCCAAGTTAATAAAAATGTTTATGCCATGTGCATCCAAACCAATTTTCAATCATTTTATAAAATGAGTCAGTTGAATGTATTTACCAGTGTAAACTGACGTATTTTCCCAAAAAGATTAAATGCAGGTACTAGGCGAAATAGGCTGGGATTCTCCTAAGCATCATTAGAAGTCTCGCAAACTTAAGATGCCGAAGTCTGTTGAACCATAAACAATGTTTTTAATTCGATCCTCCTGTGGATAAACACCGGATAATTGTGACTTTGTTTACAATAAATAAATTCGGTTGTATCTTATTTTAAATTTGCTTCCGCTGTGCATTATTATATTGTGTTGTTTGACTATTACGTTGCCAACCACGTCACGATACTCCCCCACCGGGCCCACCGGTGACACGTGGAAATCGGGGTGTGACAGGTTGGTATCAGAGCCAACTCTGAGTGAATTAAACACTAGCCTTTTGTGTTTAATCTCAGTTACACAATTGCACATATCTAAACTTTTGAGTCTAGACTTATAACCTAGGACCAATTTCCACCTTATTCGGTTTTCGTCTGTCCTTTAAAATTTTATATTCTTGTTATTGTTATCTCATGCTTTATTGACAGGAATAACAAGATGCCTCCGAGATTCTTGCGCACGCGAGGACGCGGAAAAGGGCCGGTAGCCGCCCCCAACGACCATGAAGCAGGGCCGTCTAATACACGAGCCCCAACTGCGGCAGAAAGCGAGAATCCAAGACGGAACAGGAGGAACCTGTTCGAACCAGCGAGACGATCTGTTTCGCATAGCTCTACCCCTCCGGTCCGAAATTCATATGGACCTCAATCGAAAGACGAGCCTAATAACCCTCTGCCCTCATACATACCACTTCAGAGGTCTTTGTCCCATCATTCCAATGGGGACCCCACACCGATCTTTAGAGGCCAGTTTAATCCGGCCGATTACTTACAAGAACCCGTGGGTTTTAACCCACTGGGTCCAGAGGACCACTTCTCAGGAGACCAAGCTGACGACATGGACGAGGATACGGACCCCGTCATGCCTGCGAGTGGCACTCCGAACCACCCGATAGAGATCTCGGACGGATCTTCATTTCACGGATCACCCTATGGTGGTCCAGACAGCTTCCAAGCCTTCTTTAATCAACACCCATGGTATTATACACCATCACACCACTCGTCATCTCATGGGCAGCATCAGCAGCAGCATTCCCAGCAGCACCAGGAGCCACAGCCACAGCCGCATCATCAAGATTCTTCAGAGGATCACCGCTTTGTGGCAGTTACGCCACCACCTCCACCGCCACCAGTTCAACCGCCACCTCCTCAACCGCCAAGGCGTAGGAGAACAGGCGCCCGCATGTCGGTGAGACCAGGGGGCTTCACTTTCGATTCCCCACGACAGTCTAGTGCTAGTCACTACCCACCGCACTATGAGGACCCACAAATGGGTGGGCCTTCGCAGCCAGTTTTTCAACAGCCACCGCACATGGGTTTTGATAACCCAATCCCAGCGTACACGGGTCCAAGTAATTACAACCCGTTTGAACCACCAGCTTACCACAACTACGGATACGCTGAGGCAGATCCTTACATGGAAGCAGCAAATTATAACGCCCTCAATGCCCAAGGACCCTACGGAGATCCATGGGGGGTAAGCTACCCGAATCAGGGGTACCCAATACCTCCCAGGCCTATCATTAGAACGCAGTCGCAGCCGCCACGATTTTCTCCCCCAGAACGGGAGGAAATTCTACATAGGTTGCAGCAAGTTGAACGGGAAGCTCACGAGGATCGTAGGGAAAGGCAAACCTTCTTCCAAGGACTGATGGGTCTGATCAAGGGGAAGAACAAGAAGGATCGTTGAATTCTTCCATCGCTGATGTATAAGCCCCTACGTGGGCATATCTTGTTGTTAAGCCCCTACGGGGGTATGTATGTTTGTTGTGTGTATTGACCCCTACGTGGGTCTATCTTTCCATAAACCCCTACGAGGGTATGTTGTATGTTTAGTCCCTGCGTGGACTTATGCTTGTTTAAGTCCCTACGTGGACAATTGTTAGTGTGTTAGTCCCTACGAGGACTTGTGTCTTTCTGTAAGACCCCTGCGTGGGCATGTTGGTATGTTTTAGCTCCTGCGTGGGCAAATTTCATGTGTAAAAGACCCGTTTAGGGCGATATGTAATATAGTGATAAATTAATGGAGTGTTATTTTTATAAATTTCATGTTTGCCATTTGGGCATAAATAAATTATAAATGAAATAAATAAATTAAAATCATTCCTTTTAAAAATAAATCTGCCTATGTAATTAAGTAATTAAGGATCTTAGAGTGTGAAACCTAGCCACGTGTCAAATATAAGACCGGGCCAAAATGGTAAGACCTGTTTAAAAGATTCAAATCCATGTTAACATCTTAAAACATGTTAACACTCCTGGCAGAAGTGATTCGTTAAATCACATGTCAATTTTTATAAATATAAGGATTCTTTAGAAGATTCCAAACCCAGTTTAATGATCACTAAATCCTGGGTCTAGATCATCAATTAAGATGATCATATTTTACCATACTTGGTAATATGATGCCTACGGGCCCCGCTCACTTTTATATGAGCCAAAAGACAGTGGTAGCTATGACTCCCTGTCTGATAAGGGTAATGAACTAGGTTCAAACCTTAAAAGTCTTGATTCTCTGAAATCATAGCTTATAATTTAAATTGTCCATGTGACCAAGCCTTATGTGCTAATATATATTGTTATTGTTTATGTTTAGGATAAATTTTAATTGAAATCCTAAATTAATACGATTAATAAGTTAACCAAATATGGTCTCTGTTTACCATGGTTAACGAATTACCCTAAGAGGTAATTCCATAATAAACTCCCAAATAAATTATTGTTCTTGTTTTCTGCAACAGTTCAATACAAATGGCTAACTCTAATGAAGTCAATAGCCATCCTGTGGAGCCGAACGAGAACGCCCAGATTACATTAACGGGTGCCGAGTTAAAAGCAATCATAGACGGCGCTATTACTCAAGCTCTGGATAGACAGTACGAAGAATACAGTAGTACCCGAAGCAGGACCCACTCGGTATCACATTCAAAGCCAAGGACACATTCAGAGGCTCATAACAAGCCTCCTCCCAAAAAGGATGAACCAAAGAAAAACGGTGATGATCGCCAGTCCACCAACCACCAAAGTAATCCATCTCAGCAGTTAGTACTGCATCAGGGACACCGTAACAAGGGTTGCACATATAAGTACTTTGTGTCTTGTAAACCCAGGGATTTTACGGGGGAGAAAGGAGCCGTAGACTGCATGACGTGGCTGGATGAAATGGACACGGTCGTGGACATCAACGGATGCGCTGAAGGTGATGTGGTTAAATTTGTCTCACAGTCCTTCAAGGGTGAGGCGTTAGCTTGGTGGAGATCTCTGATGGAGGCCTCCGGAAAGATCCCGTTGTATAGTATGTCGTGGGATCAATTCATCGCCTTGATCAAGGAAAATTTCTGCCCTCAACATGAGGTGGAAAAGATAGAATCAGACTTTCTATCATTGGTGATGAAGAACCTCGATTGTCAAGCTTATCTGACAAGCTTCAATACACTATCCCGGTTGGTACCTTATCTGGTAACCCCGGAGCCTAAAAGGATCGCTCGTTTTATTGGTGGTTTAGAACCCGAGATCAAGGCCAGTGTCAAAGCTTCTCGGCCAGTTACCTTCAGGTCTGTAACTGACCTTTCCTTATCCCTCACACTGGATGCGGTCCGGCAGAGATCGCTGAGGAATAAGAATGCTGAGAAGAGGAAGCATGAAGACGATGGTTCGCGTAGATCGAACAAGAAGCACCGTGGGAGCGGTGATCACAAGAAGGGATCGGAATCAAAGAAAGATGGGCATCGTTCTGGAGAGAAGCCCACATGCAAAACTTGCAAGAAACAGCACTTTGGAAAGTGCAGACTCGAATCAAACTCGAATAACGAGTCAAGGTCTTTTGCTTGTGGTTTGTGCAAGTCCAAGGAACACAAAACCTTGGATTGCAAGAAGATGAAAGATGCAACGTGCTACCGTTGCAATGAAAAGGGCCACATAAAGACGAACTGCCCTAAGTACAACAAGAAGCCTGAGGAGGCTAAGAAGACTAACGCCAGAGTCTTCAGGATGGATGCGAAAGAAGCTGTGCAGGATGATAACGTCATAACAGGTACTTTCCTTGTAAATGATGTTTTTGCAAGAGTACTTTTTGATTCAGGCGCAGATAAGTCTTTCGTAGATCATAAATTTAGTAAATTGTTGAATTTACCTATCAAAACCCTAAAAGTGAATTATGAGGTAGAGTTAGCAGACGGTACCATTGAAACCGTCTCTACTGTGTTAGATGGATGTGTTATATCCATTAAGAACCATTCTTTTCCTCTATCTCTACTTCCCTTTAAGTTAGCCGGTTTTGACATAGTTCTGGGTATGGACTGGTTATCTCATAACCAGGCCCAAATCGTCTGTAACATGAAGCAAGTAGTGATAAAGACTCCGTCTGGTGACTCACTTACCATTCGGGGAGATACCCAGTATGGACTACCTGAGCACGTGACTATGCTCAAGGCTTCCAAGTGTTTGAAGAAGGGGTGTGTCATCTACATGGCACAGGTAATTATTGATGAGCCCAAACCGAAGTTAGAAGACATCCCTGTCATCTCTGAATACCCAGAAGTGTTTCCTGAAGATCTACCTGGTTTGCCACCAGATAGACAAGTGGAGTTCAGGATCGATATCATCCCCGGAGCAGCACCTGTTGCTAGAGCTCCATACAGATTGGCACCCACGGAAATGAAGGAGTTGCGGACGCAGCTAGATGAATTGCTGGCTAAGGGTTTCATTCGACCTAGTTCATCTCCTTGGGGAGCGCCAATCCTGTTTGTCAAGAAGAAGGATGGGTCGATGCGTCTGTGCATCGACTATCGCGAGCTTAATAAAGTCACGATCAAGAATAGATATCCATTGCCCAGGATCGACGATTTGTTCGATCAGCTTCAAGGGGCAAGTTACTTCTCAAAGATTGATTTGAGGTCAGGATACCATCAGTTGAAGGTCAAAGATGAAGACGTTCACAAGACTGCATTTAGGACTCGTTACGGTCACTACGAGTTCCTAGTGATGCCTTTTGGGCTCACTAATGCACCAGCCGCGTTCATGGATCTCATGAATCGCGTCTGCAAACCTTACTTAGATAAATTTGTTATCGTCTTCATCGATGACATCCTTATTTATTCTAAGAATCAAGCTGACCATGAGAAACACCTTCGTTGTATTCTCAAACTCCTACATCGGGAGAAGCTCTATGCCAAATTCTCTAAGTGTGAATTTTGGCTACGAGAAGTCCAATTCCTTGGACATGTGGTCAGTGAGCGTGGTATCCAGGTGGATCCCGCTAAAGTTGAAGTTGTTATGAATTGGCAAGAGCCAAAGACACCTACGGAGATTCGTAGTTTCCTAGGATTGGCAGGATATTACAGACGCTTCATTGAAAAATTTTCAAGGATTGCTGCACCCCTAACTTCCCTGACCAAGAAGAAAGTAAAGTTCGTTTAGGGCCCCAAGCAGCAAGAGTCCTTCGATGTTTTGAGGCAAAAGTTGAGCAACGCTCCTGTGCTTACATTACCTGAAGGCGCTGAAGAATTTGTAGTTTATTGTGATGCATCACACACTGGCATGGGGTGTGTGCTTATGCAGAAAGGCAAGGTGATTGCCTATGCATCACGACAGTTAAAGGTGCACGAAAAGAATTACACCACCCATGACTTGGAATTGGGTGCCGTTGTGTTCGCACTAAAACTGTGGAGGCATTATCTTTATGGAATCAAGTTTGTGATCTTTTCTGATCACAAGAGCCTCCAGCATCTGTTTAACCAAAAAGAATTAAACATGAGGCAACGCCGTTGGATGGAAACTTTAAATGATTATGATTGTGAAATCAAATACCATCCCGGCAAAGCGAATGTAGTCGCTGATGCCTTGAGCAGAAAGGAAAGGGTTAAACCCATTCGAATTAACGCCAAGCGTATGGAGATAAAGAACAGTTTAATAGAAAGGGTGTTAGCTGCACAGAAATAAGCTGTGTTGGAAGCTAACTATCCTAATGAAAAGTTAGGAGTAACTGAGGAGCAGTTAACTCTTAGCAAGGACGGAATTTTACGGTTAAACGGACGAATATGGGTTCCAATTTTTGGAGGACTCCGTGATGTCATCCTCCAAGAAGCCCATAGTTCCAAATACTCCGTTCATCCTGGAGCTGATAAGATGTACCAGGATTTGAAGGCAAATTATTGGTGGATAGGCTTGAAAAAGTCTGTGGCCGCCCATGTAGCAAAATGCTTGACATGTGCGCAAGTCAAAGCCGAGCATCAGAAACCGTCAGGTTTGCTACAACAGCCTGAACTTCCTACATGGAAGTGGGAAATGGTAACTATGGATTTCATTACCCAGTTACCCAAGACAAGGAAAGGAAATGATACGATATGGGTTATAGTTGACCGACTGACTAAGTCAGCTCATTTCTTACCCATCAAGGAGACTTATAGCTCCGATATGTTAGCCCAGTTATACGTTGATAAGATTGTAGCCTTGCACGGCATACCTGTAGCTATTATCTCTGATAGAGATACTAGGTACACGTCACATTTTTGGAAGAGCTTCCAGCAATCTTTGGGCACACGTTTGAACTTTAGTACGGCTTACCATCCTCAGACTGACGGTCAGAGTGAGCGTACTATTCAAACGTTGGAAGACATGCTACGTGTATGTGCGATCGAATTGGAAGGTAGCTGGGATAAAAACCTACCGTTGATAGAATTCTCCTACAACAATAGCTACCATACCAGCATAAAGGCTGCGCCTTTTGAGGCATTATACGGTAGAAAGTGTAGATCGCCAGTTTGTTGGGCGGAAGTTGGAGAAGTCCAGTTATCAGGACCAGAGATCGTGTTCGAAATGACGGACAAGATTGTCCAGATTCGTAACAATCTCCAAGCTTCCCGGAATAGGCAGAAGAGTTACGCGGATCCAAGTCGTAAGGACTTTCACTTCGAAGTAGGTGACAAAGTCCTACTTAAAGTGTCACCATGGAAAGGGGTGATGCGGTTTGGTAAGAAAGGCAAACTAAGCCCGAGGTACATAGGACCTTTCGAGGTTATCGAACATGTCGGGTCAGTTGCCTACAAGTTGAACTTACCAGAAGAGCTCAGTGGAATTCACAATGTGTTCCACATCTGCAATCTAAAGAAGTGTTCCGCTGACGATTCACATGTCATGCCACATACAGATGTGCAAATAGATAAGAGCTTAACGTTTGTGGAAAAACCTTTGTCGATTGAAGATCGACAGGTAAGGAAGCTTCGAAGAAAGCATATACCTTTTGTTAAGGTCAAATGGGATTCCCGTAGAGGTCCCGATTTCACGTGGGAGGTTGAATCCACGATGAAAGAAAAGTACCCTTACTTATTTCAGTAAATCTCGGGTCGAGATTTATTTTAAGGGGGTGAGGATGTAACACCTCGGAAATTCACGTCCTATAATAGGTTGACACGTGTCATAAAGTTTAAACGTGTGAAAGAAATATTATGGAAGGACTAAAGTTGACAAACGTTGAAAGTTGTGAATATACGTATTCTAAGTGTCAACTGTGAATAAATACAATGTATATTAACCCTACACGATGCTCATACCTTCAAACGAATAAATCATGGATCATACGAAGCTAAATGTGAGTGATTTCAAACTACAGGGACCAAATGTGTCAATATGTTTAATTTATACCTCTGAGTGACCTTTTGACAAACCCGAAGCTTTGTAAATATTAATTATGCTCATGAGAATACACCATAAAAATTTCATAAAGTTTCGTTAACGTATGAGAAAGATATGATCAAATTCGTGTGCGAAGCGTTAAAGCGTAAACGTCGAAAGTTAGGACTTTTCGGGTGAAAATAAAGTTACCCGGGGACTTGGCAAAGTGGGTATATGATTTAAGGCCTTAGTAGATCAATTGTGGAGGTTTAAAGTGCAATAAATCAGTAACCATTCGAGTTTTGAAGGGACAAGGGCTGAATCGCAAACAAAATCAACAAAACTGATCTGGTAGGGCGTCGCGCTGCGCGACGGCACCCTCGCGCTACGCGAGGGTGTGCCCAGCTCCGAAAAAAACGCTGAATGTATGCCAATGCGTATTTTCGCGACCCAACTCGTTTTTCCACTTCTCCTGGCCCCTAAAACGTCCCCTAAGCCCCTAGGACACATGCCAAACGATTGTGGGCACTCCTAGACTCAGTTGTCAATGATTTATGGTGTGTGGAACCATTATAAATAGCCATCCAAGTTCACCATTTTTCTCACACCTTCATTTGATCATCTGGAGCCTTTCTGGAGCTAAGGAACTCTCCCAACTGATCATAAGTCGTGCATAGGACCCTTGTAAGTGTTCTAATCCTTTCTTGTTTGAGTTTAGCTTAGTTAATTAGCTAAAAGTCAAACCGTCGTAATTACGGTTTGACTTCAAGATTAGTCAATAATGGCTCAGTCAAATCTCGAATTAAAAGTAGTTATAAGTTGGTATTTATGTGGGTAATAAAACCCCAAAAGGGTTTCCCCTGATCACCACTTTAACTAGTTCAAAAGTCGGGTCAAACATATACTTAAAAAGTCAACATAATTCTTAAAAGGTCATTTATGCATAATTAGCTATCTAGACCATGTATAACCTGTTTGATTATTGTTATAACTTAGTAATTAGTGTAAGAACATGTCCAAACCTGTTCAACCCGACTATTTCCTGTTTAGACCCGGTTCGGAACCGAAAGTCGCATAGTTTGACTTTCACTTTGACTTTCAGTTCTGACCCGTTTGGGCATATTTTAGAAATGCCTCAGAGCTTTAATTGGACTAGGATACATGTTAGAACAACCCTCTGTGATTGTGCACCTCGGTTCATTAGTTATCCAATTAATATGCAAGTTTCCGTTAATTGTTCATATGTTGACCGTTATGCCCTTATTACCTTAAAACATGATTTATGAAAATGTAAAAGTGTAGAAACCTTGAATATTGATATATAAACTTGTATGCAAAATTTGACATCAGTTTGACTTGTAGATTAAGAGTTATGCTCATTAGCGTAATTACGGTGCTTTATGTTAATAAAGTGGCGTAATTAGCGTATAGCCTAATTAAACATACTTTTTGGTATCAAACGAATTACCCACTGATGTAATATATTATTTTGGGAATTCTAAAGATTTTTAATTAATTTTAGGCTGAGCATAACTCATAGTCGTAGGCTTAAATCGGTAATTGTCGGTTTTGCCCTTACGGGCCATAAAATGAGTTTTACACAACTAAACGACTCCAAACCTTTTGCCATTGATTAGTTATGATTAATAAATTATTTTAAGCCTTCTGGAAATATAAAAATATCATATTTAAGTATAGAACCCGGAAATGGCCTTTAATCGCCATAATTAGCGTTTTTAACGCATAGTATGTCTTAGAATCATATTGGACATACCCGGGTTGATACCTACTGATATAAGAAGCAAATTATGATATTTTAACAGTAAGCAAAAGTTGATAAACTCAGACTTCGTTTTTGAGCTTTTCGGCTTATGTGAAATTACCAAAATACCCCTACGGGGCATAGTTTGGTTAAATATGATAAATTTCACATATATGCCTTAGCCTACTGTTATAACCCATCAAAATGAGTATGTTTGCTGTTTACATCAGACCTGTAACTCAGTTGAACATATAAACGCTTTTACAAACTTTAAAATGACCAAACTACCCCTACGGGGCATAGTTTGTGTTTAAATTAGTTCGGGGCATAACGAAAGACATCTTACTGATGTCACAACATATTTGAAGCATATTAACTTAGGAAACCTGTATATGGCTCTTACGGATACCCGTTACGCATATTACGCGTTCGGCTCGGTTTATGTAACAAGTTTACATAAATTAGCCGAAACGGGTCAAACCTTATCGGTTTTATCTCAAAATCCAGAATGTGAATAATAGACCCATATTAAACAAGTCTTCAAACTTGTCGGGTCTGAATCACATTCTATCCGGTCTTCGCTTAATCGTGCGTACGAACCGTATCTTCGAAACTAGCCGGTCTAAGCTTAAGCATAATTAAAGACCCGCTAGGATTCTAATAGGTTATGTTTAACCTTCGTTCCAGATTAGGAGAAACAGTAAAAGCTACTTGCTATTTGATTATTGTGACTATACTTTGCATCAAGGTAAATACTTTTAACTTATTTTCCCTATACGGGCTTGGGTTACGGTACATAGCGTACCGCTTGATCGGGCATCAAATCTTCCATCGTTGGGTGGTTAATTGAATAATTTGATCGGCTCGTTTTAAACAGATGTGTTTACTTTACAGCCTTTGGGGGGTTAATGACCATGTCCCGGATATCCTCGGCATTATCTTACGAGATAGCCACGACCTGAGCACGGGGTGTAGGCGTACTCCCGTGTATAACTCACTTAAAGTGGTGTGTCTATTGATCTTTAACCCGGATACATTCCGGGCTACTGAACGCATAAGTAACATGTAAATCGTTCACAAGATTATAATATTAAATAATTCTCCCAAGTTAATAAAAATGTTTATGCCATGTGCATCCAAACCAATTTTCAATCATTTTATAAAATGAGTCAGTTGAATGTATTTACCAGTGTAAACTGACGTATTTTCCCAAAAAGATTAAATGCAGGTACTAGGCGAAATAGGCTGGGATTCTCCTAAGCATCATTAGAAGTCTCGCAAACTTAAGATGCCGAAGTCTGTTGAACCATAAACAATGTTTTTAATTCGATCCTCCTGTGGATAAACACCGGATAATTGTGACTTTGTTTACAATAAATAAATTCGGTTGTATCTTATTTTAAATTTGCTTCCGCTGTGCATTATTATATTGTGTTGTTTGACTATTACGTTGCCAACCACGTCACGATACTCCCCCACCGGGCCCACCGGTGACACGTGGAAATCGGGGTGTGACAGTTTAATGTGGATATCTATATATTCCAAGTTTTACCCCTCGGATTACCATTTTACGGCAAAGATTCATATAAAGTCTTTCGACCCAAGAATTTACATCTTTCACTACCCATACTCATTCTAAGCATTTATTTAATCCTAAAACTCGTTTCCAAACCACCTTTAAAGGTCGCTCGTTCGAATTAGCTTACAAGGGCAATTTGGTCAATTTTCACCCTTCTTTTACTACAAGGACCTTTAAATACTTGTTTGACTCAAAATCCGACCTTTTAACTATAATTCTTGTTTGTAAACCCATGTGCTTCTAAAACACTATAATCTTAACTCAATTTATTCGGTTTACCTAAAAGATAACCGAATATCCATATTTTAACCTTGTCTAACTCTTATAGAACACCAAATTCTACATGATGAGTTGTGTTATTATACATACCTGGCTCGGATCAATATATTGACCCGTTTCAATACCTTGCCTTAGTGACAGCTAAAAGATAGCGCCGTAAACATCCATGTGCTATTTATTCCCTAAAATCATACCACTCGACAACCCGTTAGTCGATATTGTCAAAGGGTGATAATTTCACCTTTTGACCCGTTTGGTCTAAATGACCGATTATATTAGCGAGACGACATGTATTTTCATCTCGATTATATGACTCGCTCCGATTCACATCGTGCGGTCATTTTACCTAAAATTCATTTCTTAACACCTTTTGGCCTATTAAGGCTTACTTCATAAGTGTCCTTTAAAACCAATAGTTATGGTTAATGCGTGACCAATTTACCGTTTTACCCTTATTGTTTGTTTTGGTTTACCCTATAAGGTAACCATTTAAAAGTTCATTTTCCATTTGTCATAAAATGATCGAATTACCGATTTAACTCCTTTTAAACCATCAACATGGTTTCTTGTCATGCTCGACTATCTTGTTCCGTACGTCTACTCGCCGGAACATCATACCTCAACTATGTATTTATCTTATTCGTAACTAAAATGATAAGAGAATATTCTAAAATATAAGACTAGTGTAAGCCATACTTACCTTACTTCCAAATTATGCCTTTCCGTCATTCCTGCTTCGTTTGACCCGCTTCGTTTCCAAGCTTTCACCTAGCTTGTTAATCGTCAAACTATCATTGTAAATTGTAAGATGGTTAGATTAGTCATAATTATTCACGACTATTCCATCTCACTTATTTCATATGTCGAAACTACTATTCGACTTCATGATTAGTTAACTTAGCTTATTAAGGTTAACTACTTTAAATCACAAGGTTTACAACATTAAGTCTAAATCAACACAATATTTAGAACCCTTATCACTTCATATTAGTCGTAATCGCCATATCATTCAAATACGCGTTTTCGCTCTAATTTCAACACTTTAGTTTTCATTTAGGCATTTTAACAAACACCTAGTGTGCATAATTTTACATATTTACTAACTAGTTCATAACTAGTTATCTTTACCATGGTTAACATCAACACATTCAAACCTCAAAGTCTAGTGTTCATGAATTACATCTAGAACTTATATCATAACCTCAATACTTATCAATCTTACATTCTAATCTGAGTGTTCATCATATTAACATAAAATCCACTTAGCACATAATAGGGTAATTACCAAATCCCTAGTTTTGACAACAATTCATCAAATTTTCTACTAGGGTTTGTTTCTAAACCAAGATATAATCACAATAACACTCATAGATTCAACATTCATTCCAGAATTTTGATTATGATTGTTCATCATAATCTCAAAGTATCACCAAATCATAAAATTCAACATACCTTGTAATCCCCATGACTAGGTGATCACGAATTTGTAAACATGCAGACGATTTGGGTTTGATTTGAGCTTCAATTTGAGAGATTTGTTGGATTTAGGGCTAGAGCTCCATGGGAGCTTTCTCCTGGCCATCCTACGCACGCACACACACACTTTTTAGTGTGTGTTGTGTTATTTTTTTTATTAAAACCATTTTCAAGATATCTCAGTTTGGTCCCTCATATTTGGTTAGTTATTAAGTAGGGCACAATCTAACTATTTCTAACACTACTCCCACTTATTAACTAGGTTAAATATTCCTAGTTAACTTAGTGGGTTCGGGGAATTATGACTCAGTTTATTTTAAGTCTCGTTAATTCAGGCTTCTTATAAACTTTATTTCCTTAAAAGCATTTACTCTCGTTTTATTGAATATTAGGTTTATTTATTTATATGGTATCAAATGTGTGATCTATTCTGACCACAAGAGCCTCCAGCACCTGTTTAATCAGAAGGATTTAAACATGAGGCAACGCCGTTGGATGGAGACTTTAAACGATTATGATTGTGAAATCAGATATCATCCCGGCAAGGCGAATGTAGTCGCTGATGCCTTGAGTCAAAAGGAAAGGGTGAAACCCATCCGAATCAATGCCAAGCGCATGGAAATAAAGAACAGTTTGACTGAAAGGTTGTTAGCTGCACAGAAGGAAGCTGTGTTGGAAGCTAATTATCCTAACGAAAAGCTAGGGGTAACTGAGGAGCAGTTAACTCTTAGAAAGGACGGAATTCTAAGATTAAATGGACGAATATGGGTTCCAATTTATGGAGGACTTCGAGATGTCATCCTCCAGGAAGCCCATAGTTCCAAATACTTCGTTCATCCTGGAGTGATAAGATGTACCAGGATCTAAGGGAAAATTATTGGTGGATAGGCTTGAAAAAGTCTGTAGCCACCTATGTAGCTAAATGCTTGACATGTGCGCAAGTCAAAGCCGAGCATCAGAAACCGTCAGGTTTGCTACAACAGCCTGAACTTCCTACGTGGAAGTGGGAATGATAACTATGGATTTTATCACCAAGTTACCTAAGACGAGGAAAGGAAATGATACAATATGGGTTATAGTTGATAGACTGACTAAGTCAACACATTTCTTACCCATCAAGGAGACTTATAGCTCCGACATGTTAGCCCAGTTATACGTGGATAAGATTATGGCCTTACATGGCATACCTGTGTCTATTATCTCTGACAGAGATACTAGATACACGTCACATTTTTGGAAAAGCTTCCAACAATCTTTGGGCACGCGTTTGAATTTTAGTACGGCTTACCATCCTCAGACAGACGGTCAGAGTGAGCGTACTATTCAAACTTTGGAAGACATGCTACGTGCATGTGTAATTGATTTAGGTGGTAGTTGGGATAACCACCTACCCTTGATTGAGTTCTTCTACAACAATAGCTACCACACCAGCATTAAGGCTGCGCCTTTTGAGGCCTTATACGGTAGAAAGTGTAGAACGCCTGTTTGTTGGGCGGAAGTTGGAGATGTCCAGTTATCAGGACCAGAGATAGTCTTTGAAACAACGGACAAGATTGTCCAGATTCGTGACCGTCTCAAAGCTGCCCGAGATAGGCAGAAGAGCTACGCTGATCCAAAGCGTAAAGCTTTTAACTTCGATGTAGGCGACAAAGTGTTGCTTAAAGTATCACCCTGGAAGGGAGTGATGCGATTTGGTAAGAAAGGCAAGCTAAGCCCGAGATACATAGGACCTTTCGAGGTTATCGAACGTGTCAGGTCAGTTGCCTATAAGTTAAACTTACCTGAAGAGCTCAGTGGAATTCACAATGTGTTCCACATCTGCAATCTGAAGAAGTGCTTCGCTGATGAATCACTGGTTATACCACATACAGATGTGCATATAGATGAGAGCTTGAAGTTTGTGGAAAAACCATTGTCGATTGAGGATCGACAGGTTAAAAAGCTTCGAAGGAAGCATGTGCCTATTGTAAAGGTCAAATGGGATGCCCGTAGAGGACCCGAATATACGTGGGAGGTTGAATCCACGATGAAAGAAAAGTACCCTTATTTATTTCAGTAAATATCGGGCCGAGGTTTATTTTAAGGGGGTGAGGATGTAACACCTCGAAAATTCACGTCCTATAATGTGTTGACACGTGTCATATGTTTGAACGTGTGACAGAATGTTCTGAAAGGATTAAAGTTGACAGACATGGAAAGTATGTGAATATACGTGTTCGAAATGTCAACAGTGAATAAATATATTGTACATTAACCCTACATGATGCTCATACCTTCAAACGAATAAATCATGGATCATACGAAGCTAAATATGAAAGAAAGTGAGAGATTACAAACTACAGGGGTTAAATGTGTCAACATGTTTAAATTATACCTCTGAGTGACCTTTTGACAAACCCGAAGCTTTGTAACGGTTAATTATGCTCACTAGAATGCACGATATAAATTTCGTAAAGTTTCGTTATCATATGTGAAAGTTATGATCAAATTCGTGTGCAAAGGGTTAAAGCGTCAACGTTGAAAGTTAGGACTTTTCGGGTAACAATAAAGTTAACCGGGGACTTAACAAAGTGGGTATATGTTTTAAAGCCCTTATAAATCAATTATGAGGGTTCATAATGCAAGAAACAAAAGTCTAAACAAAGTTTGAAGAGCCAAGGACCATTGCATAAAAATAAAAAATTGAAGATCTGATCAGAAGGGCCTCGCGCCACGCGAAGCCCCAGGGGGGGGGTCCTTCGCGTCACGCTAGGGACTACCAGCTCCGAAAACTTTGGGTTTTGCCTGCCTTTTGCATTATGCTCGACTTTTAACCGAATTTCCTCATCTTGGACGACCCCTAGGCACCCCCTAAGCACTAGGGACACTTGTTAGTGAGTTATGGTCAGTGGTAGCCTTGTGTGTCAACATCTTATGGTGATTTGATCACTATATAAAGGACCCTTGTTGCAACAAGTTCTTCACACCATTATCTTGCACTTATGATCATTCTTGGAGCTCCAAAGCAGACTCAAGTGGTCATAATTCGTTCATAGGACTCTTGTAAGTTTGCTTAACCTTCTTTAATTGAGTTTAGCTTAGTTATTTAGCTAAAAGTCAAACCGTCGTAATTACGGTTTGACTTCGAGATTAATTAACAGTGGCTCAATCAAATCTCGAATTAAAAGTACCTTTAATTAGGTAATTATGTGGGTAATAAACCCTCAAAAGGGTTCCCCCAGATTCCCACTCTAACTAGGTCAAATGTCGGGTCAAACTTACTAATAAAAAGTCAACAGAATGTTTAAATTACAATTTATGCATAATTAGCAATGTAGAACACTTATAACCTGTTTGATCATTGATATAACTTGGTAATGAATGTAAGAACATGTCTAAACATGTTCAACCCGGCAATTTTCAGTAGAGACCCGGTTCGGGACCGAAAGTCGCATAGTTTGACTTTCGCTTTGACTTTCAGTTCTGACCCGTTATGGTATGTTTTAGAAATGCCTTAGAGCTTTATTTGGACCAGGTTACATGCTAGTATAACCCTCTGTGATTATACACCTCGGATCATTAGTTATCCAATTAATATGCATGATTCCGTTAATTGCTCATATGTTGACCATTATGCCCTTTTCACTTTAAAACGTGATTTTTGGTAATGTAAAAGAGTAGAAACCTTTGTTACTGATATATATATACTTGTAGGGCTGTAAACGAACCGAACGAACACGAACGAGGCCTTGTTCGTGTTCGTTCGTTAAGGAAATAAATGTGTTCACGAACGGTTCACGAACACTTACCGAACGAGATTTTATGTTCGTGTTCGTTCATTAAGGAAATGAGCGTGTTCACGAACGGTTCACGAACACAAGCGAACACAAATAAATTTGGCGAAAGCGATGACGGATAAAGGTGGATGGCCCAGAGAGTAGCACTAGAACTTGAATTCCTTATTGTGGAACGGAGGTAGATCATATTCGTCGATGTAAATAATGAGAAAAGAAAGAAAAAATGTGCATAAACAAGGTGAAAAAGGGTTTTCTAGTTTAATTGTTAGGGTAATGATATAAATAAAAGTTTAATAGTATAAAAGGTATAGATAAAATATATGAAAATATAAAAATCTTTAATTAAAACACGAACATACGAACATAAATGAACGCAAATGAACGAATGTTCATGAACACCTTACCGAACGTTCACGAACACAATTGAACGAACGAGACCTTTGTTCATGTTCGTTCATTTAACTAATCGAACGGAATTTCATGTTCATGTTCGTTCGTTTATTAAACGAACGAACATAAACGAACTTCCCGCCGAACGGTTCACGAACTGTTCGCTGAACGTTTGGTTCGTTTACAGCCCTATATACTTGCATACAAAATTTGACATCAGTTTGAGGTGTAGGTTAAGAGTTATGCCCGTTAGCGTAAAATGAAAGCTTTTTGTTAATAAAACGGCGTAATTAGCATATAGCCTAGTTAAGCCTACTTTTTGGTATCAAACTTAATACCCACTGATGTAATATATTATTTTGGGATTTTTTGAAGATTTTTAATTAATTTTAGGCTGAGCATAACTCATAGTCATAGGCTTAATTCGGTAATTGTCGGTTTTGCCCTTACGGGCCATAAAATGAGTTTTACATATCTAAAAGACTCCAAACCTTTTGCTACTGATTCTAAATGATAAATAAATTATTTTAAACCATCTGGAATAATAAAAATATCAGATTTCTATATAGAACCCGGAAACGGCTTCTAATCGCCTTTTTAAGCGTTTTTAACGCATAGTATGTACTAAAACTATTTTAAACATACAAAGGGTGATACCTACTAATATTTGAGGCAAATTATAATATTTTAACAGTAAGCAAAAGTCCTTAAACTAAGACTTCAGTTTTGAGCTTTTCGGCTTATGTGAAATTACCAAAATGCCCCTACGGTGCATAGTTTGGTTATAATTGACAAATTTCACATATATACAATACCCTACTGATATAACTTAGCAAATTGATTATCTTTGCTGATTACATCAGACCTGTAACTCAGGATATACTTAAACTCTTTTATAACATTGAAAATGACCAAACTACCCCTACGGGGCATAGTTTGTGTTTAAATTCATTTAGGGCATAATAAATGATATCTTACTGATATCACAACATATTTAGAGAATATTAACTCAGGAAACCTGTAAATGGCTCTCATTATTACCCGTTACGCTTATTACGCGTTCGGTTTATGTAACTAGTTTACATAAATTAGCCGAAACGGGTCAAACCTTATCGGTTTTATCTCAAAATCCAGAGTGTGTATGAAATACCCATATTAAGCAAGTCTCTGAACTTGTCGGGTCTAAATCACATTCTATCCAGTCATCGCTTAAGCGTGCGTACGAACCGTATCTTTGAAACTAACCGGTCTAAGCTTAAGCTTAATTAAAGACCCGTTAGGATTCTAATAGGTTATTATAAACCTTCGTTCCAGATTAGGAGTACCAGTAAAAACTACTTGCATTTTGCTTATTGTGACTATTACATTGCTCAGGTAAATACTTTTAACTTATTTTCCCTATACGGGCTTGGGTTACGGTATATAGAATACCGCTTGATCGGGTATCAAATCTTCCATCGTTGGGTGGTTAATTGAATAATTTGATCGGCTCGTTTAAACAGTCTTGTTACTTAAAGCCTTTGGGGGGTTAATGACCATGTCCCGGATATCCTTGGCATCATTTTACGAAATGGCCACGACTTAAGCGCGGGGTGTAGGCGTACACCTGTCAGTGCACAAAAGAATAATGTGGTGTGTCTATTGATCTTTAACCCGGACACGATCCGGGCTACTGAACGCACAAGGAACATGTAATTCGTTCACAAGATTATATATTTAAATAATTCTCCCAAGTTAAATAAAATGTTTATGCCATGTGCATCCAAACCAATTTTCAATCATTTTCCAAAATGAGTCAGTTGATTGTATTTACCAGTGTAAACTGACGTATTTTCCCAAAAAGATTAAATGCAGGTACTAAGCGTAATTGGCTGGGATTTCTCCTTAGCATCACTAGAAGTCTCACAAGCTTAAGATGCCTAAAGTCTGTTGAACTATTATTTCCATTTTATTTTCGATCCGTCTGTGGATAAACAATCGACATTTGTGATACACGATATTACCATATTATAATCGGTTGAAATTATATCTTTCATTTGCTTCCGCTGTGCATATTAAATATTGTGTTGTTTGACTATTATGTTGCCAACCACGTCACGATACTCCCCTACCGGGCCCACCGGTCAAACGTGTGGAAATCGGGGTGTGACGACAGAACATCTACGTACCTTATACGACATAATGTAACTTGACATAACGTAATTCCGTTATTTCTACTAGTTTAGTTAACTTAGCGATATCCATCGCTTTTATATATTATCGAACTCTTTGTGAATCCGTTAGCTTGACCCGTTTAAAGGTCTTTAGTGAAATCTTTCACTTTTAGCAACTATTTCTTTTGTTTTCAAATTCATTTATTCGGTTCAGTTACTCCGAATCCTCTGCTTACGAGCAAACCAAATTTCTCGATTTGAATTGCTGACCTTCACCGGTCTCACTAACTAGACTTATTAGTCCAGTTACTTTTTAATGCGATTCTACTTCACATTACATTTCTTAACCGTGATCGTGTCGCATCATGTTTAATTTATATATCTACCTTTCATTTTCGAAAAGATCACTTTTCGAATATATTGTCTTGCGCCTATCAGCGTCAAGACTTGAATCTTCCATGCTTACTATTCAATTTCCTATCGGAATTTATATTTGTAAAAATGTTATTTCTTACTAAAACTGAATTTTAGTCTAACTTTTTTTTTCTTTAACTATGTCAATTACTCATATCAAGGAAATTGACAACCCATAATTTATTGTTTTCCGTTCTCGTTTTACGCGGGGAATCGTAACAAGTTCCCTCACCTTACACTATTGTCCCGTAGGTTCCTTCACTTAACCTCATAGGCTATTTCTTTATATTTTTCACCTTTTTGAGGTGAGACCCAACAGTTCGTTTCCTTCTATTTGTGACCCGAAGGTCTTTTTGGTCCCGTAGACCTTAGCATTATTTATAATATCATAAGTTATGATGATCCCGAAAATCATCTTAAAATAGTTGAACGTAACTATAAAAAAATTTCTGTTTGCAAAATCTTATCATCTTTTAGTCATGACCCATCATCCGAGTCTTTTGACTTTCTAATCCGCGTTCCCGTCTATTGGGTTACGCATATTCTTAAAATCATACCCATCTATCAGGTATCCTTATCGAAGTCATTTTCAAAATAATCATTCTGATATGATTTTAGACTTCGTTTTAACTTATTTGGTCATCTTAGCGAAACCTTGCTTTTATTCAATCGTGTCCTTAATTCTTTATTTAATTTGTTTGACTTGTCCGTGTGAAGTTCATCACTTGTAACAGTCAACTTTTATCCCTATGCCTTAGCATTCCCATTGGTCGGTCTGTATTTTCTTTTTTACTTGATCCTTGTCCCTTCTCTCGGGCTCGTTATTCTCACGTAATACGTTTCCGTCATCCGACTTACGTTTACGTTTACTATAAAACATCTTACTTCTTTGATTCATTTGGGTACTATTTAAGTTAGTCTCATTCACCCCACCCTTACTACATCGGATGTAAATGTGTCCGCTATAAGAAGTTCATGGTATCATATGCCACTACTTACTTGACCAGAGTAAGCGATTAACACATGACACGCATGACCTTTTTATAGTTTTCACATCACGCCCTATGTAAGTAATGCCTCTATTTGTTTCTTTTGGAAACAATATCCCGAATACATTTTCTTTGATTTTTAATCTACATATGCAACTTTCAAATTCTACTTATTTGTTGCATATTACTATTTGTGCAATTAAATTTAAAGTGTGCACCTGGTAATGCTTGCCCTAACGGGCTTCTCTTGCCATTAGCCTTGTTCGCGACCGTTACGCGATTTAGGTCCTTGATGAGCATACTCTTTGGACCGTTCCTCTGTCAAATCTGCGATTTGTTAAACTCTCGTTATCCTCATATGCGAGTGTCCTTCAACTAAAACATATACAACAGTTAGTAATTTCAACATTAAAGGATGCCCGTATTTTAATACAAGGCTTTTCTACTATACGCATCAACGCGTGTAATTTCGTTGACTATATCTATTCTATATCGTTTTTATTGGTGTAACGTGTATTACACGATAACCATATGCGTTGTTCTCAACACTTTAATCATACTAAACCTTTGATATACATGTACTTACCGGATTTGCGATCAAGCCTCGAACCGAACACATTTGTCAACAACCTTGAGCTCTGATTACCAACTTGTAACACCCTTATTATTATTTAAAGGTTTTCGTATAATTTACGAAAATAAACGGGTAATTATGACTCAGTTTATTTTAAGTCCCATTAATTCAGGCTTCTTATAAACTTTATTTCCTTAAAAGCATTTACTCTCGTTTTATTGAATATTAGGTTTATTTATTTTAAATCCTAATATTTACCGGGTTACCTTTACCGCTAACGGTATTTTACCCGTGTTTTAGCATTAACAGAGTTTGATTACCAAACCCGTTTTCGGGGTGTTACAGGAATCCAATTGTGACGTAGGAGAAAGATCGACAACGTAGACACTGTTCAATGCATTCATTCTCATTAAAAATGTAGAAACGTACAGAGTTCCGGAGAGAATTTGCAAGAGCTTCGCCAGAGGAGTCAGAACTGAATTCCTCAAATGAGAACCATGACCTCCTATTTATAGGCGCGCTCCATCCGGAAGAAACGACGACCATTCGGATGATCATCCGTCCGAATGACTATGTCGATCCCTTCGGATGAACTTACACAAAATTCCTAACATTCGTTTCGTCCCGGATATAATAGAAAACGTATACAAAATTATATAAAGATCACAAACAGGTTAAGATAGACTAAATACCGACGAAAGCTACAAGCATTTGCATCTACAATAATAATAATTATCCATAACATATTAAACTAAATAATATTTAGTAGGAGAGTTATCTATAATTAATTAGAAGAGATTAAACAAATAATAATAATTATCCATGTGACATGGCCTAATACGATGACAAGTGTCCCATAAATGGTTTCTTTTATTATATAGTACTAAGTTATTACCAGGGATTGCTTCCCGGGCTAAAGAAATTTACTTATATTATTATTAATTTTGTTCATGCATAAAGGTTTGACAAATTCAAGTATTTTCTATGCCCCACCTGTCCAAATTCAAGCTGGTCTGTTACTATATAATCAAACATCTATTACTGTATCGTTTAAATGCGACTCTAAAAGTAAAAGTTGATGACCAACTGTAATTGAGCCAATTTGATATACATTTATATATATATGGGAAAGTTCATTTGAGAATAAATTTAATGTGAGAACAAAAAAAAAGGGCATATTAGTAAAATACTATTTCATTTATAACTCATATCATTAATTTTTCTCTCTTTAATTAATTAGTCAACAAATCATTAATTATCCTACATATAATCTACAAAACCTACACATATCAAAATTTTCCTACATATACCCTACACATTATAGAATTTTATCCTACACAGTCAAAATTTATCATACACACCTCGAAATATATCCTACACAACTCCTAATTTATCCTACACAACTATTAATTTATTATACACTCTAAATTATGTTTTTTTTTTAATTTGGAAAAAGTTTATATTTTGAAAAGAAGTTACAAATTTAATTTAGTTAGTTATTAAAGGGGAAGAATACAAATTAATGATTTATGTAAGTTTACCAATATACTCTTATATTAAAATTAAATGCAAATATTAAATGAAGTAAAATGAAGCATTCTTATTGGTTGAAACTTCTTCTTTTTTCTTCTTACAAAAAAAATTCTTCTCATTTGAACCCTCCACTATATATATATATATATATATATATATATATAGAGGCCGATTATCATACAAATGCGCTTATCGTACATTACGTACGGTACAATCTCAGCCGTCAGATCATCTTCCGGCATTGAAATCGCATGTTGTTTTTTTATTACAATTTCGCATGTTGTTTTTTTAACATGCGATTTCATCAAAATTACCACATGCGAAATTGTTACAAAAAAACAACATGCTATTTCATCAAAATTATCAAATGCGAAATTGTTACAAAAAACAACATGCGATTTCATAAAAAATTATCACATGCGAAATTGTTACAAAAAAACCAACATGCGAATTCAATGCGCGATAAAAGATCCGACGGCTGAGATTGGCGCGTACGTAATGTACGATAAGGGCATTTGTACAGTACTCTTTACCTCTCTCTCTCTCTATATATATATATATATATATTTTTAAAACTGCTTGTTTTGACCAGAACCCAGTTTGGCCCGAACTTTTTTTGACGTGTTACCTAACCAGACCTGACCGTTCGTTTTGCTAGCCTTAAATTATATGCCAGGAGAAGCGGACACGAAGATATCACCATGCATGCTGACATAATAATCAACAACAGCTGATAAAGAAGCTTTCCTATTTATTTGAGCGCGTTCGACAACAGAAGCAAGACTCTTTTTATCTTCAATTTGTGGAAAAAGTTTCCTTAAGGCTGAGATCCTAGCTTCACCACCGTACACCTGTATCCCGAATCACCGCCCAAAATTTTAAAACTTAGCCGACACTTGGAAGTCAAATTGTTGACTTTTTTAATGATGGGTTTTGGTAAAAAATGTGGATTTACCTTGTGAGAAGTGAGGTACAAGCGGGTACTATCGTCAAAGCCCAATGTAACGCTCCGCGTTTTCATAACTTCCCATATTTAGAAATCGTTGTTCATATTCCTATTTTGGAAACTTTGTACTCTAGTATTCGCCGTTTCGTTATAATTGTCGAAAAATCTTTACCTTAAATTTAATTCGTTATAAATATGGTTATTTATTTTATTTGTTTTAAATTAATTAATAATAAAAGTCTTGTTTGTTTTTATAAAAAAATAAAAAAAGGGAATAACCTAGTTAGTTGTTAGATTATACAAGTTAACTAAGTTATATAACCTAACCAAGTCAAATTACCTAGTTAACTAAAGTTTAAACTTAAGGGGGCCTCTTTGTGCAAATTATCAAACTTTCATTTTGAAAACAAAGAACCAGCGCCCGCATCTTGGAAATCGGTTGGTTCTACCAACTTTAATGTTATACACTTGATTATATTGAAACCTTTCGAATGCTTTTGCCGCCCAAATGATGACAACAAAGAACAGTGAGGTTGCTGTATTTAGTTCTAACACTATTACAACTTACAAGCCTACAAGGAAGCCAAACTAAATCAATAATAACCCACTGCCAAGCGTCGGACTTGAGAAACTCGATATGAACGACATCCGCACCATACCTTCTCTTCGATAACACGCGGCCGGAATGAAGCTAACGCCGCCGGAGAACTTGCAACCAAGCCTTCGGAATCATCTGGTTCGCGTCGACAACTCCGGAGGAACCGCAACTCGTCGGAGTCACGAGGACGACGTCGGGGGTTCACGACCGGGATCACGTCGACGTCATTTCGTTCCATGTTCGATAACAAGTCACCGGAGTTCACCAGAGCTTGCCGGAGATCGAAGCTCGACGGGAATCACTTCTTTTGTTTCGGTATGCTTTCTTTTATCATCAGTAGTCCTCGTTAGTTTTCGGTTGAAACTTTTATCCTTTCGTCATAATAATCAGCTAAACAAACTGATCTTCCTAGGAAAAACATATAACAGTTTATGGGTAACATGATGATACCATCTCTTCTCGGGTGTTTTGGTTCTTTTATAATCAAAAGCTGTATTTTGATTTACATTCATATATCGACATCAGTGGTGGTTTCGGGTTGGGTTAAAATGTTGATCAACTCGCGTCGTTTCGGGATCTTATTTCACTACCTTGTCGATTCGTTTTGATTTTTAAACATAAAGCCAAAGCTGTGAATACGAATTATAAAAGGATTCAAGATATTCATTTTTGGTTGTGATGTTATATTCGGCTGGGTTAATTATGAGGAAGGAGATGATACTATTGAACAAAGTATAAATGTATGAAAATCCAAACCTTTTACATCTGATGGTCACGGGTTCGAGCCGGCCATTCCCCCTTTCTTTTTATAATTTAATATTTGAGTTAATTTGATTCTATTATATCAGTAAGTGAAATTTGAAAACTGAAATAATTAATCTTTTGTCTTATTTTTTTTTCTTTAACATCAAATATTAAAAGATTAATTTATGATTTTAGTTAATTAATGATGTAATTAAATTGAAAACAACAAACATTAGGAAATTTATTTAACCAATAAATAGAGTTAAATGCTTGGTTGGTCCCTGTGGTTTGCGAAAATTGCAGACTTGGTCCCAGTGGTTTACTAATTACACGCGTGGTCCCAGTGGTTGCAATTTTTGCACTCGGGTGGTCCTTATCACTAAACTCTGTTAATTTTTCAGTTAAGTTTTATTAAATGACCAAAGTACCCTTACTTATTAATAAAAATAAAAAATGTTTAATCCCCACTTCTTCTTCTACCTCAAACCACCACCGCCTCACCACCAACATCTCCGATTGCGTATTAAGCGAGCACCTACACTCATCTTCACCACCACCATGTAACCCACACTCACCACCTGCACCCTCACCCTTTAAACCCTAACCCACCACCACTCTGATCCATCATCATCATTCCGCCATTGACAACCATACAATGACAAACCAGGGCTGCTCCAAAATCACGTGTATCACTGGTACCCACGCTTCAAATTCTGAATAAACAGGGCTGCTCTAAAATCACGTTTAGCACTGCTCACATTGAAAGGAATGGAGGCCGACAGTGATACATTTGTTTCGGTTTGCGGTTGTTAATCGTGGTGGCCAATGGTTACGAAGAAGTCGCCGTAAAATCTGGTAAATAGGGATCGATGCAAAATAGAGAGAAACAGAGGAAACGGAAATCACCATTGATTTGTGCCTGAAAATAGGGTCGGGTATTTATTTATTTCCTAATTGTGAATTTGTGATCAATGTACAGACGTTTTAAATACCCATTTTGAGTTATGTGATTTCACATTTTGAGTTATGTGATTTCACATTTTGAGTTCTGTGATCAATGCACACAAAGACCCATCAAGTTTTGAATGCCATAGTTACGTGAAAGGTCCATGGAATGATGCAACAGGCTGGTCTTATGATTATTATTGGTAATGTTTGAAATCGCTTAATACGCAATCGGAGATGTTGGTGGTGAGGCGGTGGTGGTTTGAGGTAGAAGAAGAAGTGGGGATTAAACATATTTATTTTTATTTTTATTAATAAGTAAGGGTACTTTGGTCATTTAATAAAACTTAACTGAAAAAATTAACAGAGTTTAGTGATAAGGACCACCCGAGTGCAAAAATTGCAACCACTGGGACCACGCGTGTAATTAGTAAACCACTGGGACCAAGTTTGCAATTTTCGCAAACCACAGGGACCAACCAAGCATTTAACTCCAATAAATATTAATAAGTTTTTTGTGTCATATTGTAAATATTTAGGAAAATCGTTCCCGTTCATTCGGTTTCCCAATTTTTACTCGTGCGTTATTGCAATAAATCTCCACACGCAATCACTGTGAGTATACTTGAACCCCTTTTTCGTTTACCACTTTTTGGGGTGTAACATGTTATTTATAACTTACACACAAACTTTATCATAATACATAAACATTCCTATTACACACATGCTTATTTGATTACCTGATACTTTAAACTTGGGTTGAGGACATTATGTGTTAGACTTATCATTAACTTCGTACGAGCCAAACCATGACATATATAGCGCTATAGGATTAACGACCCGCCCGTAGACTTGTGGTTATGTCATGAGCATATTCCGTTTCATTATTGGTTTGATATGTTTGACACATGCCAATTTTATTGTTTATCTCGTATCAAGAGCTTGCCACATGGAATTGTTTAAACTTATCTTTTGATACGTAGAGTTTTTTCCCAAATGGGTGTTGTTGAAAAACTTATTTACCAAAATGGGTACTTTAAAAAATATTTACCAAAATGGGTATTTTTTTAAAAACTTACTTTTCCTTACTCCAAATTTTATTGGATAAAAAGAGTTTCCTTTTATACATATATTGTTTAACAAAAGTTAAAGAAAAATTATCTTTTAAGTTGTTTGTTTAATAATTTTAAAAAACATTATCTTTTAGTTTTTTTTCAGTAATTTTTTAAAATGGAAAAACATTAAAAATATTTTCTTGGCTCATATGCAGATATGTAAAGAAGTTTAAATATTCATTCTTTTATGTAACTTATCTATAATACAATAAATTACAAATAAGAAGGTCGTCGATAGTAATATCACATTCATATTTTTATTTTTTTAACGGCAAATAATATCACATTCATATTAAACCACCATTCTATAACATCATCAAGCTAACTTTTATATAATCCGCATATATGTTTTTCGCTCGTATACATATATTCATTCGTTTATTTTAACTTGGTTGTTTTTCGCTCATATACATATATTCATTCGTTTATTTTAGCTCGGTTTAGAATAATATTGTTTACTTTTAAACTATATGCCAAATTTTCCCATTTATCCTTCTGATTAATAAAAACGATGTAGAATTTTATAACTGACGTCGAATTTTGTAATTAACATATAACTTTTTATATAAACTTGTATTTTGTTTTGTTGTAAAAGTGTAAAATTAGAGATTTAATATGCAAAAAAATAAACAAATTCGGGTCAAAATGGGTTATGACCATGTCAGCTCTCGAATATCCATGTTGCTTCCGGGTTCGTATGTCTGAAAAGATTTTCGGATTCGGGTTGTGTCGGGTTGAACCCGCTAATCCACAGACACGCCTATTCAGCACCCCTAATAAAGATACATGTAACTTACAGTACACAAAAAAAAAAATAAAACAAAATAAAAACAAAAATCTTTATAAAATTAACATAGTCATGGAAGTTGAAAAATGTTTGTGAAAGAATTAAGATCTTTTAAAGTATGTTTTAAAAAAAACATGAAGAAGAATGTTTATAAAAGAATTAAAAAAATCATTTAAAAAACTTTTATAGAATCTCACTACCATTTTTTAAGTTTACCATAATCTTTTCTTTTAACTCTTGTAAAATAATATTTTATAAAGAAAATTCTTTTTATCCAATAACATTAGGAGTGAGAAAATGTATCTTTTCAAAAAAATACCCATTTTAGTAAATATTTTTCAAAGTACCCATTTTGGTAAATAAGTTTTTCAACTACACTTATTTGGGAAAAAACTCTTGATACGTATGTACCAAACTTGTATACTCGCCTTTGCTTTTGCATTGAACTTTATTTTAAACATGTTACAGCTTGAGGATGATGATGCCATGAAATGAAGTAGCGTTGATGTCTAGATACACATATAGACGTTTAGGTTTAATCGTTGTACCAATTTTGATTATGCTGTATTGTATTTCCCTTGAACTTGATGTTATTTGATTTCCTTGTAATGTTGACAAATGAATTATGAAATGAAATCGGTTTATTAAATATTGTCACAAATAGCGTTATGATGTCTCTAGCAATCTTCACACTTCGTCTCATCCCGATGTTTCCGCCATTGGTTGGGGTGTGACACCCAAAGCGGTCAATAATAAGCCGATTTCTTCGGTTGTCAAAGGGCAACGACCCTGGTTCCTTAATTCTTCATCGGTGAACCGTGAGTTTATGACCCGCCCTTGCCATATTGCTTTACGGTATCTGGCCAGAGCCTTCTTCTCTGCTTTACCTCCACCAAAGTCACATGCTGAGTGTGCAGCCATATCCTGAAAGTTCATATTTGACTTCTAAGGTCATAACTCATAACATACTGTTTCCAATCAATAGTTTATATCGATTTTGTTACGTTTCACTTTCTTATATTGGAAAAAAAGAACCACTGTTTTCTCCACAAAACATTGTTTTAACCCAACAGTGGTTTCAAACACTGTTTAACCTAACAGTCGTTTCAAAAAACTGTTTAGCCGAACAATCGTTTCAAAAGTGGTATCAAAACACTGTTTTAACCCAATAATACCATGTTGTAAACTTAGCTAAAAGAAAACTATGTATATTTTAAACTCTAATGATTAACTGAACAATATAGATTTTATATTCCTGTTTAGATACCATGTTGTTTATGAAACTAAAAAAAAGTGGATAAGTCGATCTAACCTGATCGGACTCGTTTGAACACACATAAAAGATTACCCCTTCAGATCCGACCCGTTTGAACACACATTAAAGATTATCTCTTCATGTCCGACCCGTTTAAACACATATAAAAAATTACCCCTTCCGACTCAACCTGTTTCAACACACATATAGGATACCCCTTCCAATCCGACCCAATTGAGCACACATAAAAGATCACCCCTGGGATCCAACCCCGTTAAGAGTTATTAACCAGTCAACATTAACCAAGTTTAGGACCTTTAATATACAAACATCAGTTAGTTATATTTTACGTTAGTTATATTTTACGTGTATTTTTTACAAGTTGAGAGACTTTAACATACCAAAGTTAGGTTGAGGGACTTTTTTCGTAAAAAAAAGTAAATAGATTTTTTATGATAATAATAAAAACACATAAAAATGTGTTTTACCTAAAACGCAATGCACAAAAAACACAAAGAAATGTCTTATTTGTAAAACGCAATGGCCAGAAAACACTTAAAAATGACTCATTCTAAAACGCTATGGACTGAAAACACCTAAAAAATGTGTTTTACCTAAAACGCAATGACTAAAAACACTTCAAAAATGTGTTTTACCTAAAACGCAATGACTAAAAACACTTAAAAATGTGTTTTTTTCTAAAACGCAATAGCCAGAAAACACATAAAACTCTCTTATTTCTAAAACGCAATGGACATATAAAGCTGCCGCCCCTGGGACCCCGCTACCAGGGGCGCTGCCCCCGGACCCCCGCCATGATCGTAAAACGCAATGAGTAAATAAAAAACCCAGATCGTAAAAATGAAATTAAAGAATTTCTTACATGGATCGAAGTGATTTCTTCAACAATTGACGAATTTTGAATGATTGAAACACTTATCAGTGCTCGAATCGAACGAATCGAGTGATTATCTCCAAAATCACCGGAAAAAACGAGATTTTTTATGAAATTAGACTGGGTTTTCTTCAAAAAAGCTGAAGAACACGTTGATCGGGTGTTTGAATCATTGATTGGTGATGAAAATCGCACTATAATGTAGTGATTATTGAGATAGAAAGTGAAGAAATGGTTGAAGATGGTGGGTTTTGAAAATGGTGGGTTTTGAAGTTACTGGGTTTTGAAAAGGAAGAAGAAAGGGTTGGATTGACTAAAATACCCTTTTTCTTTATTTTAAATGTTGCCACATGTCCTAATCTTATTGCTTCCTACACTTCCCAGCCAAAATAAACTTCCTATTTGATCTTTTCCCTATATATATATATATATAGGTAAAGAGTACTGTACAAATGCCCTTATCGTACATTACGTACGCGCCAATCTCAGCCGTCGGATCTTTTATCGCGCATTGAATTCGCATGTTGGTTTTTTTGTAACAATTTCGCATGTGATAATTTTTGATGAAATCGCATGTTGTTTTTTGTAACAATTTCGCATGTGATAATTTTGATGAAATAGCATGTTGTTTTTTTGTAACAATTTCGCATGTGGTAATTTTGATGAAATCGCATGTTAAAAAAACAACATGCGAAATTGTAATAAAAAAAAACATGCGATTTCAATGCCGGAAGATGATCTGCAGCTGAGATTGTACCGTACGTAATGTACGATAAGCGCATTTGTATGATAATCGGCCCCTATATATATATGTATATATATATATATATATATATATAGGATTAGGATCAAGAGTGAATAACTTCTTGAGAGTGAACTGAGTGAACTAATCTTGACCCTTGATGAATTTTTAGATTAAAAGGGTAAGATTGACATTAGCCAACTATGTTTAATTAAAATCACTTAATTTTCTCATCTCTTAATTCTCTCTCTCTCTTTTTTAATTATTTCTCCATCATTTCTTTATCGATAGATTTTCTTTTAATTTTAATTTGAATATTGTTTTTCTTTTATTATCCGTATATGAATACATAGTTTTTAACTTTTTATAATTTTCAATAATTATTAAAAAATTTCTCTGAGAAATTGTAATTATTTTTGGGCATTAACTTTTTTTTTTGAATATGTGATGAAGTTATTTATTTTTACATACATGTGATATGTTTCGTTTTCATTAATTTCATAATATTTTTATGAATCTACTAGTGTGCATACATAATATACTATATGTAAACATTTCTCAATATAATACACAGATGTATAAAAGACTGTACACATGTGTATAAACTAACAGTTGTGTATCTTGTATAAACTGATAGTTAGAGAGACTGTACACATGTGTATAAACTAACATTTGTGTATCTTGTATAAACTGATACTAACGATACTATACACATGTGTATACACTAACAGCTGTTTATCTTGTATATACAGAAACTAGCGAGATTTTAGGGATTTTGATTATATTGTTTAATAAATGCAATTTACAAAAGACGCAAATACCCTTTGATTAATTATTTTAAAGGGAAGTTACAAAATTATAATTACAATCTTGCCATTGTTTAAAAATCTCTAGATGATGTAATCCAATGGCCTAGATTAGTTCACACAGTTCACTCTCAACCTAGTGTTCACTCTAGAACCCTACCACATATATATATATATATATATATATATATATATATATATATATATATATATATTGAGAATAGTATTCAACCTACCTGCCCTGTTTTGACTCGCCCTAACATTTAACCATTTTGACTTGTTACCCAACTCGTTTATGCCAAAAAATACCCGAATTTTGGTTATATTTTATTATTTACCGAAGCGAGTTCATCAATCTTGATGGCCATATTCCCATCCTTGTCAAATATTTCATACGCGGAACGTGTTGTCTTCTCCCATCTATCAAGAGACTCAAGCTGATGCACACTTAATGCCGTTGCATAGAATTCATCAAACTCCATTCTTCTATATTGAAGTGCATTAAGCTGCATATACATGTTTGATGTTCTAATCATTTAAAAGATAATAATACGTAACCGAATACTAAATATACACACACACACACACACATATATATATATATATATATATATAGTTTGTTTTATTAAAGATCATACCGATGTTAGAAAATCAAAGTGGTCAAAGAATTCCATTTTGTTTTTCAAAAGATAGCACCAAATAGCTTGCATCATATTGTTAATTGGTGCTATGTTTTCCGCTAATATCCAATCATTTCTTGTTGCCAACTTCAGAGAAGCACCCGTATCAATCAACATTCTGATGGAAAAACAGCAGGCATACCATGGATGGCTACATAAAAAACAATTTTTATTGAAGAAGCTGCCAAATGGGTTGAAACCTTAAAGAAAGGATATATGGAGGTGCAGACGGATTGCACATAATCATACAATTCTTGCTTATAAGTATAACTCAACCCAAAAAAGGAATTAAGGATCAAATAAAGATCTGAGATCCAAACCGAATTAGAAATGAAAGAAAAGTAAACATGTATACAACTTGAAAGCAGTAGGCAGAGTCCTATGCTTGATCGCCCACCATATCTCCGATTTATTCGAACTATAAAGACCCGAATCAATCATAACCGGCTTCCCCCTCTTGTTCCTGCATAAACTAATGCAAAAGATCAAATAACGCAGTGCAGTCTTCTTAAAAGTCAAACACAAACTATCAAACTCAGTCAGCCAGTCTTACAATTTCCAACCCAACCGACTGGTGTGCTGCACGAAATTCAAATGTTTCGGCATCACCAAGAATACAGATATCAGATCTGAAAAGGGTAATCACAAATCCACCAATAAACAACCAACAATTCATGAATCTGTTGTTCAAAACATGATCCTAAACATAACAACAGTTGACCACTTACTTTATGTACAAATCTCGACTTCATCCTGGCTGGACTCTTGTAACGCTGTTTGACCAAAGTCAAACCACTGTTCGACCAAAGTCAAACAACTGTTTGCAAAAATATGATTCTTAGTGATTCAAAAGTCTGTTTGACCAATGTTAAAACACTGTTTGACCAAAGTTAAAACGCTGTTTGACCAAAGTCTGTTTGACCAAAGTCAAACTACTGTTTGGAAAAAAAGAACCACTGTTTTCTCCACAAAACACTGTTTTAACCAAACGGTGTTTTGAAACCACTGTTTAACCTAACAGTGGTTTCAAAACACTGTTTAACCGAACAGTCGTTTCAAAAGTGGTTTCAAAACACTGTTTTAACCCAACAGTGGTTTTAACCCAACAGGGACGGAAATGGAATTTTAGTCTAAAGTATGATACAACATGACCTGCTCTGCTAAAGAGAAAAAATATTTCAAAACTTTACAAAAAAAATAAAATACCATTGCAGTCTTGTAGCGGCTCAGCTAAATGTTTAAAGAAAGCGCTCCAACGGCATTCTCTTTTAGACTGCACTTAGAAAACATAAATACATAAATAGTAATATGTAAGATATCAATTATTTTTTGAGCAAGCATTAAGGCACTTAATAATCTCTGCAAATTGGCAGGTTTGTGGGATATGAGTATTGAATAGAGAACAATACCTGACAATACCGCACCATGTCATACAGATTTTGCAACCCATAATTCTCATAGAAAAACCATGGAACTCTGCACAAAGAGTGATTTCTAGGTATCATTTAAACAAACAAACTTATGAAACAAAAGAAGTGATTATTACATATATCCCCCTATTAAAAGCCTTTATTATGTATTTACCCAGCTTCTAAAATTAATTACATATTTCTCCTTCTTCTAATGAAATTACCTTGTTACCCTTTTGTATTTCCTTTCCAAAGAATCTGGTAAAAATATGCTTCCATTCAAACAACAGTTCCCTTCGCAAACCCTAAACAATCTACATCAACATCAGTTTGGTTTAAATTTTCCTTTTCAAACAATCTCGTAAGTCGATAATTTCACCGGGTGTCCTCTGAAGTGAGTTTCGTACAAACAGACTAATGGTCAGTCAGAAATTTATAAATTATGGTTCTCTTTCAAGTATTCAATGATTCTTTTTTATTTTTACTTTGATTTATAACTAGGTTTAGTTCATAAAATTTCGAATTAGAATGTTGATTTCAGTAAGTTTTCAGTTTTACATGAACAAGAAGAGGGGTTTTAAAATTGTCATATAATAATGAACCATCATCTTTATTTTGTTGAATAATTTATGATGTTCTTGATTTGAATTTAGGGTAGAGCTCAAAATCCAAGATAATTTCCATATTATTGTTGTAGCTGTATGATTCTGCATTTGATCTTTAGGAATAGTACTTGTGGGTTTGATGTTGAACTAATAGTTGACTCATCACACAAAGACAACATTTTAAAAGATACCCTCAAATTTCTTCAAGGTAAAGTCGGGTCAGAAGGAAATGATAAGAGAGTTTATGGTCACACAAGTCAGTGTAGATGGGTTTGGCAACGAGGTTACTGCAAAAATGCTTTTGGATTTTCATGAAGTAAAATATGGTCAGATATGGAGAAGTAGGTTAAAAAAGTCTTAAGACACCAACCAACACGAATCCTGAATTCGATGTTGAGGTTGACCAAATCAAGATCGTCAACGAGATCCCAATTCGGTCTGTTAGAAGCTGCAAGAAAAAAAGGAGCTGCTTACTAGCCAAGATAACTTTGTTGTTGGTTGACTTTGTTAAGGGTTAGATAAATATGTAATAAGTTCATTAAGGGTAAAATAGTAATTTAATAAGAGTAATTTTAATGAAATGGGTAAATATGTTATATATATGGTTTAGGAAAGGGAAATATGTAATTGATTTTAAAGGTTGGGTAAATATGTAATAAATGATCTTAGCAAGGGGATATATGTAAATGACCCATGAAAGAAAACGAAAGCCATCCAACAATTTATACCTAACCTAAAGGTGGGTCAATTTGAGTTATGTTTTATCCCTAACATGTCAAATGGGTTATGGTTTAACTAAAAAGGATATGGGTCAAATGGTATTCAAATGAAATGAATAAAATCTTGTAAATCACATTATTAAAAAAAAATTCAGATTATTACTATTAAAATAATGTAGTTTTTGTAATCATATTTTACACATCAGTTATCTATAATTTTTTAAACAGATGAAGAATGTTTTTACATTCACTTCTGACTCGAATAAAAATTACTCATTTTGACATGAACATATTTGGACCTGTTACCCAACCCGCCCATATTGCCACCTCTACTTATACCTGTCTAGGCACATCATCAGGCCTAAAGTAGAGTGGACACTCAGAAGGAAGCCCGTCCCGACCTGCTCGACCGCTTTCCTGAAATAATAAGAAGTTACAGCCAATAAAATTGCTTGCTATGAATAAGCTTTTTAGGAGGATGCAAACCTGATAGTAAGTCTCCATTGATTTACCTAGGCTGTGATGTATGACAAATATGACTATAGCAAATTAACGTGTAAGATAAACATTCTAAATCATACAAGCTAAATATAGTAATGAATACTGACCATCTGGTTTATTTATTCCCATGCCAAAAGCCACCTGTCAGAAAAGCAGAGCTAAATTTATTAACGGATATTACATCATGGATTTAAAGGTAGTTTTGCCAAACATACCGTCCCGACAATGACCTGCAACTTGCTATTGCTCCACCTGTTGTAGAAGCATAAGGTTTTCTTTACTATATGTATGAAAAATATATATTTAAAATCAAATTTGACAGTTTCAGCAAAACACTGGTAAAAATCTATAGAAAAAAGGGGGTTAAACTACATTTACCGAATATGGACTTTTTCACGAGCATTTACATCCATATCTGCGTGATAATAGTCGGCTGAAACTCCTCTCTCTCGCAATTCCTTTGCAACCTATATTTCTTGAGCATGAAAGAGTATAGTAAATATAATACATGTGCATGATAGCATGAGGGTGACGATACATTAAGTTAAACTTATTTGAGTGCGACACATACCTGCTCACATTCCTTCCCGGAGAAACAATAAACAATTCTAGATTCGTTGTTTGCATATGAACTCTGTATGAAGTCAGCAATGTCATCAATGACCGCCTTTCCAACAGAAGATTTCTCCCGAACCTGCGATGTCAGCAATACAGTTCAATGACTCATGATGTAAAAGAGACTAATGCAAGAGTGAAAGCCATGATCGTAACAACTTTACCATATAAAAGAGATTTGGCATGTTGACCGTGCTAACAAATTTTATGCATTTTGGAATGTTTAGCATCTCCATAAGATCTAACTGGACCTTCTTTATAGTCGTAGCCTGGATAGAAAACAAAGCATAGAAATATTAAAAACTAAACCTCTTTTATCCCAATGTAACTTCACATGTATATAAGCCGGACCCAAAACAATGTAGATGTGGAAAAAGACATACAGTCAAAGCAATAACAGGAACATTGGGAAATTGAGTCTTCAATATACCGAGATTCTTGTAGTCTGGACGGAAGTCATGGCCCCACTGGCTACAACAATGTGCTTCCTGCAAATTACCGAACATATTTCTCAATAATTTATTTATTTTTTGTTCATATTTGACCCTATTTTTATTTAGAGACTATACGAAAAGTAGAGCTCACGTCAATTGATATCAATGAAAGACGGCCAACATGATGACACTTTTCAAGTTTGGACACAAATCTCTTGCTCTTGGAAACCTTTTCTGGTGTAACATACAATATTTTAAGGTCCCCTTCACCCTTTTCAAGAGCTTTATATACAAACTTTTCATTGTCCTTGCTAGTTGTTGAGGTTAGCATAGATGCTGGGATCCCTAAAGCAGTCAACCCCATGACCTGAAAACATATATATCTTTACTATAATGTTATTCTAATACTTACTACTTAATGATGAAACGATAGTACGTATACGATATCACAATAAAAAGGCACCTGATATTGAATGAGAGAAAGCAAAGGACTGATGACAAGGGCAATTCCGGGACGTAAAATAGCCGGAAGTTGGTAGCAGAGACTCTTGCCTCCGCCAGCAGCCATAATCACAAGCACATCTCTTTCACTCATGATTGCATTTATAATCTGATAAACGATTTGTAATTTTTTTATGGTTAATATTTGTAACAACCCACGTTTTTGAAGACAAAGTACAAGTCAAAGTCAAAGTCAAAGGAAGAAAATATTGCTAATTGCGATCTGTCACTCCTTGCATAATTATTGATTGTACTCCTTGACTTGTAACCGATACTCTAATTTGAATTACTTTAGTTGTATTATGTGGATTTCATGTTAACAAATCGCAGTTTATTGCTAATCGACTTATCGCTAATCGCATTGCAACTCGAATTACAGGTTATGGGTATTGTTTTACGTGTGTGTGCTATTATGTGTTACATGTGCATGTTTATATTTATTTTGGGATGATAATCGCAAACGAAATCGCAACTCTATCATAACGCAATCTCATCGCAAAACACAGAATGGGTATGATTAGGTTTATGACTGTTAGTTAGGATATTTGGGTAATTAATGTGAAATACTATCGCATCGCTTACTCGCAACGCACAAAACAAAACATCGAAATGCAACTCGCCGGAGACGTTCGACCGAATGACCATTCGATCGAATGGTTATCCGTCCGGCTGACCATCCGATCGGATGGCCATCTGATCCGACTGTCCTCCAATCCGCCACACTACACTTCCTTTCATCTTTTGGCATCTATAAATAGCACCTGTCATATCACTTGAACAGTGATGTAACAGCTCTTGTGCGACCAACTCACTTTTGGCTCTATTTCTCTCGATTCCTCAAAATTCTTGTAAGTTCTCAACCCAAATCTTGTACATCTATCATCTACACACACTTCTTCATCTATTTCACCATCAAATCTTCACTTTTAACCATGAAATCGGTTGGTTTGAGGTGTTCTAGGATGATGTCATCATGGGGTTCTTATGAACTTCAAGACTTGACCTCATTCCACCAAGAATAATTCAGATCTAAGAGATTTCAACATGTTTAAACACTGATTTCACATAAATCTAAACATTTTCAAGATTAAAAGGATTAAAAGATGTTTTCATAACTTTCTTTCAACTCTTACACTCATACACTCAAAACCTATGGAATCGGAGCTCATTCGGGCCTTCCACTCATTCTCTAGTGATGCGTCGGTCTGAGATTTGATTCCTATCCATGAGATAACCAACTTGACGGGTTGAACAGGAACAACCGTCAAGAACAGTTGACTGGTCAGAATGGGGTGATTCCCGTCCGATCGGAGGACTTGGACTTGAAGGAGTTCCCGTTGTTCAACACGTGGTCATGGTGTCTCGATCAAAGTGCAAACTTCCCAACTTAACAAATTTCAAAACGACCAAGTCACCACATGGACTGCCGTCAGATCGGATTGCCATCTGATTGAATGACAATCCGATCGGATGACTCATGGTTTCAAAACACTTGAACTTTTTCTACAAACTTTCAATATCAGTTTCCAGCGAATGGCCATCCGATCGGACGACCATCCAATCGAATGACCATCCTGCTGTGAACTTGCTCTTCGTAAAATGTCTCACTGGATGGATCGCCATCCGACCGAACGACCGTTCGACCGGATGACCTGAAAGGTAGAGATGCTTCTCTATTTCTAAAATGCTACAACGAAAACTTCAAAGCCATCATACACAAACATATCCATCCCAAACGAATGGCAAACCGACCGAATGGCCATCCGACCGGATGACCATCCGTCCGGATTGCCATCCGATCGGATGACCCTTCGTCACTCTACCCACATGGACCATTTAACGCACCGCTCATCGCTTACACTATCGTTATGTAATCTGGCTAATCTCTCAGCGCTCCCTTCAATCCAAGAGAGTGTTTATTTACTTGTCACACCCCGATATTTCCACATATTACCGGTGGGCCCGGTGGAGAGTATCGTGACGTAGTTGATATCATAATATTCAAATACTCACAGTTTAATGCACAGCGGAAGTCTTGGTAGAAAATATTGTTACAAACCGAAATTCAAAGTATAAATAAATATTACACAAACGGTTGTAAGTGGATCCACAAGCGGATCTAAAACATAATGCAAAATATTGTTCGACAGACTTTAAGCACTAAGAACTTGCAAGATTCTTGAACTAATGCTCAGAAGCTTCCAGCCAATTTCGCGTAGTACCTGCCACTTATTCTTTTGAAAAATACGTCAGTTTACACTGGTAAATACAATTAACTGACTATTTTGAAAACATTTATGATAATTGATTTAAATGCACAAGGCACAAATATTCTTTTATAACTTGGGACAATTATATAAAATAATCTTGTATACAGATTTATATGTTTGTCGTACGTTCAGGGCCCGGGATAGAAGCCGAGACAAGATTAATAGACGCACCACTAATATAAACCCACAAGAAGTTATCCTCACGAGTGGGTATATCATTTTACATACGCAACTTTCAGGTGTATGCCTACACACCGTGCTTAAGTCGTGGCCATTTCAAATGAATGAGCCGAGGACATCCAGGACACGATCATATTAACCCCCAAATACTTAAATCAAACAAAACATATTAAAATGGGTTATCTCAATGATTTAACCACTAATCTATTAAATATTCAATACCCGACCAAACGGTAATAATTTACCGTATCCCAAGCCCGTATAAGGGAAAATAAGTTAAAAGTATTTACCTGAGCTTAGAAATGTAAATTAAACTCAGCAGTATATTCTACTCAACAAGTGTAGGTAGCTTTTACTGGGCTCCTAATCTGGAACGAATGTTATATTAACCTATTAGATTACTAATGGGTCTCA
Source organism: Helianthus tuberosus (assembly GCA_030545235.1). Taxonomy (NCBI): domain Eukaryota; kingdom Viridiplantae; phylum Streptophyta; class Magnoliopsida; order Asterales; family Asteraceae; genus Helianthus; species Helianthus tuberosus. Next base: position 80,121,486 of record CM060429.1, on the reverse strand, counting down.
TTTAAGTTCTAAGCTTAGACCGGCTAGTTTAAAGAAAGGTTTACGGTACGAAACGCAAGATTAAGCGGCGACCGGAATGGAATGTAGTTTAGACCCTACAAGTATGGAGACTTGTATAAAATGGGTAAAATAAATACATTATGGATTTTGAAGTAAAAAAATGATAAGGTTTAACCCGTTTCGGTTAATTTATGCAAACTAGTTACATAAACCGTACCGAACGCGTATGTGTATAACGGGTAACCGGATGAGTCAAGTACAAGTTCCATAAGTTATTATGCTTAAAATATGTTGTGATATCAGTAGGATATCTACAATTATGGCCAAAAAGAAATTAAAACCAATTTAAGCCCCGTAAGGGTATTTTGGTCATTTTTAAGTTTATAAAGGAGGTTTAAACATAAACTGAGGTTCTGGTCTAAAACATTCAGTAAAAATATTTATTTTATCATATTACATCAGTAAGATATCATACATATGTGAGGTTTACCATTTATGGCCAAACTATGCACCGTAGGGGCATTTTGGTCATTTCACATATGCTTTTAAGGACAAAATTGGAAGTCTGAGTTCAAGACTTATACTTACTGTTAAAGTATTAAAATTTCTTTATGAAATCAGTAGGTAACAAGTCTTAGGTGTTAAATATGGTTTTAAACCATACTATGCACCTAATTATCGTAAAAGTCGGTAATTGACGATTTTTGAGATGTTTATGAAATCCTGAGATTTTGATCAGCCTTTAAAGTTTAAAATATTTTATTTAACATATAACATCAGTAGGAAAAGGTTTGGCATGTTAATCATATGCTAATCTCATTTTATTAACAAAAAGGGTATTATCGTCATTTACCGATTTATACGAGAACTCAATGATATGGTCAGTTTATAATCAGACCAAAAATTCAAAAAATCCCTAAAAATAATATTAAAATAGTAGGTAATTAGTTTGGTGCCAAAATTTAGGTTTAAACATGATTTATGCTAAAAATGCAATTTAATTAATAAAAAGTTTTCATTTTACGATATCTTGCATAACTTTAGTTTGAGACCAAAAAATGATGTCAAATTTATTTGGCATGCTTATATATCAGTAACAAAGGTTTTTGTATGTTCATATATTAAAAAATCTCGCTTTTATAACATAAGGGCATAATAGTCAAGTTTTAAGCAATTCACGGAAACATGCAAATGAACTCTAAGTTCTAAGGGACCATATAGTATAAACTCAGAGGGTCATACTAACATATAATATGGTCACAAAGGAACCCTAAGGCATAACTAAACTAAGCTAATTCGGGTTAGAACTGAAAGTCAAAGCAAAAGTCAACTTTTGCAACTTTCGGTTGCGAACCGAGCCTAAACTCAGAATTGTCTGGTTGAACACGCCTAAACATGTTCTTATATCATTTACCAAGTTATTAAAGTGATAAAACTGATTTTATTGCTTCTACATTATCAGTTATGAATTTTATTTAAAAACTGACCCGTTTGACTTTTATTTTAATTACTTTGACCCGGAAATTAACTAAGTAAACGTGATAATTAGGAGGTGCCCTTTTAAGGGATTATCACCTACTTAATTATCAACACATAGCCACTTTCAATTCGAATAATGGCTGGACCGTTAATGATTAAACAAAAAGTCAAAGTATAATTACGATATCTTTGACTTTCGGTCCTTAAACTAAATAAAACTTAACTATAGAAGCTAAGAACACTTACAAAGGTCCTTAGCATGAAAATTTGAACTTAGAGAGCTTCCTTTAGGTCCAGGATGCTCCAGATATGAAGAAGTGAAGTAAAAATGAAAGTGCAAGTTCAAGTGATCAAACATGAGAGCCATTTATAGGAATTTGGAGGTTACTAAGATCATTCCAGCTGTTAATGGGAGTTACCAGATGTTCACAAGTGTCTTAGTGTCAGTAAAAACTGTTTACAAGCCCTTGGTATTGCTCAGAAGCCATGCAATGGCAGTGTAAGAGCTGCAACATGCAGCTGTCCTGAAATTTGTCGCTGGTACCTTCTTCGCGGCCCGCGAAGATATTAGAGATGGCCTACGCGGCCCACGAAAACCCTTGACTCCGGTAAAAAGTTTCCAAACTTTTCATTTTCAGTCCCTGGGCCTTTATAATTCGAAATAACTTTCGTTTATTGCACTATTAACCCCCATAGTTAACTTTTAAGTGTCTTGGGTCATAAAATAAACATTGTTAAGCTTCCGTTCAGTTCCGGGATCAACCGAAAGGTATTATTTTCATATGTTGTCTCTTTTAATCCTTTTCTTGGGATTTGCAAATTAAATCATTTAATTGAACCGAAACTTCATGAAATCATTATCCGATATTCATGAGAGTATAATAAAATATTACAAAGCTTCAGGATCATTAACAGGTCACTCAGAGGTAAAAATTTAACATGTTGACACGTTTAACCCCTGTGTTTTGTAAACTTTTGATTTTAAGCACAAACGGCTTCTTGTGTCCGACAATTTATCCAATAGATAATACGAACATCATATGAGGTCAATCAGAGGCACAAGTTTGGCATGTTGACATTTTTGGCCCTTCCACATACATCTTTACATTGTTTGACAATTTTAGTCTCTCAAGTTAACTTTTAACACGAACAAGGTTTATGACACGTGGCATCACTGTATTGGACATGATTTTGCGAGGTGTTACATTACTAAACACAATCTGTGAGTATACTCGATCCCTTTTTGTTTTAAGCACTTTTGGGTGTTACATACGTTATTTATACTAAATCACCTCGATCACATAACGCAAACACTTTTATACGCTAACCGTTACTGCATGTTATACGATGAATGCTTGTATGTTATGTTTACACAGTGATTGTTGCCTGACACCTTAGCAGCGATAGTACTATAGTTTGGACTCAGCACCTGTCGTGGACGGGGGTTGCTAAGGGTATTTCTTCACGTGTCACAGTGGTGATATGTGTTGCGCACTCTACAACTCGCAGTCACGTCTGTGCATATTTCATTGTCGATAACCTACTTGCTTCACCTTTTACATGTTACATGCTGGTTATACGTAAACCGCTTTCTCTACCTACTATACTATTAAACTTGTATGCTCACCTTTACACTATGTGTATTGACCTCTATTTTAACGTATGTGACAAGTGTTTGAGATGCTAGGATGCTTGCTATGTGAATCAAGCTAGGAAGGAGTCTAGAAACTAATATAATAAAATCTGAGTTGTCAAAACAGTTTTCTATTTGTCTTTGAGAATAATTGTCTGTAATAACTGTGCTACTTTATATGTTACGGTATGGGACGTAATGATTTAAAATATTTGGTAATCATAGTTGTTATGGAATCTCTTGGACAATATGTTTCGCTCAGTGCCGCGCCCCGATGATTCCGCCATCGGTTGGGGTGTGACAGATTGGTATCAGAGCCATAACTATAGGGAATTACTCGACCTAGTCTGGGTCGACGTCTTAGAAATGACCTAGTCTATAGCCTAAGTACCAACAGACCGACTTGTGCAAACCCGGTAGGGGTTTTGTACGAGCTTATTGCTTTTCTCGCTTGAACACGCTAAATACTACACTCTCGCACGGACATCGCACATTACCGCTTCGAGCAAGGTCAGCCTTTCCTAAGGCTGGCAACTCGCACAATTTTCGAAATTCCTCGCGTAAGTAGGTGATCTGGTCGAGACTAGGTATGAAGCCGCAAACTCTCGATAAGATCGCTAGCCGATGCGACCTTTTTACTATAAACACAATGATTTGCGTTGAATAATAAGAGAGTGAAATCCATACTTCGACGCAATTCTCTCTCTATCTCGTGATTCTATCACAACAAACAGGGATGCAGTAGCTGAGTTAGGGGTGAAACCCAAATCTTGGTGACTCGTTCCGCTCTCGATTTTGGTTTTACAAAACTCACACCAAAGTCTCGACGAACTCCAACGACTTGAGTCGCACTGTAACTGGGAGGATGCGTGCCGTTCGCCCAAATTGAGGCGAGAGCACAGTCCTTTAGGCCAAAGTACGCACTTGAGGTCCTTGTGAATAGTCAAATCACTTTGGGTAGTCAACGTCTAGCACACCCGAGGCATTCTATTCGCTTTTATGAGTTTTGTTTCTGAGATCGCAACTGCCGACTCTGTGAATTATCGAATTTATGTGATTTTATGTGTTTATGTGTTTCGATTTTGGTGATTTATACGCTTTTCGTTGTTCGCTTTGATCAACACACACAACTCGCACTACACATTTACCTCAATACGCTAAAAAATCACACACTATACTCGCTATGCTACTCGCTACTCGCACTCGCAACTCTCGACCGCTTTACGCTGCTGTGAAAGATAGGTGAATACGTTCAAAATATAGTAAAGATGTGCTTATGTGGACTACGTGCTTCCGTGCTTACGTGCTTATATGGATTATGTGCTTACGTGTTTGTGCGATTATACGTGTTCCTGAGCTTTATATAAGTAGCTTTCGGTGAGATAATAGACTATACTCGACTTAATCAACATTGTGTTTGAGTCCTGTGACGATGTCTGTTGCAGACGATGTCGTCATTCGGATCTCACACTGCTCGCCGAAACCATGAGAACAAACGCATCGCTGCTCTCGTCGAAAAGCAGATAGCTAAGGTCATTCCGCAAATTGTCAGTGAGCTTAACGAGAACGCTAACAAGTCCTCTGAAGAATCTAGGACGGATGCTCCTAAGGTACTTTTAGCTTCAAGCAGTTTAAAGCCTGCGGCCCTAAAGAATTCACTGGAGAAGACGGACCTACTGCCATGTTTCAATGGTTCGATTTGATTGAAGTCACTCTGCGCCAAAGCGGCTGTCCTGATAATCTCCGCACTCTTAACGCTACTGGCGTTTTCTAGTCCAGGGCTCTGGACTGGTTGACTGCCGAAAGAAACAAGCGCGGAAATGATGCAGCCTATGGGCTTACATGGGACGAGTTGAAGGACATCATGATGAAGGAGTTTTGCCCTCCCCACGAGCTTCAGAAGCTGGAGGACGAATTCTGGCACATCAAACAAGAGGGTGGCGACAACGCTGATTTAATGTCTCGCTTTAAGCAGCTGAGTCTCATCTGTCTGGGACAAGTTACTACCCCTGATATTAACATCAAAAAATACATCCGTGCTCTACTGGATTGTGTTGCAGACTTTGTGCAGGCCGCCAAGATGACAACTATTAAGGAAACCTACCTGCTCGCTGCAGAGATCAACGACAAGCGAGTCAGGGCTGGTTATTTAGATAAACTGCCAAAAGTCTTCATCAAGTCACCGCTGCACCCACCACTGAAATCACCGCATCGCAATCTTCAAAGCTCTCACGTCGCAAGAGAAAGAACAACAACTCCAGCAACAAGAACTGTGCAGTAACCGCTGCTCCACTCCAAGCTGTACCTGCCCAACCGCAACCTCAAAACCGCCAAGTAGCGGCGCCAGTGACCAATGCACCGCCAGCCAAGCGTGCATATACTGGCCCATACCCGCTCTGCCCTACTTGTACCTATCATCACCCGGTTGGAATCGCGTGCCGGTTTTGTGTTCACTGCAACCTGTACGGCCACTTTACAGCTAATTGCCGTACCGGTCCTCGCCAAGCTCCAGCCCCAGCTCCAGCTCCTGCTCTACCAGCTCCTCAGGGCCAAGCTAGCTGTCACACCCCAACCAATGGTGGAAACATCGGGGTGAGACGAAATAGATTGCAAGAGACTTCATAACACTATGTGACAATATAATTTAATTTTGATTTCATAAATTTACTAAAAATGTCATACAATAATCAAATACGAACAACATTGTTTCCAAACACATAATACAAAATTGATTAATCTAAGTGTGTTTCTAAGTCCACTTAATACTTGTTTCTTCACTTAGCATCATCTTGTCTATCGAACCTGCAACATGTATTAAAATAGAGTTCAATGCAAAAGCAAAGGCGAGTATACAAGTTTTGATACATAGCATAAAAATGGTTTTAAAATAGTCTAAGGCTCGTATCCAACATGATTCACAATATGCAAGTTACTAGTATGTCGTAACGGTGTCAAGTATATGTTCAAACCCAAGAATCCAATGCGTTAAAATAGCCTATCCCCGGATAGAATAAAAGGGAGGTTAACATGTTTGATTTAACAATACCCCAAGAATCATGGGCGGTGCATTACCCCTATAGCGCTATAATTGTTAAGGTGGGCTTGTACGAAGTTAATGAGCATATAGACACCAAAAGTTTAACATCACATATGAGATTAACAAGCATCATATAGTTTCATGTTCAAATGTGGATAGAGAGTGATTCAAACAGTTTCAAAGTTTCGTGAGTTTAAAATAGAATACATGTTGCACCCAAAGTGTTTAAAAGTAAAAATGGGTTCGAGTATACTCACAAAATTGCATATGCTTTCCGATTTATCCAATTGTGACGAAGTTGTTGAGACTAGAAAGTTGAATATGTTGGATTTGGAGTTTGAAGAGATGGTTACACTTGGTTTATGGGTTTGGAGTTTAAAGTGCATGAAGAACAGACATATGTGAAAATAATCATCTTGTACACATAACACTTGTTCTTGACACTATGGAAACTCAAAAGAGTTTGTGTGTTTTCATGGATTCAAAGGTCCATTAGAGTCATAACAAGTGCATGGTCATAGATGTTGTAAAATATTCTTGACAAGTACCTACTAAGTTATAATCAAGTTTAGTTACTTAGATATATATATATATGGAACAAATATATAATATAAAGATTACAAAGTCCTATGGTTCAAGCATGAGGTAGGAGATTAAAGTCTCCATTTAGGCACCTATTTGTGTCACAAAATTCATACATGAGGTAGGAAGAACAAAGCTTCCATTTAGGTACCTCTATTGTTCACCACTACACTTATTGTTATAAACAACAAGGAGGCTCATGAACTTACAAGAAATAATGAAATAAAAACAACTAATCTATGGAAAAACATCAAGTAGTGAGTGGATTTCTATGAAGGATAGCCCAAGCTAGTCCAACTATCACACATTTATCAAGCTTCATGCTTGAACACTACTTGTGGGTAGAACCCTAACTAAAACAGAATGTTTATGAGGTTTTAACCTCTGATTTAACATTTCTCAGCCTTGTTTTAAGCCCAACTAACCATCCGATTGATTATGAGCATTAGGACATAGCTTTGAGATGAGATTTACTCAAGTTTACTAAGTTTAACAAAGGTTAGATGAAAACAGAAATGAACAGCCCACTTTGGAGCCTATTTGGGGACATTCCAGACCTTGGTTTTCCATGGAAAACCTGTGGAAATGTTCCTTAGGTCAATCCAAACAAGTAGGAAGAAGAATCAATGAAAACAGACAAGAAATGAAGAAGTTATGCTTGTTCTAGTGTCTTGATACGATTATGCTCGTTTTTTTGATTTGCAGCTGATTAAAGAGGGATTTGAGAGTGTAACTGTGGGTTTGTAAAGTGAAAAATGTATGGGAGAGGTGTGGGTTTTATAGGGGAGTGTTGGTATGGGGTTTGGTGAGCATTAAAGGTCCTAACACAAGTTTAAACCTTAAACAAACACAAATCCCGCTCAAATTCGCGAGCTGATTTGGGGAGTCTGATTTGGGGGTTCTCTCGTGGGCCGTGAAGGTTTCGAAGGGGGTCTTCACGCCCGGTGAAAAGATCTGATGACCAAGTTTCATTAAATTACAAAATGGTCCCTGAAGTTTATTATTTAGGGTTTTTAGGTGTTTTAAGGGTTATTTTTGCCATATAAGCATAGTTTAAGGACAAAATAAGTATGGAGAACATAAACCAAGTATAATTATGCGTATGAGTGACGTATTTAAGTGTCGTATACGATCAAAAGACGTATTAAATATGAGTTTCACATATTTGCTAGATTGGCACATAATTTCCAAGAATTACGAATATGAATCAATTGTTTCACGAAATCAAACGTATGAATATGTAGAGAGTACGTATAACACAAAACTAACTAAATATGAGTTTTATTTCTTGAATCAAGTCCCGTATTTTACAACGATGATGATGAAAGAGTGATTACAAGAACGCAAGATTTCCAAAAGTGGAAATACAAGTGATGGTTTCTAAATATAGAAAGTATGAAAACGCAGGGCGTTACAGGCTCCCCTCCTTTAGGAAATTTCATCCCGAAATTTATTCAAGAGGAAGACTTGAAAGAGTGGAAATTAAGACTTGGAAATTTTGAATTATTTTGAAAGGGTGAAATTTTGAAGAGCGGTAAAACAGGTTTGTAAAAGAGTTTGTTTGGCTAAAATGGTTTTGAGGCATAAGCATGAGTGAAACATATAGGTGTATATATATAGGTAAAGCGAGTCTAAACAAGTTTGAAAATCATAAGTTGGATATGTATTAAAGGGGTGTCACGTTAAGAAGGAGAATCTTTGTATCCAAAACGGTTTGCATTTTGTGAAAGTGGAGTAGTTTGCATAGGAAGTGTAAAGTCACACATTTTCAACATTTGTCCATTAGGAGGAACGAGAGGGTTTGGTATTTTGACTAAAGTGGTAATGGTCTACTAAGTATGTTTACACCAGAATAAATAATAGAAAGGATAGTTTTAAAGGTAAGGAGATAAGTTAGGATTCGAATGTTTAAACAGACTTGATTGTGAACAAGGTTCGTATAGAAGAAAGGGATAATGGTGAATAATATGAGTATAGAAGTGAACGATTGACTCTTAAAGGATGCAAGTATGAGAATGGCATAAATATTGAATAGACGAAAGCAGCATGCAAAAAAAATGAAGTCTCGTCGCGGATAATAGGATATAGCGCGTTTGTGAGTTGTTTAAAGTTTAAATTAGGTCCAAAAGGTCTGCAAAACACTGGATTTCTCATGGCACGTTTTACGAAAGTTTGATAACATGATGAAAACACTTATATAGGAAGTACCAGCGGCGTATCCACCATGTTTTGACCATATCACGTCCGTTTCGTATTCGGTGTTATGTTACGTTCCGTGTCTTACCATACGCAGTATCACACTCTATGGTTCTCATACGTCCATTACCATAATCCCGTATGCACCCATGATTATAACAATCGTTGCATGATCTGCATAGCTTGTACTAGTTGAGTATGAATCAAGGTAGACATAAATTTTTAAAATAAGATTGTGTGCATATGAAAGCGTAATATATAAGCATGTTTACGTCCTAAGTAGTATAAGACCAACGTAAGAAAATCCCTCGGGTTTCGCTCGTGTATAGGTGCGAATGTATAAATTTTGAGTATGAACTATTCATGAGCATACGCATGTGAGCATAAACACAAAACGCATGTCGAGTATAAGCATAATCATAAGCATAACATGTATGAAAAATGAGTACAAATGTGAGTACAGTTTGAGTACAAACGGATGACGTGAGTATAAACGCAATTCGTGTAAATGAGAGTATAAACACAAGTACGAGTATAACAGAAATCGTATAATCGTGAGTATAAATGCGCGTACGAGTGTGAATACGAGTATAAATATGAGTATAAGTATAAACACAAATTGCGTGAGCATGGACATGTGTAATAATATAAGTATAAACATAGGATGCACGAGCATGAATATGAACGTGAATATAAGTGTAAGACATGATTGTTCGAGTATGAATAGAATGTATAAGTATGAATACAAGTGTAGGAACAATTGTATAAGTGTGGATAAAATATATGGATGTGAATATAAGTTTAAGCATAGTCGTATAGGTATAAGTATAAGTATGATGTATGAGTATAAAGATGAATATGAATATTAGTGTAAACGTAACTGTATAAATGTGAGTGTAAGTATAACTGTATTAATATAAATATAAACTTAGATATAAGTATAATGTAAATGTATAAGTTGTGAACATGGGTATAATATAAGGTGTATGAATATGGATATATGTGGAAGGATGATCTTTGTAAATATGAATATGAGTATTATGTATAAGTATCAACCTGATTGTGAATATAAGTGTAAACATGAATGTATGAGGATAAACATATTTATAAACGTGTAGTGTATAAATACGAATATGAATATAAATATAAGTATAGACGTGAGTGTATAGGTGTGAATATAAGTATAGACGTATAATGGTATGAATACGAATATAAATTTGAATATAAGTGTAACATAAATGTAAATATGAGTATATTATAATACGAATATTAGTATAAGGGATTATGATTTTGTATACGGTATTAGTCGTACTACATGAATTTAAGTACGTAAAAGATTAAGAAGTTTCGAGTATAAAAGAAAACAAAAGGAGTAGTATTTGTGAAACTTTCGGCATATATAAACTAAAACACGTAAGATGATAGGCATGTATTGTCGTTTGAGCAAAGCATGAAGTTTAATTAAAATCAAAATAGATTGAGTTGACATGAAATATAAAGTCTAGTTTGTAAAGGCAAAGAGAGTATAAAATATCTATTGGTTATGTGTGTTGTTCTTTGAGAAAGATTGGAAATGCTACTCTTATTTTGAAAGGATTTACATACGTGGAAAATAGTTGGTTCTTATGAAGTTTCCTTGCCCACACGTTTTAAATTTAATTGACGTATTGAATAATGGTTGAAAAGGTTCTAGAGGTAAATAAGGTTGCATTGTTTTAAATAACTTTTCATTAACGAAGAAATTCGGGGTGTAGAGATTCATGTGACAACGTTGATTCTTAAGAAAAGAGGATTTTTGGTATATGAACTTAATGGTTGTTGAAAAAGCGTATTTAATAAAACTTTTTATTGATTTTGAAAGAAGTTTTAGTAAATGATTGAATAATATTGGTAATATTTTATAGATGAGTGTGAAAAAGTTGGTTTGATTCCCAATTGAAAATAGAAATCTCTAGTTTAATGATACGAGATGAGCTTGTTTCAATAGTTACGTTGAATATAAAATTTCATGGGCAATGGATTTATTAGACCAACTAGATTGATAAGTAGCATTTCGTGACTTTTGAAAATCAAGGAATAAGCGTTTATGGTAAAAGTTAAGAATTTGGTGTGTGTGCTATATGAAAATAGATTGTAGGATGAGAAATTCGTTCGTATAAATAATGCATGTTGAATTAATTAGATATTTGGCTAATGATAAACGATTTGGATATGAGCATGATCGTGTTTACATAATATAGTCTATTAAAAGAAAGTATCGGTAACAATCACCTAGGTAAGGGAATCACCCCTAACCCGTTGGCGAGGTCGTTGTAAGATGAGAAAAAAGAAGCGGAGTTAATCGTCAAGGTAAGGAAATCACTCATATCTCGATGATATGTCTCCACTTGTTGTTATAAAAAGTGTAAATAAAATTACATGAAATTACGCATGCTAATGGTGTAAAATCGTATGAAAGGTAGGTAGTATGATGTATGCACAAAATGAAATCTCAAAAATGGTTCAAAATTGAGAAGGGGAAATTGCATCATAAAGGATTGAAAATAATAAAGCGTAAGTTCAATTAAAACTTGGATGTTTCCAAAATGGAACTTTGACTAACCAAAGTGGCCGAAAAGTCTTTTGAATTTGAGAAACATACTTTGGCCTAATAGGTGGTATACTCTCGCCGACAAGTTGGTTAACGGTATTCACCCTTCCGGTTACTACATGTTCCAATTCAATAGAAAATTCGAGACTTGGCGGGATTTATGAAAAATTAAGGAGTGGAACTAGTCGACAAGGTGCGGGTTTCATCCCTAACTTGATGATTTCGTACCCTAAACGTGGTTGGTACTCGTCGGGTCAAAATTTAATTTTCGACACGATGACGAGGGTCCACTAGAATTTGAAATTCGAAATTACCATTAAGATGTGGATTTCACTCCTAACTTAATAGTGAATTTCATGCAAAAATAGAATCAAGCAGGATGAAAGTCGTTTACCAAATTGTGGGTTTCACGCCTATTTTGGCAAACTCGTCTCGTTTGTATGATATGAGTGTTGTCGGATTTAGAATAATCGAGTAAAATGTATGAGGAAAAGTGTATGTTAAAGAATGGAATAATGAAACAAGTATCATCACATAATAGAACAAGTATAGCATGTCAAGTGTTAACACATAAGTGATATACATGTTTAAAAGATCAAAAGAGGATAAATAAATGCAAATAAAGTAGCATGCTAGTAGTTCCAAGCAAACATAAGATTAACAATACTCCAAGAATCGTGGGCGGTGCATTACCCCTATAGCGCTATAATTGTTAAGGTGGGCTTGTACGAAGTTAATGAGCATATAGACACCAAAAGTTTAACATCACATACGAGATTTAAAGCATCATATAGTTTCATGTTCAAATGTGGATAGAGAGTGATTCAAATAGTTTCACAGTTTCGTGAGTTTAAAATAGAATACATGTTGCACCCAAAGTGTTTAAAAGTAAAAATGGGTTCGAGTATACTCACAAAATTGCATATGCTTTCCGATTTATCCAATTGTGACGAAGTTGTTGAGACTAGAAAGTTGAATATGTTCGATTTGGAGTTTGAAGAGTTGGTTACACTTGGTTTATGGGTTTGGAGTTTAAAGTGCATGAAGAATAGACATATGTGAAAATAATCATCTTGTACACATAACACTTGTTCTTGACACTATGGAAACTCATAAGAGTTTGTGTGTTTTCATGGATTCAAAGGTCCATTAGAATCGTAACAAGTGCATGGTCATAGATGATGTAACATATTCTTGACAAGTACCTACTAAGTTATCATCAAGTTTAGTTACTTAGATATATATATATGGAATAAATTTATAATATAAAGATTACAAAGTCCTATGGTTCAAGCATGAGGTAGGAGATTAAAGTCTCCATTTAGGCACCTCTTTGTGTCACAGAATTCATACATGAGATAGGAAGAACAAAGCTTCCATTTAGGTACCTCTGTTGTTCACCACTACACTTGTTGTTATAAACAACAAGGAGGCTCATGAACTTACAAGAAATAATGAAATAACAACAACTAATCTATGGAAAAACATCAAGTAGTGAGTGGATTTCTATGAAGGATAGCCCAAGCTAGTCCAACTATCACACATTCATCAAGCTTCATGCTTGAACACTACTTGTGGGTAGAACCCTAACTAAAACAGAATGTTTATGAGTTTTAACCTCTGATTTAACATTTCTCAGCCTTGGTTTTAAGCCCAACTAACCATTCGATTGATTATGAGCATTAGGACATAGGTTTGAGATGAGATTTACTCAAGTTTACTAAGTTTAACAAAGTTTAGATGAAAACAGAAATGAACATCCCACTTTGGAGCCTATTTGGGGACATTCCAGACCTTGGTTTTCCATGGAAAACCTGTGGAAATGTTCCTTAGGTCAATCCAAACAAGTAGGAAGAAGAACAATGAAAATGGACAAGAAATGAAGAAGTTATGCTTGTTCTAGTGTCTTGATACGATTCTGCTCGTTTTTCTGATTTGCAGGTGATTAAAGAGGGATTTGAGAGTGTAATTGTGGGTTTGTAAAGTGAAAAATGTATGGGAGAGTTGTGGGTTTTATAGGGGAGTGTTGGTATGGGGTTTGGTGAGCATTAAAGGTCCTAACACAAGTTTAAACCTTAAACAAACACAAATCCCGCTCAAATTCGTGAGCTGATTTGGGGAGTCTGATCTGGGGGTTCTCTCGCGGGCTGCGAAGGTTTTGAAGGGGGTCTTCGCGCCCGGTGACAAGATCTGATGACCAAGTTTCATTAAATTAAAAAATGGTCCCTGAAGTTTATTATTTAGGGTTTTAAGGTGTTTTAAGGGTTATTTTCGCCATATAAGCATAGTTTAAGGACAAAATAAGTATGGAGAACATAAACCAAGTATAATGCGTATGAGTGACGTATTTAAGTATCGTATACGATCAAAAGTCGTATTAAATATGTGTTTCGCGTATTTGCAAGATTGGCACACAGTTTCCAAGAATTACGAATATGAATAAATTGTTTCACGAAATCAAACGTATGAATATGTAGAGAGTACGTATAACACAAAATTAACTAAATACGAGTTTTATTTCTTGAATCAAGTCCCATGTTTTACAATGATGATGATCAAATAGTGATTACAAGAATGCAAGATTTCCAAAAGTGGAAATACAAGTGACGGTTTCTAAATATAGAAAGTATGAAAACGCAGGGCGTTACACTAGCAAGTACCTCCGCAAGGAATACCAAGCTTTCTTGGCACACATTGTAGTAGCGGAGAAGGAAAAGAAAGAGAAGGCAATGGAAAAGGTGCCTGTGGTTCGTGATTTTCCTAACGTCTTTCCTGAAGATTTACCTGGTTTACCACCTAGTCGTGATATCGACTTTCGAATTGACCTCATTCCTGGAGCAAATCCTGTCGCTAGAGCGCCTCGCCCCATCTGAAATGCGCGGACTCTCGTGTCAACTCCAGAAATTACTTAATAAAGGCTTCATTCGCCCTAGCACCTCTCCTTGGGGCGCGCCTGTCCTTTTCGTCAAAAAGAAAGATGGATCGTTCCGGATGTGCATCGATTACAGGGAATTGAATAAGCTGACCATCAAGAATCGCTATCCCTTACCTCGAATCGATGATTTGTTTGATTAACTACAAGGTGCTACGTGTTTCTCGAAGATTGATTTACGCTCAAGCTATCACCAGTTACGAATTCAAGAGGAGGATATACCAAAAACCGCTTTTTGAACCCGATACGGTCACCACGAGTTTGTTGTTATGCCCTTTGGTTTGACCAACGCCCCCGCGGTTTTGGCGGATCTGATGAATCGCATGTGTAAACCCTTTCTCGACTGCTTCGTCGTCGTGTTTATCGATGATATCCTGATCTATTCCAAGTCAAAAGCCGAACACGCACGACACCTCAGTTTGGTTCTTGAACTACTTCACGGAAACCGCCTATACGCCAAATTCGCCAAGTGCGAATTTTGGCTCGAGGAGGTTCAATTTCTGGGTCACATTGTCAATAGTCAAGGTATTCACGTCGATCCTGCGAAGATAGAAGCAGTTAAGAGTTAGGTTACACCAAAGAACCAGTCTGAAGTCTGGTCATTTCTTGGACTAGCGGGCTATTACTGCCGATTTATCGAACTCATAATTATATAAAGCTAATTTATTGATTGTTTTATGTGCCCATCACAGGAAACTTACAATAAACATGTTGTCGACAAATATGGAAAGGATACCATCTTGCATCCAGAGATTGACATGGAATTGTTGTTGCAACCTGTTGGAGGCAAAAAAAAGTGTAAAATGTATGGGATCGGCACTATCACTGACTCGCGTGTCGTGATGATGGGTGCACAAGAGAGAAGTGACAACGATGAGGTATGTATTAACTCTTTTAGTAGAAAAAAAAGTCTATTTTTCATGTGATAAAGATTATTAATGGCTAGTTTAAATGAATTAGTTTATATCGAGTTAGTTTGTTTGTAATGTTCTATAACTATGGGTGTAATAGCTTTCATTAGGGTATATTTGGTTATAATATGTTATGATATGTTATAACCAGTGTTGTAAAAGTCGCTAGGCGGTCCCTAGTCGGCCGACTGGGGACTTGGGAGTAATCGGAGTACTCGGAGAGTACTCGGGGAGTACGCGGACATGGTAAATATAAAGAAAATTAATTGTTATATATTATTTATGCGTTAAAATAAGCATAATTCATGTCAACTGAGTATAATTTAAAATGAAACATGTTTAAAGTTCAAATATTCTGAATACAAGTCCGACTAGTCTGAGTACAAGGCCGAGTAGTCCGAGTACAAGGCCGAGTAGGCCGATTTTGACCGAGTTTGACCGATTAAATGTCAACAAACCACGTTGACCGCCTAGACCGACTTGGCCGACTAGGCGCCGACTAGGCCGACTAGGCACCGAGTACTCCCGAGTAATCCCGAGGCCGACTAATTGAGACCGCCTAGGAGGAAGTCGCCTCGGAGGGGGTCCGAGGACCGAGTACTCGCCGAGTACTCGGCCGAGTAATCCGACTTTTACAACACTGGTTATAACTATTAGGTGTTATAATGGATATTAACGGGTTATTTTTGCTTTTGATGTTATAGGTGAACGGATGAAGAAAAAAATAGCGGAGTTGGAACAAGATAAGATAGAGAAACATGCTATGGTGGAGAAAATTGAAGAAGGTGCGATGTTGTATGCCGAAATGAATGAGAAAATTCAAATGTTGTCACAAAACCCGCCACCAACTTAAAATGCGTTGAATTTTATTATATTGCTTTTAGATAATTTGGATTTTTATCATGTTAGGTTTGGTTATGTTTGAATTATTTGGATTTTTATCGTGTTGCATTCAGTTATGTTTGGATGATTTGGATCTTTAGTATGAGATTTTAACATCTATTGTTATATTTGAATTATTATGTTATATGTTTTGAGTATTTATTTTTAGATTCAGTTTTTTTATATTTATGAAATTTGAATATAATAGTTATAAAGGAAAAATAGAAAACAATATAAAAAAGAATTTATTTGAAAAATTCCAAGCAAATAGTGTAGCTAAATTTGTTGCAAAGACCTTCTAAAATCGGTAGCTATATCCGTAGCAAAGTTAAGCAAAATTCGTAACTAAATTCCGTTGCAGAATCGCAGCAAAAGCTTGCAAATTTTTTTAGCCAAATCATAGTGAATTTGTAGCTAAAGTCTGTAGCAAATCCGATAGTAGAAAACATAGCAAGTTTCGTAGCAAGTAAAATGCAAAAGCTAGCAAATTCTCGTAGCCAAACGATAGCAAGTTCGTAGTTAAATTTTGTAGCAAAAACATTGCAAATTATCATAGCCAACCCATTCGTAGCAAAACTACTTCGTAGCTAAAAATAACCATAGCTAAAAGTATCCGTGGCTAAAAACATCTGTAGCTAAAATTTTCCGTAGCTACAAGATCCGTTCCTAAAAAAAATCGTAGCTAAAAGTTTCCGTAGCTAAAAACCCATAGCGAAATTTCATAGCAACCTTCTTCATAGCAAATTCGTGGCTAAAATACCAACGCCATTTTTTAGCTAAATTCGTCGCAAACATAATTTCCATAGCTAAAGTTCGTGGCAAATAAATTCACGACGGGACTTGTAGCTACGAACCAAATCCGTAGCAAAAAGGGTGTTTGCTAGGGATGTGCTACGGATTTAGCCGTAGCAAATGCTTATTTTTGTAGTAGTGAAGTTGTGTAATTATGTAGATATGTTATGTAATAGTTGTGCCCAATGGTTGTATATAGTTGCGTAATTTTTTATCATCTACATGACTACATTTATTAGAAAATAATGGCTTACGAAAAAAACAATTTACTGTTAGAAAAAAGTTAAAAGGTTTTGAAAAAAATATCAAAGAATGTTGTTTTCTTTTTCAAAATGCCCCTTAATGATTTTTTCTTACACTTGAATCTCAAACATTGATTTATTTAAGTAGTGGTCCTTAATTCTTCTTAGGCAGTCTAGGTTTTGTATTTGAATAGACACGCACACGCACACACACAAAGAGAAGAGAACTTCATTTCAGAAGAGAAATTTAGTGCAAGGAGAGAGAACAAATATAGATCGTTAAAAATGGATAGATTAGTTTGATTTTTGGGTACGTATGTAACATTTATAATATGAAGCATTGAAAAAAAATGATTGTATACATGTTCTTACAATAATTTAATGCGCTGTAACGAAGTTCACTAAGTATATGTATACTGATTGATAGACTAACATGCATGATGAGCCATGAAGTCGAGTGACATGGTTAGGTCTTGAGACCGCCAATCATCAGATATTTAGATCTTCTTTCTTTAACGTAAGGTCCTTTTCTTTAGTGTTTGCTCAACCCATAAAAATCAAGTACAACAAAATAAAAAAGGATATTAGAAAAACCGACTAGGAGTAAAAACTACCCATAACTTACAATAGTAAAACGTACAGACTAAGTTGGATTTTGAGAGGCCATGGTTCGTTTCATAGAAACGAAAGTATGCATTGAAGTTGAGGAAGAAGTAATCTGCATCCCGAGGACTAGTTATACTGAAACAAAGTTCTACTAACTAAACCTCAGGATGCAGATTACTTGACCCTAGCCCAATATATCGTTTATTTGTTTTCAGTAAGAATTAGGATCTTGAAAGCGAATACTACTTTGTGAAGAAAGAATTGAAGCAATGCCATCTATTTATAATCGTCTCAAAAGAATGGCGAACTTGTAATTATCTGGTGTGAATATATAAATAGTGCAAAGTGATACCCTTTTTTATTAGAACTACTATGTATATCATAAACTATTAGCTTTGTTTATATTCTTTTCTTTAATTAACCCTAACAACATATGCGCAGGATGGATATGTTAAAATTAAAAGAAAATACATCATAATATCATATAGAAAAGGGTTAAAAGCAAAATAGATCATATTATCATATAGAAAATGGAATAAGCTAGAATATAGGAAATAGATTTGATAAATGATTATCGTATTTTCATATTTTCATATTATTTTTAGGGTAAATTACAAAAATCGTTATGTGCTTTCATTGCATAATCAAGTCCTTTGAATATATTGAATTGTTCATTCAAGTTCTTGTTGAACGGTTCTGTTTAAACGTAAGGGGAAACATGAAAACATACCTGTCACAGTAGACAATGCAGTAGAGAATCCAGTGATGGAAGAAGCCATGGAGTTTGACATGTTTGTCAAAGTGATCTGGTTCCTCCTTAGGGTGCTGACTGATGATGGTGATGATTAAAACCGAATAGGGGATTCAGTATGGAGATGGAGGTCGACTATGATGTTATGATTATTGGGTTTTTGTGTCTAACTTTTGTAACCCTTTAACCTCTACATAAGTCTCCTTATATAAGCACCCAGGAGGAAACCTAATTAGTTAATAAGGGTAATATGGTCCATCAACAATTACCAACTAATTATTTAATAGGTTATTATATATTTTGATCTATATAATGTAAATGATTATAATGGCTACTAGATTAAATATTACAACATAATATATTTAATCTTACATTCTCCCACTTAGCCGAGTAATCATTTACTATGAGTATTAGATAAGCCTGATCAGGAGTTAACACTCATTTTAGCCTTAAACAAGTACTATAGCAGAGAAATACAGCCGTTAAATCATTATGCGACTCAGGACCCCCATTAGTCATACTATAGCCTTAATTTAAAACCTAATCGTTATGATCAAAATACGCATAAGCCCTTTGTTTGATTTGTAACTTTATTTGTCTATATGCCATTATACCGGTTGAACATATTCTAAGAGACATACAAAATCAAACTGATGAGGAAAATTAACTAATACTTAGTCATTCATAGTACGATATGCAGTTGCGCACACCATCAATTAATACCCGTCTATGAGCTCTCTTAATAAGACTTATGGGTAATAGCCATTCAGTTACAGGATCCTTAAGCATATCATGAATGTATTCGATACAAAGACTTAGTTTCCTCAATTCATTTATAAACGGATAATTAATTGTGTATCGAAACTTAATGCAGCACCTCTCGAACTGTTACTGTTCAAGGAGTCATGGTAGCTGACTTTATCACACTAAGTCTTCAAAACATTTATTACATGGAGTTAATAAACTTATGAGTCCACTGAAGAATTTCCAACAACATTTAGTGACTATATTATGTCGTTAAAACTTAGGTTGTTGATATCAGTCCATTATGACTCCTCCATGAGATAGGTTTTGTTTGCTGACATAAAGATATACCCGAAATTACATTTTGTCATCTTTGAATATCACAAAGTTAAAGTAATAAACCGGTTTTAATTCTCACTTCTTCTTTAAATTATAGCCTCTCGTTTCTTTTAAAGATATTGTAACACTCCATTAGATGCTTCACATTAATCTAGACATATCTAGTGTGTTGCAATATGAGTAGTATCTAAACGAGTATAGACTTGAACTTACATAAGACTTCTAATTTATGAATCGTAATTAAATAATCTCATTTATTCTATTATCCCCTAAAGGAGAGCAATATTGTTTGTTACATGCGTAAGGAACCATCTTAAGGAACGAAACTAATGTCCCATTGGGTCTATCTCGGTATGTTATGATATCTATTACATAAGAGATATCTCTGAGATCTATTATATCAAAGTTTGTGTTAACAATGCTTTAACTTATGTAACATATACTTGTCAAAAGAATGTCATCTATATAGACAAGTTTATTTTAGTTGCTCCCACTCATTTTGAGGTAGGTACATTAATCCACTTGATTCTTGATGAAAATAATTACGTTAAGATTTCATCACATTATGATGTTTGCATTAACCCATACATGGATTTTATTGGCTTACAAATAAAGTGTTCTTTAACCTTCAGTTTGGAACTTTCAGGTTGTTTTATGAACATGTAAATATGTCAGCCATTTGTTAGGGAAAATTGTTTTAATGTTTATCCAATGTAGCTTTAAATTATTATAAGCTACTAGAACAGTGATGATCCTCAAAGAAATCTCTGATAATTTATCTCTTCCTGAGTATAACCTTTGACAATCAATCATGCTTCTTCGTGTCTTAACGCTTATTTCAGGATTTGGTTTAGTTATGAACACTCCTAGGTAATTCAATCAAATCCCAAACGTTATACGAACACATAAAAACAATTTTATTAGAAAACATTTTTATTCCATTCAAATGATTGATTGACACTAATGGCTTAATTTGAAGAGATAGGATCATTAAACATTTCCAAAATCCATTTCAACTTCAGTTAGGGAGGTTATGTAATCATCAAAGTTAGTAGGCTTTTAAACCTAGATGACCTCCTGAGTTAATTATTGGGTTTATTAGAAGTTTCAGCTTTATGGATTAGCTCTTGGTTAGGTTGCCATCATTTTTAGGATTCTAAGTTTGTAAGAGTTGGTGCAGTATGGTGTACAAGAGGTGTAATCGGAGTTAAATTCAGAGTGAAATTTAATGACACTCTTTCCCCCGCCTCTTGTATTCCTTGCAAGTCATGATAAGGACTTTGACTGCTCCCACTGACCTTAGAAATCTTTAGGAACTCGGCATGCTTAGGGTCAATTTTTAACGACCGAAAAAATTCTAATAGAGAAAAACAAATTAATGACGTTAGTCGTTGTAGTTTCTCTTGTTTAGGATTATGTTAGTTCAGGGAAGAAATCTAAGTGTGCCCACAATTAAGCAGCAATGAAACTTTTGTAAGTGTGGCATTAGATTTTAATGAGACAAGTTATGATAGAACAGTGTCAAGATGGAGTTGTGTCTTATACAAGAGGTATAAATTGAAGTAATATAAAGTTTTCACTCCCCATCTCTTGCAACTATTGCAAATTATTATTAAGATACTTAATGCTCCCACTGATCTTTAATATCTCTAGAATGCTATAAGAGAAGTTTCAATGAACTACGTGACGTGGGAACCTATCACATATACGTTAGACTTAGTTGATTTCTTTAATGTCCAGTTGTTATAAGAAACTTAGAGACATATTTAATAGAAATTTTATTACGTATATATATGAAATAGATTTCTTTTAAGATTGTGGGCCATATGCGACAAAATGTGGATACAAGTAGATAGTCTTTAATTGATAAATGAATTATGTTTGAATATTCCATTTGGAATAACTTCCACGAGTGTCAATGAATGACTTATGATGGACCCATACTTATTCCTTAAGCCAAGTAATATTTATGGCTTTAACGTCACGATTTAAAATCACTTAGAATGAGAGTAGATAAAAAATCATCCTCATTAACCATATCATGATTTCTCGTGAATTTCAGTTATAATGGATGAAATTTATAAGTCCCATTTTCCTTTTGTCAAATTCTCATTTGCATGATGACAAAAGGTTATGAAAGTGTAAGGTATCATCTAGTTCCATCTTAGTAATGTTTCAATCCAGATATTTAGAACAAATAAGATGAGAGTTTAAGGTAAGTGTGACTTTATGTTGACTATGCAAACCTCACAACCTTCATAACATTGCTTATTTATGATACTATATTCTGATTAATCTTCGGAATATATATGGTATCGAAAGGCGTTGTTAGAAGACTGCTTATTATGGTTCTTATGGCCTTAACGTTTAATTTTGTCACTAACTCTCATGTTAGTTATTTGTTGACTTCTGGTAAGGAAACATTTAGAACTAGAGTCAACTAATCATGTGTTAATAGGAATATTAAAATTACCAGACTTAAATATCATTAGTAAGTGACTATCTAATTAATTTATCCAACTGTTCTGTAGAATAATGGATAGTCTCGTTGCTTATGCCTAGTTTAATGGCATAATTATGCTGTGAGATTCTCCCTTGAAGAACCTTAGAGTTGGAATTGTGTACTCGTATTTTGACTATGGACCTTAGAACAATCCTCTTTTAAGGTTTTAGTGGTTGTAAGGTGAATAACAACTTATTTTCTATAACACCCTAATTCGTATTTGACAAAAGTCGCAGCGGAAACACGAACCATAAAATTTCTTTCATTATAAATACCTCAACTTATTTAAAATTTAACTTTAACATAATTCTTATTCATAAATCCGTCATCCTCTTATTTACTAATTAAAAACATAGCTTACGTTTACTACATTTTACATTCAACGTCCCCGTACAATCTCTCTAGTGACTCGGTCTTCAATCCCTAATCCTTCTGATAATCGTTCATTATCCGTACAACCTGCATTCACCACATACATACATAACATTAGCACACATTAAAGAAACAAAGTTCATTTGCGTACACTTCACACTTCGTCATCTTTTAAGCTTTAAGCATTTCATCTGCATATCCATTTCCTGGTGAGGCTTCAATAATGTACCTGCATTACTTTTCATTCTCGAGGCACACCATTAATAACGTTAACCCTCATCGTCTCTAAATCATGCTTACATACGTACTCACATACATATCTACATACGTACATATTTTCCCTACAACTTTACATACGTGCATACACTCATACATTCCTTTATACATACATACATACACATCTACATACATACAAACCTTTCCCACATCATTGCATACATACATACCCTCGTACATATCTTTACACATACATACATACACATCTACATGCATACAAACCTTTCCCACATCATTGCATACATACATACCCTCGTACATATCTTTACACATACATACATACACATCTACATGCATACACACCTTTCCCACATCATTGCATACATACATACCCTCGTACATATCTTTACACATACATACATACACATCTACATACATACAAACCTTTCCCACATCATTGCGTACATACATACCCTCGTACATATCTTTACACATACATACATACACATCTACATGCATACAAACCTTTCCCACATCATTGCATACATACATACCCTCGTACATATCTTTACACATACATACATACATACACATCTACATACATACAAACCTTTCCCACATCATTGCCTACATACATACCCTCGTACATATCTTTACACATACCTACATACACATCTACATACATACAAACCTTTCCCACATCATTGCATACATACATACCCTCGTACATATCTTTACACATACATACATACACATCTACATGCATACAAACCTTTCCCACATCATTGCATACATACATATGAGAATTAAATTAATAATTCTTACCTGGGGTACGGGATCCCACTTTAAGGTTCCCAAATGGAACCTAAGGTGGGATTCTTGCCTGGGCTATGGGATCCCGCTTTAAGGTTCAGGAACCTGAGGTGGGATTCTTACCTGGATCCCGCTTTAAGGTTCAGGAACCTGAGGTGGGATTCTTACCTGGGCTATGGGATCCCGCTTTAAGGTTCAGGAACCTGAGGTGGGATTCTTACCTGGATCCCGCTTTAAGGTTCAGGAACCTGAGGTGGGATTCTTACCTGGGCTATGGGATCCCGCTTTAAGGTTCAGGAACCTGAGGTGGGATTCTTACCTGGATCCCGCTTTAAGGTTCAGGAACCTGAGGTGGGATTCTTACCTGGGCTTTGGGATCCCGCTTTAAGGTTCAGGAACCTGAGGTGGGATTCTTACCTGGATCCCGCTTTAAGGTTCAGGAACCTGAGGTGGGATTCTTACCTGGGCTTTGGGATCCCGCTTTAACCTCCCGTTTCTTCCTACATGCTTGTAAATTCACATTCTATCATATGAACTTAAAATCCCACATCCGGATTACGGAAATTCTTAACTTACGCTCTATCGGCTTATTATCATTTTCTAACTATTTGACCCGTTATGGGTATTTGCGCATTAAACGGTTTATGACAACAAAACCATACTTCCCATTTCCATACTTGTCCAAAACATTAAACTAATCGTATAACTTGTTCTTAAACCACTTATTAAGATCATTTGCCCAAAATACCCATCAAGGGCATTTTGGTCAACTTTAATCCCATTCTTTACGACGAAAGACTACGACACATAATTGACTTCAACCATCACGCTTAGTTAATTAAAACGCCTTATAACTTAAACGAACATAAGAAGTGATTGCAGAAATCACTTACTTCGTGCGTCCGAGTTCGTGTCCGTTATCTTGTCTCTTTTTGACCCGTTAGCCTTTCATGCTTGAGTCCTTCTCGACATGATTCCTATACTTTCATGTCACCAAATCACATTCTTATTAGCATACATAATTGTACAAGCTAACGATCATATCGATCGTATAATTCATATTTGACGTTCATAGTCACTTCTAACAAGCATAATACATGTAACCAAATTCATATCATTTCCAACTCGTGGAGTCCGTAATGTCATCGCATTAGACACACATACGTCTAACACGCATCATATAACTTACTTTAGTCTTACAATTATGACAACATGACAGTTGACTTTTAGAAGTCAACGGTCCATTTACTTTAACTTTTGACTTTTCATTATATACCCGTAACATTGTAATCGACTATACGGACATCACTATATACATATCATCTTTTACTTACATACAATTTCATCTATTAAGCTCACCTAGGCATTTCATCAAACACTTGGTGTGCGTACTACCTTCTAAGCATAACGTACAACTAATTCATGCACAATCTTCTAATTTCATACATAATTCATCACATTTCTTCCAATCCTTCTAACAAGAATCCATCATACATAACATGATACATCAATTTTGGACAAGAATTGGACCTTGATGATATATCCATGCTATCATCTTTACCCTAACAATTGGGTTTCACCTTTACACATCAAATTAACACAAACCATACATAACATATGTTCTATATGATGATTCTAACACTTATACATGATCGATTTCACATTAACTTATGGATTAGAACATAACCCACTTCACACATGATCACCAATCTTTGATTCAAGACATACCTTACGATCCCCTTGTGAAGGTGATCACTAATTCATGCTCGGTTGTGAATTTGGGCCTTGATTCATTCTTCAATTTGAAGCTTTTGCATGAACTAGGGTTTGGGGCTCTTGAGAGCCCCTGATCGATCTATCCAGAACACACACGAAAGTGTGTGTGTGTGTGTGTGTGATCTTTTATTTATTAACATAACTTTCATTCCATACCACTTTAGTCCCTCGTGTTTACCTCTAAAACACAATTGGCACCACTTTCATCTTTTAATGGTTTTCACCATACACTTAACTAGGTCAAATAGACTAGTTATTTATTTCATTGAATATTCATGGGGAACATAAAACGAATATAAACATTCGGGTTTTGGGGCGTTACAAGTCTACCCCCCTTAAATGAGGTTTCGTCCCCGAAACCTTTCTTATTTCCTCTTACACACACACATCAATGTTTGACTTAACACTCTCATCACATTCATAAGTAATCATCCTAACTCATTTCATAATTATTCATGCAATTGGCTTTTTCTTCTTAACAAGGCTGTACTTTCCATGGCATACTTTCATATAACATTCTCATTTCCTTTGACCCGTTAAAACAGGTTAATATACATTCTTATTCAAACTTATAATAATGCTTACACTCATATGATCATTTTATAACAGATTAAATACCTTCATCTCATCCTTTAAGATTTCATTCTATAGACGCATTGCATAACATTTAACCCTTGTTTTGTTATCACAACAAAACTACCATTTCATAGTCACACCTACGTGCTTAACTCCGTAGCTAACATCACTCTACGTTTCTATAATCTTTTGTACCATACATATCCTCACGTTACTTGCACATTCGGATATTTTCATTCCTATCATTCTTTTGTTCTTTTGATTTACATTACTTTCATGACTTGTTCGACGCATACATGGTCAAGCTATTGACTTCTTCTTATGTAGACTAGTTCCGTCTTTTATATCTTAAATCCGTTTCGCGGATTCGAACACATTATTCATACCTTTCGTACCTTCTATGTTTTGAATCCGTCTCGCGGATTCAAACAGTGCATTTACGCCTTTCATTCTTTGAATCTGTCTTGCGGATTCAAACATTGCATATACACTTTTCATCCCTTGAATCCGTCTCGCGGATTCAAGCATTGCATTCATATCTTTCATTCTTTGAATCCGTCTTGCGGATTCAAACATTGCATATACGCTTTTCATCCCTTGAATCCGTCTCGCGGATTCAAGCATTGCATTCATATCTTTCATTCTTTGAATCCGTCTCGCGGATTCAAACATTGCATATACGCTTTTCATCCCTTGAATCCGTCTCGCGGGTTCAAGCATTGCATTCATATCCTTCATTCTTTGAATCCGTCTCGCGGATTCAAACATTGCATATACGCTTTTCATCCCTTGAATCCGTCTCGCGGATTCAAGCATTGCATTCATATCTTTCATTCTTTGAATCCATCTCGCGGATTCTAACATAGCATTTGATACTCTCATTCTTGAGAGTCTTACATTTCGCTTCACCCTCACGTCCACCTACTACTTAATTCTAACGGACATACCTGTATTAATTATCACGGTCCCACGAACGTCATATGCTTCACGTGTACTGGCCAGGTACACAATCCACATACTAGTTTCGTGTCTTCGTGTAATTGTCACCTTATGTCCGAAGAATTAGGTTTCGGCACGTGTATCATTTTTCAAAACATGTTTACTATACCATCATGGTCCTTCATTTAGCATTTTTTTTTTCTTCCCTTAATGCATTTTACCATTTCATATACCGACATATTGAATTTACGTACCTGGGTTCAACTTTATCTTATTTCATGCCTTGGTGTCGGTACTTGACCGCACTCGCGGATCATCCTCTTCAAACGCTTATACTTACCTTGCATATACAAAACCGTCAGTTTCTTTATGCGTGTACATAAGTACATACTTACATTCTCTTTTACCTTTGGATCTTGACCGAGTCTTGGATTGTACGGGTTTCTTATCACAAGAGCACACAGGTTTGAGTTCAAGCACTTACCTTCTTACACTTGATTCTCTCAAACCAGGGCTCTGATACCAACTTGTAACACCCTAATTCGTATTTGACAAAAGTCGCAGCGGAAACACGAACCATAAAATTTCTTTCATTATAAATACCTCAACTTATTTAAAATTTAACTTTAACATAATTCTTATTCATAAATCCGTCATCCTCTTATTTACTAATTAAAAACATAGCTTACGTTTACTACATTTTACATTCAACGTCCCCGTACAATCTCTCTAGTGACTCGGTCTTCAATCCCTAATCCTTCTGATAATCGTTCATTATCCGTACAACCTGCATTCACCACATACATACATAACATTAGCACACATTAAAGAAACAAAGTTCATTTGCGTACACTTCACACTTCGTCATCTTTTAAGCTTTAAGCATTTCATCTGCATATCCATTTCCTGGTGAGGCTTCAATAATGTACCTGCATTACTTTTCATTCTCGAGGCACACCATTAATAACGTTAACCCTCATCGTCTCTAAATCATGCTTACATACGTACTCACATACATATCTACATACGTACATATTTTCCCTACAACTTTACATACGTGCATACACTCATACATTCCTTTATACATACATACATACACATCTACATACATACAAACCTTTCCCACATCATTGCATACATACATACCCTCGTACATATCTTTACACATACATACATACACATCTACATGCATACAAACCTTTCCCACATCATTGCATACATACATACCCTCGTACATATCTTTACACATACATACATACACATCTACATGCATACACACCTTTCCCACATCATTGCATACATACATACCCTCGTACATATCTTTACACATACATACATACATACACATCTACATACATACAAACCTTTCCCACATCATTCCGTACATACATACCCTCGTACATATCTTTACACATACATACATACACATCTACATGCATACAAACCTTTCCCACATCATTGCATACATACATACCCTCGTACATATCTTTACACATACATACATACACATCTACATGCATACAAACCTTTCCCACATCATTGCATACATACATACCCTCGTACATATCTTTACACATACATACATACACATCTACATACATACAAACCTTTCCCACATCATTGCCTACATACATACCCTCGTACATATCTTTACACATACCTACATACACATCTACATACATACAAACCTTTCCCACATCATTGCATACATACATACCCTCATACATATCTTTACACATACATACATACACATCTACATGCATACAAACCTTTCCCACATCATTGCATACATACATATGAGAATTAAATTAATAATTCTTACCTGGGGTACGGGATCCCACTTTAAGGTTCCCAAATGGAACCTAAGGTGGGATTCTTGCCTGGGCTATGGGATCCCGCTTTAAGGTTCAGGAACCTGAGGTGGGATTCTTACCTGGATCCCGCTTTAAGGTTCAGGAACCTGAGGTGGGATTCTTACCTGGGCTATGGGATCCCGCTTTAAGGTTCAGGAACCTGAGGTGGGATTCTTACCTGGATCCCGCTTTAAGGTTCAGGAACCTGAGGTGGGATTCTTACCTGGGCTATGGGATCCCGCTTTAAGGTTCAGGAACCTGAGGTGGGATTCTTACCTGGATCCCGCTTTAAGGTTCAGGAACCTGAGGTGGGATTCTTACCTGGATCCCGCTTTAAGGTTCAGGAACCTGAGGTGGGATTCTTACCTGGGCTTTGGGATCCCGCTTTAACCTCCCGTTTCTTCCTACATGCTTGTAAATTCACATTCTATCATATGAACTTAAAATCCCACATCCGGATTACGGAAATTCTTAACTTACGCTCTATCGGCTTATTATCATTTTCTAACTATTTGACCCGTTATGGGTATTTGCGCATTAAACGGTTTATGACAACAAAACCATACTTCCCATTTCCATACTTGTCCAAAACATTAAACTAATCGTATAACTTGTTCTTAAACCACTTATTAAGATCATTTGCCCAAAATACCCATCAAGGGCATTTTGGTCAACTTTAATCCCATTCTTTACGACGAAAGACTACGACACATAATTGACTTCAACCATCACGCTTAGTTAATTAAAACGCCTTATAACTTAAACGAACATAAGAAGTGATTGCAGAAATCACTTACTTCGTGCGTCCGAGTTCGTGTCCGTTATCTTGTCTCTTTTTGACCCGTTAGCCTTTCATGCTTGAGTCCTTCTCGACATGATTCCTATACTTTCATGTCACCAAATCACATTCTTATTAGCATACATAATTGTACAAGCTAACGATCATATCGATCGTATAATTCATATTTGACGTTCATAGTCACTTCTAACAAGCATAATACATGTAACCAAATTCATATCATTTCCAACTCGTGGAGTCCGTAATGTCATCGCATTAGACACACATACGTCTAACACGCATCATATAACTTACTTTAGTCTTACAATTATGACAACATGACAGTTGACTTTTAGAAGTCAACGGTCCATTTACTTTAACTTTTGACTTTTCATTATATACCCGTAACATTGTAATCAACTATACGGACATCACTATATACATATCATCTTTTACTTACATACAATTTCATCTATTAAGCTCACCTAGGCATTTCATCAAACACTTGGTGTGCGTACTACCTTCTAAGCATAACGTACAACTAATTCATGCACAATCTTCTAATTTCATACATAATTCATCACATTTCTTCCAATCCTTCTAACAAGAATCCATCATACATAACATGATACATCAATTTTGGACAAGAATTGGACCTTGATGATATATCCATGCTATCATCTTTACCCTAACAATTGGGTTTCACCTTTACACATCAAATTAACACAAACCATACATAACATATGTTCTATATGATGATTCTAACACTTATACATGATCGATTTCACATTAACTTATGGATTAGAACATAACCCACTTCACACATGATCACCAATCTTTGATTCAAGACATACCTTACGATCCCCTTGTGAAGGTGATCACTAATTCATGCTCGGTTGTGAATTTGGGCCTTGATTCATTCTTCAATTTGAAGCTTTTGCATGAACTAGGGTTTGGGGCTCTTGAGAGCCCCTGATCGATCTATCCAGAACACACACGAAAGTGTGTGTGTGTGATCTTTTATTTATTAACATAACTTTCATTCCATACCACTTTAGTCCCTCGTGTTTACCTCTAAAACACAATTGGCACCACTTTCATCTTTTAATGGTTTTCACCATACACTTAACTAGGTCAAATAGACTAGTTATTTATTTCATTGAATATTCATGGGGAACATAAAACGAATATAAACATTCGGGTTTTGGGGCGTTACATTTTCCAGCTTCAAACATTTATTTCTTTGTACATATGTTGCTTATCAACACACCCATTATACTTTGGTACTTTTGAGTGTTATAGTTGATTTATAAGACATCAAATTTATACAAGTGAAAAATTTAGTATGTAATGTACTGGAAAAATGTACTTATTTCCATGCGTAAACCCTTAACTTTATGGGTCATGGTATTGTACATTATAATGTATTTACATATACCACTTAACTTTATAGTTCAGAATTTTAAATGAAGGCATGCATCTTAGGAGTTCTTGTGATTATTCCACAATAATAGATTAGTCTTAGGAAAGACTTAATCTGGAATAACTTTAGTAATAGCATTTATGTTTAGAGAGATCTTGATTATCATAAGAGACATCATGTTCGATTTGTCCTATTCATCATGCTCTACTTATCTTCTGTGGTGCTTTATCAGAAGAGAGCAATAGGATTATCGTGTCTTAAGAGATAATCGAGGATTTAATTTTAAGAGCTAATCTTATAGAAACTTTAAATAAGGCAAACATTTTAGGTTTAGGAATTAGAGTGGATGAGATATAGATTTATAGAAGAAAATTATAGTGAGTAAAATTTATGGGTACTAAAAAAATAAGGCAGACAAAATGATCATAAGATTAATGAAGGATCATTAATGTGAGGATCATTATATGAAGAAGTTGTGATATGTCTATTACTAACATCAAAATAATAGACTTAGTTAAATTCTACTTAGACGAAGACAAATCAGCTTTGGCCAGAAGTGTAATCATTTAAGCATGTGTGCAAAGTGTTTGTGACAAATCAGCTTTGGTCAGAAATGGAACAATCACTTTAGTTATGCACTTGTTAAGTATGCCATCTATGAAGGAATTAAATCAGCTTTGGCCAGATATTAAGACATTCATGTTTATGATGCACACTTAACATAGCTTTCGTAATACTTGAACGATAAGTAGATGTATCAAATCAGCTTTGGCCAGAAATAATACATCAGAAGCTCATTCAAGTTAAGCCATATTTGTTTTGTAAAGCATTATCTGATTCTGATTAATTCACTAAGTATTTACAAAACCAATTATTTAATAGCAAACCACCTGTTAGCGCGGATCGAACTCCGCAGTGAGTTCGCTGGGGGTGCAGGGGGACAGCGTGGCCCCGCACAGGGTTCGGGGCGGAGCCCCGAGCTAAAATTTAGTTCACATTAACTGCTCAATAAAGTAACAGGATTTCGAATAAGTCTTGAAATTTCATGAACACTAATGATTTCGGATGAATCATGAAAGTCTTGGATTCATCCGAGATGATGATTTCGAATCATTTCGGACTATCCGAAATGGATGATTTTGAATGATCTCGGATGTGTCCAAGACGGGTAAGTCGAGTCATTTCGGATGATTTCGGATACATTTCGGATGATTTCGGATGTGATGCTTAGTCCGAGATTCATTCGAAATGGTGATGCTTAGTCCGAAATGATCCGTGATGCTAAGTCCGAAATGTTCAAGCAGTTATTGATCCGTGATGGACGAGCATAAGTTCATCCGGAATGATCAGTCCTTGATGATTTTGGATTCATCCGAGATGTGTTCTGCAAGCTGTTACAACTGTTAATGTGAAATCATAACTGAAAATTCGAATTCTTAGGAATTGTGATAGAGTTTCCTGTTTTAACATTGATCTAATTTTATCAGAAAATTTCGAAAATCATAATCTGTTTATCCTTTTAACAGATTTCGAAAATCCTTATTAGACAAAATAGATCAAAATTAGGAAAAACATTCAACAATTCAAATCATATTCCAAAACATAAAGGAATTTCGAATTTTAACTAAGAACGCATGATGAACCCTAAATTAAAATATTCAAACATTCATCCGAAATCTGGAAATTATTACACATTTAAACATGTTTCTCAAACTGTTGATTTCGGAACAGTTATAATGAATGAATACATGATCTGTGATGCATCCGAGATGATAAAATCAGATCCGAGATGCATTATTCAAATCCGAGATGAGGATTTCGGATGGCAAAACGGAATTTTATTAGGGTTTTCAAAATCTGTTTTTCAGTTTTATTCCAGATTTACGGATACAAAACAGAACCGACTAATCAGCATATGCTCTGATACCACATGTTGAACGGTTCTGTTTAAACGTAAGGGGAAACACGAAAACATACATGTCACAGCAGACAGTGCAGTAGAGAATCCAGTGATGGAAGAAGCCATGGAGTTCGACATGTTTGTCAAGGTGATCTGGTTCCTCCTTAGAGTGCTGACTGATGATTAAAACCGAATAGGGGGTTCGGTATGGAGATGGAGGTCAACTATGATGTTATGATTATTGGGTTTTTGTGTCTAACTTTTGTAACCCTTTAACCTCTACATAAGTCTCCTTATATAAGCACCCATGAGCAAACCTAATTAGTTAATAAGGGTAATATGGTCCATCAACAATTACAAACTAATTATTTAATAGGTTATTATATATTTTGATCTATATAATGTAAATGATTATAATGACTACTAGATTAAATATTACAACATAATATATTTAATCTTACAGTTCTAAACAAAATATAGATTCTAGATTTTATTTGCATTTGGTGTTAAGTCATCATGTGTCTTGCACAAATTGGCATTTTGGTAGTCATTATACACTTATACATCTTCATATTAACATGTCCACGTTCTTTTTACATTAACCCTTATATTAGCAAAAAACACATATTTCAATACACATTATAGGCCAGACATATTAAGCATTTTAAATTAACAATTAAACAATCAACAAATTTCATCTCAGAATTTAAAAGCATTGAGCAAGATAATATGTTTTTATCTAGAGGTAATTTGATAAAAAAAAAAAAAAAAAGCATACAACTTTTTGGCCATTGAACTCCTACTTTTTGTTTTGGATTTGCATAATACATTAATCTTTATTAGTCACACAAGTAATTAAGTTCTCATAAGCATTAAAACTTCTTGGGGCCGGTGTAAAACATGATATCAAGTTGATCCAAGAGTGGATGCACTTATATTTCAACCAACTAGATAGAGGCAGTAGACCAGAAAATGACCAACTTAAAACAACATAAGGCTTCAACAGGACGATGTATACAAGATATACATATTTTGGGCTCATCCCTCATTTCCAAACCTCCATTCTCTTTGCCCCATATCCTCACACCCGATCTACGTGGCACCTACGTGGCGGATCATCCTCCAAGGGAGGACCATCACCATACCGCATAGACTAACTTTTGCTTCGTAAAGCTCGGTTCAAAATATTATCTAGACCTGTGTTTTCAAATTTCAAGAATTCCCGCAAGAGTTTCTAGTTAGTATATATGTTCTTAACCTCTATACATAAGAATCAGTACTACAAAATGGCATTTTTTTTGGACAACATCATCACATATAGCTTTTTGCGACTGATTTACGATGGACTTAATATGCGCATCAATGTGATTATCATAAATCAGGTTCATTGATGCATGCTACTTGCAAAATAAAAAATATTAAATAATCGATTCGTTTGTTAAATCTGATGATATGTTAAATCAAAAAAAGGGTTCGATCATGATTCTATCTTATAGTTTATTATTGATAGCATCAAAACTTAGATCACCTTGGTGTGTGTCCCATAGAAAAATGAAATGAATAATAAGGTGCTTGAACAAGATGGAAAGAAGCATATCCAAAACTAGTTTGATTCTGTTCTTGTGTAGCCAATTATGAGGTAAGAATCTATCTTTTATTTTGATAATCATATCTCTGCCTTGACTGCTTTCGGTACACAAAACGACCATTATTGATGCCCTTAAGTACGTACAAAAAAGACTGGTCCTAATTAAACGGCAATCTAATCTAATCTGTTTCTATATATCTATCTTGGTTAACATCATGTTCTTGGTTCCAATTTCCAAACTCATCATAGGCACATAATAAATATTCGATGACTTCATCTACCTATACATATAATCTAAGTATCGTGTGGGGTCACATCAAGAAGCATACTATTTTTTTAAGGGTCGTAATATTAACACATTGGGAAAACTTATTTACACATGGTGTATACGGGCCGTATACTGTTATACGGCCCGTATAGAATTAAAAAAAGAGTAAACTGCCATTTTAGTCCCTGTGGTTTGGCCAGTTTTGCCACTTTAGTCCAAATCTCAAACTTATTACATCTGGGTCCCTTTGGTTTGCATTTTGTTGCCATTTTAGTCCAAAATCCAAAAAAACCCCTTTTGACTGTTGAAAGCTGCTATTTTGTCCTTTAGTGCAGGGGCATTTTGGTCATTTTTTAAATTGAAAACTGATTATTTTTTTTTAGCTCTCTCTCTCTCTCTCTCTTATTACCCAGATCAATGAAATATGCTCTCTCTCTCTCTCTATAGCACCACCACCACCGCCATGGCGCCACCTCCTCCCTCTCTCTCTCTAGAAAGAAACTCAGCAGCACACTAATTTGCGGAAGGAACTCCGATGACGGATCTGAGATTTGGGGAAGAAAGACGGTGGTGGCGTACAGTCGCTTACCGGAGACGAGGATGGTGGAGACTGGATCTGTCGACGGCCGATGGTGGAGACGATGGCGGTGGTGGATCTTAATGGTGGAGACGATGGCGGTGGTGGATCTTAATGGTTGTGGCGGTGTTAAGCAGCAGGGGGCAGATGAGGCTGATGTGGTGGTTACGGCGGTAGTGGTGGCCTGCCCGGTGGTGGAGGTGTTCGTTGGTGGTGGTGGGTTTCGGGTGTTGGTGGGTGTTGATATGTGATTTTGTGATGGATGATGATCTGTGAACCCAGTCCTTTTATTCACCACGAGGCTGTGATGATTTCACCTAATCCGAGTCAAAATTGGGTCAACATTTGAGATTTTTCGCAGCTTGGCGTGGCAGAATCGGAGGAGGGCAAGTGCGCTTGCAACCTCTGTTTGCAGCCATGGCGGTTTTGATTTGTTGTTGGAGCCTCGTTTCTTTTTACAAATCGGTTTTTGTTTTGATTTGTTGTCGTCTGTATTTTGATTTTTGTGATGGTTTCTAGTTTTGTTCTGGGTTCTTGATTTTCTTGAAGATGATGTTCTTGATTTTCTGGATTTTCTGGGTTTTGATGATGATGTTCTTGAAGATACAGATCTGAGCCTCGTTTCTTTTTACAAATTGGTTTTTGTTTTGATTTGTTGTTGGAGCCTCGTTTCTTTTTACAAATCGGTTTTTGTTTTGATTTGTTGTTGTCTGTATTTTGATTTTTATGATGGTTTCTGGTTTTGTTCTGGGTTCTTGATTTTCTTGAAGATGATGTTCTTGATTTTCTTGATTTTCTGGGTTTTAATGATGAAGTTTGATGATGTTCTTGAAGATGATGTTATTAATTATTGAAATGTTATAATAAATTAACTTGGACCAAAATGCCCCTGCACTAAAGGACAAAATAGGCAGCTCTCAACAGTCAAAAAGGGGGTTTTTTGAATTTTGAACTAAAATGACAACAAAATGCAAACCACAGGGACCCAGATGTAATAAGTTTGAGATTTGGACTAAAGTGGCAAAACTGGCCAAACCACAGGGACCAAAATGGCAGTTTACTCTAAAAAAAAACAACAAAATCTGTGCCAGCAGACTTTGTCAGTTTTTTTTATTCCATACGGGCCGTATAATAGTATACGGCCCGTATACACCATGTGTAAATAAGTTTGCCTGGTCGTATACAATGTATACGGACGTGTATACGGACGTGTATACGGGCCGTATAGTCTTATACGGCCCGTATGGAACGAAATTTTGATTTTTCTCAAAGTATTTAAGAGATTTAAGGTGTAAATCACACTAGATATTTTACAGTCGTGAGGTGCTCAAACCTTTCTAAAAGTAGAAAAAAATAAAACATTAACAAGTAACAAAGATTGAAGAACAAGAAAACGTGTCGTATGACTGTAATAAAACGGAAGCTATCAACGTGGGATTACGGGCATGGTGTTATTCTTTATTTAATATTTATAGAATAAAAGGAAGGGTGAGGCATTTGATGAGAGTTGTAAGGAGTCTGAATCTTCGGTTTCATCACCCTGTACCGAAGAAACCAAATTCGCACAGGGTGATAAACAACGTTGGTTTATTCTTTTTAATCTATTAGAACGATCCTTGTTTTGTCACGTACATGCGTTTAATTCCCAACATACTTGTTTTCTCACGTACATTTCGTAAGAAACTTTTCGTGCACTGAACCTTCACCTCCAATCATTTCCTGGTCAAATCACACACTATAAAGTTTAAACTTATCGTGTATTGCAATTTGGAAAGATGACCGAATAGAGATCTGAATAACAAACTGTGGAGAACTTGTTTGCGTTATCCACCAACAATCCGTTCATCTGAATAACAAACTGTGGAGAACTTGTTTGCGTTATCCACCAACACAGGGAGAACTTGTTTGCGTTATCCACCAACACAATCTCGGAAGTACTGAACAACAGAAATACAGTTTCTGTTTCATCAACCGGCTTTGAAAACCCGACGGAATCTACGAAGAAACTGTTGGATTTGAAGGAAAAGAAAAAATGGTTGTATACTATTATACAATCTTTTTTCTTGAGTCGCCGGGAAAACTTTTCCTCAGGGGAGGGTGAGTAGTATGAGTCTGAGTCCATTGTGGTTCGTGAATGTTTCGAATCATCATAGAAGACGTGTTGGGTTCTGCTAGAAGACTATCAGGATTTTGTTGGTTTGTTTCGAGGTATGGTTTAGAATGTTTGAAGTATTCTTGGTTCAATAACAACTCTTCTGAAAGACAAGAATACAACGTTCATGTATCATAAGGAATGACCGATCTAAGGCAGAGAACCTGATTTAGATACACAAATTCATCACCGGTTTCTACAGCACAAGCACTCGACAAATGAAGTATTATCTGTCCTTGTTGCCTCTTCGGTTGGTAAAAGACATAGGATGATTTCTAATACAGGCTCTTTGTCAGTTGTGGTTGATTTATAGGAGGAGGTTATGAAACGAATATATGTTTATGTGAATTCCAAACATCCTTGCTTTATTCTCTTTAATCTATTAGAACGATCACTGACTTGAATTTGTGGATTTCGGTTGGGTCAGAAACTTAACAAGAGAAGCAACTAAAAAAATACAATTGATTACTCGGTCGAATAATGGGTCCGTTCAAGTTGAGCTTCCTGATGCAATTTTCACAGTGGTACCAATGTCCTACTACTACAATCCTTCCAACGCCTGATTCCGATACAACCCTTGGATCTTCATTCTGTCACTTTGTGTGTTGGCGAAGCTGACAAACACATTGGTATTTTCTCAAAATGTGCAAACTTGAAGAATCTCACATTAAAGGAGTTTGCAACAACGGGATCAGATGGACAAGCCTTCTGAACCAACCGAAATCCACAAATTCCAAAGCAGTTATTTTCTGTTGTTCAGTACTTCCGAGATCTGAACGATATGTATCTTCCATACTAGCCATATGTATCAACAACTTGTGACTGGGAATATGGCTATGAAGAATACGTGTCGGGTTCTTCTGCTAGTTATTCGGAATGTTTCGAATCATCACAGAAGACGTGTCGGGTACACAACTAAAGCTCAACTTTTTTACCATTTTTTACCCATAGTATACGAGCCGTATAATAATATACGGCCCGTATACAATGATCGTATACATTGTATACGATCGGTAAATCTGTTTTTTTACAGAGAGTATACGGCCGTATAAACTGTATACGGCCCGTATACATATGGTAAAAAATGGTAAAAACCTCTTTAATATATTAGAACGATCCAATAAACGAAGAACAACCCATATTTTCAAAACACAGGTTCATACAGTGCTGTAATAGGTAGTGGTTCAGCAAAAATGACATCTAGCATTACTAATTGTTCAAGTAAGTGTCTAAAAATCTGAAAATTCAGGTTTACCTTGTTAGTTTCTCAAACAAACACTACAAAATCATCTGCTGTAGAAACCGGTGATGAATTTGTGTATCTAAATCAGGTTCTCTGCCTTAGATCGGTCATTCCTTGTGATACATGAACGTTGTATTCTTGTCTTTCAGAAGAGTTGGACTCAGATTCATACTTCTAGCAGAACCCGACACGTCTTCTATGATGATTCGAAACATTCACGAACCACAATGGACTCAGATTCATACTACTCACCCTCCCCTAAGGAAAAGTTTTCCTGAAGACTCAAGAAAAAAGATTGTATAATAGTACTTCCGAGATCTGAACCAACCGATACAGGTGCAAGAGAATGGCGAGTTATTTTCAGTTATTTCTGTTGATCCACAAATTCCATTGTTTAAATCAGAATCAGGTTCTCAAGACAAGGATCGTTCTAATAGATTAAATAGAATAAACCCCTTTTTTACCCAACTATATACGGGCCGTATAACAATATACGGCCCGTATACAATCATCGTATACATTGTATACGATCGGTAAAAATATTTTTTTACCAAGAGTATACGGTCGTATAAACCGTATACGACTGGTATACATATGGTAAAAAAGTTTCTTCTTGTGTTTGAAGTATTATCTGTCGACGATTATGAACGGATTATTGGCCATTATAAATTCATGTTGTTTAACTTCAAGAAATCAGATTAAATATAAAAGTGCCGAGAAAGAACTATAAGCAGAAACTCACCCGATAACAAATAATTAGTTCAAACTTTCAACAATCGACATCTGTCAAACAAAAACAAATGGCAGTCAACAATTGCGAAAAGTTACCTTTTTTCTGCTAAGAAGATGAAACATTTAGAAGGTGAAGATCTTCTGAACCAACCGAAATCCACAATTTTCAACAAATTGTCAGATCAAGAAGCTCAACTTGAACGGACGATATGTATCTTCTATCATGCGACGGACACAATAAACCTATTTTCAAAACACAGGTTCATACAGTGCTGTAATGGACTCAGACTCATACTACTCACCCGACACGTATTCTTCATAGCCATATTCCCAGTCACAAGTTGTTGATACATATCGTCCGTTCAAGTTGAGCTTCAGTTGTGTACCCTTCAATCTTCTTGAGTATTTTTCTAACTTTATGTTTGCATCCACCACAGTGAATATTAACTTTGAGTGAAAGAGTTTGGAAACCGGACGGAATCTACGAAGAAATTTTTGGAATTTGTGGATTTCGGTTGGTTCAGAAACTTAACAAGAGAAGCAACTAAAAAAATACAATTGATTACTCGGTCAAATAATGGCCAATAATCCGTTCATAATCGTCAACGACGTCACTGGGGT
This sequence comes from Helianthus tuberosus, assembly GCA_030545235.1. Classification (NCBI taxonomy): domain Eukaryota; kingdom Viridiplantae; phylum Streptophyta; class Magnoliopsida; order Asterales; family Asteraceae; genus Helianthus; species Helianthus tuberosus. Next base: position 80,081,440 of record CM060429.1, on the reverse strand, counting down.
TTTTTCTCTTCCAGTTACCAGGCCTATCATCTCCGTCTACGTTTGGTTTCCTCAACGAAGAACCATCAGCCATTATCAGCCCCTTTTCCTTTTGGTTTCTGGTTGATTTTGAGGGTGAGGGTTTTGAATTGATTCATGCGCTCAAGTTTCAAGTACTGGAGTGAAATATTTTTTGGAATTTGAGGATCAACAGAAATAATTTATCGTGTGTTGTAATTTTAATGAAGCAATGAAGATTGAATATGCAAACCGCATCCGTCTTCTGTTATGATTCGAAACATGCCCACCTTGACCAGAATAGATAAGTGTATCACTCGATCCACTTACATTCGAATAACGCTGAGAATCCACAATGCTTATGGCCATATTCTTTCCTTCAATCTTGGCAAAATCAATGCCTGCTTGTTTTATTATCACGAAAGTACTGAACAACCGAGATAACAGCTCCGGTATTTATCACTAACTCATCTTTAGTAGTCTTTGCTTCGTCCACTGAAACTATTTGTGTATGCATTCTTTTGGTAGTTAACAAAGCTAATTAGAAAAAAATCTGTAAAATTAATCATATCGATTGCTATAACTGGATGGATGTGACACACATAGATAGATAAACTGTCACAGTTGTCAAGACTGTTTGTCGGGTTTCCAATGCTCACACAGGGTGATAAACAACGCTGATACACGTAACATCTAGTTATATTCAGATTTAAACAATGCCCGCCTCAACTGAGATAACGGACATCCATCAAGCTCAAAAAGAAAACTTGTGTTTTCCATAGTCACAAAAGATTGCAGTTTGTATTTCGCATACCCACCGTTTCCGTAGTAAAAACGGTTGCGGTTTGTATCCGCATAGCCACCGTTTCCGTAGTAAAAAACGGTTGGGTTTGCACATTCAATCTTCAATACTTCATTAAAATACCAGTAGAAGAACCTGACACGTCTTCATGTAATGGAGAATGTTCTAGAAATTGAAGGAAAAGGAAAAGATTTGTTGAAATCGAATTTGACAACTATGACAGCTTATTAAAAGTAGCAATCACCTCCAATCATTTCCTGGTCAAATCACACACTATAAAGTTTAAAGTTATCGTGTGTTGTAGTTTGGAAAGGTGACCAAACAGAGATCTGAATAACAAACTGTGGAAAACTTGTTTGTGTCGGGTTCTTCTGCTAGTTACTCGATCAACGAACTGATCGGTAACGTTACTCTACTTGTGCTCCGATTTAAGAGGCGTGTTCCGATCAATGTTGTTAAAGATGATGAAGAGTTTAGAAACCCTAGAATGATGGTGTTTTTACTGGAAAAAACGTGATAAGTGAAAAAACATCCTTATATACGGGCCGTATACAGTTATACGGCCCGTATACATTTGGTAACATAAAAAACCTACCAAAATAATTCCATTGAGCCATATACGTTTTACAAATCGTAACATAGTGTATACGACTCGTATAACTATATACGGGCCGTATATAGTAAAATAAAAAAAAAACATTCTCTGCGCATTTTCCTATTCAAAAACATTATATACGGCCCGTATAAGTGTATACGGCCCGTATACACTAGGGGATGTGAAAATAAGATATAGGGGGTGTGGGAATAAGGGGAGCCTTTTTTAAAGGCAATATAACCCAAAAAATATGATTTTGTAACACCTAACCTGATTAGGGATGTCACTTGTGCCCAAGTTCGACTCCCACTCTCCCTGTTATTTTCTGCGGCATCCAGGTGAAGGGCGAATATGGGCGACGCCGGTTCGTCTTGAATGGGATGCGAGGTTTTACCGATTATTCCACCGTCATGTCTTTGGGCGGGTGGAGTCGGGTTTCCGTGCATCTGGGAGAGCCAAGGGGCTGGCGGCGGTCGAGTAGTCGACCTTGGCCACAGCGCCCGATATCACGGTGATTTACACGTCGTTCCTTGCCATTAAAATAAGCATCAATCTCTTATATTACAATAATTAAAGCAACACATTTATTGGTACATAGGTCTTTTCAACTCTTGATCTACTAGTCCATGTATTCCTCAATCGTCCAAAGAAACTAATGTCCACGAAAACCAACATAACAAAAGCCCACCTAAACATAACGCTTGGATAGGCAACAAAAATAACAATATATAGTTGACACACAACATGCACTTTGTGTTTGGACATATACTAGGTACTCCATATATATCAACAACATATAACAATCCATAAAGCAACACATGATAGGCACTCCGTAAACGTAGAGCACCACATAACAGAGACACTACATAGAACATGTAACATGAAATTCATAGAGCAACACATGACAAATACTTCGTACAACACATAACAGACACTTCATAGAGCAATACATAACAAACACTTCATAGAGCAACACATAACAAGCACTCCCCATAAACCGTGGCGGAGCCACATAGAAAGAATCGGGGTCACCCCAAACAAATCTGTTTCTCATGTTACATAGAACGTGTAATAGAAAAGTTCTAAATGATACCAATATTTTTATGATTGACACCATTGATTTTACTAGAAATTTTTTTTTCGACCCCATTGGCATGAAAAAACTATAGATAATGTTTTATCAGAAAAAAGGTTTATTTAAACGTATTGCAGAATAAAAAATTGCAATTTATTAATTAAGCCCAATTACTTATATCCATCTAATATATAGCCCAATTTAAACTATTAAAGGTCCATGTCTTATTTTTAAGTTTTCAACCAAATAACCAATTAAAGGCCTAATTAATTAATTCCAATTGTTTATTCTATTTAAGAAAAGACAGCCTAATTAGACCTCATTCCTCAGGGGTCACAATCGGGGATAGATAAAGTGAAGAGTTGGTACTCCATATAACAACATATAACAATCCAGTTGTTTATTCTACATGGACGAATAAACTAAAGAGCCAAGGACCAAGTACGATGAATTATGAATTTTTTTATCAAATAGAGGAGCCAATAACGATTAAACATAAGTAAATGTTAGTTTTTAATTGTTCTTCAAAATTTAAAATTGAAACTAGCATGATTAAAGTTGAAATTAGGGGTGTAATTTGTTTATGTGACTATACATTATTAAATTTTTAGGGTTTGATTATTGATTTTGATGATACCTTATTGATTATTGATTTTGATGATACCTTATAGAATTATTAACTATAGTTGTTTTTTATCTTTATAGAGGTTCTTGAACGATTTCTAAAGAGAATATAAACAACATTTGATTCTTTATCTTCAACCTTGAATTTTAGACTTTATAAATAATACCTTATAGGATTATCAATATTTGACTTTTTTTTTCTTCAGGGACAATGTACTTTTGATTTTGACTTTTATCACTATTATTACATCAATTTCTTCAAAAGTTTCTTAATTAAATATGTAATTATTTTGTATAAGTTATTTTTTACATAAATTATTTAATTTCATTTGTTTGGTATAGTTATTTACTTTTGTTATTTTATATTTGTTATATTTTTTACACAAACAATTGGTATAATCGAGATTTTTTAAACACTTTTACGTGTTGTATAATATATAAAACTAAAAAACCCTTTATATTAATATTAATCTGTTGTAAAACAACAACCTACTAGCAATGTATAGAGAAGAATGGGAGAATGGGAGATGGATTTCTTATTGATTAATTTTAACATCATAGACAAATGTCATTATATATAGATCCTTACATTAGTACAATAGTAACTAAAGAGATAGGAGTTATAGAGGTGGATAGTCACTACATAATGGATGCACTAAAGGGATAGGAGTTATAGATGTGGATAGTCACCACATAATGGATACATTCATAACACTCCCCCTTGACTATCCACATGATATACTATTCTTTAATATGCTTGGTGATACTGCCTCATTAAAAACCTTGCTAGAAAAACCCAGTGGGACAAAACCTCAGCTAAGGGAAAAAGAGTGCAGCGTGCATTTTCTCCCCCTGATACTTTTGGATCAGATATGTTACTTCATCAAAACCTTTACTAAGAAAACCCAATTGGACAAAACTTAGTCAAGGGAAAAAAATGCAATTTGAATAAGTCTCCCCCTCATTTTAACATGTATCCTTTAAGTGACGTGTGTCCATCTTCCTTGAAAGTCGAATAAAGCCTTTGTAGCGAATGATTTGTTGCTTGATCCCTTAATGTGCAATTCTTTAAGTTGAGCATTGTTGTATAATCTTCTAACGAGACTTTAGGTGCCTCTTCCCAAAAATTATCATATGTCCATGACTGTGTTTCGTTACATTCCTGCATCTACAAGACTAACCAAACTTGTTTTGATGGGTTAGTAAAATATAATCAAATATCGTTTATACCTGAAATGTTTCTTTGAACTCATACCAATGTCTCTTCGCTTGACACAAGTTATATCATGACAATAAGCTCAAGTGAAAGATATTATAACCATACATAGCCAGGAAAACATATTAATGCACTTATGCATTTAACGATGGTACTTCTAGAATGATAATCTCTACTTTGATAGGAGATGATAATAGGCATTTCTTATAACAAATGACTTAACAACCTTTAACATACTTTAAGGTTCAACTATGTCCATACTAAATATCCAAACATCATCTTCTAGATGTACTTGGGGGATTGGTAAAATATAATTACATATATACGCGAACTGCAGTTCGAGTAATAATTAGACCGTGCCAAGGTCATTCAAAAATTCTCCCTCTAAAAGCTTGACAATTTCTCTCGATGATGCCTAAACATCATCACTGTAAACTGCGATTATAGTGAACTTTTAAAAGTAGAACGTCGATAAAACATGGCTAATTTAATCTAACTTATATCCCTCTTTATGCAAATATCTCGAGTTGTATAACACTCGATCTAACTATTTTAGTCCATACATATTTTATGAACTTGATATAGTACGTTCTTGAGGTTTTGACATCATTAATGCTTCTAGCATTATTAATCCATGAGGGAATTCTTTCCATCTTATCCAAATATGCATGTGCTTTCACTCTTAGAAGTTTTGCTATATAAACTTACCTTTTTAACACATAGATATCTATATCATATGAAAAAATATCAAGAACACTTGCTTTTATCTACAAAATTCATATTGTACCATGTTTGTACACAGTGTACATTGAGATGTCATAATAACCAGGTACACATTTTCTATGTATGTTTATTGGAGTATTGGTGCACTATAATTACATCCATAAGATGTTTCAATTAACCTCTTAAGCACTCAAATGTTTTAGGATACTCATGGGGAGTTCCAATTATATTCAATTCAATAACATATACAACATGTATATGTATTCAGATCTGAATTTATATAATAATCATAATATTCTCGAGAACTTATTTTATATGACTTAGTATCAAGTGATACATAACTTTTCTAAGACACATGTCAATTCTCTTTTATATATTACCAGAATAATAAGATATTGGAAAGTCAATGCATCTACTACTGGAGAATACGTTTTCTCATAATCAATCACAGGTCTTTGTGAAAATTCGTGTGCCACCAATTTTGACTTATATCACTTAATTTGATTTTCACATGATTCGTGTAAAAGACACTTTTGTATCCAGCATATTTTACAACTTCAGTTGCATGGACTGTTGGTCCAGAAACTTTCCATTTCATTAGAGAACTAAACTCTGCCCTATTTGCGTCTTTCTATTTTGGCCAATCATTTCTTAATATTCATTCATAGGCAGATCTTAAATATTGATCCTTATCATTTAATCATTTTAAGCGCTACATTATATACAAAAGTATAAGGACGTCGATTTTTATTTCGATTCCATACATATCTTAGACATGATACATCTTATCGAGATCTCTTTATTTTCAGGTACCTGAGGTTCTTCTTGAACCATCATGTCTATTGTCTCTTCAGGAGATCGTATTACTATAACCTCGACTTGACCATCTTAATTACTTGCTCCAATTTTCGAGGAATTTTATTATTGGAATCAACTAGTCTACCATGCTTTAGGCGTGCAATAGACTCTTTACAAAAATATGTGGTTGTCCTCTTGGGACACAAATATAACTGGAGCATAAGCAGTTGATTATGTGACTTACTTAGTCACTCTATTTAGGTCAGTGAACTTGTCTGGTAATATGTTCTTTAATATTGGTAAATGAATTATACTTTAAACTTTTAGTTTATAGTTTATAGGCTGAGGATCAAGATGACATGATAATTCATTTCACTTTTCAACTGCTTGTTATCTCCCCCAAATGTTGGGAACATTCATTCATTAAAGTGAAAACCATTGAGCCATAAACGATTTTTTTCTCACTAATGGCTTTAATTATTTAATCATAGAGGATTATTTATACCCAACATATTCTCAAACTTTTTATAAGTCCCATCTTTGTGCGGTGTGGTGGATGAGTTTCAATATATATAAAATTACATGTACCTAAATGAACTTTTGCTCCTCTCATGATCATTGACTTTGTAACCAATAGTAGATGTTTAGTGATCATCTCAACAATAACACTTATTCCAATGATCGTTAATAACTTGGGAATCAAATTCATTATTATCAAATAAATATACTAATCTGGATTAATATGCTTGCTATCACATTAGCTAAGCCACAATCACACAAGCTTCAGGTTGTGGATTTGATAACCATTTAGACGATGCATCGATTTAAAACACTAAATGGTATCATGTTGGGATATGCATATCCTTTAATCGCTTCCAGAATATTTAGGTATACACACCCTCGTTTATTTTGCAAATATATAATTTCCCTTGAGAGCAAACATTACATGCTATTTATTATCTTGAAGAATCTTCTAGTTCTTCATTATGTTTCACATCATCATTGACTCGGTGTGGTCTAACCGGTCATGCCAACTAATTAAATAATTATGATCCATAAACTTCTGGTTTATGATCGTATGTGTATTACTTGCTCGTACGTAATACAAAACGTATGATACGAGAGAATATATTATAACTTCAAAGTTAAAACCATCATGTTATGCAATAACTCCTTAGTTTGCCACTTTTGGTGGTCCATCTCATTATTAAAATGGCCATCGAGCGTATGAGTTTGCTTCGTTTCAGTTTGGTTTTTGGATTAAATTTATGCTTGCCATGTTTGGGCTTTTAGAAGATAGTGGCAGAAAGAAATGCAGTTGGGTCTAAATCTTTTGGCTAAATATATTTAACCACTTATTAAGTTTAAGTTTCGAACTTTTTGTCCAAAACAATGAATTTGGGCCTTAAATTGAATGACAAACATTGAAACAAGTTCGATATGGTTCTGTTCCGATGGCAATGAAGTCTTCGATGTGTGGGAATGCTGTAATTAACTATGGTGATGGACGCGCTGAGTGTGACGGGACTGAAGCTGAATCACTAACACTGGTGCGATTGGTTTTTAATTATGATTTCTACTTTCGTCTGATCTCCTATGTTGTTCTCTTCTCTTATTTTTTCAGGTTAATTACTAGAAATTATAAACATTTTGATCTCTACAGGTAACTTCTTTTAATCATTAACCTATTTTCTTTTCAGTTTCAAGTCAACAATCGCATTATACAATCATGTAGGCTCCTGATTGTAGAACTACCATTATTGGTGATGACGCGCTCTGAGGTATAACCTATGGATCTACTTTTAGAGAGAATGATGATGAAAATTGTTGAGGTAATCACATGAAATCTATTGATAGGATAGCGATAATGATGATGGTGATTTGTCGATGACTTAAAGATGATGCTGATATATTACGGGGTTAAAACCGGTGGGGAAATGACATTAGATGATGGTGGTTCTGGACTCTCAACATAGAATGCAAGCTTGAAAATGTAGTCAAGCATTTCGACGGCTTGAGGTACACTATGTGCCATCACATAATTCGGGACTGTTTTGGTATGTTCAGGCCTCGGCCAAAGCTTGATCAACTCGAAGAGCGGGACGAGTTAACTCAGTCAAAACTAGTCAACCGATTCAACTCAGTCAAAGTTGGTCAACAAGCTCATACTGACACTCGATGTCTTGGTATTAACTCGAACCCGATAACTCGATTAGTTAATTTATTTACATTTTCAATATAGATATTATTTGCGTATCGCGTGTTGGCCTACAAGCTTAACGAAATGAACCAAACCAATAACACATGAAATTCAACTTAATTTCCAAATACAAAATTATATTTCATCTTTAGGATTGCAAATTTCATCTTTAGGATTGCAAATAATGCTATTTGACAACACACCTTTATTTATTCTGTTATATTAAAAGGTATATGTTCGGATGTAAAAGCCTATTGATAAAACTTTTAAGAACTGAGTACCTTTTGTAAGTGAACACTTTTCTAATATGTTTGTTGTATGCATCATTAGAACATAACTGAGTCAACAAAAAAGTCAAAGGTTTAAGTTTATCAAAACTAATTACAGTGAAGTGTGAACTTCTCACACGTGTTCGCACTGAAGCACAGGTTAGTAACCTTTTATTTATCTAATTTTTTTGTAATGTTACATTCCATTTCTAGCTATGTTTTGAATTTGGTACACTTCATTGCAATGCTTATTTTTTACCAACTAATATAGGTGAAAATAACTGGGAATCTCACAGCTATTCATGCAGACTTCATGAGATGATTGTAGTTGGCCTATATCCAGGTTTTTTTTTTATCCACATCACTCTTGGGTTAAGTAAGTTCGATTCATTATATTTTCTACTCATTTGCATTATATGGTAAATGTTAGGATCTAAGTTTGAATTGCTGTAACACCCGTTCTTATAATTTAAGGTTTAATGAATCTTTTACGAAAACAATCATGTAATTTCGATTACATAATGCATCGGAAATACGGGTTTACTAAAAGATTTACAAATCATAAGTTATTCTACATAACGTGATCGAATTCGTTGTTTAAAATTTACAACGTGGCAAAGTGCGGAAGCGTGTATCTTTATCGTGTTCGGTTCTTCGCTGAGCTTGATCGTCTTCCGGCATCCAAAAGTACCTATATTCCATAAACATGAAATACTTTAGTCATACGAGGTTTAAAACGTGTCTAAACGAATCCGGGAATTTAAAACTTAATAAAATATACTTTGTTTCTGGGTCCACCGTAACTTACGGTGACACCGTAAGTTACGGTAGCCCCTGAAAGTCTATCCTTCCACCGTAACTCAGTATGTAACCATCATAATCATATCAGCTCCACCGTAACTTACAGTGGCATGACTAAATCAAGTATACGCAATCATATGTCTTTTTCTGGATTAATAATGACATAATTAATGTGCAGCGATTTTCTATACAGCTACTGTAATTGACCATTATGACCCATTCAAAGTCCAAACTAGATTAACATGTTCAAAGATGGATCGTAGAAAACTTCAATACCTTCGCAAGCATATAAGGTACACCTTCTAACGAATTTTCTATGATTTTATATGATTTTTATAAAATCAGCACAGCAACTATATTTTCATTTTTCAAACAGCTTTCAAGGTTTTGAACAGCTGTTTAATTCATTCTTTTGGCCTATTTAACAACCACATTTGTTTCTTATGATTGAAAACAGTAAAAATTTACTTCATAAGCTTTCCGAAAAGGTATAGAACACCCAAATCGGATAAACGGTTGATTTTATATGATTTTTTTAAGATTAGTCGAAATCCGTATAAAAAGCTGCGGAAATCATGTTTAGGGTCATTTTAAATTCGAACCAAACCATCAATGCAACCCATTTTCATGGCTAAAACCCTTATTAAACTCTTGGTAATGGTTAGGAACCTATAACAAATATAATGACCGTCGTCCGTAACATTTGGTTTACCTATTAAGGTAACCAAAAACTTATTTTAGACTTCGTTTAACTCTCATTAGCCTTACATTTAAATGAGAGTTATCTTATTATGCGTACCTGGCTCGGATCATTACATTGACCCATTTAAGTACCTTGCCTCAATATCTACTAAGTAATAGCGATGTAAATATCCACTCGATATTTATTTCTGAAATCAAACAACTCATCAAACCATTAGTCGATATTGTCAAAAAGTGATATTTTCACCTTTTGACCCGTTGGTCTAAATGACCGATAATATTGGCGAGATAAAGCTTATTGCCATCTCGTCTACACGACTCGTTCCGATTTACACCGCACGGTCGTTTTAACTATAATTCACCTCTTACGGTGGCATGAATAAATCAAGTATACGCAATCATAACAATCATGGCTAAAACCCTTATTAAACTCTTGGTAATGGTTAGGAACCTATAACAAATATAATGACCGTCGTCCGTAACATTTGGTTTACCTATTAAGGTAACCAAAAACTTATTTTAGACTTCGTTTAACTCTCATTAGCCTTACATTTAAGTGAGAGTTATCTTATTATGCGTACCTGGCTCGGATCATTACATTGACCCATTTAAGTACCTTGCCTCAATATCTACTAAGTAATAGCGATGTAAATATCCACTCGATATTTATTTCTGAAATCAAACAACTCATCAAACCATTAGTCGATATTGTCAAAAAGTGATATTTTCACCTTTTGACCCGTTGGTCTAAATGACCGATAATATTGGCGAGATAAAGCTTATTGCCATCTCGTCTACACGACTCGTTCCGATTTACACCGCACGGTCGTTTTAACTATAATTCACATCTTAACGCTTTTTGGCCTAATAAGGCTTACGAAATATGTATCTTTCAAAACCAATAATTATTATCAACAAGTGTCCAAATTTCAATTTTACCCTTATTGGTTATCTTGTTCCGTACGACTACACGCCGGAAACACCATATCTCAACTTTCCATTTGTCTTGTTCGAAATCAAAACAACAAAAGGACATTCTAAACTATATGACTAGTGTAAGCTATACTTACCTCGCATCCGAATATGCTTTTCTTCTCGTGCTTGATTCGTTTGACCGCTTCTTTCCCAAGCCTCCACCTAGCTCGTTAGGCGACAAACTATCATCATTCACAAGGTGGTTAGATTAGTCATTTCAATTCACGACTATTCCACCTCACGTATTTTCTATGTCGAAACTACTATTTGACTTTATCATTGGTTAGTTTGACTTTTAAAAGTCAATTGACTTACCAACATATTCATATGCACATTTGGTTCATTGAACTCACTTAGGCATATTTCATCCGAACTCTTAACAAAAAATCAATTTTTACATACTAACTAGTAAGCCGCGATTTCATTTAGGCATTTCATATCAATGAAAATTGGCTGTTTTTGGTGACTTGTTTAACCTGTTTACAAGTCTTCAAAAATTATGATTTTTTTATGTGGCGTACCTCTCGGAGGGTTAGCCCTTGAGTTAAAATTTCAAGATCTAACTATTTACAAAAAATTCGTGAAAATTCATTTACTAAGCTGCAATTAGATTCGTCACTTCTGACTGCAGCTTACGGAAAAATTCATTAAAAATTCCTCGTTTATCCGATTGACGAAATTCCAATTGGCGGTTCTTTTAATCGCTTAAAAATTTCTACTGTAAGAATTTGAGATCATAAATCAATTCCTAAATTGAGTTATGACATTCGTGATGGGCTGCAATTTATGCCAGAAAACGCAGCTTGAACCTTTGATACGGAAAAATTCATAAAACGCTCGATTTTCGTCGAAAAAATGCGATTCCAGTGGGGTTTTAAAGATATTTCCTGGAATTACATTCTAGACTCAAGAAACACATTATTTTATCACTTTTTGTCTAGGTTACAGCCAATACAAATCGGCTGTAAATTTTGATCAAGAATCGTTTGAATTCAGCTTTCAATTTAAGCTTGTTCTTGACATCATAACACTATTTTTTTGAAATCAAAACCCTAAAAACATCTCATACATGAATTTAGTATCAACAAAAACTTGAGCTAAGCATGATTTCAACATATACTTGTCTAGGGCTTACTCCTAGACACCATATCAACCCTATTCTACCCAAATAGCAAACATGCAACATAAATTTCGAATTCTTATGTGTTCATCCAGATTTGATATGGAACCAAAGTGGAAATTTTGACATACCTTATGATCCTTTCACTGAAGTGATCACTAATCTAAGTTTAGATTTCAATTTGGAGTCGATTTGGCTTCTCAATTGCTTGATTTTTGCTAGCTAGGGTTTGGGCATGGAACCCCCTGGCCTCTCCTGCGATTCACGACCAGAACACACACTTAAAGTGTGTGTTTTGGTGTTAGATGTTTTATTTAATACAAACTTGCTTCAAGTTTGTCACCTTTGGCCCCTACACTTTACCAAGTTACATGTAGTGTGTTTTTAACAAATTGTCTTATCACTATAAGACTTATGACTAACTAGGTCATTTATTCCCAGTTACTTTATCTTGTTTAAAAATCCGTTTTTCTTTTAAGTCCCGTTAACTCGGGCCCTTTTTATATACTTTTGTTTTCTCAAGTATTCTTTTCATTCTTTTAAATTAATATTAGGTTTATTTATTTGAGTCCTAATATTTACCGGGTTAATTTTTACCACTAACAGTATTTTACCCGTCTTTACTATTAACGTGGTTTGATTACCAAACCCATTTTTAGGATGTTACAAGTCTACCCCCCTTAGGGAGGTTTCGTCCTCGAAACCTTTTCTTACATAATTTATTGAGTTTAAACTCAATGTATTTGATCCAAGAAATCTTTTAAATATTACTTATACTTTTAACCAATTGTTAGTATTACCAGATAAGTATGGTAACATCTTTTTGGTTACTATTTGTCTACGTATCTCATACGACGTAGTGCAACTTAAAATAACGTAATCCCGTTATTTCCACTAGTTTAGTTAACTCAGCGATATCCATCGCTTTCTTATACTATCGAATTCTTTATGAATCCGTTATTTTGACCCGTTTAAAGGTCTTTAATGAAATCTTTCACTTTTAGCAGCAATTTCTTTTGTCTTCAAATTTATTTATTCGGTTCAGTCATACCGAACCTACTGCTTACAAGCAAACCAAATTTATTTAAATGACCTTGACGGGTCTCACTAATTAGACTTATTAGTCCAGTTACTTTTTACCGCTTGCTTGGTTATAATGTGATTCTACTTCACATTACATTTCTTGACCGTGATTGTGTTACATCATGTTTAATTTATATCAAAATTTCATTTTCGAAAATATCACTTTTCGAATATATCGTCTTGCGCCTATCAGTGTCAAGACTTGTATCTTTCATGCTTACTATTTAAATTCCTATCAGAATTTATGTTTGTAAAAACATTATTTCTTACTAAAACCGAAGTTTTAGTTTTAGGATCTTCTCTTTGACTTTTGTCAATTATCCATACCAGGATATTGACAGTCCATAATTTATTCTTATTTAGTTATATCCCATTACCGGGCTCATTATTCTCTTGCATTTAACGCTACCTTTATTTGGCTAGCGCTCATTTGTGCCATTCGGCGTTATATTGTATTCAACATGTTTGACCTATTAATGTGAAATCCATCACTTATAAACAATCAACTTTATTCTTTATTCAACCCATTCGACTTCGAATAGTTGAACATATTTACTCACAATTTCTATATACGAGATTTTATAGTCATAACTCGTAATCCAAGTCCTTTGATTTTTTTTTTCAACCCGCGTTCATGTCTCTTGGTTTACGCATGTGTTTAATTCTTACCCATCAACCGGGTGTTTTACCGAGGTCGTTATTATTGCAACCTGGTGCGTGCGAAGTGTTACTTATTTTAGGTGTATATTTTAAGCCCTTTTTAACACTTATTTTAGCCAAGTTTTAAATTTATAAAACACGATATTTCACTAACACTAAACACACATATGGGCAAGTGCACCCATCGTTGAGTGTAGTATAGCGTTGGTAAGATACCGAGGTCGTCCAAGGACACAAGAGCTTTTAGTACCGGTTTATCCTCAACGTCTAATCAAAAATAAAAGTTTAGAAAAATGTTTTAAGCTAAGAAAAATAAAAACTAACTAAAATGCTGAAAATAAAAATAAAATAAAAACAGATAGACAAGATGAATCACTTGGTTCCGACTCGTATCTAGTATAACCTTTGATTATTTCCGCACTTTTGCACATAATTAAGAGATTATCTTAGTTATTGTAGTAGGCCCCTCTTTTGAAGGTGACGTTACCCTCACCCCAGTAGTTTGAGTCAGCAGGGATACAATCCTAAAAGGGTGGATTATTGGAAGATAATGAATTAAGTTATTAATGCAGTATTGTGGTAGGCCCCGCTTTTGGCGGTGACGTTACCCTCGGCTAAGTAGTCTGAGTCAGCAGGGATACAGTCCTAAATAGCCGGGTTATAGTATTAATAGTAGTTAACTTATGAGGGGATCAAAGAGTTTGGACCCCAGCCATCTAATACCGTGAAGTATTGAAGGAGGTCCTACTAAATTTGACCCAGGTCCATTGCAGGACCTCTAAACGCTGAACAATGGCAAGACCTTTACCAAACCGTTCCCTTAACCCCCGACCAGGTAGCCAACATATCTCCATATAGACCGTGGAGATATGAATGGTGAAAATCCTTTATTTTATATAGACAGTAAAATAATGCCAAGACACCACGGACAAACGATAAGGAAAGATCACCTTCAACATAAGTAACTAGTTATTAAAGTCATTAATACAAAACCAAATAAAAAGTGCAAAAGATTAGAAATAAAAAGTATTATACTAGACACTTTGTCTTCACCAAGTGATGTAAGAGACTTAGGCAAACATGGCCTTGATTGTCAAGAACTCTTACGATCAATCTTGGATCCCGAGACGACTCACACACTCTACGATGGACAATGGATGATGGTGGTGGATGATGGTGTTGTGATGGTGGTGGGTGGTGGATGAAGTGTGAGAGAGGTGGTGTGCCAAGGGATGAGATGAAATGAATCCAAGCCCTCCTATTTATAGGCTGAACAGAGAGCTGGGCACGGCCCCGTGTCCGCTGGGCACGGCCCCGTGTCTGTCTGACAATCTCTCTCCTCATTAATTGTAATTCGCAATTACAATAAATGCGCCTGCTTTACTTTCGACACGCCCCCGTGTCCGCTGAGCACGGCCCGTGGTGGGCAATAGAAGCTTCTATAGGTTTGTCTTTTCTGCTGCTTCTTGGGCACGGCCCCGTGCTGGCTGAGCACGGGGCGTGTTCAGTCTTCTGATTTCTCTACTTTGCTTTGGAAGGTTCCATTGAGGGGTCGGGCAGTCCACTAATATTCCTTTTCTTGTATTTATGTTGGATTTAGCTGTCTTTTTTGCTTCTTTTGCGTTTTTGAGCTCATTTAATCCTGAAAATACAAAAGGAAGACAAAAACACTCTTTTTCCAATATTAGTACTTAAAAAGGGTTAGTTTTATGCCTTATTTGATGTAATTTATATGTTGCATTTTACACACATCACAACCCTCCCGGTATGCATTAAGACCTCGCTTCATTTTTATATTCCAACTTTGTCTTTAAGTTTGACGTTTTACAAAAACGACCCGTTAAGGGACATATTTGCATTTTCCGGGTTCGAGTGTAAGTACACTCCCTCCCAATGCTTGTCTAAATCATTTTACATGTTTGCGTTTTCTGAGTTCGAGTGTAAGTACACTCCCTCCCAATACTTGTCTAAATCATTTTACATGCTTGCGTTTTCTGGGTTCGAGTGTAAGTACACTCCCTCCCAATACTTGTCTAAATCATTTTACATGCTTGCGTTTCCTGGGTTCGAGTGTAAGTACACTCCCTCTCAATACTTGTCTAAATCATTTTTCATGCTTGCGTTTTCTGGGTTCGAGTGTAAGTACACTCCCTCCCAATACTTGTCTAAATCATTTTACATGCTTGTTTGTCCCTTCACTCGGGCTCATTATCTTGATGTAATACGCTTCCGTCACTCGATTGTGCGTTTACATTATTATCAAATATTTTGCATATCTGATTCATTTGGGTACTTTTTAATTAGTCCCATTCACTCCGCCCTTACTACATCGGATGTAAATGTGTCCGCTATAAGAAACTCGTGGTATCATATGCCACTACTTACTTGGCCAGAGTAAGCGGTTAACACATGACATACACGACCTTTTTATAGTTTTCACATTACGCCCTATGTAAGTAACGCCTCTGTTTGGTTTCTCTTGGAACAATATCCCGGATAGATTTTCTATTCGGGCTTTTCCAAGTTTTTTTTTTTTTAAATCTACATATGCAACTTTCAACCTCTACGTATTTGTTGCATATTATTATTTGTGCGATTATTTAAAATGTGCACCTGGTAATATTTGCCCCGACGGGCGTTCCTTGTCATTAATCTTGTTCGCGGTCGTTACGCGATTTAGTCCTCGGTGAGCATGCTCCTCCTGTCATACTTCGGACCGTTCCATCATCATATCCACAATTCGTTTGACTCTCGTCGTCTTCAAACGCGAGTGTCCTTCAATTAAAACATTCACAAAAGTTAGTAACGTCAACTTTAATAATCGCCCGTATTATAATAAAAGGCTCTTTTTTTTTCTACTATACGCGTCAACGCGCGTATTTTTGTCGACTAAATCAATCATTTTAATAGGGGTAACGTGTATCACACGATAGCCCTATGTGTTGTTTACAACACTTTAGCATGCTTAGCTATTAGCATACATGTAGTTACCGGATTTGCGATCAAGCCTCGAACCGAACACCAATTCTTTATTAAGAGCATAAGGTTTAAGTCCAAGCATAGCTTTCCCGCCATACTTGAATCTCTTAAACCAAGGCTCTGATACCAACTTGTAACACCCGTTCTTATAATTTAAGGTTTAATGAATCTTTTACGAAAACAATCATGTAATTTCGATTACATAATGCATCGGAAATACGGGTTTACTAAAAGATTTACAAATCATAAGTTATTCTACATAACGTGATCGAATTCGTTGTTTAAAATTTACAACGTGGCAAAGTGCGGAAGCGTGTATCTTTATCGTGTTCGGTTCTTCGCTGAGCTTGATCGTCTACCGGCATCCAAAAGTACCTATATTCCATAAACATGAAATACTTTAGTCATACGAGGTTTAAAACGTGTCTAAACGAATCCGGGAATTTAAAACTAAATAAAATATACTTTGTTTCTGGGTCCACCGTAACTTACGGTGACACCGTAAGTTACGGTAGCCCCTGAAAGTCTATCCTTCCACCGTAACTCAGTATGTAACCATCGTAATCATATCAGCTCCACCGTAACTTACGGTGGCATGACTAAATCAAGTATACGCAATCATAACAATCATGGCTAAAACCCTTATTAAACTCTTGGTAATGGTTAGGAACCTATAACAAATATAATGACCGTCGTCCGTAACATTTGGTTTACTTATTAAGGTAACCAAAAACTTATTTTAGACTTCGTTTAACTCTCATTAGCCTTACATTTAAATGAGAGTTATCTTATTATGCGTACCTGGCTCGGATCATTACATTGACCCATTTAAGTACCTTGCCTCAATATCTACTAAGTAATAGCGATGTAAATATCCACTCGATATTTATTTCTGAAATCAAACAACTCATCAAACCATTAGTCGATATTGTCAAAAAGTGATATTTTCACCTTTTGACCCGTTGGTCTAAATGACCGATAATATTGGCGAGATAAAGCTTATTGCCATCTCGTCTACACGACTCGTTCCGATTTACACCGCACGGTCGTTTTAACTATAATTCACCTCTTACGGTGGCATGAATAAATCAAGTATACGCAATCATAACAATCATGGCTAAAACCCTTATTAAACTCTTGGTAATGGTTAGGAACCTATAACAAATATAATGACCGTCGTCCGTAACATTTGGTTTACCTATTAAGGTAACCAAAAACTTATTTTAGACTTCGTTTAACTCTCATTAGCCTTACATTTAAGTGAGAGTTATCTTATTATGCGTACCTGGCTCGGATCATTACATTGACCCATTTAAGTACCTTGCCTCAATATCTACTAAGTAATAGCGATGTAAATATCCACTCGATATTTATTTCTGAAATCAAACAACTCATCAAACCATTAGTCGATATTGTCAAAAAGTGATATTTTCACCTTTTGACCCGTTGGTCTAAATGACCGATAATATTGGCGAGATAAAGCTTATTGCCATCTCGTCTACACGACTCGTTCCGATTTACACCGCACGGTCGTTTTAACTATAATTCACCTCTTAACGCTTTTTGGCCTAATAAGGCTTACGAAATATGTATCTTTCAAAACCAATAATTATTATCAACAAGTGTCCAAATTTCAATTTTACCCTTATTGGTTATCTTGTTCCGTACGACTACACGCCGGAAACACCATATCTCAACTTTCCATTTGTCTTGTTCGAAATCAAAACAACAAAAGGACATTCTAAACTATATGACTAGTGTAAGCTATACTTACCTCGCATCCGAATATGCTTTTCTTCTCGTGCTTGATTCGTTTGACCGCTTCTTTCCCAAGCCTCCACCTAGCTCGTTAGGCGACAAACTATCATCATTCACAAGGTGGTTAGATTAGTCATTTCAATTCACGACTATTCCACCTCACGTATTTTCTATGTCGAAACTACTATTTGACTTTATCATTGGTTAGTTTGACTTTTAAAAGTCAATTGACTTACCAACATATTCATATGCACATTTGATTCATTGAACTCACTTAGGCATATTTCATCCGAACTCTTAACAAAAAATCAATTTTTACATACTAACTAGTAAGCCGCGATTTCATTTAGGCATTTCATATCAATGAAAATTGGCTGTTTTTGGTGACTTGTTTAACCTGTTTACAAGTCTTCAAAAATTATGATTTTTTTATGCGGCGTACCTCTCGGAGGGTTAGCCCTTGAGTTAAAATTTCAAGATCTAACTCTTTACAAAAAATTCGTGAAAATTCATTTACTAAGCTGCAATTAGATTCGTCACTTCTGACTGCAGCTTACGGAAAAATTCATTAAAAATTCCTCGTTTATCCGATTGACGAAATTCCAATTGGCGGTTCTTTTAATCGCTTAAAAATTTCTACTGTAAGAATTTGAGATCATAAATCAATTCCTAAATTGAGTTATGACATTCGTGATGGGCTGCAATTTCTGCCAGAAAACGCAGCTTGAACCTTTGATACGGAAAAATTCATAAAACGCTCGATTTTCGTCGAAAAAATGCGATTCCAGTGGGGTTTTAAAGATATTTCCTGGAATTACATTCTAGACTCAAGAAACACATTATTTTATCACTTTTTGTCTAGGTTACAGCCAATACAAATCGGCTGTAAATTTTGATCAAGAATCGTTTGAATTCAGCTTTCAATTTAAGCTTGTTCTTGACATCATAACACTATTTTTTTGAAATCAAAACCCTAAAAACATCTCATACATGAATTTAGTATCAACAAAAACTTGAGCTAAGCATGATTTCAACATATACTTGTCTAGGGCTTACTCCTAGACACCATATCAACCCTATTCTACCCAAATAGCAAACATGCAACATAAATTTCGAATTCTTATGTGTTCATCCAGATTTGAGATGGAACCAAAGTGGAAATTTTGACATACCTTATGATCCTTTCACTGAAGTGATCACTAATCTAAGTTTAGATTTCAATTTGGAGTCGATTTGGCTTCTCAATTGCTTGATTTTTGCTAGCTAGGGTTTGGGCATGGAACCCCCTGGCCTCTCCTGCGATTCACGACCAGAACACACACTTAAAGTGTGTGTTTTGGTGTTAGATGTTTTATTTAATACAAACTTGCTTCAAGTTTGTCACCTTTGGTCCCTACACTTTACCAAGTTACATGTAGTGTGTTTTTAACAAATTGTCTTATCACTATAAGACTTATGACTAACTAGGTCATTTATTCCCAGTTACTTTATCTTGTTTAAAAATCCGTTTTTCTTTTAAGTCCCGTTAACTCGGGCCCTTTTTATATACTTTTGTTTTCTCAAGTATTCTTTTCATTCTTTTAAATTAATATCAGGTTTATTTATTTGAGTCCTAATATTTACCGGGTTAATTTTTACCACTAACGGTATTTTACCCGTCTTTACTATTAACGTGGTTTGATTACCAAACCCATTTTTAGGATGTTATAATTGCTTGCAGTTTTTGTTTCAAAAATGGAAATATGATTGAAGTACAGAAATTAAATGCAGCGGAACAGATGGAAAACTTTTACTACAAGCAATGGTTGTTTGTTTTCATCATCATGCTTTGTAAGAATAATCTTTGCATGTGAATCGCAAACTCCCCCTTAGCCCAATAACAATGTTTGATAATAAGAAATGAACTAAAGAAGATGACAAGTAAAAATTGATCTTTTTATTAAGACGAGTGCTAACTGTTACATTGAGCGACTATTTATACTAAACTGTCTAATCACTAAGCATCTTTAGTGACGTCATGGTTGACAGTGACAGCTAACAACGTAACTAACTCTAACTACTGCTAGGCTAAACACTGATAGTGCATAAGCACTGTTACATTAAGTAAAAAGTGAACTAAACTACTGATCCTTTTTCTTCTATCAGACGTTTGCTTTTGTTGTATCAGAGGTTGGGCAGCAGGTCTTGTAAGCTTGTTAGAACAGTGGATACAGAACAGTGGTTGTAACCTTGGATAGTTGGACCAAACATTGGATAGTGTTTTTGGCTTTACATCATCTGTTCCTTTTAGAAGGGTTCAATCCCAACAGTAAATTATGTTCAATTCATCAGTTTTTCATATAATCTGTTGTATATATATTGTTATAGATCCAACTGAAGACAAGAGAGGTAAACTATGCTTGAGATATTTAACCACCAGGTAGCTTTGTTTAATTTTTGTATTCAACAATTTTCTATAAATTAGTATGTGGTGTTCTGTGTATATATTCAATGAAGTGATTGTTTGGCTTCTTATCTCTGCTCAATTGGTTTGATGAAATTGTTGTTAAAAAAGTCAATTTTACATTATGAGATTATGGGTTTATTTTGGCTTTCAATACTATGTAGCTCTTTGATTGGCTAAAAGAAAAAATGATTTATTTAAATTAATATACTAAACATAATACCGAAATATAATATGAAAAAATTTTACTATTATATATAGTTATTATTGTAGTCAAAGGGTCATGTTGAGCAAGTGTTTGTGCAGGTGATATAATTGTAATTGTTGTTGAAAGGTTAAGCAAACCACATAATTTATTATTATGGATTTGGTGTTGGGAAGCTTATTTACACTTAATAAGGGTTTTGGCAAAACGAATGGATCATCTCAAGTTGCTAAGAACCATGGTTGAACCAAATTGTAAATGTGTCTATGAACTAGATGCTAACTCAATGAAATGTGGCATCACAGTTCGCTATAGTGAATTTAGAAAATTTTGTTTTACTGTTTGATGCCTACTTGGTCTCAATTTTCATGTATTTGGACAAAAGCCCAAATCAAGGGAACAAATACAATCTTGAACTGCTATAGAAGAGTGATTTGGCCCTTTGTAAACTTGAACCAAATCACCAGACTACTTGTGAAATGGTCATGTGATTTGTATGAAGTTATTCTGTTTTTAAAACTACACATGTCATCCCGTTTCTAAAACTATATGTAAACATTGATAAATAACATAATTAACTTTATATAACCCGTGTAATATAAAAAGTTGATGTAATATACTCACCGGGTGTTCTCAATGGGCACAAGTATTATATTCTTCAAATATACTATCTTTTATAAATTCAAATTTTAAGATAATTTAAGGAGTTTTGAGACAAGTTGTTATCAGTATTAGGTGGATATATATAGTATCTACATCTATGTATAATTTATTAAATCAATAGATTTATAAGAAATATTTTCTTTATGCAACCCGTGTAATACACGGGATCTTAAACTAGTGCACTATTAATTATGCATTTCATTTTTTTTTTAACTTTTATCTAGTATTTGTATCATAAAGGGGTTTTTCATGTTTTTGGTTACTTACACAAATGTGTACTAAAACATTTTTGTATTAAAGGTATCGAAGAGAACTTAAGTTGGATTTTTTATCAGCAAATAGTTATATGTTTATAGCGGGGCATAAATAGATGAGTTGTGTTTTATAGCTAACATGTCACATAAATTGAATGATTTAATAACTTTAACCAAATAAAGACGATGCAAAAGGGCCCTTATTTTTACTGGGGTTGTTGGTTGCGGCCAACATGACAGTTCACGCTTGGGCTTTCTGAGATGAGGCTCATTAATTAATAATTATGAATAGAGGTGACTTGGATGGGGGGTTAGGCTGACCTGAAATGCTTGTTCTCAGTCTTGGTATCCTAATTGATTTCTAAGCTTGAGGTTGTAGAAGTTACTGTTAGTTTAAAATGCAGCTTCTTTTTATTTGGCAATGTTGTGTTAATTTTAAAACTGTTAGATGGTGTAGCGACAGCATACATACAATGTTAAGACTTGCTGGTCTCATTGTGAGTTGGGATGACAAGGGCAAATAATGCAAATTTCACCGATTCATGAATATGTCGAGATGTGTAGTAGTTTTCTTAAACATTAACCTAATCACAAAAACGAGTAACCATACAAGTTGCTGAAAGGTCATAGATACGCTTAGGGAACAATAAATACGTAGTAAGATAAGAAAATAAACACACAACCCAACTATGTCATGTCATGTGATGTCCTCGACAACATGAACCTGCAAGAAGAAAGAAGGTAATATAATCCGCAGAAAACATGAACCTGCAAGAAGAAAGAAGGTACCTTAATATTCATCATGCTTAGTAGGATACCCACCTAGATTCTTGTAGCATATCACTAACAACTTCAGCATAATGTTATATGGGTCCTTTTTCGGCGTAGGATCATTATTCATCGGGGTTTCCTCTAATAAGACCGTAAGTACATCATCAAAGTCAAACGACCCATCATTGTTCCAATATCCTCGAATGGCCTCTTTAACTTTCAGGAGACCTTTCAAATTCAAAAAGCAACTTTGTTGCATCTTTGAGTAGACCTCTTTGACCAAAGCCAGTAATCATCAGTGTATACGTCCTGACACCAGGTTGCAAACCTTTGACAAATGTAAGTTCATGAAAAAGACGCCTTGCAGTATCAAACCTCCTGCATTTGAGCGCCCCTTCAATGAGGGTATCGTAAACACCAGTATGTGTATTCAGCTCACTGCCGTTGTCATCCATAAAACAGAATAAAGCCAGTGCATCTTCATAGGTGTTGCCAAACATGGAGTTAGACTCCATTCCCAACATTAATACATAAGGGTGGTCCATTGAAAACTTGACTTCTGAATGCGGTTGTTTGTTTGCGCCTTGCAAAATGCGTATAGTTCTCAACATATTCTCCACAACGAGCATGCTCTCCGCGACCTTGTTGGGCTTGCGGTTCTTACCATTTAAGCTGCAATAGAAACGAAAAGCCTCATGCGGGTTCAAATCCCTGAGATACCCATCCAACAGAATGTTACAAGTATCAGCATTAGGATAGACGCCACAATCATACCCCAAGAGACCATATGTTTCCCTTGCTTTGGTCATCTCGCCTCGCAAACAGTAACCCTTGATAAGTGAATTGACTGTCGTTGTATCAACATGCATACCCAAGTTGTCATACATGATGTCAATAACAGCCTCTGCTTCTTCTATATGACCTCGTTTGCAAAGGGCATCGACTATTGCATTAGACGTTTTGATATCCGGGGAGATCCTTTGAGCCTCCATTTGTTTCACCATCCTATAGACCTCATCCAAAAGACCCAACTTACAAAGTGCGCTGATCAGAGAGTTGTAGGTGAACACATCAGGCGGGACGGATGAATTGTGAAAGATGATGCGTTTAAAGAGCTTAAAAGCATCCTCTACCATGAGGTCCTCGCAAAGACTATCGATGATGATGTCATACGTATCAACATCCGGTTTACAACCTCTTGCATCCATGAGCCTAAGCAAAGCAAAGCAATGGCTGTAAAGTTATCGCCAATCCTGCACAGGCCAGTGATCATAGTGTTGTAGGTGACTAGATTAGGTTCACAAAGTCGGTGGGTTTGGAACAGCTTCTTGAAGAGTCTCTCAGCCTCATGAGTCTTGTCTTCTAGGATGAAGCATTTAATGAGTGTGTTATAAGTCCAGGTCCATGTTTGAGGCAACAACCTAAGACTGTAAGAGCACGTTTGGTCGGATACAAGTTGGAGTAACAGCTTATGAAAATACAGGCAGTGCACCAACTGTGCACATTTGTTTGAAACAATCAGTGGGCCTAGAAAAACGTTGTATTTTGTTTACAAAACCCAACATTTGAAGATAGATAGATATAAGGAGATGGCGGAGGCTCTGTCTTCTGCAGCATTATTTCATCGAACGAGTAAGTACAAAGCGCCTTCCAGGTCGTTAACTCTTTTAGATAAATGTTTAAAGTAGTAATGATAATATGAACATGAGAAAGGTGGAACAAGGAAACGGTTGTTGGTGGTATTATTATTAGTCAAAATACCTGATTCACCTTTGGAAACAAGACGACCAACAACACCAGTAGAAATCGCCATCTCACCTAGGGTTTGCTCAATCAATTTTATTAGCTAGGCTTTAATTAAAATAACTATATAATATGAAAAAGGTGAACGAACATCCACGAAGAAGAAGGAGTCTTCAAAACCTGTTTTGGTTTTTTTTCAGTTTTAGCAACTGTTTGGTATGGTTTTTGGAACAAAATTACGTAAGATTTAAGAAATTAAAAGTGTAATCTAAGATTTAAGAATCTTCAAAGTTACGTAAGATTTAAAAATTAAAAGTATAATCCAAGATTTAATAATCTTTTATAGATATTTACATTTTCAATACACACAAAACCAATGGATTTTATAGATATTTACATTTTCAATACACACAAAACCAATGGATATGGATGGCAAAAATACCCGAGCCCGACGGTATACCCGAAACCCAACATAAATAGGACGGGTATACCCGATACCCGACGGTTATAGGCCGGGTATGGGATTAGTTTTAAAAAATTTCGCAGGGTATGGGTCGGGTATGGGATTAGGTGATACCCGGCCCGATTACCCGAACTAAATACCCGATCATATACCTGGATATTTTAATTTATATTTTTACTTTTCATTAACCCTTGTCTTTTAGTGATTTATTTTAGTATGTTTATAATGTGAAAAAAAAAAATTCTTTTAGTATATGTATTTGAAAATAGTATTTATATTTTGTATTTTGTAAAGTATATACATATAAGTGTACTAGTGGGAATGCTCTCGCGTTGCGACGGGTATTTTTGTTTTTTTGACGCACATTGTGTGACGGATTTCACGCAATTTATATCCATGCACCACCACAAAAGACATATAGCACACCACCACCCTTTAGTGTCTTAAATTGTTGAGCTAGTTCCTATTATACCCCTCCCAAATGGCTTGTATTTTCTTGTACACATTGCTTCAAAATTTGTATGCGTGGTAAAATTACAATCCAGTCCATCACATTTGTTTTATATAGTCGATAACAGTCAAATTGAAAAAACCAAGTCAAAACTGAATCCATAACAATATACAACAACAACAGTACCCAGCAAGTCCCACAAATAACAAAGCTATTGGTGGGGTCTGGGGAGGGTGAGATGTAGACAAACCTTACCTCTATCCATATGGATAAAGAGGCTGCTTCCAAAAAGACCCCCGGCTCGAAACCAAACATCAAGCAAACTACAGATATAGCAATAGAAATCCACGAATCACAGAATAAGTGGTAAACGACTAATATGAATCCATAACAATATAAATTCCACTAATGTCTTTTTCTAAGGTTTTACCAAAATATTCTAATTACAAAATAAAGAATTTTGTGTATCATAATACCACCATCATAATACCAAATTAATTTTAATTAATACAAACATTATCTTCTTAAATCATTACTATTAATTAATAATAGTCCTCTTTAACTCTACTACCATAAAATACGATAGTGCATAGTCTTTTTTCTATATTTTTTCACAAATCAATATTAAACATGAATATGCTTGTCCTATAATATATGTAACAATTGCTTTAAAATTAGTTAAGTATTTTATTTTTTGATACATTATTGATCACATTTGAAATAACCATGTATTTTGTATATTAATGTTACTAAAAATAAGCATCAAATATTAATAAGTCACAACTAACACAACCATTGGAAAAGTATAAATTACCACACTTAATATTTATACATAACAATTGAAACATAACGTTGAGTTGTGATGTTAAATCAAACTTACGGAAAAATTGACATTTACGAAAGTAATAGTAAGATAAATTATATTAAGAAATACTTTACTCTTTTGATGTAGTAGTAAATCTCACATAACCAAAAATTATAGGAATTTTTTAGTAAATCTCACATAACCAAAAAATTCGTAAGATATGCTTTATCCCACGCTTTATCGCCCAATTGTAAGGCATCTCTAACCGTGTCTTCTGTGATGATAACAACTCTGCCTTTCACGATGGCTTTGATGTAAGCAACTTTTTTGTCTGTCATGTACACTGCCGATCTCCAGAAGTCTTCAATCTGTTGTACGTATATCGTTTCATCGTGTTCAAGAGCATAGCTGATTCTTGATCTTTTCAGCCATTTGATTGCATCCATGAAACCCTCAACTTCTATGAAAAATGCTGGTGAGTTGTGCCTTTTATGAGAATCCCATTCCCACTTAGTCATATTCTGCATTACCCATTAGAAGAAGATATGTCATAGTGAAGAAACACGTAACTAATTACGGGACTAATCAGTTTGGTTTATGTTCCTACCATAGTGGTTAATCTTCTAATGGCTTTTTGAGCTTCGTAATGATCGTCTAAGTCCTGCAAAACAGAACACCGTTACTCGTTAAGAGGGGAATATGGGGAGATAATTGAGTATTAAGAGTGAGAGTAGAGGGAACGGAATGTTTAACCTGTGGACTGAGGTCTCTATTTATAGTCGGAGAGGTGTTAGAGGGTGTGGGCTGATGGGCCTTGGGCCAGAAGGCGACAACTTGGAGGATATGCTCTTTGTCTCACTGGTGTTGACCGTTAGTGGCCTCTGGGGGTTCGTTGGCGCTGGCGCACCGTGATTGGAGCCACATGTCAAGGTTGTCAGCTTGGCCGCCCTTCTGCCATCAGCAGGTAAGTGGAGATCGTGGGTCAGTTGTCTCTGCCCTGTGATTGGTGCCAAGTAGGCGTCCTTAAGTACTTTTTGTCTCCTGCATGTCAGACGATCGTGGAGCACGATTGAACAGGGCCAGAAGGTCGCTGATTGGTTCTTTTCTTGTGCCACTTGTACCTTGTGTACTATCCAAAACAGTATTACGCCGTAGTCACACGCGATTCTTGCTGAGCACGTAACTACCCCACGCAGGAGTATAGGTTACTGCATGCTCATTCAGAATACTAAGTGTTGAAAGTGGAGCTTCCCATTGCTTAGACCTCGCGCCGCATCAAAGAATGTTGATGTAGCCCGCGCGACGTTAGCGATAAGAAATTTGCTGAATAAGGAGTATGGTCCTGCGCGCAACCTTGACGGAGGTTTGCGCGGCTTTTTGGGACCATACCTCTTCAAGTCCCCCAGTCCAGTGCTGCACCATGCGCGAGGAAAGTGGTTGGAGCTCTGGACTTAGAAAAAAGAAAGTTGCAGAGAATGCTCGTTTTTTGGTTGGTAGGCGCGCGCGTGCAAATATTTGACATTTGTTATGGCGCGACTACATATCTGGCAGGTGATGATTCTTTGCTTTGTGTTGCTATGGCGCGTGTGCCTTGGGTAACTTCTTCATTAAGTTTGTAGTAATTTTGGGCGGGAAATCCCTTGAAATTTGAAATCTGACAAGTTGGTGAGAAACGTCGTTGATGGTGACGTTTGAGTTGACCACTTACACGGCTATCATCAAGTTGTCTCTGACAGTTTGGTTTTCCATCAGGAGAGTGAGCTCCACGCGCGCGTGGTAACCGTCACTCCGGGATTCTCGCCTTACGTGTCGTCTTCTGATTGGTCACGTGCGCGGCGATCCCGGCACGTTTACCCATCGCATTAAATGCGATGGGTATATATATCCGATGAGATGGAGAGAAACCTCACGTCTTCTACTGTTCTTATCCTTTTCTCTCTACTCACCTTCTCCGAGTCTTCAAGTCTTCGAGTTGCCTGTAGCAGATCTTCAAGAATTTTCTTCATATCTTCAAGTTCTTGAATATTCAAGGTTTGAATCATTAATGGCTGAAGAACACCCCGAAGAAAATCCCGGAGAAGAAGGCCTTGTTCCCATTCTCAGGTGGGACTTAGGCCTCTTTGAGCAGATAGTACGTGGTTTCCGATTTCCACCGGAATGGGATGCCAAGTACCCTAGTTAGAACCAGACGGCCGCCGACGCACCACCGGGGTATATCACGTTGTATGAAGATTTCTTCCATCAGGGCAACTTCCGGTTGCCGGCGACGAATTTCATGGCACATATCTTGCAGTTCTATGGGTTCCATATTTCACAATTGAGTCCTCCTGGAATGGTCAGGGTTTGACACTTCGAATTCCTTTGCCGATCTCATGACATAGAGCCAACTGTGGAAAGATTTAGGGTCTTCTATCAGTTGATCCGAAACATGGGGTTCTTCTCGTTTTCCAGTCGGGGAGCTGCAAAGAAGATACTTCTTAACCATCCCAAGATTTTCCATGACTGGAAACCGAAATTCTTTTATATTCGCGAGGAGGTGATCCCGATCGCTATGACCTTTCGCGCCTGGTCTGAGTCGATTGTGAAAGAAGATCTGGCGATCCCCAAGACTGAAGCTTGGTATCAGAAGCTTACTGCCACCCCAAACTGAGTGTTTGGTGAGAACGTCTTGGTCGCGGCGCGAATGAGCGATCAATGGTTTCCTGATAGCGAGGAAGTTCCTATTCTGATGTTCGACGATAGAGGTTAGTAGTTTCCTTAGTTTTGTTGATTTCGTGTTTCGTAACTTGTGTTTTATGTATGTAATTTGACGTGTAGAGGTGCATCTGTATCAAGCTGCCTTCCCTACCTTTGGTGGATCCATGGGCGTGCGCCCGCTCCAGGCTGGAGAGGAATATTGGTATGAACAGATTAAGGGTAATTTCATGTACCCAGTTGCTGGTGCATTCGTCGCTCCGCCTACTGCAACCGAAGGTGCGCATATACCTAACCCTCGTCCCTTGCGCTCTGTGACTTCTGCTGGGAAAGAGATTGTCTATCTTTCCAGCGAGGAGTCTGTGGGATCCTCAAATGGAGAGCTGAGTTCATGGTCTAACATCTTTGCAGGTGTGTTGCGCGACTTGGGGATTGACCCTGAAGACAAGAAGAAAAAACCCGTGAGAAAGAAGAAGGTTATCACCCTGGATCCTGAGGTGACCAGCAAGGGGGCTGGGAGTAGTCGCGCAACCGCTAGCGCTGCTGACAAAGGTACTCTCCGCCTTCGTCAAAGTAACTTGGAGGATTACGTTATTATCAGTGATTCATTTGAAGTTTTGTCGCGTATAGGCGAGAAGAAGTCTGGAGGAGCTGGTTCGAAGAGCTCCGGGAGTGGGGGTTCTCGCAACCCAGATGCTGGTGCGACTCCTTCCTCTGTTGCGCATGATGAAGAAGAAGCGGAAGAGGATGCTGCTGCAAATTTAATCAGCAGGAAAAGAAATAGGAGTGAGACCACCGCTGGTGCTTCCACTGCGCCGCAGGGTGGTGAGGTTCCTTTAATTGGGAAGCGGAGCAACCTGCGCTCCTTATACAAGTTTTCTCCTGGTAAGTTCTTATTCTCTCTTCCTTATGTTGCTTCCTCTTTTTGACACTTGATCCTCTGCAGAGGCCAAGAAGAAGACCCCTGAAAAGAAGGGTGTTGTGTTTACGGAGCCCTCAGAGCCGGCGCATAAATGGCCTAAGATTACTATCAAACCTTCCAAGACTGCTGGAGTGGAGTCTGAGAAGGGTAAACAAGCTGCTGAGGGGGAGAAGGAGAAAGCTGCTGAAGAGGAGAAAAAGGCTGAGGAATAGAAAGCTGAGGAGGACAGGAAGAAGAAGGCTGATGCGGAGCATAAGAAGAAGGTTGAAGAGGAAAAGGAAAAAACTGATGAGGAAAAGAAAAGAAAAGCTGATGAGGAGAAAAAGATGCGAGCTGAGCAGGAGAGAGAGAAAAGGGCTGCTGAGAGGGAGAAAGAGCCTACAGTTGATAAACCTACCCACCCATCGCAACCTCATTCTCCTAAACACTCTGCTAAAGTGACTTCTGCTGCGGGATCTGGTCCACACGCTTCTGGTGGCGCGAGTTCCGGGGGAGCTGGGGGGTATAACCCCCAAACCATTGGCCCAAAGGATACTCTCGGGGATATTTACTATAAGACTTACACCGAGGCAGAACGCGGGGGTGCCCCCCATCGCGCTCCTTGGAATTTGAAGCAGAGGGACACTTTTCAGGAATTTGCCCCTTGTCGCGATTGGTTCTTGAATTCCATCCCTCCTGGTGAGGTTAACTGACAAAAGGCGCGTACTCACGATGAGCTGTATGCCGCGTATGTAATTGGGGAGGCTAATACTCTTTCTGCCAGCCATGAAATTGTGCGTGAGTGGCGCACCATGATTAGGGAGCGGTCGGATTGGGAGAACTACCGCCAGCGCCTTGTGAGGCAAGTTAAGGAGTTTGAGAAGGCTCATGCCAAGTTTGAGGACGAGAAGTCCAAGTTTGAGGTTGATAAGAAAGCGGAGGAATGGGGGCGCGAGGGCCTGAAAAGTAAGCTTCAAGCTGCCGAGGATCTGTTGGCGAAGGAGAAGGATGAGTGGAAGAAGATCTGTGAGAGAGACAACCAGCGCGCTTATGCTGCTCGAAATAAGATTACTGAGCTCGAAGGCAAGGTTGCTGATCTGACAGCGAAGGTCGATGATGCGCAGGCTGCTAAGGAGAAAACTGAGGTTTGTAAAACGTTTACTCCCTTCTTTGGTGTTTTGTTTGCATATTAGCCTAAGTCTTTCGCCCTTTGTAGGTTGAGCTGGCTGAGGTGAAGGCGCAACTGACTGGTAAAGATAAGGATTTGACGGCCAAGGATGTCGAGATTGCTGAGCTAAAACGCCGTCTGCACGAGCAGGTTGACAAATGCGAGTCCTTGGAAATCGATCTTGAGGCGGAGAAAGTTAAGGCTGCAACTGCTGAGGAGGCCAAACAGAAAGCTGAGGAAGCGCGAGACATTAGTACATCTGCTCTTAATGTGGCGCAGAACAACTATTCTGATGCTCAGGGCATTATTGATACTTTTGTCTCCGAGGCTGAGTGGCTGCGCGGCAGAGGATTAGTTCTGGTATGATATTTTTAACCTTGGCTTTACCCTTCAAAACCTGGTTACTCATGTGTTACGTTTGCTGTAGATGGCCAACTCTATCTTAAATGCTGGAGAACTGGATAAGGCTGTTGCGGCCGTTATAGATGCTTCCCGCGCAGTTGGTCATCGTGGAGGGTATCTTGAATGTGTGCAACATGCTACAGAGATGCTTGGACAGGAGTTCGACACTAGTCACTGCTCAGTGACTGATCAAGCTGAGGCTGAGCTAGCTCGCGCTGAACATGGTTATGATCATCTATCGATACCTGTGATGGATTTGGTTACTGAAGCACTGAAGCATGATGATTGGTGTCATCGGCTAAAGACCATCCTTGACCCACCAGAGACCGTTGAGCTATCGGATGAAGAGGAACCAGCTGGTGATGATGGTGGAAACGATGGTGATGATGGTGAAGGCAATAAGCATGACGACGATGATGATGGTGATGGATTCGAATAGGTAGTGTTGACAGGCTTTGTGCCTTGTAATTTTTGTTTAGGTTTTAAACATAAGCTCTTGCGCGGTCGCGCTTTCTTTGGGTTAAATGAATGATGCGTTTTATGTAACCGATGCGTGTTTGCGCTTAATTTAATATGATTATCATGTTTATTTTGTTCTGTTACAATTATTGCACTGTTGTTAGAAACTTTGGTTAAGTTAGCGCGAATAAATGTAAGTGTAGCTCTGGTCTCGCGCTATGTTCGCGGAGGACCTCGGAGGCATAACTCAAGAGCTCGTAATTCACTGGAGTGTTTTCGTGCTAATCAAAAGTTTAACATGCATTTGTAACTCAAGAAGCATTATGATAAAAGAAAACATGTCGTATGCTTTCATTAATTGGGAAACCGGCGCTTAGGCCAATCGTACATTGTAGATAAGCAACATAAAGGGCGTTTAGCCAACATATGAAATTAAGTAGGCGCGTGGCCTAGAGTAGTTACATATAGCACTTGCGCAGTTGTTGTGCATTCCATGTGCGCGGGATGATGTGTCCATCCAGGGTGCGCAATTTGTATGCCCCTTTTCCTAGCACTTCGTGAACCAAGTATGGGCCTTCCCATTTGGGTGCTAGTTTTCCTGGGCGTTCAGCGTTTGAAGCTTCGTTGTCTCGGAAGACGTATTCTCCTGGAGTGAAGGTACAAATGCGGACTATCGCATTGTAGTACCTTTCCAGTTGTGTCTTGTATTTCGCTTCTTTAATACGCGCAATCTCGCGTCTTTCTTCCAGGAGATCCAAATCGAGACGGCGCTCTGCTTCATTATCAACCGTGTTGACTGCTGTCAAGCGCGGTGAGGGGAGTCCAACTTCCGCCGGGATAACTGCCTCCGAGCCGTATACCAGGCTGAAAGGAGTTTCGCCGGTGCTTGTCTTCGGCATGGTTCGATGAGCCCACAGGATGCTTGGGAGCTCATCCACCCAGCCTCTTCTCTTTGTGCCCAGTCGGGCTTTTATCCCCTCGACGATACTTTTGTTAACGCTTTCCACTTGACCGTTGCCTTGAGGGTGCGCCACGGAGGAGAAGATATGCTCGATCTTCATTTCCTTCATCCAATTTTGAAGGTCCTCAGAAGCAAAATTGGTACCGTTGTCTGTGACGATTTTGAGTGGGAGACCAAACCTGCAAATGATGTGCTCCCAAATAAACTTGCGCACCATCATTGCAGTGGTTGAGGTGAGAGCTTTGGCCTCCACCCACTTAGTAAAATAATCAACGGCCACGATTATGAACTTGACGGCGCCAGGGGTGTCCGAGAAGGGTCCCACCATATCAATTCCCCACTGTTGGAAAGGCCAAGCAGTGGATACAGGGATAAGATCGTTCTTTGGGCGTAGGGTTTTTGGAGAATGTCGCTAACAAGAGTCGCATTTGCGCAGCTCCTTCAGGGCGTCGACGTGCATCCCTGGCCAATAATATCCAGCGTTCATAATCTTCGCGACGACCATTCGTGGTCCAGCATGGATGCCACAGATCCCTTCGTGGATCTCCCTAATTAAGTAATTCGCATCTTGGGGGTCCATGCAACGCAGTAGTGGCCCCAAGAAGGACTTGCGGTATAAAATACCACCATTCATCTCATAATGCAGAGCTTTGTTTTGAATATTCCTTGCCTCTGCCTTGTTCTCAGGGAGTATTCCTTTTTTCAAATACTGAATTATAGGGGTCATCCAAGATGGCTGCCCTATTTCGATCACATTTACCTGGCGCAACATTACTGAAGGATTTTTGAGTACTTCAATCCTTACATCTTTTGCGAAATGCTGGAAGGAGGTTGAAGCAAGCTTGCTCAAAGCATCAGCTGGTTTGTTTTCGGAACGATTGATGTGTACTACCTTGTATGACTTGAATTTCTGAAGCAGTTCTTTCGCCTGATCCAAATATAAGGCCATAACTTCGCCCTTTGCATCATAGATTCCGTTGATTTGACTGGCAATCAAAAGTGAATCAACATGCACTTGAAGATTCTTAGCTCCCATTTTTATGGCGAGGCGTAAGCCTGCCAGAAATGCCTCATACTCCGCCTCGTTGTTGGTGTTCTTGAAATCCAACTTGATGGCGTACGTAAATTCATGTTTTTCAGGGCTCACAAGGCGCAATCCTGCTCCTGCGCCGTCCTCGTTTGAGGCCCCATCGGTGTACAGCAACCACAACCCATCAGATACGTCTACACTGGAGTTTCGACAACCTCGCAATCTTTGATTTTTTCCGCTGGGACTTCTGTGATAAAGTCTGCAAGGACTTGACCCTTGATGGCTGGGCGCGGCCTGTACAAAATATTGTGGCCCCCCAGCTCGATCACCCATTTTGCTAACCGTCCAGATGTTTCTGGCTTTTGCAATATCGTGCCAATATGGAAATTGGTAAGTACGGTGATGACGTGACCCGTGAAGTATCTGAGCAGCCTTCTGGAGGCGTGCAACAATGCCAATACCAATTTCTCCATTGTTGAGTATCTCGTTTCTGGATCCGTGAGCACTCTACTAACGTAATAGATTGGAGTCTGAACTCCATTTCTTTCTACAAGCAATACCGATCCCACTTGTAACACCCTAACACATTTAACCTTAACACAACGCAGCGAAAATTCGAGTTTTAAAATTTCTTTCATGACATACATCTTGACATTCTAAAAATTCATTTTATAATATAAGAACATAACTTATCAACACTAAATTACATATTTAAACATTCCCGTACAATCTGTCTTGTGACTCGATCCTCGATCTCCAATCCTTGGGTATCCTCATGACTGGTACTACCTACGCTCACCACATAAATATTCATACATTAGTACGCATTATGAACATACAAGGTTTGTTCACGTTTACTTCTTGTTTCATTTACTCTTCACATTCCAGCTTTTCCATCCTGTCATACCATCCGTGGTGAGACTTCTTTGCCATTCCTGCATTTCACTTTTAACTCCATGTACACGAATAAACAACGTAAACACTTGATCGTACCAAAAGACTTACATACATACCTAACTTTATACATACTACCTCCATACCTACATACGTACACACATACATGTCAACCTGCATACAAACTTACATACAATTACATATCAATCATTCTATACGTATCTACATATATGCATACCTACATAGTCACGTACGATCATGTCATCCCACCTATATACATTCACACATGCATACATACATACGTACATACATACATACACCTTATTACATGCCTTCACATGAACCTACATACGTGCATACATTCGTACATACTCACTTTCGTACATATACATACTTCCTACATACACCCATACATACATACACTTAGGTTTATAAAACATATATACGTACATGCCTACATACTTACTTTCTACATATATGCATACCTACATATAATCATACATATCTTTATACATACATACATACATACATACACATCTACATACGTACATACCCTTCCTACATCATTACATCCCTGTATATACTCATACATACATACATGCTTGCTTATCCACATAGGGGCGATTGCCAATGAGAATTAAATTAATAATTCTTACCTGGAGTACGGGATCCCACTTTAAGGTTCATAAATGGAACCTAAGGTGGGATTCTTACCTGGACTATGGGATCCCGCTTTAAGGTTCATAAATGGAACCTAAGGTGGGATTCTTACCTGGGCTATGGGATCCCGCTTTAAGGTTCATAAATGGAACCTAAGGTGGGATTCTTACCTGGGCTATGGGATCCCGCTTTAAGGTTCATAAATGGAACCTAAGGTGGGATTCTTGCCTGGGCTCTGGGATCCCGCTTTAAGGTTCATATATGGAACCTAAGGTGGGATTCTTGCCTGGGGGTATGGGATCCTGCTTTAAGGTTCCTAAATGGAACCTAAGGTGGGATTCTTGCCTGCAGATCCGTTTTAACGTCCGAACGCGCTAAAACTTGCATAACTTTCAACCCGTATACCCGTTTAACCTCCCGTCTCTTCCCACACACTTGTAAATTCACAATTTATCATATGAACTTAAAATCCCACATCCGGATAAATGAAATTCTTATTTTACGCCCTATCGGCTTATCATCATTTTCTAAATATTTGACCCGTTATGGGTATTTTGCGCATTAAACGGTTTATGACAACAAAACCATACTTCCCATTTCCATACTTGTCCAAAACATTACTCTAATCGAATAACTTACTTCAAAGCTACTTTTAAGTGCGTTTACCCCAAAATACCCATCAAGGGCATTTTGGTCAAACTTAAACCCATCATTTACGACGAAAGACTTTAACACATATTTGACCTCAAACATCATGTTTAATTCATTACAACACTTTATTACTTACTTGTACTAAGAAGTGATTACGGAAATCACTTACCTTATGCCTCCGCTTTCCTATCCGCTTCCTGGTTTTCTCTTGACCCGTTAGCCATTCACGCTTGAGTCCACCTTGATATGATTCCTATACTTTCATATTACCCACATCGCATTCTCGTTAGCTTACATCCTTGTACATGTTAACGACCATATCAATCACATGTTTCACCCTTAACTTTCATTAGCCATTTCTAACATACATAACTCATATGATTATATTCATATCCGTTTAAACTCATGTAATTCATCATATAATCACAAACAACTCATATTGACATAACATGTACCATACGAATTCCTATAATCCTGCCTTTACCACCACGTGTCAATTTCATGTTTCTTATATCATTTTCATTTTCATTTACTTGACCTGTCAATAACTGGTCAATACACATACTCTTCCGTACTTTAATATGATCCTTTCTTAATGGATCTAATATCTCCATCTCACCTTTAAAATTTACATTCTCTACATACTCTGTATAACATTTAACTT
Organism: Helianthus tuberosus; assembly: GCA_030545235.1. NCBI lineage: Eukaryota > Viridiplantae > Streptophyta > Magnoliopsida > Asterales > Asteraceae > Helianthus > Helianthus tuberosus. The sequence continues at coordinate 80,044,781 of CM060429.1, read as the reverse complement.
TTGTTTTGTTATCACAACAAAACTATTATTACATAATCACGCCTACGTGCTTAATTCTAACGTTAACCTCATTCTACATTTTCTACAGTTACGTATACCTTGCATACCTTTATTTTATCTTTAAGTCATTTCGTTCATTTCGCATTACTATTTCTTTCACTTCATGCATTACTTAATTTATACATAACAGGTGTCATACTATTTCATATCTATCAAATCATGAGTTAAATATTCTTACTAACCTCTTTTTCATTTCCCAAACCACGATCTGCAACCCAGATCGATTCATCTTTTCCTCGAGTACTAGCCTTAATAGGCCAGATTTCATTCATCCGTGTCATGAGTTTCCACTCGTGCACATCCTTTCCCTAATACGATTGGTTTCATCACCTCAATAATTCTAACATCATCATCAACATCATCGACGCTTAGCATATATCATTTAAACATTCATTAAACTAGGTGATTACCCACCTATAACTTTTCTACAATTTCCTACGTACCTGCTATAACGTACCGCACATTCTATTTCTTACATGCAATCTCTTCATTCAATTAATCATTTTGCCAACGGAAGTACACGCTCGTACTTCCTTCCATTCATGCTTACTTGCGAAAACCTTATTACATCATCTCAATATTTCTTACCAAACTTACCATTCCCGCCCCTACTTAACTTATTGTTCGGGTCACAGCCCGTCATCATTCCGACTTCTAAGAGTCAATTACCCTCATATCTTACACGTAACTTATACAAAACTTTGTCTATTATACTATCACTTTTTACTTTATACTTATTCTCTATGACCCGTTCGACTCAATCATGGTCAAACTATCGACATCTTCTTAGGCGGATTAATTTCATCTTTTTATATTTTTGAATCCGTCTCACGGATTCAGACGCATCATTCTTGCTTTTTCATTCATTGAATCCACCTTACGGATTCAAACATTACATTCATGCCTTTTATCCTTGAACCAGCCTCGCGGATTCAAACATTACATTCATATCTTTCATCCTTGAATCCGTCTCGCGGATTCAAACATTTCATTCATACCTTTCATCCTTGAATCCGTCTCACGGATTCAAACATTTCATTCATACCTTTCATCCTTGAATCCGTCTCGCGGATTCAAACATTTCATTCATACCTTTCATCCTTGAATCCGTCTCACGGATTCAAACATTTCATTCATACCTTTCATCCTTGAATCCGTCTCGCGGATTCAAACATTTCATTCATATCTTTCATCCTTGAATCCGTCTCGCGGATTCAAACATTTCATTCATACCTTTCATCCTTTCATCCGTCTCACGGATTCAAACATTTCATTCATACCTTTCATCCTTGAATCCGTCTCACGGATTCAAACATTGCATTCTTATCTTGTCGATCCGTACTTAATCACGGATTCAACATTCTTCATTCTTATCAGGCATGTTCTTCATTCTTACATAGTACTCTCAATTTCCCGAGAGTCTTACTTTCCATTTCGCCCACACGCCCGCCTGCTACCCAACTCTACCGGACATACCTGTAACAATTATCATGATCTCACGAACGTCATACGTTTCTCGTGTACTGGCCAGGTACACAATCCACATAGTAGTTTCGTGCCTTCATGTAATTGTCACCTTATGTCCGTAGACTTAGGTTTCGGCGCGTGTATCCCTTCCAATACTTCATTACTATACTATCATTGTCTTTCATCTTAAAATTTTCCTTCCCTTAATGAACTTTACCATTGCATACATCCACATATTAAATTCACGTACCTGGGCTTATTTGCCTATTTGTCTTATTACCTCTTTGCCTGCCTTAGTATTCATCCTAGACTGCATTCACGGATCATCCTCTTCCAACACTTATGCTTACCTTGCACATACAAAACCGTCAGTTTCTTTATACGTATACATAAATACATACTTTCATCAACCTTTACCTTTGGATCTTGATCGAGTCTTAGATTGTACGGATTTCTTATCTCAAGAGCACACAAGTTTGAGTTCAAGTACTTACCTTCTCGTACTTGATTCCCTCAAACCAGGGCTCTGATACCAACTTGTAACACCCTAACACATTTAACCTTAACACAACGCAGCGGAAATTCGAGTTTTAAAATTTCTTTCATGACATACATCTTGACATTCTAAAAATTCATTTTATAATATAAGAACATAACTTATCAACACTAAATTACATATTTAAACATTCCCGTACAATCTGTCTTGTGACTCGATCCTCGATCTCCAATCCTTGGGTATCCTCATGACTGGTACTACCTACGCTCACCACATAAATATTCATACATTAGTACGCATTATGAACATACAAGGTTTGTTCACGTTTACTTCTTGTTTCATTTACTCTTCACATTCCAGCTTTTCCATCCTGTCATACCATCCGTGGTGAGACTTCTTTGCCATTCCTGCATTTCACTTTTAACTCCATGTACACGAATAAACAACGTAAACACTTGATCGTACCAAAAGACTTACATACATACCTAACTTTATACATACTACCTCCATACCTACATACGTACACACATACATGTCAACCTGCATACAAACTTACATACAATTACATATCAATCATTCTATACGTATCTACATATATGCATACCTACATAGTCACGTACGATCATGTCATCCCACCTATATACATTCACACATGCATACATACGTACATACATACATACACCTTATTACATGCCTTCACATGAACCTACATACGTGCATACATTCGTACATACTCACTTTCGTACATATACATACTTCCTACATACACCCATACATACATACACTTAGGTTTATAAAACATATATACGTACATGCCTACATACTTACTTTCTACATATATGCATACCTACATATAATCATACATATCTTTATACATACATACATACATACATACATACATACATACACATCTACATACGTACATACCCTTCCTACATCATTACATCCCTGTATATACTCATACATACATACATACATGCTTGCTTATCCACATAGGGGCGATTGCCAATGAGAATTAAATTAATAATTCTTACCTGGAGTACGGGATCCCACTTTAAGGTTCATAAATGGAACCTAAGGTGGGATTCTTACCTGGACTATGGGATCCCGCTTTAAGGTTCATAAATGGAACCTAAGGTGGGATTCTTACCTGGGCTATGGGATCCCGCTTTAAGGTTCATAAATGGAACCTAAGGTGGGATTCTTACCTGGGCTATGGGATCCCGCTTTAAGGTTCATAAATGGAACCTAAGGTGGGATTCTTGCCTGGGCTATGGGATCCCGCTTTAAGGTTCATATATGGAACCTAAGGTGGGATTCTTGCCTGGGGGTATGGGATCCCGCTTTAAGGTTCCTAAATGGAACCTAAGGTGGGATTCTTGCCTGCAGATCCGTTTTAACGTCCGAACGCGCTAAAACTTGCATAACTTTCAACCCGTATACCCGTTTAACCTCCCGTCTCTTGCCACACACTTGTAAATTCACAATTTATCATATGAACTTAAAATCCCACATCCGGATAAATGAAATTCTTATTTTACGCCCTATTGGCTTATCATCATTTTCTAAATATTTGACCCGTTATGGGTATTTTGCGCATTAAACGGTTTATGACAACAAAACCATACTTCCCATTTCCATACTTGTCCAAAACATTACTCTAATCGAATAACTTACTTCAAAGCTACTTTTAAGTGCGTTTACCCCAAAATACCCATCAAGGGCATTTTGGTCAAACTTAAACCCATCATTTACGACGAAAGACTTTAACACATATTTGACCTCAAACATCATGTTTAATTCATTACAACACTTTATTACTTACTTGTACTAAGAAGTGATTACGGAAATCACTTACCTTATGCCTCCGCTTTCCTATCCGCTTCCTGGTTTTCTCTTGACCCGTTAGCCATTCACGCTTGAGTCCACCTTGATATGATTCCTATACTTTCATATTACCAACATCGCATTCTCGTTAGCTTACATCCTTGTACATGTTAACGACCATATCAATCACATGTTTCACCCTTAACTTTCATTAGCCATTTCTAACATACATAACTCATATGATTATATTCATATCCGTTTAAACTCATGTAATTCATCATATAATCACAAACAACTCATATTGACATAACATGTACCATACGAATTCCTATAATCCTGCCTTTACGACCACGTGTCAATTTCATGTTTCTTATGCTTAGTTGACTTTTGAAAGTCAACTATATACCATATTTAACCATCGACTTATCATCATATACCCGTAACATCATATTCGATTATACGGATGACACTATATACATTTCATCATACACTTGATGCGGGTACTACTTTTAAAGCATAACGTACAACTATTTCATGCATGAATCTTCTAAACTCATACATAACTCATCAAATCCTTCTACTAATCATCATATATCATTCCAAATGAACATTAAACATAACATCATCATATTCCTATACTTTCATCTTAACAATAATTCATCCTACCCACATAATACATCAATCATTCAACAAGACTCGAACATGGGAGGTGATTCTAGTCATCATCTTCACCCTAACTAACGGGTTTCACCTCTAATCATCAAATTAACGCAAACCCTACATAACCCATGTTCTAAACGAGGATTCTAACCCTTGTACATCATCAATTTCATATTAATTCACGGATTAGAACATAACCCACTTCACCCATGATCACCAATCTTGGATTTAAGACATACCTTATGATCCCCTCGTGTTGGTGATCATTAATCCATGCTCGGTTATGGATTTAAGCTTCATCTTGCCTTCCGATTTGAGCATAAAGATGGTGTTAGGGTTTGAGGCTCCATAGGAGCCTCCTGCTCCTTCTCGAACACACACGTCTGTGTGTGTGTTGTGTGTGATAAGTTATTTAATAACTTAACTTTCATCTTTCCCACTTTAGCCCCTCGGGTTTACCTTTAAAGCATAACTGACATTACCTTCCTCTTTTAATTCTTTTGACCATACCCTTAACTAGGTTAATTAGCCTAGTTATTTATTTCCTGCCGTGTCACATAATAACATACAACAAACATTAACATTCAGATTTTTGGGGCGTTACACCACTGCCTTGTCCGATGATGACAAGTACAAGGTGAGCGGCTCCTTTTCGAACGGTACAGTCAGGGTAGGGAGTTCCATTAAACACTCCTTCATTTGCTGAAAAGCCTTCTCTACTTCAGGGGTCCACCTGAACTCTTGTTTCTTCACACAGTTGCGCACAGTGCTGATAAAAGGGTATGACTTCGCGGCGTGGTTTGACAGAAAACGGTTAAGCGCGGCTAGGCGGCCGGCCAACCTTTGCATCTCTTTGATTGTTCGTGGTGATGGCATTCGTTCTATTGCGTGGACCTTTTCTGGATTCACCTTAAAGCCGTCAATTGTGACTATGAAGCCTAAGAACTTCCCTTCTTCCATACCAAAAGAACACTTGGCTGGATTCAATTTCATGTTCACGCTGCGCAATGAGTTGAATGTTTTTTCGATGTCTTGTCAACATTTGGTCCTCTTCAGGACTTTTGATCACCAAATCATAGATGTAAACCTCGATATGCTTCCCGATATCTCCAGCGAAGGTCTTATCCATCAGGCGTTGATACGTCGCGCCAGCATTTTTCAGGCCGAAAGGCATCTTTGTGTAGCAGAAGATCCCTAGATCGGTTCGAAAAGCTATCTTGTCTTCGTCTTCTAACTTCATTTGAACCTGATGGTACCCTTTATAGCAATCTAAGAAGCATTTCCATCTGTATGGCGTGAGAGAGTCTATCTTTTTGTCGATCTCAGGCAAAGAGTAGCAGTCTTTAGGGCATGCCTTGTTGAGATCGGTATAATCAACACACATTCGCCATCCTCCACTAGACTTCTCCACCATCACTGGGTTCGCGACCCAACTTTGATAACGTACTTCTCACAAGATTCCAGCTTTGAGTAGTTCGCATACTTGCTCATTCATTGCTTTGGTTTTGTCTGCCCCTAAGCTGCGCCTTCTTTGGACTTTCGGCTCAACAGAGGGGTAGGTGTTTAAACAGTGCTCGGTAATGTCGTGCGGGACGCCGGTCATGTCGGCCGGAGTCCAGGCGAAGATATCCATATTCTTGAACAGGAGTTGCTTGAGATGCGTTCTGATGTTTGGTGAGATTGCATGGCCTATCGTCACTGTTTGCTCTGGGTACTTGCGGTTTAACACCCATTTCTCTGGCTCGGTTGTTGACACCTTCGCCGCTTTTGTTGGGCGCATCTCTTCTATGGACATTACTTCTTTCTTGGCATAGATAATCGCCACCCCTGTCTTGGTTGGAAACCCTATTGCTGAGTGGGGCGTGGAAGTTACCATGTTCAGTTCGCCTTGGGTTTCTCTCCCAATTAACACATCATGCCTCGACTTGACAGACATCACCATGAAGTTTACATTTGTTGTTCTTGAATGCTTCCCGTCAGAGAGCGTGACGGGGAAGCTGATTTGGCCTAGCGGGAAGACCATTTCGTTGCAAAATCCAGACAGTGGATAATCAACTGGCTCAAGTCTCGCTTTGTCATCCTCATCAAACTGATTAAAACACTGCTCATAGATGATATCAGCCGTACTCCCTGGGTCAATGAAGACATATTCCGTTTCATAATGGCCGATAATGCCGGTAATGACGACGGGTCGAGTGGCACGAGGGCCGCCGCGCACTACCGGGAAAATGACATGTTGCTCTTGCCATGAGGGTTCGTAAGGGCGCTTGCCTTTCTCTTTTGCGCTGTATCTTGATCCATTGACCATGTGGGTTTCTAGGCGTCTGACTTTCTTGTGATTCCCCTCATCATGGCGTTGGAGCTGTCGAGTTTCTTTGCGCACGTTTTTCACCAGGTGGCTTAGCTTCTCGCTTTTTAGCGCTCTTTCAATCTCTTGACGTAAACTGTAACAGTTATCTGTCAGGTGTCCTGTATCTTTGTGGAAGTCGCAGTACAGGTTGGGGTCTTGCCCCTTCTTGTTTGTCATAGGCCTTGGAGCCTTGAAATCATGATTCTCCGTCATCAGCACCTCTTTTGGTGTTTTTATGAGCGTAGTCCAGTGCTTTTCTCGGTTGTCATCCCTGACTGCTTTCCGATAACCAATGCGATCAATAGTGTCTCGCGCGTCTTGTTTGTAGCGAGACCGCTCTTCATAACGAGATCGTTTGCCATAACCGCTGGAGTGGTTGGCTTTCCACCCAGGGTTTTTGCCTTTGTTTCGTCTATTGTTGTCGCGCGAATGGCCCCCCTTAGAAAATCGATCTTCAGTATAATAATTCTTGTTTGCGGCGAGCAACTCTTTAGTTTGCGCGACTATTTTTGTGGCTTCCATGAGCTTATCCCATTCTTTGGGCATCCCATCTTTCCCAGTGATAGTTCTGATGAGACTATCACAGCGAATGGCTTTCTTGAAGTGTCAACGCATGAGTTGTTCACTTACGCCACCGATTTCCAAGCACTCTTTGTTGAAGCGAGTGATGAAATCCTCCAAACCCTCGTTATCTCTATGCCAGATGTCCTCTACCTCGGCTGTGTCGCGCTGGTAACGTCTCTGTTGACTGAAGTGACTCAGAACTGTGTCCTGAAATCCACCCATGACTTGATCTTTCCCGGAGGAAGGCTGTCGAACCAGGCACGAGCAGCCCCTGTAAGCGTTTGAATAAACAGATGGCACCACATGGGCATATTCCATCCACCCATGCAACCCACGCTTGTGAAAACTCTGACGTGATCATCGGGATCAGCCAATCCGTTAAACTTTCCAACTGTCGGAGGTAACTTCTCTCTTTTAAGCGGCGCCAGCGTGATCTTTGGAATGAACTTTGAATGCTCTACGGCCTCAGCTGGTCGATAGGCGAGGCGAAAGTCTTGTTCTGCCTCTTCGGTGTACCCTACGTGTTTTCTTGGTTTGTAGTATTCATGGTTCCTTTGCAAGCGATTGAAGACTGACGAACCCTCATCATCTTGCCAAGTTGGATCGTTCGGGTCAGTATCTTCCCATTCATTGTTCATGTTACGCGGCGTGAGCCGGCTATGAACTGGGCCTCTTTGGACGTGTGACGGATAGTCATAATAGCTTTCTATTTCTCCCCGTGTATCGCGCGTGCCATGCACGCTTAGTCTTCTGGTAGGGGGAGGTCTATTAGCTCTACCTTGCATGTTTTGCTGTGGGGTATCTGGCGCGCCCCCTGACTCTGTCCCTGGGGCGTGACCAAGGACGGTTCTGCCGTTAAGATTGCTTGTTGTGCGATCAGAGATTGATACGCCGCATTAATGGTGGCAATATTTTTGGCGTATCATGAGGCTGGAGTTTCGCCCTCTGGTAGCCCTAATAACGCCGAAACGTTCTGAGGTGGAGCTGGATTTGAAGGTTCAGCGCCATTGTTTCCTGGGGTTACCGTTTGAGTGATGCGGGTGATGCTCCCGCGCGGTCCCCCAGTGTTGGTTACTTCGATTTCGCCAATTTCTTCAATGTGTTGGGGTTGGACGTTTTGATTGTCATCCCCCAACGCTGCATTAGAGTTTGCTCCGAAACTGACAAACTCAGGAATGATTCCTTGACCAGCCATGATCGAAGGAAGAAAAACCAACGAATACTCAGAAAAAGAAGATGAAAGTGATTTGTAGAAAACTGGTGGGCGCCAATGAAGAAATACGTAACTAATTACGGGACTAATCAGTTTGGTTTATGTTCCTACCATAGTGGTTAATCTTCTAATGGCTTTTTGAGCTTCGTAATGATCGTCTAAGTCCTGCAAAACAGAACACCGTTACTCGTTAAGAGGGGAATATGGGGGTTTCCCTCTTAACTGGGCTCCGGCGTGAGAATAAGCGACTGCTTTGAGGAGATAATTGAGTATTAAGAGTGAGAGTAGAGGGAATGAAATGTTTAACCTGTGGACTGAGGTCTCTATTTATAGCCGGAGAGGTGTAAGAGGGTGTGGGCTGATGGGCCTTGGGCCAGAAGGCGACAACTTGGAGGATATGCTCTTTGTCTCACTGGTGTCGACCGTTAGTGGCCTCTGGGAGTTCGTTGGCGCTGGCGCACCGTGATTGGAGCCACATGTCAAGGTTGTCAGCTTGGCCGCCCTTCTGCCATCAGCAGGTAAGTGGAGATTGTGGGTCAGTTGTCTCTGCCCTGTGATTGGTGCCACGTAGGCGTCCTTAAGTACTTTTTGTCTCCTGCATGTCAGACGATCGTGGAGCACGATTGAGCAGGGCCAGAAGGCCGCTGATTGGTTCTTTTCTTGTGCCACTTGTACCTTGTGTACTATCCAAAACAGTCTTGCGCCGTAGTCACACGCGATTCTTGCTGAGCACGTAACTACCCCGCGCAGGAGTATAGGTTACTGCATGCTCATTTAGAATACTAAGTGTTGAAAGTGGAGCTTCCCATTGCTTAGACCTCGCGCCGCATCAAAGAATGTTGATGTAGCCCGCGCGGCGTTAGCGATAAGAAATTTGCTGAATAAGGAGTATGGTCCTGCGCGCAACCTTGACGAAGGTTTGCACGACTTTTTAGGACCATACCTCTTCACATAAGGAATTAAAGTTTGGTTTTAAACAAGGTCACATAAACAAAATTGCAACACAATAATATCTCAGATTCAAGAAATAAGATAATCGACACTTGACCAAAAAAGGAACACAATTAAATGGTGAAGTGAAAGGTGAAACGTTGGCGGTGCTCTGTGGTGGCTGTGGACGAATTTTGGTGTGCATATTTTTTTTTGAAAGGTGAACTTTTTAATGGTGACCATTGTCACATCCGCACATCGCAGACCCTCTCCAAGAACGTGGGCCCAGATAGCGGGGCCAGCGCTGGGTTAACCAGTCTTGGGTCGAAGGCTTTCCCCCGGAAACCGTACTACCTCCACACGATTTTACTCGCTGGAGTAACAGCCGGATGAAAACCGGAGTGACGCTCAGAATCAAACCCTCCTCGGTGGGTTTTTCACCATCATAGCGCACATGTCACACCCATATGCCAGTGGTGTTTTGCATATTTATGAAAGTATATTTTTTTACTAATGCCTAAGCAAGTATTTATACTTTAACTCAATTGATTGACGGAACTAAGAAAAAAATACACATTATGCATTTTTATGTTCATGCTATATATTAAATTTGAATTAACCATTTAAACATATACATTATTTATTATCATTTTCCTTTTTATTGTTAAATAAATAAATGCACGGGTTGGTTATGTTGTTATTATTATTATTATTATTATTATTATTATTATTATTATTATTATTATTTCCTTAGGTGGATTGATGAGATGGAAACCATAGTTGAGATCAGCGGCAGCGCTGACAAAGATATTGTGAAGTTTGTTTCACAATAGTTTAAGGGCGATGCCCTAATCTGGTGGAAGGCCATGGTACAGTCCACTGGAAAAGTACATCTGTACAATCTGAGTTGGTCCAAGTTTGTGGACCTGGTTAAGGAAACCTACTGTCCACCTCACGAGGTGGAAAAGATTGAGTCAGATTTCTTGACTCTTACTATGAAGAATCTGGATTGTCGGAAGTTTGTCTCTGAGTACAAAACGGGAGGATGACAACTCCCAAAGGTTCAAAAGAAAGGGAAATATGGGTTCAATAAGAACCAGAATAGATCAGACGATTGACCTGTGTGCAAGACTTGCAATAAGCGACACTGGGGACAATGTCAATTCGATCCGCAAGCTAAGCCTCGGTAATAAAAAAATATTCTATGATAGCAAATAAAATGAGCTGTTAGTATTTCATGGTATCTAACTATCCACTCAAATATTAAAGATTTTTCAAATGACTATAAAGAAATTCAATACCTTCTGAACAACACATTTCATATGAAATCTTTTCATATTCAAACTAAACTTCAACGTGAATGAAAAAAAACATACCGGCGCTATAGTAGAATGATTAACATAATCATGCATGTTTTCTTAGAAAAAAACATAAATTTCCTAAAGTTGATAAACAAAAGTAAAACTTTTTAAACATAATTGTGTACTCATTGTGCCAAAAGAAAACCAACACTTCACATCTTCTGTCATAGAAAGCTCAAGAGTTCATACTTGGGTCCACCCTCCAACCTGAAATAATCACATATTCTGATAGTCAGCGATACTCTGAATTTATTTTGTGGTTTATGTACATGCTATAAAATCATCAGTAAAAATAGAGAGCTAAACAATCTGAATAATCAACAAACTTTCACGAATTAAACAACAAGAACTATACATAGATATAAGGAAGTTTCTTAACAAATACTGAGCACATTCGTAATTATGTATAAGAAGAAAAAATATTATTTTGTTGCCAACCCGCTTCGTTTATAACCTGAACTGATTTAATAAATGCAAGCATTAATAGCTAAAATAAATGCTAGCATTAATAGATAGCATTCTAATTATTGTATTTATGATAGCATTCCTTGTTCCTAGCATTAATTGTAAGATAGGAGATTTCATGTAAGTATTTATAGGGATGATTATTAATGAAAGAGGCAAGGGATTAATCTCATATTTCTACACAATCTCTTCCTTTCTACATGGTATCAACTCTAAGATCCTAAATCACCTTCCTCCTTCTACGGCCACCCTCCTGCCGCCTCTGAACCTCCGCTCATCACCCCTCTTTCACCGACTTTCGACCTTTATTCTCCTCCCTTACCTTCCCTTCCATGGCCGATACTAAATTACACTACTCTCCTCCCTACCCTTCCACCCCACGGTCCAACACCTCACAAGGAATTCTCGGCCCCCACCCTGGTCAGGCCCACGTGGCTACCTACAGTCCAACACCAACGGATATTGCACAGGCGCTCTACACACTCTCTCTAAGTCAACCCACGGATCCGATTGGATACATGGATACTGGCGCAACAGGACATATGGAGCAACCAGGTATAACCTCTTCGTCTGTTTTTAATTCTTGCACTAATAAACAAATAATTGTTGGCAATGGCACCTCTATTCCTGTTGTTGGACAAGGCAACAAAACCTTACCACCACCCTTTCCGCCCTTTAAATTAAACAATGTACTTTATGCCCCTAACCTTATCAAAAACCTCATATATGTCCGTCAACTAACGACTGACAACCTTCTGTCCATCGAATTTGACCCTTTTGGTTTTCTTGTGAAAGACCTCAAGACCAAGGAACCTATCCTTCGATGCAATAGCTCGGGAGACCTCTACCCCCTCACCACCAACTTAATCAAGTCTCCACGCAAACCCACTGCTTTAGCTGCTGTTACTCAAGACCGTTGGCATCAACGACTTGGGCACCCGGGCACTTCTTTATTGCATTCATTAAAGTCTAGTTCTGTTATCAATTTTAATAACTCAAACAATGTACTTTGTCAATCGTGTGTTTTTGGCAAAAGTGTGAGACTTCCATTTTATGATTCAATGAATAAAACTGCTTTACCTTTTGACATCATTCACAGTGACTTATGGACCTCCCCGGTCCTAAGTACCGGTGCTCACCGTTATTATATTCTTTTTCTTGATGATAAAACTGACTTTCTTTGGACTTTTCCCTTGACAAATAAATCCCATGTCTATACCACCTTCACCCAATTTTACACTCACGTTCACACTCAATTTGAACGAAAAATAAAGCAGTTCCAATGTGACAATGGCACCGAGTACACGAACAATAATTTTAAACAATTCTGTCATGCAAATGGAATGCAATTTCGCTTTTCATGCCCACACACCTCTTCTCAAAACGGCAAAGCCGAAAGAAAAATCAGAACCATCAATAACATGATTCGCACTCTTCTATCTCAAGCTTCCCTACCTCCCTCTTTTTGGCATCATGCTCTTGAAACCGCCACCTATCTCCTCAACATACTCCCCAAGAAATCTCATAAATTTCTATCTCCCACCACCCTCCTCTACAATGTCCTCCCCGTCTACACACACCTTCGTGTGTTTGGCTGCCTTTGCTACCCAATCACTCCTTCCACCACCATTCACAAACTAACTAACCGTTCCAAACCTTGCGTCTTCCTCGGTTACCCAACCAATCATCGCGGGTATAAATGTTTTGATCTCTCCACAAATCAGATGTTTATTTCCCGCCATGTTATGTTTGAGGAGTCCATCTATCCCTTCACCATTCAACAATCCCCCTCCACTCACTCTTATAACTTCCTTGACCATCCGTTTCACCCTCTTTTGTGGAACACCATCGGGTCCTCCTCGGCACCCACACACCCTACCGAACAGCCTCCTCAACCACTTGGCTCAACCGACCACTCCCCCACCACTCATACTCCATACGGCCCACTGCCTCACCCCGGCCCAATACAAGAACCGCCTCCCCACCAACCCAACACGCCACTCACACGTCCTAACCCCTCTCCGCCACCTAATCCTCCCCCTCCACCACCACCTTCCACACAAGCCCGCACCATGCGCACTAGAGCAATGGACGGCATCCACAAACCTAAACAACTCTTCAACCTTAACACTACTTCCATTGTCCCTATCCCCAAAACTCCACAACTTGCCTTGTCCACACCTGATTGGTCCAATGCCATGCAAAACGAGTTTAGTGCACTTATTAAAAATGAGACTTGGGAGTTAGTACCTCGTCGCCCTAACATGAACATCATCCGTTGCATGTGGCTATTTAAACACAAATTTCGTTCTGATGGCACTTTAGAAAGATACAAAGCAAGGTTGGTGTGTGATGGTCGTAGCCAACAAATTGGCATTGATTGTGGTGAAACATTCAGTCCAGTGGTCAAGCCCACTACCATTCGGACCGTTCTTACCTTGGCTCTCTCTAAGTCTTGGCCCATACATCAATTGGATGTAACCAATGCTTTCCTACACGGTCACTTACAGGAAACCATCTATATGCATCAACCCATGGGGTTTCGCCACCATGACTACCCTGACCATGTTTGCCGCCTCAAAAAGTCTCTCTATGGACTCAAACAAGCTCCAAGGGCCTGGTATCAACGGTTTACTGATTTTGTTGTTCAACATGGGTTCACACAGTCCAAGTCGGATAATTCTTTATTCATCTATCATCATGGAGCAGATGTCGCCTACCTTCTCATCTATGTGGACGACATCATCCTCACCACCTCCTCTGATCATTTGCGCCAGAAGCTTATGACCATTTTGGCCGGCGAGTTTGCAATGAAAGACTTGGGGTCTCTCTCTTATTTTTTGGGCATCTCGGTTGTTCGAACGGGTAACACTTTATTCCTTTCTCAGCACTCCTACACCAAGGACATTATTCACCGTGCAGGGATGGACTCCTGCAAACCTGCGGCTACCCCTGTGGACACCCAGAGTAAATTATCCAGTGACCCAGACTCCCCATATGATGATCCCACTACTTACAGGAGTCTAGCTGGTGCTTTGCAGTACCTTACTTTCACCCGGCCTGACATCACTTACGCAGTACAGCAGATTTGTATGCATATGCACTTCCCCTGTCTGGCTCATTGGAACGCTCTCAAACGTATCATTCGCTACTTACAGGGCACCATGGATTATGGTCTACACTTGTCATCCTCGTCTGCTCTTACTATCCGCGCCTACACAGATGCAGACTGGGCCGGTTGCCCTGACACGAGACGGTCCACGTCTGGCTATTGTGTTTATCTTGGAGATAATCTCGTTTCCTGGTCCTCTAAACGTCAGTCAACTATCGCTCGATCCAGTGCTGAAGCCGAGTACCGCAGAGTGGCCAATGTTGTAGCAGAAATATGTTGGCTCCGTAATTTGCTTCTTGAATTACAACGGCCCCTATCCAAAGCATCCCTGGTCTACTGTGATAACGTGAGTGCCATTTATTTATCAGGGAACCCGGTTCAACATCAACGAACCAAACACATTGAGCTCGACATACACTTTGTCAGAGAACACGTTCAAAAGGGTTTAGTTCGGGTTCTGCATATGCCATCTCGCTTCCAAATCGCCGATATCTTCACCAAAGGGCTGCCCCGGGTTCTATTTGATGATTTCAGATCCAGTCTCAGTATCCGTTCCCCTCACGCTTCGACTGCGGGGGTGTAATAAATGCAAGCATTAATAGCTAAAATAAATGCTAGCATTAATAGATAGCATTCTAATTATTGTATTTATGATAGCATTCCTTGTTCCTAGCATTAATTGTAAGATAGGAGATTTCATGTAAGTATTTATAGGGATGATTATTAATGAAAGAGGCAAGGGATTAATCTCATATTTCTACACAATCTCTTCCTTTCTACATGATTTTTCAAAAAGAAAAACGGATTTATACACGTCCGTTTAGCTAAACGTGTTGAGGGTTTGGACCTAAAAGTGACTCGAACATGTTTAGACTAAAACCAACCCATAAATTTCGTTATTTAGCTTTCAACCAAAGAAAACATATTCATCCACGTTTTATCCGTTATTTAGCTTTCAACCAAAGAAAACATATTCATCCACGTTTTATCTATTTAATAATCACTAACATCAAATCAATAGGTGAAAAAAAAAATTAAATTTTAATTCATATAAAATCTTACCTTTGACAATTCATCATCCTTCGCCGATTGAGGTATAACCGGCCACAACAACCTAATCAAGGTAGAGTTTCTTTTCACAAAAAGCATCTTTGTTGTTGAATCATCCAGCTCAAACCCGTTGGCTTCCATTTCCTCAACCACATCCTCTATGTCATTCACTCTTTATTTCTCAATTAAGGCTTGGAGGAGTATATTGTAAGTAACACTGTTGTGGTTCTCACTCTTGTTATACCAGTCCATGGCCTCGTCAATATGACCTGCTTCACAGAACGCACTAATCATAGCATTATTTGTTCTGGTGTTAGGTCCCAGCCATAGTCACATGGTTCGTGGTACACTCTGGTACGGGAACGTGAAACGGGGTCGCAATTCGCTAGGTCTCTAAAATTCGGTATGAGCGGGGGTAGGCTCATTTCGGATCGCTTCGGTACGATTTACCATATAATATGGTATGATGTACATGTTGAAGTTAATTATAAATAAGTTGGAGATTCTTAAAAGCAAGATTTTTGACATAGTTTGGATAAGCAATACCAACATCCTTCAAAGCAAGATCTTGACATACATGAAGATAAAATTTGAAAACATACTTGACATAATTTGGCCGTATTTTCTTCAAATTTTCTCTACGGCACAAACCGTTCTAAATTAGAGAAAATGGACCTCACCGTTGTGTTCGGAACGTCGAAATTAGTAGAAAAAGTGTACCTTTGGCCGGAAAACGGTCGCCGAAAGATTCGTCAGAAAACCGCTGCCGGCATGTGCCACCGAGGTCGGCTGCCGCCGCCGCCACGGCTCCGCCGTGTGGTGGCTGGATTCTTGTCGACGGATCTTGTGTTCTAGAGAGAGAATGTAGAGAGAGGTTAGAGAGAAATGAGGCAGAGAGAAAATGTTTGTGAATAATGAAGGATGTGGAGTTATATAGGGGTTTATATACCTTAGTTTTGGTGGAGTGGGTTTGAACTTTGAAGCCCATCAGCCAAGTTCATCCTTCTTTAGCCCACCATTCTCTGCACACAACTCCGTTCTAGCTTGTTCTTGCGTCAAAATTCTCGTTTTCTCGCATAAATTTCAATACAAATTAGTTTATAAATTAAAATAATTATTTTTATGCTCAAAATATTAGTATTTTGCTTATATGGCATTAAATGTCGCGCACACGCGCTACGTGTTGAAATCGCGTAAGTTGATATACTTGCTGATTCTTGTCGTTTCAATGACCTGAAAGTTACTTTAACTTATAAACATACTTTTTCAATAATACATAAGTATTCTAAACATATTTATTACGATTAACGCACAAATTCTTATTATCCCATGCGCAGTGTTGACCGTATACACGTCAAAACACTGTGTATCTCTCCTAAATGCTAACTTTTAAATCTTAAAGATACAATTTATTTCTTAATCATAAAGTTTAAAATAGAGAGTCAAACATTTGTCTTGAGTTATATTTTCGGTTCAGTCTTTGTTTCCTGTACACTAATCGGGGTTTTCAATGTTAGTGTGTTCTTAAATAATCATTAGTTTTTGTCTACATCTTATTTTAAGATAGTGTTTGTTTTTCTAAAAAAATATCTGCATAGGCTCTTCTGTTTGTTCCCGATGTGTGTAAAATGCAACATATAAATTACATCAAAATGAGGCATAAAACTAACCCTTTTTTAGTACTAATGTTGGAAAAAGTGTTCTTTTGTCTTCCTTTTGTATTTTCAGGATCAAATGAGCTTAATGGAACAAAAGGAACAAATATACAATCAAATCTAACATAAATACAAAGAAAGTGAATAAACGTGGCATGCCTGACCCCTCGACAACATCTTCCCAAAGCAAAAACAAGAAGAAAGCTGAGCATAAGGCTGTGCCCAGCTGAGCACGGGGCGTGTCCAGCTCAACACGGGGCGTGTCCAGCTCAACACGGGGCAGTGTCCAGGATGGTCAGCCCTGGCACAAAAGACAAACATGTAGAAGCTTCTATTGCCCACCACGGGGTCGTGCCCAGCGGACACGGGGCAGTGGTCAACGCAAAGATACGCAGAATCTTGCCAAATCTGATAGTACAGATACGCTTTTAAGCACGGGGCCGTGCCCAGCGGACACGGGGGCGTGCGGAGCTAATAAAGACAAACTGTATAAATGAAGAAAGAGAAAAGGGTGGACACGGGGCCGTGTCCAGCGGACACGGGGCCGTGTCCAGGCTTCTGTTCAGCCTATAAATAGGAGTGCTTGGCTCAAGTTCAAACCATCCCTTGGCATACCACCTCTCTCACACTTCACCCACCACCCACCACCACCATAACACCATCATCCATTGTCCATCATAGAGTGTGTGAGTCGTCTCGGGATCCAAGATTGATCGTAAGAGTTCTTGACAATCAAGGCCATGGTTGCCTAAGTCTCTTACAATACTTGGTGAAGACAAAGTGTCTAGTGTAATACATTTTATTTTTAATCTTTTCGCACTTTTTACTTGGTTTTGTATTAATGACTTTAATAACTAGTTTCTTATGTTGAAGGTGATCTTTCCTTATCGTTTGTCCGTGGTGTCTTGGCATTATTTTACTGTCTATATAAAATAAAAGATTTTCACCATTCATATCTCCACGGTCTATATGGAGGTATGTTGGCTACCTGGTCGGGGGTTAAGGGAACGGTTTGGTAAAGGTCTTGCCATTGTTCAGCGTTTAGAGGTCCTGCAATGGACCTGGGTCAAATTTAGTAGGACCTCCTTCAATACTTAACGGTATTGGATGGCGGGGGTCCAAACTCTTTGATCCCCTCATAAGTTAACTACTATTAATACTATAACCCGGCTATTTAGGACTGTATCCCTGCTGACTCAGACTACTTAGTCGAGGGTAACGTCACCTCCAAAAGAGGGGCCTACCATAATTTGCATTAATAACTTAATTAATTATCTTTCAATAATCCACCCTTTTAGGATTGTATCCTTGCTGACTCAAACTACTGGGGTGAGGGTAACGTCACCTTCAAAAGAGGGGCCTACTACAATAACTAAGATAATCTCTTAAAAAGTGCAAAAGTGAGGAAATAATCAAAGGTTACACTAGATACGAGTCGGAACCAAGTGATTCATCTTGTCTATCTGTTTTTTTTTCCAGCATTTTTAGTTAGTTTTTATTTTTCTTAGTTTAAAACATTTTTCTAAACTTTTTGATTTGATTAGACGTTGAGGATAAACCGGTATTAAAAGCTCTTGTGTCCTTGGACGACCTCGGTATCTTACCAACACTATACTACGCTCACGATGGGTGCACTTGCCCATATGTGTGTCTAGTGTTAGTAAATATCGTGTTTTATAAATTTAAAACTTGACTAAAAAAGTGTTAAAGGGGCTTAAAATATACAACTAATATATATAACACTTCACACGCATCAAGTTTTTGGCGCCGTTGCCGGGGACACAAGGATTTTAAGAAAGCTTAAAATCGACGGCCTAATCAGTTTTTCAAAACATTTTCAAAACGCGCGCACATTTTTCTGCATTTTAGTTTAGTTTTGCATTTACAGTAACCTGTACACGGGGCCGTGTTCACTGAACATGGGGCCGTGCTGCACATTTTCATAAAACACCCAGTAACAGTAGCTTGAACACGGGCCGTGCTCACTGAACACGCCCCGTGCTCAACGAAATCAGTAAATTTAATTAAAACGCCCAGATACAGATCCTGAACACGGGGCCGTGCTCACTGAACACGGGGCCGTGCTCACTGAACACGGGGCCGTGTCCAGCCTCTGTTTCCGTTTTTGTTTTTGTTTTCTGATCTCGAGACGTGGTTGTGGTCTGCTGAGTGATCCTCATGGATCAATACTCAGAAGGTTACAACTACACCTATGAGGAGGATGATTATAGGAGTAATTATTGCACTAATTGTCGTAACACACACTCAGTTCAAAATAGTCACTCATATCAACCATCCAATTCATACACCTACTATGAGGAGCCCAGGTACGAGCCATCAACTTCATACACATCATATGAAGACCAAAGGTATGAACCTCCTCCCTGATACTCATATTTTGATGAACCAAGGTATGAGCCTTCTTACTCATACTTTGAGGAACCAAGATATGAGTCACCACCTTCGTATGCTTACTATGAGGAACCATGGCGTGAACAACCCACCTCGTATGAGTATTATGAAGAACAAAATTACGACCTTTATCCATGTTGGTGCATGTTTGTGACAACAGCTTAGATTTGGTCTTTGGATATCTTGTAATTGGACAAATGATAAACGGTTAAGGGGTTTAGCTTTGTAATAGTTAGTTATAATGTTTGGGCTAATCAAACCCATACTTATGGGGAAGTGGGACGAATTGGGCCTTGCCCAAATTCGCAGTCCATGAGGTTTAATCTAAGCCCAAGTAGCAAACCTTGTGTTATATAAACAAGGTTAGGCTTTAGGGTTGAGGTTAATCAGCCAAAACAGTTTGTGAGAGCAATTTCGTGAGAGACTTTTAGGCTTGGACGAAATTGTTGTTGGTTAGGGTTTGTTTGATTGTAATTCTTGTGGGATTGATAATCAATAGAAACCCGGTTTGAAAGTGAATTGCTGTTCCTGTTCTTCTACTTGTTTCTGTGATATTCTGGTCAAGAGGATTCCGCACTCTTGATTGGAAAGACAATTCTGTGAAGATCCATACATCAAGGGGACATACAATTGGTATCAGAGCGTTAGGCTCTTGAAGGCTCGGCTCAGAATTGTGATCTGCAGATTACGGGTGGAAGGGTTTGAAATTTTCGAAAATTTTAAACCTGAAAACTAGGGTTTTCGAAATTCTTGAGTTTCTGATTTATTTGTGCGTTTGTGTTTGTGTTTTGATCAGTCTGCGTGTTGAATTTGCTAATTTGCAGGTTTTCGGGAAGGTGTTGATTGATTTTAGAAGTATATTTGGCTGGACAGAATTGATGATTCGAAGGTCGTTCTTCGTGTTCTTCGTATGTTCTTCAGAAAATTTGTGCTGATTTTGCTGTTTCGATTTTGCAGGAAGCTGTTAAAAGAATCTGGAAAATCTTCAGAAATTTGAAACATATTGAGTTTCCTAAATTTACCAGCATAATTAACAATTCCGCTGACAAATCAGAGGAATTATCTGATCCAGCAAATTTAACATCGGTGACCGGCGAAATTAAAATCCAAAGGCGACTTTGGTGACCGTTTTAATTGTCCTCAGCGAAATTATTACGGTGATCGGTGAAATTAACCGTCGTGCCAGCGAAATTGACTTGCCAGCGAAGTTATCTAGAGAAATTAACCAGCAAAATTAAGTGATCAGCTAGCATATTTATTCCAGCGAATTTAAAAACCAACATAATTATAATTCCTCTACCAGCATAATTATAACTACTCTATCAGCATATTTAAGTCGATTTGCCAGCATAATTAGCATGACACGGCGAAATTAACTTGGTTTGCCAGCAAAATTAAAAGGTGGAGTGGAGGAACTAGATACGCATAGAGGAATTAACGTTTTTGAAAAGAGAAAGTGATCCGTAGCTCATCTCGACAAACCGTTTGCACTGGAAAATCCCGAATACGGTTTTCGGCATTATATATCATTGGATTTGTCTTTTCGAGACGATTCTAAAGGTGTAATTTGGTAACCACTGTTTTCGGAGATATTTTGTACGGTTTTACCAGTCTGTTGCGTTAAAATGTCGAACATGACGAATTTGAATGCACCTAAGATGATGAAGGTGGAGAATTATCTTACTTGGAAGGCCAGCTTCCAATCATTCATTGAATCTCAGGATGCACGCATGTGGATCTGTATTGAAAATGGGTACATAAACCCAACACACGATTATGAGGGCAGACTGATGGAGGGTGTGAAACCCGAGTGTTAACGTGCGTATTTTGTGTGAATTATTGTCGTTTAAGTGATAATGCGCTTTGAATGTGTTAACTACGTGTGTTTGTGATTTTTTAGGTAAAACGCGTAATTTGGGTGAAGTTAGAGTGGCTAGTGATGGAGCGGAACAATCACGGATGATTAATAACGAGATATCAAGTTAAACGGAAGTTGTTTGGTTCAGAAAATGGCTTGGAAATATAAGAGACATGAAATAATTAAGTCAGGGGCCATTCGATATTTATGTGAAAGTTGAAATCAATTTATAGAGAGAACACAGCAAGTCTGATCCGTAACCTACGTTATTTGACCGTAGATTACGACTGAATGTAAAAAGGAGCCACACATGATGATTAGAGGATAATGGGAAGTCTTTTGAAAACCTGTGAGCCGACATACGCGTATACATGGAAAGCAGATTTAATGCATTCAACAACATAATCATTATCCATTTTTCTGGATAGAATTTTGTTGGCAGCTAATCATGTGCACATGAGGACTTTTGAGAGAATTCATAATTGATCATAAAAAGAAAAGAATTACATCTCAACACATTCATTGTTTTTTATTGGACATACAATATCATCAACAATTCAACATCACATGAATAAAAGGAGGCAATGTCATTCACATCATCACATCACGAAAAAAGAGAAGGAGAAAAGAAATAGAAAGTGGCGGCCAACATGGAGGTTCTCATCAAATTCAGTAAGTATCATCCATCATGTACACGCACTCACGCAGACATCATATGTGTAATTGCTCTATTGAACCTACACATGCAATTTTAGCAAACATATGAGACTTGTTGGGCTGACAAATCACGTGAGAGATAGGGACATAAAGTCAATAGCATTGATCATCATCAATACATCATCAGCACTATCGAATTTTGGCAGCAACAATTAATAACACTTTGGCTCCATAACATTATCATTAATCGATTAGTAGCAGCAACATTTGTTATTTTTTTTGGGCTCCCAAATCGGCCCAATCTCATCATCATACCAACGATTGGGCAGCCCTAAAATACATCACATATCATCGGTCATTGGCAGCCCATTAGGACGAAAGTGGAGCCCAGTGATTTTGGGGTGATTATCATCGAATTGGGGGCAGCCGTACGACAACCCTTTGGCTCTCGAACTGATCACAAAACATCGACATCCATCATTAATAATCCGCACATACCGAATCAATCATGAGTTCAACTTCGCATCAAGCTTTTGAAGGTCGGACGAGTATCATGAGCGGCTAAATCTCTCGTGGACACTTCGGGTGAATGATTCTTGTTAAGACACTTTTAATTCTAGTTTCTGTTTTGTATTGAGATTTGGATTTGTAGTCGGGTGACAGCCGACTATTTGCGTGATTATATAATTTGTGTGACAGACAAATCCTGAGTGACAGTCAGAGTTATAATTATGTTTTGAATCCAATTATGCTTTTGTTGATTGAATGATTCCTGTGTATGTTTGTTTTAATATTCATCTGATCAATTAATATTAAGATTTTGAACTGCATAGGTAATTGGTAGATGTGACAGATTTACTATTCAATCAATAGCATCCAATACAATCAGAACTAGGTTATTAGTAATTACAGAATCTGAATCCCGAAGTGCTCACCTTTTCTCATCATTGTTTATTGCAACTCAATCTTTTTTCATAATTGCAACTTGTTTCATGTGTTTTTAATTCCATATCAGTTTTATAATCTTCAGTTAGTTTAGTAAAATTTGCAAACAAAACGTGTAACACTAACCACATGCTCCTCGTGGATTCGACACCCGACTTACCCTCTCTATAGGTATAGTTAGGTTATATTTTTTGAGTGGCCCACGGCAGCCTCATCAAAATGGCGCCGTTGCCGGGGAGTTAGTGCGCTTAGTGGTAGTTTACTTTTGTTTGTTTGTTTTCGTTTTGCATTAAAAAAAATCAAAAATTAGTTGTTTTTTTTTTCTTTCTTTCTGGTTAGTTTTTATTTTATTTATTATTTTTGTTTTTTGTTTTTTTGTTTGTTCAGTACTACTGTTAGTTTGTTATTTGTGCAGAAACAATGTCATCGAAATATGATTATGACCCATGCTCATGTTGCGGGAGCTATTATCACTGGGCTCAAGATTGTCCACATTCTGAACAAGGGTACTACCAACCGGATTATGGCTCCAGAGGATATCAAAACTACAATCAATCCGATAAAGGCAGGGACTACCATCATGACCCAAATTGGGAGTACAATGGTTATGAGATGGATGATGGTCACCGGTACAAGCCAGATTGGGGTTGTAATGGAAAATCAGAATATTTTGAGAACTATGGTTATGGAGGCAATGGCCATTTTAATGAATATGACTCATCAAGTTACGCCCAAGACATCCCTGATATATATATCAGATTTATGAAGATGTAGTCAAGACAGGTGAATTAATAAATGCACTATGCAATGAGCGGGTTAAAAGAGAGAAGGAGAGGATAGAGAAGGCTATGAAGATCAATCAACCGACATGAGCGGCTAAATCTCTTGTGGACACTTCGGGTGAATGATTGTGTAAGACACTATTGATTTGGTTTATTGTTTTATGTATTGAGTTTGGATTGTAACTATGTGACAGACGGTCTTTACTTGCGTTTTTATAATTCGTTTGACAAACGAATCCTGTGTGATAGACAGAGACATAAATACGTTTAAATCCGATTATACTTTGTTGGTTGAATAATTATTCATTGCATGAATAGTTGATAATTATATCGTTCAACCAATAGTATCCAATATGACAATCAGCTAAGTTATTAGTTAATCACACAATCTGAATCCCGGAGTGATCACCTTTCCTTATCATTGTTTATTACAACTCAATCTTTTTCTCAATTTTATTTGTTAATTTAGATAATTCTTATAATCAATCACACCGATTTTCCAATTCAGTAGTAATTAATTAATACTTTTCATTCGACACTTTCCACAATCCTCCTCTGGTTCGATATCCGACTTACTCTAGCTACCTAGTTTATTTCGGTTTTTGCATGTCACTAACGACAGACATCAAAATGGCGCCGTTGCCGGGGACTCACAATCTCAAATATCTGAGTCAATCGCGGATTCCCAAGATGAGGTTTGTATTGAAGAACCAGATGTAGAGGCAGTAACTCCTGTACGGGTAATAGTTGATGATAATGATTCACCCGTCCGTTTAAATATGACCATTGGTGCAATCCGTTTGGTTGCAAGTGTTGAAGATGAAGAGCAGAATGTGCCTATGATCTCTGTCCAGTTGGGTGAGTTCAAGACTGAGAGGGCATTGGTGGATCATGGGGCAAGCATAAGCATATTGGCGGGTCGAGTGTTTGATGAATATGATTTTGGTGAGCTTGAAAAGGTGGACACCACGGTTGTGCTTGCAGACGGTTCAAGGAAACCATCTAGGGGGATGTTGAGAGGAATTGCTGTAAGAGTAGGGGATTGTTATTACCCCGAAGATTTCCTAGTTGTGGACCACACGCCGTCCAATGTTGAAGGACAACCGCCGATTATCTTAGGCTGACCATTCTTGAAAACCGCGAAGGCTACCATTGATTGCAATGCTAATACTTTGAATATGGTCTTCGGGTCACGTAAGTTTTCCTTAAACTTTATGTCTCACACTTATGCTTATTCTAATATTGCTAACAAGTGTCATCCTCCAATTAATGAGGATGTCCCGAAAGAGAGTGTTGCTATGATTGACAGGTCGAAGGATGAAAAGGTCGTGAAGGATAAAGTGGTCAAATCACCGTGGTGGCTCAAGATGAGAAACAAAAAGAGATCAGTCAAGTTAGAAAAGGAGTCACCAAAGGATGCAACCAAATCCAAGAAGAGACCACTTGAGGTGAATATGGGTGAGTTCTCACAGTTGAAGGAAAAGAAGAAGCCCGCGAGGAAAATTAAGGGTGAATTCTCACAGTCGATAGATTTCGATAATCCGGATCATTTGGATGCCATATGGAATGAAGGATGGCAGTGGGATACTAACCATCCACCAGCACCAGTGTTCTTTGCACGAGAGATGCCATTTAAACCACCATGAGCATATCAGGTATGGTCTGGCTGAAGACCTATAAACTTAGCGCTCTCGGGAGGCAGCCCGAGGATGTAGAGTAGTGTATTTTTGTTTTGTTTTTGCATGAGTAGTTTTGCAGGTTATCAGGTTATTAATCTCTTCGGATGCAATGGTCCAAGTGTGGGGATGCTCGGTGAAGTCCCGATACGTTCTAGATGTAGTTGCGGACAATGCACGGATCATAGTTTAGTCAGAACTGTCCATACTCAATCTCCATTTGGACGGGGATGATTTGCACACTATTTGTAGAGATTGACCCGAGTACTTGTTGGACACGGTCGCGAACGGAATGCTATACGGTCGTGGTGGAACATGACGCATGAGGATTCTACGCTTTAAACCAGGGGAGTCTGTTCCACTCTTATTATTGTTTTATTTCTATTCGTGTTTTTGGTGGTGTTAAACTTTATTGTGTTAGGGAATGTGTTTATGTTATTTGTGTTAGGAATGGTCGCTTATGATGTTTGTTAGTTGGTATTCCCGGGTTTATTTTAAAAGCACGATACATTGGGGACAATGTCACCCAAGTGTGGGGATATGGGAAACCCGGGAAGGGAAATGTTTGGACAAGTGTTTGAAAGAGGTTGAAAAATGATTGAAAAAGAAAAAAAATTGAAAATTTTGAAAATTTTAAAGAATTTCATCGCGGATATGAAAACCGAATGTTACAATCACTAATGGGTTCCTTGCCGGTAGTAAACTAACAAAGTCCCTTGTCATGGTCGTTTCTTTAAGTTTCATGAGAGTAGGTCCGACAGGTGTTTTTAGTTAAAAGAATTGAGAAGAGATGTCTATTTAGGGGTAACATGCTTTAGATTGCATATGCTACGTGTCGGTAACCTTTTACATTTCTTGGTGAGATTTTGAGCCTGTAGAATGATAGAATTATTTACATATTGAATTCATTTGTTGAGAGCAGGCCGCGTGTTATTCTGTGTTAGAACTTGTGTGATTTGATGCATGCTGAGACTGTGGTTTGACATGTGCACGTAAATGATAAAGGCATTAGGATATACCTTACACCCGTTGTGTTTGTTTCATGTTTACCGAACCATCACCCTTAGTAGCCCTGTTGAGCCTATTTACCTTTCGTTTGTCCACCTAATGTGAATTGTTTGATACCGACCGTGAACGACAAATTATGAATAAATGAAAAAGGAAAAAAAGAGAAAACAAAGAAAAAAATATATCTAGAAAAAAAGAAAAGAACAAAAAGAAATTGTTGTGAATATCGTTTATGTTCTTGGGTAGAAACCAACCCAAAAGTTTGTTATGTTTGCAAATAAAGTTGTCACGGTTTGGTCGTTTGTTTGTTTTTTTTCGCCACATAAAAACATATAAATATAAGCCAAAAATTTCCTACCTTTAGCTTAAGCCCAAAACCGAAAGTCCTTTCGATATGTGTCGTGTTATATGATACAGTGGAGGTATGATTATTATACAAGCTTATGATTACAGGATTTCATGTTTGGTTTTGAGTGTTATACATACTAGCACATTACACGCTAGTTCAGTTTTTAAACCGAGAGGAGAGTTTATTGTGAGGGGCGTGTGGCATGTGTTAGAATCCTAAGCATGTTAGTTCTGAATAAACAAGTCTTAAGTTTTATAAATTGCATCAATTGCTTGTCGGACTGTCAATCTTGATTGTGTCAGTCTATGGAACGGGTATGACTTGGGACTTAAATTGTTACATCGGTTAAGGGGGTTAGAGGTATTGTACTGTGGTGAGTAGTTCCGAATTGGTTTGCTTGAGAACAATCAAAGGTAAGTGTGGGGATGTGATGGAGGGTGTGAAACCCGAGTGTTAACGTGCGTATTTTGTGTGAATTATTGTCGTTTAAGTGATAATGCGCTTTGAATGTGTTAACTACGTGTGTTTGTGATTTTTCAGGTAAAACGCGTAATTTGGGTGAAGTTAGAGTGGCTAGTGATGGAGCGGAACAATCACGGATGATTAATAACGAGATATCAAGTTAAACGGAAGTTGTTTGGTTCAGAAAATGGCTTGGAAATATAAGAGACATGAAATAATTAAGTCAGGGGCCATTCGATATTTATGTGAAAGTTGAAATCAATTTATAGAGAGAACACAGCAAGTCTGATCCGTAACCTACGTTATTTGACCGTAGATTACGACTGAATGTAAAAAGGAGCCACACATGATGATTAGAGGATAATGGGAAGTCTTTTGAAAACCTGTGAGCCGACATACGCGTATACATGGAAAGCAGATTTAATGCATTCAACAACATAATCATTATCCATTTTTCTGGATAGAATTTTGTTGGCAGCTAATCATGTGCACATGAGGACTTTTGAGAGAATTCATAATTGATCATAAAAAGAAAAGAATTACATCTCAACACATTCATTGTTTTTTATTGGACATACAATATCATCAACAATTCAACATCACATGAATAAAAGGAGGCAATGTCATTCACATCATCACATCACGAAAAAAGAGAAGGAGAAAAGAAATAGAAAGTGGCGGCCAACATGGAGGTTCTCATCAAATTCAGTAAGTATCATCCATCATGTACACGCACTCACGCAGACATCATATGTGTAATTGCTCTATTGAACCTACACATGCAATTTTAGCAAACATATGAGACTTGTTGGGCTGACAAATCACGTGAGAGATAGGGACATAAAGTCAATAGCATTGATCATCATCAATACATCATCAGCACTATCGAATTTTGGCAGCAACAATTAATAACACTTTGGCTCCATAACATTATCATTAATCGATTAGTAGCAGCAACATTTGTTATTTTTTTTGGGCTCCCAAATCGGCCCAATCTCATCATCATACCAACGATTGGGCAGCCCTAAAATACATCACATATCATCGGTCATTGGCAGCCCATTAGGACGAAAGTGGAGCCCAGTTATTTTGGGGTGATTATCATCGAATTGGGGGCAGCCGTACGACAACCCTTTGGCTCTCGAACTGATCACAAAACATCGACATCCATCATTAATAATCCGCACATACCGAATCAATCATGAGTTCAACTTCGCATCAAGCTTTTGAAGGTCGGACGAGTATCATGAGCGGCTAAATCTCTCGTGGACACTTCGGGTGAATGATTCTTGTTAAGACACTTTTAATTCTAGTTTCTGTTTTGTATTGAGATTTGGATTTGTAGTCGGGTGACAGCCGACTATTTGCGTGATTATATAATTTGTGTGACAGACAAATCCTGAGTGACAGTCAGAGTTATAATTATGTTTTGAATCCAATTATGCTTTTGTTGATTGAATGATTCCTGTGTATGTTTGTTTTAATATTCATCTGATCAATTAATATTAAGATTTTGAACTGCATAGGTAATTGGTAGATGTGACAGATTTACTATTCAATCAATAGCATCCAATACAATCAGAACTAGGTTATTAGTAATTACAGAATCTGAATCCCGAAGTGCTCACCTTTTCTCATCATTGTTTATTGCAACTCAATCTTTTTTCATAATTGCAACTTGTTTCATGTGTTTTTAATTCCATATCAGTTTTATAATCTTCAGTTAGTTTAGTAAAATTTGCAAATAAAACGTGTAACACTAACCACATGCTCCTCGTGGATTCGACACCCGACTTACCCTGTCTATAGGTATAGTTAGGTTATATTCATTGAATCTCAGGATGCACGCATGTGGATCTGTATTGAAAATGGGTACATAAACCCAACACACGATTATGAGGGCAGACCACGTAGAACAGACTATGTGAACATGAAAGAGGATGATAAAAAGATGTATGACGCTGAAAAGAGAGCATTGGCTGCGATAAAGATGTCCTTACCTGATAGCATCAAGCATACCTTCACAAAGTACACTAATTCAAAGGATATGTGGGATGCATTACAAAAGCGATATCAGGGGAATGAGAGTGCCACTCAGGCATTCATGGCAGAGATAGTGCCAGTTGATGAGGCTGAAACTACTGTGAGTGACGCTGAATCTGAAGTGAAAAATGCTGAAGCAAAAGTGGATGCTGAAGTAGAGAAAGAAAGTGAAGCTGAACAGGTTATTGCTGATGAAAATACAGAAGTTCATGAGAAAGAGGTACAATCTAATTCTGTATGTTTGAGATGTCGTGAACTACAGGGTGAGGTTGACAGGTTGTCAACACAAAACCAAAGTTTGATAAGTGAGATGTCTAACATTAAAGAATCAAACTTTTTTGCTAAAAGAAATGAATCGTCATACTTGAAGAAGATAAAAGGCTATGAAGCTGAAATTGAAGCTTTAACTTGCAAACTAAATGAAAAACTTCAAGTCATAGACTTAGCTCATGACATGATGGCTGAGAAAACAAAAGAGATTTCTGAAAAATGCAAAGAGTTGTCAGATGCACAACTCAAAATTGTTGAACTTGAAAAGAAATTGAGTCAATTCAGAGATTCATCTTTTGTAATGAAACACATGATGGGTGGGTTAAAGAAGAGTAATGACAAGACCAGTGTGGGCTTCCAGGGCTTTAATGAAGTTCCACCTCCTCTTAGTCATGACTATTCATTCCTGCCTAGTGAAGATGAGCTAGCAAACTTTATGGCATCTGCACCAAGTAGTTTCGCATCCACATCAAGTCAAGGTGATGGATCTGATAGTGATGATGCTAAGAAGAACAATAACAGGGAACCTTTGAAAAGGAAAAATTCACCGTCTAAGAATAAAAATCAAGCTTTTGTTAAAAAGATTGATTTTGTTCAAGGTAGTGATATGAAAAATGAAACAATTGTTATTGAAAATGAATCAAATGTAGAGTTTGCTAAAAATAAGAGCATAGAAAAATCTGAAATCAAGCAAACTAAACAAGGTTCATCCAAGGGATCATCACCATCTGATAAGGGATCTACCTCAGAGACTCCAGCTAAGAAGTCTTTGAAAAGGAGATCATGCTTCAAGTGTCACGTCAAAGGACATGTAGCTAGCTGCTGTCCTAACAAAAAGAGTGGAGCACAACTTAGTGAGAAGAAAGGTGATAGTGAGGAGAAAGGATCAAATTTTCCTAAGAAATCTGCTCCTAAGCAACCAGAGAAAGTTGTTGTTGGTGTAGATAAGGCTGAAAAAGGAACTCTACAAGTTCCTCGTTTTCAAAGAAATCAACCTAAATTTCAGCCTAGATCTCCACCAGGCAGATACGAGAGACCTAGAAGCAGTTCACCTAGAATGAACAATTTTAATGGAAATTCAAATAATTTCAGAAGTCAAGGTCAATATCAAAATCGATACCAAAATAATGGTGGTCGAACTTTTTATAACAATGGCTTTAGAAATTACAACAATAATGCTTCTTGGAATCAAAATTCAAGGTACCAAAATCAAAATTTCCAAAGGTCAAATAGTCCAAACATATTTAGGAACCCTCAGGACCAGCGACCTTATAGAAATCAAAATCAAATTCCATCAACAGGTCTGAGATCCAGGACTCCAGTTAGGCGTAATGGATATTGGATGGATGTTCCAGTAGTTGGTGAATTTGGACGACCCAAGACCATTAAGGCTTGGGTCCCCCAATCTAACTAATTTCTTAGTTGGTGTGTGCAGGAGCTGCTAAGGAGGATTATCAACTTATGTTGATAATGGCTGCTCTAGGCACATGATGGGGGATGTGAGATTGTTGATATATTTATTAATTGATTTAAATTGAAGTTCAAAGTGCTGATTCGACACCGAAGATAACCTGGCAGATCTTTATACTAAAGCTTTTGACAGGGCACGCTTTGAACACTTAGTCGAACTCAACAGGATGAGGAATCCTGAATAACTGGTTTTTCATAAGAATTTTGTAAATAGTTTACTGTTTTTCTTAAAAATCAAAAATACAAAAACATTGAAAAATCAAAAACATAAAAAAAAAATAGAAAATAAAAAATGAGTTATCACTGTGTGAAAAAGGAGAAATGATAGTACATCGGCAAGTTAGACTGTCACACTGAAAATGAATTAAATTGCTTAAGTGTGATAGCAGGTTCATCATATGATGTACCAGTAGGCAAAACGCATGAAATAATCAACTTACCAATGTGATATAAACCTAAATGAACTGTGTATGAGTGGGGAACACATCAGTGGTGTATGGTTTAATGACCTTAAATCTTGCGTTGATAGATTGCCAAAATCTGAAGTTTTGGGTCTTTATACTGTTATTTCATCTGGGGATATCAGAGGTGTCCTTCTGCTGCATCCAGATATATGCTGACCTAGACACACCCAGGATATCTTAAAAGAGCTAAAAATGCCAAAACATTGAAAATGAAGAAGCTCTCAAAGAGAGTCATTCAAAAAGTGCAAAAAGCACAAATCGTACCAAAAATGGTATTTGTCTTAGCCCTCGATAAGATATTTTGGTCTCTCTGCTGTACGGAAGTACTGACCTGTTCACCAATTACCTATCGTTGAAAAATAAACAGATGAATTCAGTATACTCACCTACTACGATGAATCTTTGTGCATACCTTGATCGCGGGGGTATATCCTGAAGTGGGACACACTAATATTTCAGTAATATAATTACCTTAACGTATCATACGGTAATGGTACTTGAAATGTTCATGCATTTTGTTTAAGAGGACAAACATACTGGTAATCGTCTTGGACTGTTTTTCACGAAAAATTAAATAAAGAATTATCTAATAGTGTGAAACAGTTTGATTTTGTTGATATGATCTTCTTACCAGTGATTCTCACAAAAATAGTGTGTTTATTGCTTTTGTATTTACTTGCTTTCAGAAAATTTAAAAATCCAAAAATAGTGTCTTTTTCTGTTTAAAATTCTTAACGTACGGAAAACTGTTATTCTTGGAGGAATTGTTACTGATAGGGGGGGACGGTGTTAGAAAGTGAGTTCAAAATTTTAAATCATGCGGGTTATAGGGTGTGTGATTAAAAAGTTTTGCGTGTTGGTGATAAGTAGAAAATGCTTAATCTGTGATACAGTTTAACTTTCTCTTGAAAAATAATAACTTATTTAACTGTGTTGAAAAATTCTTATGGTTTATCGAGATGTTTGTTTTATAGTATACAGATTGAAGCAGTATGTTGCTGAGAAGTTGCTGTGTTGCTGAGAAGAGATGAGAGTTTGATTGGATGCATGGTAGAACCTCCTTTCTACATTACAGACAAAGTTGAAGAGTTTGAAGATTGCTATTCAAATGCTGAACTGGAGTTTACTCAAACGCTAAAGTTTTTGAAGATTTGGTGATTGGATGCATCAGCTTAGGGGGAGTCTGTTGCTGACAGAAGCTATTGAAGCTGAAGCTATCCAAAGACCAAAGACAGTGCAAGATTATATGAAGATTGCAAGATGACTGAAGACAAAGTTATTTTATGAAGCTATTGTCAAGGGGGAGTTTGTTGGTGCATGTTTGTGACAACAGCTTAGATTTGGTCTTTGGATATCTTGTAATTGGACAAATGATAAACGGTTAGCGGGTTTAGCTTTGTAATAGTTATTTATAATGTTTGGGCTAACCAAACCCATACTTATGGGGAAGTGGGACGAATTGGGCCTTGCCCAAATTCGCAGTCCATGAGGTTTAATCTAAGCCCAAGTAGCAAACCTTGTGTTATATAAACAAGGTTAGGCTTTAGGGTTGAGGTTAATAAGCCAAAACAGTTTGTGAGAGCAATTTCGTGAGAGACTTTTAGGCTTGGACGAAATTGTTGTTGGTTAGGGTTTGATTGATTGTAATTCTTGTGGGATTGATAATCAATAGAAACCCGGTTTGAAAGTGAATTGATGTTTCTGTTCTTCTACTTGTTTCTGTGATATTCTGGTCAAGAGGATTCCGCACTCTTGATTGGAAAGACAATTCTGTGAAGATCCATACATCAAGGGTACCTATATATACTTACAATGAAGAACAATGGTGTGAACCATCTACTTCATATGGGTATTATGAGGAACAAAGGATCGAACAACCGGATTCAAGCTTTGAAAATCCCGATTCCTTTTCTATAACCGAAGTGACCGATAGGATATTAGAACACATTAGAGTTATCGATCGCTGTATAAAAGAATCTCACGCAAGGGAAGAGGAGTCCCGCGCAAGAGAAGAATTAAAAAAGGAAGAGATAACCGAAAGTGTAAAAATGGAAGAACAAGTAAGTGAAAAACCGACACAGGAGTTAAACAACGAAAAAGGTGAGTCCGACAACGTTAAAATTCAAGAAGAGTCTAATTTTGAAGAAATTATTCTCTTGACACCTTCTCTTGAAAATCATTGTTTAGTACCCACTCATGCTAAGTTTTTAAAAGAGTTAAACACTAACACTAAAATTGACGAAACGGTAAGTATTAAGTTAACTAATGATCAAACCTCACTAATAAAAGAAGACGCATTTGAAATTAACATTACACCGGTTCCATGTTTCTTTCAAAATTCGTTTATTAGTAATGTCACAATTGATAAAGATCTTTGTGTTAACATAATGCCTAACTACATTTTCGAAAAATTAAGTATTAGTGATTTTTCTCCACTTCAAATACCCATTTTTCTATCTAATCGGAGAATAATAAAATCAATCGGTGTAGTTGAGGATGTCTTGGTTCAAACAAATCAAATGGTAATCCCAACCGACTTTGTCATCCTCGATGACGCTCCTCTGGTGATGAGACGACCCTTTGTAAAAACTCACGAAGCTTTGAAAAACCGGAAGTTCAACAAACTACCTCTTCAATTAGGGGCATTTAAAAAGAGTGTCGATCTTGAGCGGTCAATGAAATATCCATTCGGAAATGACGACCACCTAATTGAAGATGAGCCAGAACCACCTGATAAGGTGGGTCTAGCCAAGGACCCTTATAAACGTGGCGCACCATGGAGGCATTCCGCGGAACTATCCTTAGTTTAATTTAGATTAGTTTTTATGTTTTCTAGTTTAGTTTTAATTTTCAGGAATAAAACACACTCAAGATGGCAAAGGATACAAGGGAAAGCTTAACCAACAACCCATGCACAAAAACAGAGCCTCCCGACAATTTTTCTTCATTACAGCAAGTTCAGCACGGGGCCGTGCTCACCCCAACACGCCCCGTGCCCGAGGTTCTGTAGAAAATGCCCAGTTTAGGTACCTGGACAAGGGGCCGTGCTCACTGAACACGCCCCCGTGCCCAGCCTTCTGTTTACTTTTGGTACTGGCAGTCTGGACACTGGGCCGTGCTCAGCCAACACCACCCCGTGTTCAGCTACCCAGTACCATAAAATCTTGTTTTTAACCCACTTTTACACATTCAATCAACCTAAAAACTTATTTTTGGGACACATTGAGGAAAATGTGTAATTTAAGTGTGGGGGGATGCTAAAACCTTGAATCTTGTAAGTCCTAATAACAAGCCTTACACAAAACTCTATTGGAACCGCTAATCACCCCAAATTCATTTTTTTACTTGTCTAGGTTTAATTCGGGAATTTCAAGTTCTAAAAAGGTTATATTTTTACAAATTTACAACCGATAGCGTCGTGATAAAAAGAACCAACATAAGGAAATTATGAAAAGGCATGGCAAACTTAGTTAAAATTTGATTATATATACTTGATCACATAAAAACCCATTCCCACAAAAGTGAGTTTTGAGCCTTTATTGAGCATACAAATATATATCTTTAAACTAAATGCTCATTTTTCGTTTCTTGTGTGAATAGCCGCTTGGTTCTTACGACTCTAGAACTTGCCACGACGATACATTCCCGGTCCTTACCAACTTAAACCCGAGTAAGTAATGATGGAGGCATTAGGACTAACTCTTTTTATTTCTACACCATTATTTTTTCTTTTTTTTTTACCACCTACCCAAAATCCCCCTAGCTAACCCCTTTGAGCCTAAAGCTTTTCATTTCTTAACCCAAAACAAACACCCTTTTACCCACCAAAACTTATTTTTAACCCTTTGTTTTAGTAACAAGCTCGGTTTTTCTTATGACTTCATAAAAAAAAATGATGATGATGAAGCCAAAAGAAATAAACAAACAAGTTTATCAAAAAGAACTATGTTTGAAAAAAAAAAAAGTGCTTCATCAAAATAAAAAGTTAAAAAAAAAAGTCTTACGAAAACCGACGCTTTTTACGCCTTTCACCCTTTTACTAACCACTAACCCAACCACCTACCTCTAACCCAAGCCTAACCCTTCACCCAAAAAGTCCTCTTGATATTTACAAAGGTGTATAGTTAAAAAGGAGGAGGATTGATTGCTTGGCAAGCTTATGGTAGGAGTAAATTCCATGCCGCTCTCGAGTGATTCACTAAAATACATCTTCGGCCGAGTGATTGAGTGATCCCCCGTGAGGTATGTGAACTTGTATATAAATGGAATCTTAAAAAAGGCATGTTATGCCCAAATAAATAATTTCTCTTATGAAAAGTTCAAAATAAATCATAACGAATAGGATTGTAAATAACATAAAAATAAAGCCTAATAAAGAATCTTGGATTCCCGACACGCTAGACAAGCCCAAAACTTCTCTTCTACCCATTCCATTTGGGCGTGAAAGCCATATTATAAAGAGTTTTGCTTGAGGACAAGCAAAGATTCAAGTGTGGGGGTATTTGATGTGTGTAAAATGCAACATATAAATTACATCAAACGAGGCATAAAACTAACCCTTTTTTAGTACTAATGTTGAAAAAAGTGTTCTTTTGTCTTCCTTTTGTATTTTCAGGATCAAATGAGCTTAATGGAACAAAAGGAACAAATATACAACCAAATCTAACATAAATACAAAGAAAGTGAATAAACGTGGCATGCCTGACCCCTCGACAGCATCTTCCCAAAGCAAAAACAAGAAGAAAGCTGAGCATGGGGCTGTGCCCAGCTGAGCACGGGGCGTGTCCAGCTCAACACGGGGCGTGTCCAGCTCAACACGGGGCAGTGTCCAGGATGGTCAGCCCTGGCACAAAAGACAAACATGTAGAAGCTTCTATTGCCCACCACGGGGCCGTGCCCAGCGGACACGGGGCCGTGGTCAACGCAAAGATACACAGAATCTTGCCAAATCTGATAGTACAGATACGCTTTTGAGAACGGGGCCGTGCCCAGTGGACACGGGGGCGTGTGGAGCTAATAAAGACAAACTGTATTAATGAAGAAAGAGAAAAGGGTGGACACGGGGCCGTGTCCAGGCATCTGTTCAGCCTCTAAATAGGAGTGCTTGGCTCAAGTTCAAATCATCCCTTGGCACACCCCCTCTCTCACACTTCACCCACCACCACCATAACACCATCATCCACCACCATCATCCATTGTCCATCATAGAGTGTGTGAGTCGTCTCGGGATCCAAGATTGATCGTAAGAGTTCTTGACAATCAAGGCCATGGTTGCCTAAGTCTCTTACAATACTTGGTGAAGACAAAGTGTCTAGTGTAATACTTTTTATTTTTAATCTTTTCGCACTTTTTACTTGGTTTTGTATTAATGACTTTAATAACTAGTTTCTTATGTTGAAGGTGATCTTTCCTTATCGTTTGTCCGTGGTGTCTTGGCATTATTTTACTGTCTATATAAAATAAAAGATTTTCACCATTCATATCTCCACGATCTATATGGAGGTATGTTGGCTACCTGGTCGGGGGTTAAGGGAACGGTTTGGTAAAGGTCTTGCCATTGTTCAGCGTTTAGAGGTCCTGCAATGGACCTGGGTCAAATTTAGTAGGACCTCCTTCAATACTTAACTGTATTGGATGGCGGGGGTCCAAACTCTTTGATCCCCTCATAAGTTAACTACTATTAATACTATAACCCGGCTATTTAGGACTGTATCCCTGCTGACTCAGAGTACTTAGTCGAGGGTAACGTCACCTCCAAAAGAGGGGCCTACCATAATTTGCATTAATAACTTAATTAATTGTCTTTCAATAATCCACCCTTTTAGGATTGTATCCTTGCTGACTCAAACTACTGGGGTGAGGGTAACGTCACCTTCAAAAGAGGGGCCTACTACAATAACTAAGATAATCTCTTAAAAAGTGCAAAAGTGCGGAAATAATCAAAGGTTACACTAGATACGAGTCGGAACCAAGTGATTCATCTTGTCTATCTGTTTTTTTTTCAGCATTTTTAGTTAGTTTTTATTTTTCTTAGTTTAAAACATTTTTCTAAACCTTTTGATTTGATTAGACGTTGAGGATAAACCGGTATTAAAAGCTCTAGTGTCCTTGGACGACCTCGGTATCTTACCAACACTATACTACGCTCACGATGGGTGCACTTGCCCATATGTGTGTCTAGTGTTAGTAAATATCGTGTTTTATAAATTTAAAACTTGACTAAAAATGTGTTAAAGGGGCTTAAAATATACACCTAATATATATAACACTTCACACGCATCAGTTCCACACAGGCATTGCCATCTACAGACTGTTTGTTTTTTAAAATATGTTTTATTAAAAAACATTTTCGCGAGCTCTTGTTGGTGCAGACTTTGACCAACCACTTTTAAGATCTTCTAAGGTTTGTAGAGGATTAAACACCACCACCATCCATCACCATCACCCCCGTCCAACACCACCACCCCCGTCCAACACCACCACCCATCATCCACGTCCGCGTCCACCTCCCACCACCACCGCCACTAGGGTTGGGATTGGTATCGTACCCGTACCGGTACCGGTACCGAAAATACTGATATCGAATTTGAACAAAACTGGGTATCAAATATATAGGTACCGTACGGGTACGGGTATTTTCGATACAGTACTCGCTTTGGTACCATTTTGTTTTTATATAGTTTTTAAGCACTTGTACGGGGTACTAAATAGGGAAAATTGACATGAGTACCAATATAGTACGGGTGCCAAATATGTAGAATTGGTACGAATACCAATATGATACGGGTACCGTATAGGTAGAATCAATACAAGTACTATAAATACCATAACACGGAATAAAACATAATATAAAAAACTTTTAAAGGTCTATATAAAACTGAGTACCGATATATGTACCAAATACCTAAAATTGGTACGGGTACAGGTACGGTACGGGTACGAGTACGGGTATTTGGGAAAAAAAGCTCATCCCTAACCGCCACCACCATTGTCCGTACACCACCCACCAGTTTATGTGTGTGTGTGTGTATATATTGGCCCTTTAGCTAGCTTTCAATGATCTCGTGAAGTCCCCTGGGCATTAGCATGTGATTATTCCAACCCAACAATCTTCTTCACCGCAAGACGTGTGACGTACCGGGATCCAGCCACTAATCACATCGAACTAACAATAATACAATAAATAAAAATTCCCATTCAATGTAATTAGGAAATTCAAAACATTCGTTCCAAACATGTTTACGTTCAGCGGAAGCATAATTCGTTGTTTTAGTAACTCAAAACCAAAGTATGTAAAAACAATCAATACTCCTTGTCTTTACACTAGTCACGACCCATGACCACTCCAGCTCCCCGGACTGCAACTCCCACATCAAATACCTATCGACCTGCAAGCATGCAGAAAAAGTGTATCAACATAAAGTTGGCGAGTTCACAGTTTTGTAAAACGTTTAGTTGCCAAGTGTTTAGTTTCAAAGCATGTTGATAATAACTCGATACCGCAAGATGGCTGTTGTTTGCCATTCCCCAATGCCTATCAACATTGTTCGAGTGGTTAAGGTCATTAGTTCACGCTCGTCCTATCCAGGTACGTCGTGAGGGTGCCAAACCTACTAGCGCTATCAACTAATAACCTCGTTGCCCTCCAAGCAACTAGTTCGGTAGTAAGATGAGACTTAAGGTGATAGTTTTGAGTGTATCATCCAACATCAACAGTTATAACGTATCCCCTCCAGGGATAAAAGTGTGTCAAGTATCCCCTACAGGGATGTAAGTTTGTTGGTTTGTCTCCACTAGACGCATGCTTGTAAAAAGAGCAGTGAACTCACCTTAGATATAACAGCAAAAAAGAGAGTATGTAAAAAAAACTCAAAATAATTTAACTATACTGGGTAAAAAATAAAAATCATGTTAACAACAAAGATAGAGTAAATAAAAAAAAAACTCAAAATAATTGAACTATGCAACGTAAAAATATATTAAATTTCTTTTACACCATTCATTGGCTAATAATAATATATATAGTTAAAATAAAAATAGAAATAAAATTAAAATTAAAATTAAAACAACCCTAAACTAAAGCAGCCGTCTTCCTCTTGTCTTTCTCCCTGTTCGCTATCGCTCCTCCATCCATAAAAAACAAACAACCGAGAGATCTTCTTTCTTTCTTTCATTCTACGATTCAGCAGGGAGGGAGGGAGGGAAGGTAAGGTTCAATCAGCCAGCAAGCAAGCAAGCAAGCAGGTAAGCTTCGATTAGCCACCATTTCTTCTCTATTACATTTGAATTGTTGCCATTATGGTCATCGGAAACGCGATCCCTTGCGAACCCGGATCCTGTTCGTACTGCGAATTGGATCGGACGAACCAAAACGAAAATCGTTCCATGACCAGCGAATTATGTGACTCGGGTTCCAGCCCTCTTACCACAAGCTCACCATACAGAATCTTGGATATGTGAAGGTGATGTGTTTTTCCCGCACCGTGAATAAGGGTGTTGTAGAACTGTATGTCAACGTGATCCAAAGACCTGAAGAGAGTAAATGCTTTCTCGAAAATAGAATTATTACAAAGACCTGCAACCATGGCCATGTAAGTAGACACGGTAGGTGTTAGACTCTTTGAAGGGGTATGGTCCCAAAAATGCCGCGCATACCTCATTCACGTCGCGCGCAGGACCATACTCCTTATTCATCAACTTGTTTACTGCCAACCTCGCGCGCGTTACATCATCATGTATTGATCTAGCGCGAGGTCTCAACAAGAGAAAACACCACATTCAACATAGCATTCTGAATAGGAGTCTTCAACCACCCATACCCTGTGCGGACTACTTACGTGCTCAGCAAGAGTCGCGTAGGTCTACGGCGCAGGGCTACTTCAGAAGGAACACAAGGTACAAGTGGTAGAAGAAAAGGGCCAATCTGCGTCCTCCAGGTTCTGCTCAATCGTGCTCCACGATCGTCTGACGTGCAGGAGACGGAGAGTACTTAAGGACGCCTACGTGGCACCAATCACAGGACAGAGACACCAGCCCCACGATCTCCACTTACTTGCTGATGGCAGAAGGACGGACAGGCCGACAACGGTGACACGTGGCTCCAATCACGGTGCGCCAGCACCGGAGAACTTCTAGAAGCCACTAACGGTCGACACCAGTGAGACAAGGAGCATATCCCCTATGTTGTCGCCTTCCGGCCCAAGGCCCATCAGCCCACATCCTCTTACACCTCTCCGGCTATAAATAGAGACCTCCCTTCATAGGTTAAACATTCCATTCCCTCTACTCTCACTCTTAACACACTTTTATCTCCTCAAAACAGTCGCTTATTCTCACGCCGGAGTCTGGTTAAGAGGGAAACCCCCATATTCCCCTCTTAACGAGCTAACGGTGTTCTGTTTTGCAGGATTAACAGATCATTAAGGAGCTCAGAAAGTTATAAGAAGATTAACCCTTATGGCAGAAACATAAACCAAACTAATCAACCCTTGAAATTAGTTCCGTGTTTCTTCATTGGCGCCCACCGCTTTTTCACAAATCACTTTCATCTTCTTTTTCTGGGTTTTCTAAGCTTTTTTTCCTTCGATCATGGCTGGTCAAGGAATCATTCCTGATTTTCGTTTCGGAACAAACTCTAACGCGGTGTTGGGCGAGGATAATCAAAATATCCAAGTCCAGCATGTGGAAGAAATTGGTGAAATCGAAGTAACCAACACTGGGGGACCCCGCACGAGTGCCACTCGCATCACTCAAACGGTAACCCCAGTGAATCACGCCACTGGCCCTTCGAATCCAGGTCCACCATAGAATATTTCGGCGCTGCTAGGGCTACCAGAGGGCGAAACCCCGGCCTCTTGGTATGCCAAACAAATTGCTACAATCAACGCCGCATATCAATCTTTGAGTGCACAGCAAGCGGTATTACAAGCAGAACCATCTTTGGTTA
Organism: Helianthus tuberosus; assembly: GCA_030545235.1. NCBI lineage: Eukaryota > Viridiplantae > Streptophyta > Magnoliopsida > Asterales > Asteraceae > Helianthus > Helianthus tuberosus. The sequence goes on along the minus strand of CM060429.1, from coordinate 80,003,229 downwards.
CTCCTACGGGTCCTAGTCAGGGGGCGCGCCAGATACCCCCACAGCTAAACTTGCACGGAAGAGTTCACAGGCCTCCTCTCGTAAGAAGACCAAGCATGCAGGACACGTGCGACACACGGGGAGAGACCGAAAGCTATTATGACAACCCGTCAAACGTTCAAAGGGGTCCACTTCATAGCCGGCTCGGGCCGTGCAATATGAATAACGAGTGGGAGGACACAGACCCGAACGACCCAAGCTGGCAAGATGACGAAGGATCCTTAGTTTTCAACCGCTTACAGCGGAATCACGAAAACTAGAGGCCAAGGCAACGCATTGCATACAACGAAGAAGCAAAGAGAGACTTTAGTCTCGCCTATAGACCACCTGAAGCTGCAGAACACTCAAAGTTTATCCCAGAGATCGCTTTGGCTACACTTACAAGAGAAAATTTACCCCCAACAGTGGGAAAATTCAATGGTTTAACCGATCCTGACGATCATGTCAGAGTATTCACAAATGTTGGTTGTATGGGAGGATGGAATATGCCAATGTGGTGTCACTTGTTTATCCAGAAGCTTACTGGGGCTGCTCGCACCTGGTTCGACAGCCTCCCACAAGGAAAGATCAGTTTATGGGTTGATTTCAGAACGCAATTCCTAAACCATTTCAGCCAGCAGAGACGCTATCAGCGAGACACGTCCGAAGTAACAGATATCTGGCGCAGGGAAAATGAAGGTCTGGAAGACTTCATAACACGTTTTAACAAAGAATGCCTGGAAATCAGCGGTGTAGGCGAACAGCTCATGCGCGCGCACTTCAGGAAAGCAATTCGTTGCGATAGCCTCATCAGAACTATCACTGGCAAAGATGGCATGCCCAAAGAGTGGGACAAGGTGATGGAATCCGCGAAAATAGTGGCGCAGACTGAAGAGTCACTAAATGGAGCCAAGAGCTCATACACCGAAGATCGTTTTTCCAAGAAGAGCTCGCGCGACTACGACAAGCGCAACAATGGCAAAAGTCACGATTGGAAATCTGGAAAGCCAAGGGGTTATGAGGAAAGACCGCGCTATAGAAAGGATGCGCGAGAGACAATCGACAGAATTGGGTATCGAAAAGCGATCAAAGATGATAACCGAGAAAAACACTGGACTCCGCTCATAAAAAAACCGAAAGAGGTGCTAATGACGGAGAACCACGATTTCAAGGCTCCAAGGCCTATGACAAACAAGAAGGGACAAGACCCCAACCTGTACTGCGACTTCCATAAGGATACAGGTCATCTGACGGATGACTGTATCAGCTTACGTCAAGAAATCGAGAGAGCATTAAAAAGTGGGAAGCTAGGCCACTTGGTGAAAAACGTGCGCAAAGAAACTCATCAGATCCAGCGCCACGATGATGGGAACCAAAAGAAGGTCCGCCGCCTGGAAACCCATATGGTCAATGGACCAAGATACAGCGCTAGAGATAAAGGCAAACTCCCCTACGAGCCTGCATGGCAAGAGCAACAGGTCATCTTCCCGGTAGTGCGCGGGGGTCCTCGCACCACACGCCCCGTGGTCATTACCGGTATCATCAGTCACTACGAAACGGAATACATCTTCATTGACCTGGGAAGTACAGCCGACATCATCTACGGGCAGTGTTAACATGATTATGTGCAATTGTTTTGTTATATTTTGTTATTTATTATTTTATACTAATCACTTATATAAATTAATTACCAGATGGCCAACGCTGGTAATGAACCTGTTAATGAAGTAAATCAATCCGAGCAAAACAACGACGATCAGTTTCTAAATAGGCAAGATATCGAGAATATCGTTGCTCAGGGAATAGCCAATGTTATTCCAGCAATACTTGATGCTGCTCGAAATCCAATTGAGCCTCAAATTATTCCTAGCAAACGTACCCATGAAGATAACTTCAGTAAAAGTGTAAACGAAGGCGGCAACAACAATAATGTATTGCAAGCCCCAATTCTCAAAAGAATGAAAGCTGCAACGCCTGGTTGCACTTACAAGGAATTTCTTGCCTGTAAACCAGCAGAGTTTGCAGGTAACGAAGGGGCGACTGCAGCACTGCGTTGGTTAGAGAAAACCGAAGCAGTAATTATGATAAGTAAATGTGCTGAAGAAGACAAGGTTATGTACGCGTCGCATCTTTTTAAAGAAGGGGCGCTAGAATGGTGGAATATGGTTCTACAAGCCAAAGGAAGAAATATGGCCTATGCCATGAATTGGGAAGAATTTAAAAGTTTGGTGGAAAGAAAATTCTATCCCGAATACGAAAAGGAACAAATGATAAATAAGTTCCTGAACCATCAGATGATGGATGTAGAATGTCGAGGGTATACTTCGACATTCTTTGAGTACGCGGGGGTGGTACCTACTCTGGCTTCGCCAGAACCGGTACTTATTTCCCGTTATATTTGGGGATTGATTGGCGAAATTCAAGATATCGTCAAAGCTACGAGACCCCCCACTATTGACGATGCTGTAGAATTAGCTAATACCCTAACTGACAGACTGGTACGCACAAGAGAAGAAACCCGGAAGAAGGAAGTGGCCCAAAAGCTTACCCAGGGATTCCGTATGGGTAACAGAAGCAATTTTAAGAGAAAGGGATCTGGGCAATCTTCCACTGGTCCATTTTGCAATGCTTTCAAAAGAAAGCATTTTGGAAGATGCAAAGGATATTGCAATTTTTGCAAGATTCCGGGGCACCAAGAGGAAGACTGCAGGAAGAAGAAAGCAACAGTATGCTACAACTGTGGAAAAGCTGGACACTTTAGGCCAGACTACCCAAAACTGGTCAAACCAGCTGATAACAAAGCCAAAGCTGCAGAAGGAACTACCAAGAAAAACGCAAGAGCCTTCCGACTGACTACTCAGGAAGCAGAGCTAATCCCTGATGTGATCGCTGGTACGTTCCTAGTTCACGGCGTCTATGCAAAAGTATTATTTGACTCTGGTGCAAACCAAAGTTTTATAAATACTTCATTCTGCCAAGAACTTAATTTACCCTTAACCAAACTTAGGCAGATTTTTACAGTCGAAACGGCAGATGGGAATTCTGTTAACATAGATAAGGTTTTGCGGGAAGGAAAGATAGAACTTTTAGGTTATAAATTTTCTGCAAACCTGTTACCTATGAATTTAGCCGAATTCGATGTTGTGTTAGGAATGGATTGGTTAGTAGCCAACCATGCTCGAATTCTTTGTGATAAGAATTCCATAGAAATTCATACACCCACAGGAGAATTAGTGGTGATTACAGGAGATAAGCCACGAAAGCCACTGAAATTCATTTCAGTAATGAAGTTGGCTAGTTATTCAAAGAAACAAGCAATGGTGTATATGATTTCAGTAATCATTAACACGAAAAGTAAGGAACTTAAGAAATTCCAGTAGTATCAGAATACCCAGATGTATTCCCAGAAGAACTACCTGGATTACCACCTGATAGAGAAGTAGAATTTAGAATTCATCTAATTCCTGGAACTACACCGATAGCCAAGGCACCTTATCAGTTAGCACCCACTGAAATGTTAGAATTGAAAAAGCAATTAGATCAATTAATAAGTAAAGGATTCATACAACCTGGTTCATCCCCATGGGGAGCTCCAGTGTTGTTTGTGAAGAAGAAAGATGGTTCGATGCGAATGTGTATCGACTATAGGGAATTGAATAAGGTTGCAATTAAGAACCGATACCCATTACCTAGGATTGATGATCTTTTTGATCAACTTCAAGGAGCTAGATACTTTTCTAAGATAGATTTACGCTCTGGATATCATCAATTGAAGGTACAAGAAGAAGACATACCTAAAACTGCTTTCAGAACTAGGTATGGTCACTACGAGTTTACAGTCATGCCCTTTGGGTTAACAAATGCCCCAGCAACATTTATGGACATGATGAATAGAATCTGTAAACCGTACTTGGATAAATTTGTAATTGTCTTCATCGACGATATACTTATTTATTCCAAAAGTCAGGAGGAACATTGTGAGCACCTGCATGTACTCTTAACCTTGTTAAGAAAAGAGAAGCTTTATTGAAAATTCTCGAAGTGTGAATTTTGGCTACAGGAAGTGCAATTTTTAGGACACGTGGTGAATCACGAAGGCATTCACGTAGATCCTGCTAAGATAGAAGCAATCACCAAATGGAAGGTTCCGCCATCAGCAATGGAAATTAGAAGTTTTATAGGGTTAGCCGGATATTATAAACGGTTTATTAAGGATTTTTCCAAGATAGCTGTACCATTGACTAAGCTAACCTGTAAAGCAGTTAAGTTTGAATGGGGACCTAAGCAAGAAGAAGCCTTTAGGATTTTAAAGCAAAAGCTAACCAATGGTCCAATTCTAGCTTTACCAGAAGGAACAGAAGATTTTAAAGTATACTGTGATGCTTCAAAGCTAGGATTAGGATGTGTGCTAATGCAATGCAAGAAGGTAATTGCGTATGCATCAAGGCAATTGAAAAAGCACGAGGAAAATTATACGACTCATGAATTAGAATTAGGAGCCATAATTTTTGCCCTTAAGATTTGGAGACATTATCTGTACGGAAGTAAATTTACTGTCTATACAGATCATAAGAGCTTAAGATACATATTTGGGCAAAAAGAATTAAACATGGGGAAAAGGAAATGGATGGAAATCCTAAATGACTACGACTATGATATTCAATATCACGAAGGAAAAGCAAACGTAGTTGCAGATGCCTTAAGTCGTAAGTATCATGAGAAACAACGACGAGTTCGTGCTCTTAGATTAAGTTTACAAATAGACTTAATGGAACAATTGAAGAGCATTCAAGAAACAGCAATCAAGGATGATGCTAAAGGAATGAAAGGAAGAATAAAGGAATTAGAACAGGGAGCTGATGGAATTTGGAGATTCCATAAGAAACGAATTTGGGTACCTAAGCAAGGAGAGTTAAGAAATAAGATTTTAGAGGAAGCCCATAAATCTAGGTATACCATGCATCCTGGTAACAATAAAATGTACCAAGATTTAAGGAATAATTTCTGGTGGATAGGAATGAAAAAGGACATAGCTAGATATCTTTCTAAGTGTCTTACTTGTTCACAAGTTAAGGCAGAATACCAGAAACCTTCAGGTCTACTACAACAACTAGAAATGCCTGTATGGAAATGGGAACTCATAACAATGGATTTTGTTACTAAGTTACCCAAAACCAGAAAGGGTAATGATGCGATTTGGGTAATTGTGGATCGATTAACCAAATTAGCTCATTTCCTACCCATGAAAGAAACCTTTAGCATGGAAAGGTTGGCAAAATTGTATGTAGATGAAGTAGTATCCTTACATGGAGTCCCTCTCTCCATTGTATCGGATAGAGATAGTCGTTTTACATCCCACTTCTGGACCAGTTTCCAGGAAGCAATGGGAACCCGATTAAATTTGAGTACCGCATACCATCCCCAAACAGACGGACAAAGTGAAAGGACGATCCAAACTCTGGAAGACATGCTTAGGGCATGTGTAATAGATTTTGGTGGGAACTGGGACAACCATTTACCATTAATTGAATTCTCCTATAACAATAGTTATCATTCAAGCATTGAAGCTGCCCCATTCGAAGCATTATACAGACGTAAATGCAGAACTCCAGTTTGTTGGGCAGAGATAGGAGAAAGTCAATTATCAGGTCCTGAAATTGTACAAGAAACTAGAGACAAAATCACTCAAATCAAGGAAAGACTAAAGACGGCTCAAGATCACCAGAAAAGCTATGCCGACAATCGACGCAAGCCACTCGAGTTTCAAGTTGGAGACAAGGTACTTTTGAAAGTTTCTCCTTGGAAAGGAGTAGTTCGATTTGGTAAGAAAGGAAAGCTAAGTCCAAGATACGTAGGACCATTCTCAGTGATCCAACGTATAGGACCAGTTGCTTATCGATTACAACTACCAGAGGAATTAGCTGGAGTACATGATGTATTTCATGTATCCAATCTCAAGAAATGTCTATTTGACGAATCACTGGTAGTACCTCTTCAAGATATAGAGGTAAATGAAAAGCTAAAATTTATTGAGAAACCTCTTCAGATAGAAGACAAAAAGATTAAGTTTCTCAAACATAAAAGGTTAGTACTTATCAAAGTCAAATGGGATTCAAAAAGAGGACCAGAGTACACTTGGGAGCTGGAATCGGAAATGAAGCGAAAGTATCCTCACTTATTTCAATAAATCTCGAGGACGAGATTTTAAATAAGGTGGGGAGGATGTAAGGACTCTAAAAAATATCCTAAAATGACCCGTAAGTGAAAACCCGGACCCCTGAAACCCTAATCCATATCAAAAATCAAGAAATCCAAATTTATGGTCTTCAAGAGGGCCGCGTAAAGGATGACCAGACCCTTACGCGGGCCGCGTCAACTTGAAATTTGACCGGATAAGCATCCGGGCCACGTATAACCCATCTGGCAACCCTAACCCATGACCCAGCAAACCTACGCGTAGACTAGGTGGCTAGGCGGGCGGCGTAAGGGTGAGCCTATGGCTCACGCGGGCCGTGACAGCCCCTTATTTCACCTATAAATAGCTTAGCTCAGGGGCTTTCATTCTGTGTCGAAACCAAAACTCAAAAACAAAAGTATACTTCTCCAAAGTCGAAAATTCAATTAATATAGCGAGGCGCTGCTACGATACCGGGTATTAACTCGGTCGCTGCTACGATTCAATATTCGATCGATAGAAACTATCCAATGGATGTTTAAGTGCTGCCCACATTAGGGTTATGCTTTGTCATTTGTCGTGAATTCGATGGATGTTTAAGTATCGCACTTTGTCATTTGTTGTGAGGGTTTTAATCTCGTGAGTTATCGTAAATGTTGTATTAGTTACTGACCTAGTTATGTGCATGTTATTTAAATTAGGTTACCAGGCTAAATCAGTAGGCTAAACTCTGCTCGTATAAATCTGCAATGTGAGTTATTCTCTTTTATCAAAAGTATTTTACAGTACTCCATTTTCAAAAGTTATAATTACAGGGATTAAGTCGTGGTTATCTTGAATCACTGGCTAGTGGGGTATTGTGCACATTACTAATTTCTCACGGGTTAGGCTAATAAATCCTAACAGTGATAAACGTCACTACTTGGGGAAAGACCCAATAGTGGTATGACCATCGTCACCAGGTGACACAGCACCAGATAAAAATAAGATACAAGCCATTGTAATCGCTCTTATGCTGTAATTTATAACTATATGTCATTTTAACAAATTTGAGTGACTCACCAGTATTTCCTTGCTGACAAAATATTTTTAAAACATGTTTCAGGCGACCTGCTATAAATCAAGGAAAACGTGCTACGGAGCACTAACAAGCTTGAAGAGGTGGCTCAGTTAAAATGAATAAACATGTTTTAATAAATCAGGGAATTTACTTGTGAAATTCCTCTATTGTAAAATACGGAGTTTGTCCCGAATTATGAAATAAAATAATTGGGAATTTTCGAGGTTAAAAGATCCTGTTAAAATCTTCCGCTGTCACATCAATTAGATACCACGGGTTCCTGACCCACGGCTCCTGACCGGGTCAAACCGGGGCTGGGGCCGTGACACCTCAAACTTAGATTTCTCTTCAACAAACGCAGCCTTAAGCTTCTCAAAATCCTTGACTTCCCTCAGCAAACGATCACGATATTTTTCCCAATCACTCTGTTCCTTAACCATTGTGCGCCACTCGCGCACAATCTGGTGGTTAGCGGCGCGAGTGTTGGCTTCCCCAACAACGTAGGCCTGATATAACCCGTCATGGGTCCGATATCTCTGCCGAACAACCTCACCGGGTGTAAATGAATTTAAGAACCATTCACGGCAAGCAGAAAACTCAAGGAAGGTATCCTTCTGTTTTAGGCTCCAGGGGGCTCGATGCGGAGCATCACCACGCGCCTCCTCGATGTAAGTTTTATAATAAATATCGCCAAAGGTATCCTTAGGACCGATAGGAGTATGTGGCTTAGCACCTCCAGCACCACCTGCGCTACCTACAGTCGCAGCAGATCCCCCAGCGGAAGTGACTTGAACAGTTTGGGTGGGGGCATCGACCTGCGCAGGCTCGGTAGGCTCAATAACCTCTGGTCCCTTACCTCGGGTGGTTTCCTTCTTCTTCTTCTCATGAAGGGGCTGGTCAAGCCCCGTGATGTGAACGACCTCCGGACCCTGCACTTTATCATGGGCAGTTGTAGCAGCGGCCTCGGTATCCTTTGGATCACCACCAACAGGCTTTTCAGTAGCCTTCTTCTTCTCTTTCTCCTTCTCCTTATCAGCAACCTTATGAACGGGCTTCTCAGCAACTTTCTTCTTCTCCTTCTCGGTCTCTACCCCAGCAGCCTTGAAGGGTTTGATGGTAACCTTGGGCCTCTTCGGCGCCGGCTCCGGGGATCCTTAAACACGACACCCTTCTTCTCAGGGGTCTTCTTTTTGGCCTCTGCAGAAACTAAGTGTCAAAAAGGGGAAACAACAAAGAAAGCAAGAAACCAAAGGAAACTAACCAGGAGAAAATTTGTAAAGAGAGCGCAAGTTGCTCTGTATTCCAATCAAAGGAATCTCACCAGCCTTGGGCGCAACAGACACACCAGCTGTGGTCTCATCCCTACTCCTTTTCCTGCTGATCAAATTTGCAGCAGGCTCCTCCTCTTCTTCCTCTTCCTCTTCTTCATCGAGCACGATAGAAGACGGAGTGGCTCCAGCATCTGGGTTTCGAGAACCTACGCTCCCTGAGCTCTTTGAACCAGCAGCTCCCGTCTTCTTCTCGCCTATACGCGACAAACCTTTAAGTGGGTCACTTATAATAACGTAATCTTCCAAGTTACTCTAACGAAGGCGGAGAGTACCTTTGTCAGCAGCTCCAGCAGTCGCGCGGCTACTTCCGCCCTTCTTGCTGGTCACCTCAACGTCTAAGGTAATCACCTTTTTCCGCTTGTTAGGTTTTTTCTTCTTTTCTTCTGGGTCAATCCCAAAGTCGCGCAACACACCTGCAAAGATGTTAGACCACGAACTTAGCTCCCCATTCGAAGACCCTACAGACTCCTCACTGGAAAGATAAAGAATCTCTTTCCCAGCGGAGGTCACAGCTCGCAAGGGTCGGGGATTGGGAATATGCGCACCTTCAGTGGCGGTAGGAGGATTGGCAAACGCCCCAGCAACAGGATACAGGAAGCGCGGCTTTATTCTATCATACCAATACTGCTCCCCTAACTCCAACGGTCGCACCCCCATGGATCCACCAACGTGGGGAAAGCAGCTTGATAAAGGCGTGCTTCTACATTAAAAATTTAAACAGTTAAAATGAGGCGAAAGTAAACAGGAAACTGAGGAAACAACTAACCTCTATCCTCAAACTTCAATACCGGCACCTCTTCGTTATCATACGGCCACTGGTCACTCATCTGTGCCGTAACCAGAACATTTTCACCAAACACTCGGTTTGGAGTGGCACTAAGCTTCAGATACCAATCTTCCTTCTTGGGAATCGCCAATTCCTCCTTCTCGATCGGTTCGGACCATGGGCGGAAGACCATGGCAATCGGTATCACCTCCTCGCGAATGAAAAAGAACTTCTGTTTCCATCGTGGAAGCTCTTAGCAGGGTTCAGGAGTATCTTCTTCGCAGCCCCTCGACAGGCAAATGAGTAGAAGCCCATGTTTCTGATCAGTTGATAGAAGGCTCTAAACCTTTCCACAGTCGGCTCAACATCATGGGATCGACAGAGAAATTCGAAGTGTCGAACTCTAACCATTCCTGGTGGACTCATTTGCGAAATATGGAACCCATAGAACTGAAGTATGTGGGCCAAGAAATCCGTCGCCGGCAACCGGAAGTTACCCTGCAAAAAGAAATCTTCAAACAAGGTGATATACCCCGGCGGTGCATCGGTGGCCGTCTAATTTTCCCGGGGTACCGAGCATCCCATTCCGGTGGAAACCGGAAACTTCGTGTAATCTTCTCGAATAACCCTAAGTCCTACTTAAGGATGGGAACGGGACCTTCTTCAACGAGATTCTCTTCCTGATGTTCTTCAGCCATGGATACCGAGTATAAACTTTGAATATTCTGGAAAAAGCTTGAAGATATGATGAAGAATCTTGAAGATCTGCTACAGATCACTTGAAGATTTGAAGGTCTGAAGAAGAGATAGAGAGAAGATGACAACAGTGGAAGAAGGAATGATATGTCCTTTCATCTTCACGGATATATATACTCATCGCATTTAATGCGATGAGTAGACGTGCCAAATTCACCGCGCGCGTACCCAATCAGTGACTGCCACGTCGATCGCAAATCCCGGAGTGACGGTTACCACGCGCGCGTGGACCTCACTCTCCTGACATAAAGCCAAACCGTCAGAGACAACTTGATGACGGCCGTGTCAGCGGTCAACTCAAACGTCGCCATCGATGTCGTTTCTTACCAACCTGTCAGATTACCAAAAGCTCCAGGCAGAAGTCACTCAAGCTGTGCAGTATTCATGGTTATCCAACGAACCTGCGCGCTTACACTGAGAAGCAAAGAATCACCAACAGCCAGGCATAGTAGTCGCGCCGTAGCAACAGGCAAACATTTACACGCGCACGCCTACCCAACACAAAGCAAGCATTTTCAGCACTTTTCTTTTTCTAAGTCCAGAGCTCCAAACACTTGCCTCGCGCATGGTGCAGCACTGGACTGGGGGGGACTTGAAGGGGTATGGTCCCAAAAATGTCGCGCAGACCTCATTCACGTCGAGCGCAGGACCATACTCCTTATTCATCAACTTGTTTACTACCAACCTCGCGCGCGTTACATCATCATGTATTGATCTAGCACGAGGTCTCAACAAGAGAAAACACCACATTCAACACGTAGCATTCTGAATAGGAGTCTTCAACCACCCATACCCTGTGCGGACTACTTACGTGCTCAGCAAGAGTCGCGCAGGTCTACGGCGCAGGGCTACTTCAGAAGGAACACAAGGTACAAGTGGCAGAAGAAAAGGGCCAATCCGCGTCCTCCAGGTTCAGCTCAATCGTGCTCCACGATCGTCTGACGTGCAGGAGACGGAGAGTACTTAAGGACGCCTACGTGGCACCAATCACAGGGCAGAGACACCTGCCCCACGATCTCCACTTACCTGCTGATGGCAGAAGGACGGCCAGGCCGACAACGGTGACACGTGGCTCCAATCACGGTGCCAGCACCGGAGAACTTCTAGAAGCCACTAACGGTCGACACCAGTGAGACAAGGAGAATATCCCCTATGTTGTCGCCTTTCGGCCCAAGGCCCATCAGCCCACATCCTCTTACACCTCTCCGGCTATAAATAGAGACCTCCCTTCACAAGTTAAACATTTCATTCCCTCTACTCTCACTCTTAACACACTTTTATCTCCTGAAAACAATCGCTTATTCTCACGCCGGAGTCTGGTTAAGAGGGAAACCCCCATATTCCCCTCTTAACGAGCTAATGGTGTTCTGTTTTGCAGGATTAACGGATCATTAAGGAGCTCAGAAAGTTATAAGAAGATTAACCCTTATGGCAGAAACATAAACCAAACTAATCAACCCTTGAAATTAGTTCCGTGTTTCTTCACTCTTTGATTGCATCGCATCAAACAACTTCATCACGAGTCCTGTGTTGCCTACATGGAACATGCCTTTTATCGCAGTCGTGTATATTTCCACACTTTGATTGAGCCCCTTTTCACTCATTTCTTGAAAAAGTTCAAGACCTTCCTTTGAATATGACTTCATGAAATACCCGTCTAAGAGCATGTTGTATGTGATGATGTCGGGACGAAAACCGAAAGACGGGAGGGAGTCAAAATGTCTTCTTGCGTTTATTATATCACCCAGCTCACAATAGCCGTGTATAAGAGACGCTATTGTCTTCTGGTCAGGGATAACTCGATTCTGCAACATGGTGTTCAGAACTGCCTCCGCGGATTCCATGTTCAACATCGAAGCATTTGCAGTGATGAGGATGGTGTATGTGATAGCAGATGCATGGATACCCATTTCAAGCATTTCTTTAAGAGCCTTGTCAGCCTCGTCCCAATGACCCAAGGTAAGGTAACAATTGATGAACGAGTTGTACGTCACAATGTCTGGATCTATACCTTTTCTGAACATTGTACATAACATAACAAGAGCCGAATCCAACATGCCGGTTTCACACAAACTATTCATGATTGTGTTGTAAGTGAAATTGTCCGGTTTATAATCACTTATCTCCATGATTTTGTAGTAAATCATCGCATCTTTGAGTGCCCCAAACCGGCAAAACCCTTTGACAACTGTGTTGTGCATAACTATGTTTGGTTCACATAGTTTTCCTCTCATGACCTTTTCCACGAATTGCTCAAACTCTAGAAACTTGTTCGCTTCAATTAGTGCATCTAACAACGTTGAAAACGTGATAACGTCATACATGATTTCGGTCTTGATTCCAACTCCCAAACAACCAAATGCCTCTCTCACATGTTCCTTCCTACAAAGACTCTTAATTGTCATGTTAAGGCCAAAACGATCAATAGGAACGGGCCTTCTTCTCATCCTGTTGAACATTTGAATACAATAGTCATCCTCCTTCATTTTTAAGAATACGATCATCACCAGATTGAATTCGTACGCCGGTGGGATGCGGCTGCTTTGGATCATTCGATCAAACTTCTCTTGAGCCTCTTTTCGGGCGGAATCCATTTGTGATACATGACTTTCGACCAAATCCGTCTTTGATATATGAGTGTGAACCAAAAAAAGCCATCTTCAGCTCCTTTGAAATGGCGTTTCTCTTCATCGCATGTTTAACAATCATCATCATTATCTCCTGAATTTTTAAAACAAATCCAAATACTTGTTAGCAAATAGCATTACTCTGAAAATGCAAGCAAAACCATACTTGTTTATCTTTAAAAAAACTGTATTCGTATTTTTCAAATTCAAGCTTTAAGTAAAAAAGTACACATTTGTCTATGATTTAATTAGTGTATATTAAATTATAATAAAAATCACTAAATTATGTAAATAAAACGATCTCAAACTCGAGTTCTTTTAAGTAGTTAAACAAGTCGAGTTTGGGCTTGATAAACAATCCTAAACAACAAGAATAATTATTAGTACTTCATTGAGTTTTTTTTACTAAAGTGGTGTTGGTGGAAAAAAAATATTTACCAAAATGGTGTTGTTTTAAAAGTATTTACTAAAACGATGTTTTATCATAATTTATTAATTTCTCACTTCTAATCTAATTGGATAACATCATTTCATAAAACAATGACTTAATTATTCTTAAAATTAAAGAGTTAAATGCCATTTTAGTCCCTGCGGTTTGGACCATTTTTCTAGTTTAGTCCAAATGTTTCATTTTTCGCCTATGGGTCCAAAAAGGTTTCACTGTTGCCATTTTAGTCCTCTGGGTTAACTTCATCCATTTTTTTCTGTTAACGAGAAGGCCAATTCGATCATTTTATATGTTATAAAATGATCGAATTGCCCTTCTCGTTAACAGAAAAAAATGGATAAAGTTAACCCAGTAGACTAAAATGGCAACGCTGAAATTTTTTTGAACCTAAAGGTGAAAAATAAGTTCATTCAAGTATGAATGATATGCGTATTTCGATTAAAGATTCCATGTAAAACAAAATTTAAAAGAACCTATAGGTGAAAATAAGTTCATTCAAGTATGAATTCCTTTTTATTGTTAAATAAATAAATGCACGGGTTGGTTATGTTGTTGTTGTTATTATTATTAGAGTAAATTACAAGTTTTGTCCTTTATGTTTGTCCAAAATTTCAGGCGCTGTCCTTTACCTTTAAAATTGATGAGTTTTGTCCTTAATGTTTGCAAATATTGCACGTTACGTCCTTTATGGCAAACCCAGTTAGATTTTTTGGTTAAATTTAGTCATGTGCAAGGCACATGAGGGTAGCATTGTCTTTTCACATCCTAATTTATAAATGATTTTTAGAAAACAAATAAAACATAGCCAATCACCTGCCGCCACCACCTTCCACCCTCACCTGCCGCCGACCACCACCAGCTCCCACCCTCACCTTCCGCCGACCACCCACCATCTCCACCATCGCCTGACCCACCATCACCACTCACTCCACTGTCTCCAATATCACCATCAACATCCACCCCTTCGATCCACCATCACCAAAAACCAAAAACATTCTTCAATTACTAAAAACCGGCATAAGTTACACAATTGTTGAACCAGATTCAACATTAACATTCATCAATAACTAACCCTAATCTGCAACCACTACCCCATCCCCACCGGAACACTAACCTTGCAATCAACCCAAATCAGCAACCACTACCCCATCCACCATCACAACCCTCTCTGTGTATTAAATCAGGCTGCCAATAGTCGTCGGAGAAGAGGGAAGAGCAGAGCGACGACTGTGGTAAGGTCTCCGATTGACGGAAGAGCACACCGTCCCACATACACCGCCACCGCATTCTTCCCCTCTTTTGACTCCAACCACCGTTTACCCTCTCCAATCTTCTCTCTTCGTTTACTCTCTCTCTCTCTCTATCTCCAGGCTGCAAAATCGAAGGAAGAAACTAAGAAATTAGAGCCACCAATTCTCCGGTCAAATAGCGTCGGAAGACAAAGAAGAAGGACGGCGAATCATCGTTACTTATGTCACATCAATCGCCGATAGAGAGAAGATAGAGAGAGTGGGGGCGGTGGCAGTTGGTGGTGTTGACAGTGGTGGTGGTGGTAGGTGGGGTGGGGGCGGTGATTGCAGGGGTGGGGATAATGGTTGCAGGGGTGGGGATGGTGGTTGCGGTGGTGGATGGTGGTTGATGGTGGTAGAGAGAGAGGGAGGTGTAGAGAGAGAGAGAGTTTGTTGGTGCATATTTGTGACAACAGCTTAGATTTGGTCTTTGGATATCTTGTAATTAGTTAAACGATAAACAGTTAGCGGGTTTAGCTTTGTAATAGTTTGGTTATAGAGTTTGGGCTAAACAAAACCGAGTTGGGACAAGGGTGGACGAAATGGGCCTTGCCCATGTAGGAAACCTTAGCCCAAGTAGCAACCTTGTGTTATATAAACAAGGCTTTGTTTTAGGGTTTAGGTTAATCAGCCAAAAACAGTTTTTGTGAGAGAGCAATTTCGTGAGAGCTTAGCTTGGACGAATTTGTGGTTAGGGTTTTGATTGATTGTAATACTTTGGTTTGATAATCAATAGAAAACCCGGTTTGAAAGTGATTACTGTTTCTACTCATTCTGCTATATTCTGATGAAGAGGATTCCGCACTCTTGATTAGATAGACAATTCTGTGAAAGATCCATACATCAAGGGGACCTACAGTTGGTATCAGAGCATTAGGCTCTTGAAGGCTCGGTTCAGAATTGTGATTGGCAGAAACAGGGAGTATTTTCGAAAATCTTGAAACCTGAAAAACTAGGGTTTCGAAATTTTTTGTGTGTTTTATAAATTTTCGAAATTCTTTGGCTGTTTTGATCTTCTGCTTTGTTTTATTGCTGTTTTGCAGGATTTCTAGAAAGAATTTGTTGATTCTGGAAAAGTTTTCGGCTGATAGACTTGAAGATTCGAAGACTGTTCTTCGTGTTCTTCACGTTCTTCGTTCTGTTCTTCACTGTTTTTTCGAAAATCACTGATATTTTGCTGTTTTGATTTTGCAGAAACTGTTAAGGGATACGAAAAAATCATCAAAGTTTCAAAAAGATTGAATTTCCATATTTAACTGGCGAATTTGATTAATTTCGCAGTCTGGACCTGCGAAATTAACTGACCTGCGAATTTACCGGCGAAGTTAAATCCAAAGGCGACTTTGGTAACCGTATAATTTTCCACAGTGAAATTATTACGTTTTTTGGCGACTATACTGGTCGTCGTAATAGCGAACTGGTTACCCAGCGAAATTAAAAGACGAAATTAAGCAGCGAATTTGGCAGCAAATTTACGTAGAACTGACCAGCGAAATTACGTAGAACTGACCAGCGAATTTAAGCTGTTTTCAACGAAATTAACTGGGGAATTAAAATCAGCAAATTTAAAGTGGTGGAATCTTAGTTGGCAAGCGTCGATAAAATTTCAGTGTTTTGCATATAGAAATTGATCCGTAGCTCGTTTGACAGAACCGTCGGCACCGTTGAATTCCTCGTATTTTTAGGACAAAAAAATGTCATTAGATATCATTGGATTCGTCGTTTCGAGACGATTCTAACGGTGTAATTTGGTAACCACTGTTTTCGGAGATATTTTGTACGGTTTTAACAGTCTGCAACGTTTAAAATGTTGAACATGTCTACTTTGAATGAGCTTTTGAAGATGGAGCATGAGGTTGGCACTACCAACAAACCACCTAAGATGATGAAGGTGGAAAATTACTTGACATGGAAGGATCGTTTTCAATCCTTCATTGAATATCAGGACACTCGCATGTGGATATGCATTGAAGATGGGTACACAAACCCAACACACGACTTTGAGGGCAGACCTCGTAGAATTGCTTATGTGAACATGGAAGATGCTGATAAAAAGATGTATGAGGCTGAGAAGAGAGCCTTGGCTGCAATCAAAATGTCCTTACCTGATAGCATTAAGCATACTTTCAAGAAGTACACAAACTCAAAGGATATGTGGGATGCATTAGAAAAAATATATGCTGGAAATGCAGATGTCAAGAAAAACAAAGTTGATCTTCTGAAGAAGCAGTTTGCTGTTTTCAAATACATGAAACATGAGTCACTTGAGGACATCATCACTCGTTACTATCATCTGATGTCAGAAATGGAAAACTATAAGATCGATTGCTATTCTGACGTAGAGAAGAATGACAAGCTGCTTGATGCCTTACCTACTAAGTGGGATATTTACACTCTCATGATCAAGGGAGAAGCAGATTATGAGACAAAAGAGCTTGAAGAAGTAGTTGGCAAGCTGAGAGCTTATGAGCTCAGTATGAAGAAGAAAGACACTGGATATGATCAGGTTCAAGATCCAGCGATTTACAATGGGCTTACATCTTCTTCATCTCACAACGCTTCTAGCGACTCTGCTACTGCGTTTCTATCATGTGAGAATGAGCAGGTCACAGTGAATGAGGATGGTGATGTGTGTTTTGTAGCTGCTTCAGGAGGATCATCAGGAGCCAAGAGAACATCAGGTTCTAAGCAGAGCAGTGGTGTTAAGTTGATGCCAATGAGTGTGAAGTCTGCTGAAGAGCATCTTGCTCTACTTGCTTCATTTGTTGCTTCTTATGAGAACTACATTCAGGGGAAGATATCTGATCCTGCCACTTTAGATGAAGATTATGATCAGATTGACCCTGATGATCTTGAAGATATGGATTTGCAATGGCAAATGGCCATGATCACTAGAAGAGTGAAGAGATTTATGAACCGAACAGGAAGGAAGTTTATAGGAAAAACAGTCGGTTTTGATAAGACCAAAGTGAGATGCTTCAACTGTCAAAGTTATGGGCATTTTGCTAGGGAATGTCAAAAACAAAAGCAGGAGACTTCGAGTCAGAGTTCAAACAATAGGAATGCATCAAACAACTCTAACTCGAGAGCGCTGATCTCTACAGCTAGAGAAGGTTCATATGACTGGAGTGTGCACTTGGAAAATGAT
The DNA here is from genome assembly GCA_030545235.1 of Helianthus tuberosus. Taxonomy (NCBI): domain Eukaryota; kingdom Viridiplantae; phylum Streptophyta; class Magnoliopsida; order Asterales; family Asteraceae; genus Helianthus; species Helianthus tuberosus. The sequence continues at coordinate 79,985,611 of CM060429.1, read as the reverse complement.
GACAATGTCACTCAGGCATTCATGGCAGAGATAACGCTAGTTAATGATGGTGAAGCTACTGTGGGAGATGCTGAAGCAAAAGTGGATGTTGAGGCTGAAGTGAAGACAGAGAGTAAAGCTGAAGAAAAGAAGGCTGATCAGACAACAGATGCTGAAGAAGAAAAGCAAAAGTCTGACCATGAAAAGGAAGCTGAAGAAAAAGAAGCTAAATACAAGAGAATGGAAGCTCAACTTGCAGCGCTAATGGCTAATCTTGACAAACAAATAGGAGAGGTAAAGTCAAATTCTGTGTGTTTAAAATGTCGTGAACTACAGGGTGAGGTTGACAGGTTGTCAACACAAAACCAAAGTCTGGTGAGCGAGATGTCTAACATTAAAGAATCTAATTTTTTTGCTAAAAGAAACGAATCGTCATACTTGAAGAAGATAAAAGGTTATGAAAGTAAAATTGACTCATTAACCTGCAAATTAAATGAAAAACTTCAAGTCATAGACTTAGCTCATGAAATGATGGCAGAGAAAACAAGAGAGATTTCTGAAAAATGCAAAGAGTTGTCAGATGCACAACTCAAAATTGTTGAACTTGAAAAGAAATTAGGTCAATTCAGGGACTCTACTTTTGTTATGAAACATATGATGGGTGGCTTAAAGAAAAGTAATGACAAAACCAGTGTGGGATTCCATGGTTTCAATGAAGTTCCACCTCCTGTTAGTCATGACTATTCTTTCTTGCCTGATGAAGATGACCTCATGGACTTTGTGTCAACATTACCAAGTAGTTCCACATCAAGTAAAGGAAATGTGTCTGAGAGTGATGATGCTAAGAAGGATAATAACAGCAAACCTGTTTTGAAGAAGAAAACTTCACATCCTAAGAATAACAATCCAACTTTTGTTAAAAAGGTTAATTTTGTTCAAGGAAGTGACATAAAAAATGAAACAGCTGTTATTGAAAATGAATCAAATGTAGAGTTTGCTAAAAATAAGAACATTGAAAAAGCTGAAATTAAGCAAACTAAAGAAAATCCTTCTAAGGCATCATCATCAAATCCCGAATCTAGTTCAAAGGCTTCTGAGAAGAAGTCTTCGAAAAAGAGATCGTGCTTCAAATGTCACACCAAAGGACATGTAGCTAGTTGCTATCCTAACAAAAGGAGTGAAGCACAAGTGAGTGAGAAAAAAAGAGGGAAATCACCTGAGAAGAAAGGTGATAATGAGGAGAAAGTTGCAAATTCTCCACAGAAATCTGCTCTTAAGCAACCAGAAAATGTTGCTGTTGGTGAAGATAAGGTTGAAAAAGGAAATCCACAAGTTCCTCGTTTTCAAAGAAATCAACCAAGATTTCAGCCTAAATTTCCACCAGGCAGATACGAGAGACCTAGAAGCAGTTCACCAAGAATGAACAATAATAATCCAAATAATTTCAGAAGTCAAGGTCAATATCAAAATCGATACCAAAATAATGGTGGTCGAACTTTTTATAACAATGGCTTTAGAAATTATGATAATCAAGCTTCTTGGAATCAAAATTCAAGATATCAAAATCAAAATTTTCAAAGGTCAAATAGTCCAAACACATATAGGAACCCTCAGGACCAAAGACCTAGTGGAAATCAAAATCAAATTCCATCAACAGGTCTGAGATCCAAGACTCCAGTTAGGAGTAATGGATATTGGATGGATGTTCCAGTAGTTGGTGAATTTGGACGACCCAAGACCATTAAGGCTTGGGTCCCCCAATCTAACTAATTTCTTGGTTGGTGTGTGCAGGAACTGCTAAGGAGGATTATCAACTTATGGTATGTTGATAGTGGCTGCTCTAGGCACATGACGGGGGATGCGAGATTGTTGACTGAGTTTGAAGATTATGATGGTGGAAATGTAAATTTTGCGGGTGCTAAAGGTGGTAGAATTACAGGCCGAGGAAAAGTGACCAATGGGAAGATCACACTGGACAAAGTGAACTATGTGGAGCAGCTTAAACACAATCTGATGAGCGTGTCACAAGTCTGCGACAAGGGTCACTCGGTCCATTTTACCAAGAATGAAGCATTAGTGTTGAAACCAGGTTTGAAGATTCCGGACGATTGGATAGTGATGCGAGCGCCAAGGAGAAATGACACTTATGTCATGGACATGGGTGCTAAGGATCCAACTGCTGTGGTGGCGTGCTTACTATCAAAAGCATCTGAAACTGAATCGATGTTGTGGCACAGACGCATGGCCCATATTCACTATCAAAAAATGAATTACCTTGTTAAAAATGAGCTAGTAAAAGGGGTTCCAATGTGTCACACCCCGACCACGTAAAACAACAAAACGTGGCGGAAACGTCGGGGAGTGTTGTAACAGAATCATTGTTTCATAACACATGGAAACTGAAATATTGTTTTATTGATTAAAATAGTTACACTGTCCTGACAATCAAAGAAACATAACATAAATAACTAGTCTTGCATCTTTTATTGTCGCTAAGGCCCAAGTCCGCCTAAGTGTATCTTGATAAATCCTAAGCATCATATCCTGAAACACATGTGAAAATAGGTACATCAGCATAAAAATGCCTGTGAGATACATAGGTTTTGTGAAAATAGAATTCATGACTTATGTTTATGAAAATGTTTAGTCATGAACCTTGTAATTTGCTTTGTCTTGTAAATCATTTGAAAAGTGATAAATAAACCAAATGATATATATGTATAAAAGAATAATACATGGTTAAGTAAATAACCAAGTAAAATGAGTTTATATCAGATAAGTTGTTTGTAAAACAATGTATTGTGAAAAGTATGTTATTTGTATAAAATGTTATATGTCTAAATTGAAATAATTCAAATAACGCTACGATATGTAATACCATACAAGAACTTATATATAGGAAGTACCAGCGGCGTATCCACCATGCTTGTATCATATTACACACGCCTCGTTACTTAAATCACTTACTCAAACCAAACCACCAAAGTAAAATGTTTATGTATAATCAAATGTCAAAATGTTTGTGTGAAAACCATGTCTAATGTCTATGTCTAATGTAAATCGTGAATTGTGTATATCAATGTCAAAATGTTTATGTCTAATGTAAATCATGAATTGTGTATATCAATGTCAAAATGTTTATGTCTAATGTAAATCATGAATTGTGTATATCAATGTCAAAATGTTTATGTCTAATGTAAATCATGAATTGTGTATATCAATGTCAAAATGTTTATGTCTAATGTAAATCATGAATTGTGTATATCAATGTCAAAATGTTTATGTCTAATGCAAATCATGTAATGTGTATCCAAAATATCGTGTATGGTAAGTGAAATATATCAACTAAACCATATGTAAAATGCACAAAAACAAGGTATTGAAGTAAAACGTGGTTTAAATCAACGTTATGTTTTGTGGAAATGCATTCTATACTGAATACAAACATTTATGCGATATTGTAAAAATGCATACATTCAAGCCTTGTGACTATGGTGATAGACTTTTAAACAAATTAAAGGTTTATCTGTGTTATGTCTATCGAATTCGGTCATTCCTTCCATCCAAACATACCTAGGATGTCAGGAACGGGAGTTGTCAATTCCTATGGTACCACTACCTACTAACAAATGGCATAGCTAATGTTAATGAATGTATTTTTGTCCCATTTAAACAAACCAAATGTCATATCAAAATGTAAGCATGTGAAAACAATGCACTAAGTAAGTAATCAAATGAACATACATAGCGTGAAATGTAATGTAAAACAATGTACTAAGTATGCACACAATGGACATACATAGCATGAAATGTAATGTAAAACAAGGTACTAAGTATGCACACAATGGACATACATAGCATGAAATGTAGTGTAAAACGATGTACTATAAATGTACTAATGAACATAATAAGTATATGATGTGAAAACATGGAAAGCATGAAAGTAACAAGTAGGCACATGTGTTTCACCCCAAAACAGTTTGAAAAAAGTAAAAGAGGGGTCTATGTACTCACTTGAGATTGCTCAATAGTCCTAGGATAACCACCAAGCAAAGCTAGAAGATCACGGAAACAAACGGTACCTAAGATAGGTAACTACATTAATAAACCGGACCTAAATCGGAGGATCGGATAGAATGAGGGCTCGTAAACCAAATGAGTATGGGAACTCATGTAATATGGTTTAACAAAGCCCACATACTAAAATGAAACCTAACCTAAGTGCTTACGACCCATTACGACCCGTTTAGGTAGCTTATGCTACTTTAACGCGTCGTTCGCGTAAAACACGTTCGGAATGCCTAACTAGTCCTATGACAAGTAAAATATGCCTTAACATGTCTAATATTGTTGCCAAATCAGTTTAGATGTTAAAAGTTATGTTACATATGCTTAAAATGAATTTTGGCGTAAAAAGGGCATTTTGGTAATTTACCTAAGGCATATAAACTACCTATCATACAACTACTTAACGAAGCGACCATAAGGTATAACCTCGGAAGGTTATTCCCTATATACTATGGTCACCTAATGTGTTTGGTCGGATCCTAATGATTGACCAAACGGGTCGGGTTCGAAAGTATAAGCGATTGTTTAGATCGCTTACCTTACGACCCTATATAAGCACTAAACTAAAAGTGACGAGCTAAGCATGTTAAAACATGCTTAACTAAGTTTAGAAAACAGGTTTGGTATCAAAAGAAATGGTTTTGATACCTAAGAGTAGTTTGGTTACAAAATACGCAAGAATACGCATTTTGGCCGAAACTACGACTCGTTACTGAGCCTAGATAACGTGGTAATCAGTAGGTATAGCTACTAAGGACTATAACCATCGTGATTACGCTCACGTTAGGAAGTTCAAACGAACTTCGCGTTGACCATAAACTGGTTAATGCAGAAAGTCAAACATAGTTTGACTTTAACGCTAAACGAATGAAAAGAATGAAAGAACACTTACAAAGGGTCCCCGCAAGTTTGATCTTCCAAGTAATCTCAGGTAGGAAGTGTATAAACACAACCACTTAGAGAAAAACTCAGAATTCAAGTGGGTTTTGAGTTGGGAACTTGGGGGTATTTATAGGATTTCTTGAACCGTTAAGATCGTTTATCGTGAAACGTGATTCAATCTCATCCCTACACTTGTTGTAACACTAAGGTACTTCAAAATGGCCCCCCATGATCAGGGTTCACATGTGGAATTGAGTTTATGGGTGCTTAACAGCTGTAAATAGCTGCTAAACACATTCTGATGTTCTGGGCGGTCCTTACAGACCGTAAGGGTGAGGGCTTACGGTACGTAAGCCAGGAACTTTGCAGAATTGACAGTTTTGGTCCCTGTTGATGTTTAAGCTCATTTCCGACACTTCTAAGGCCCGTTAAGCCAACTTTAAGGCCCTAAAATGATGCCTAAACATTTTGGACATGAAAAATGCTAAAAAATATGCCGGATATTGGTTCGTTTGGCCGTACGGTTGCGTTGTTCGGTTAATTACGACGGAAGTCGTAACGGACGCAAAAACGGTCCAAATTGCACGACGAGTGAATTTTTCTTATGCCAAACACTAAAATAAAATATTTTAGTGCTTACATAAATTTTTGGATGTCTGGATATATTCAGAACGTAAGTTATGCGTGAAAATGCAAACTTGTGCACTTTTTGACGCTTTTAGTCCCTGAATGACCCAAAAGTTTATTTTAGCACACCAAACCCCTCAAAGCCTATTTCTAAGCTTTGTAAAGGATATTTATGGTATGTTTAACTCATGGTCATGTTTCGGAATGTCTGTTACAGTTCAAATCGGTATACTTTCGCAGTTTGTCGAATTTAGTCCCTGTAAGCGATTAAACTTGATTTTGTCATACCAAAGCCTTCAAAGCTTATTTCTAAGTTATGTAAAGGTTATTTAAGATATGTGAAGCCTATTTCACTATTAAGGAGTGTTCGTTGCATTAAACTGGTTATATTTACGCATCAGTGCGCGTATAACCTTCCAGAAAGCGATTTAGAGCCCGAAATCGAACAAGAATTGATATGTGAAAATGATACACATATTTGTACAAATCCCAAGTATGAAATACAATATTTCATTGGTTTGGTATTTGTTTGATGGTCGCAGTGACCTAGGTGTCACACAATGCAAAGGTTTCAAGTGGAAGATAAATGTCTTCCATGTCAAAAGGGAAAACAACATAAGAAACCTCACAAATCTAAAACAGTAAATTCCATAGATGCCCCTTATGAATTACTTCACATGGATTTATTCGGTCCAGTGAACGTGAGGAGCATAGGTGGAAAGTACTATTGTTTAGTTGTCACTGATGATTACTCACGTTATTCATGGGTTTTCTTTTTAGGTACAAAAGATGAGACGGCGGAGATGCTGATAGATCTTTTTACGAAATTGGAAAACATTCATGATGCAAGGATCAAGAGGATAAGGAGTGATAATGGCACGGAGTTCAAGAATCGAATTCTAGATCTCTACTGTCTTCGAAAGGGAATTGAACATTAATATTCTGCTCCTTATACACCTCAACAAAATGGAGTTGCTGGGAGGAAAAACAGGACGTTGATTGAAGCCGCTAGGACAATGCTTTCAGATTCAAAGCTACCAGTTCTTTTCTGGGGAGAAGCTGTGAATACAGCTTGCTACGTCCTAAATAAAGTTTTGACTGTTAAACATTTTAATAAAACTTGTCATGAATTGATGTTTAACAAGAAACCAAACTTGGAGGGCTTTGAACCATTTGGATTACCCTGCACCATTGTGCGAAATAAAGATAAACAAAAATTCAGTGAGGTGGCTGACGATGGCTACTTTCTAGGTTATGTGCCTGGCACACCGAATAAAAGGGTTTTTAATCTAAAAACTGGTAAAATTGAGATTGTTTACAATGTTGAAATTACTACATACAAACCTCAACAATCAACGAGTGGTCCTGCTATATTATATGATTATGAAAACACTTTTAAATCATTTAATATTCCTGAGTTTCCAAATGCAGATGATTCTCAGTTGATTCAAACAGTGATAGGTGGAGACGATGAAGGCGAGTTCATGCCTAGATCGAATGTTGATATGACAGATGCTCCAGAAACTTCCCAAGGTGCTGCTGATCCTGATTCAAGCGATAGTGACTCTGAACCCATTGAGGGGGAGGATTTCATTAATCCGTTTGCAAATCAGAACATTCAGGGGGAGGTTGGATCAAACCTAGGTGACAATCTAGAAGTCGATGCTGTTGCTACTACACGAGCAAATAGAGATCATCCAGTTGACATAATACTTGGGGATCCTAATGCAGGTGTTCAGACGAGAAGAAGCATAGCAGCGAATTCTGGCTTATTCGTGTCGATTGAAAAGACTGGAATTGTGAACGAATGCTTGTATAGTTGCTTTATTTCCCAAGAGGAGCCGAAGAACATACATATGGCTCTTAAAGACAATTCATGGGTTGAAGCAATGCAAGAGGAATTGGCCCAGTTTGCGAAGTTGAAGGTTTGGGAGTTAGTTGACCTTCCTAAAGGTGAAAGAGAAATTGGCACTAAATGGGTATTTAGGTGCAAGAAATATGAAAGAAGGATAGTGACGCGAAACAAGGCTCGATTGGTGGTAAAAGGTTTCAATCAGCAAGAAGGGATAGATTACAATGAAGTGTTTGCACCAGTGGCAAGGTTGAAGGCAATTCGCTTGTTTCTAGCTTTCGCAACATTCAAGGGCTTCAAGGTTTACCAACTAGACGTAAAGAGTGCATTTCTTTACGGGAAAGTCCAAGAAGTGGTGTATGTCTCACAACCAGATGGGTTCATTGATCCAGATTATCCAGATCGGGTGTACAAACTTGATAAGGCTTTGTATGGATTACATCAAGCTCCCAGGGCGTGGTACGAGACACTGTCTACACATCTGATCAAGAATGGTTTTGAAAGAGGTCAGATTGACAGTACACTGTTCATCAAGAGGAAGAAGGAAGATTTTCTGCTAGTACAGGTGTACGTGGATGACATCATCTTTGGGTCATGAGATGAGAGCATGTGTAAAGAGTTCAAGCAGGTAATGAAGAGCAAGTTCGAAATGAGCGCTATGGGTGAGCTGTCTTACTTTCTGGGATTACAAGTTGAATAGAAGGAGGATGGGATGTTTATTCATCAAACGAAGTATGTGTATGACATTTTGGATCGGTTCAAAATGAATGATTGCTCTACTTTCAACACACCCATTTGTGAAAATCACAATCTTGGCCCATATCATGAAAGTACTGAAGACGTGGATCCTACTCAATACAGGGCAATGATTGGTTCTCTAATGTACTTGACTGCTTCAAGACCAGACATTATGTTTGCCGTATGCTTGTGTGCTAGATATCAGGCAAATCCAAAAGAGTCACACATGAAGGCGGTGAAGCGTATTCTTCGTTACTTGAAGGGGAAACCTAAACTTGGGTTGTGGTATACAGCTGATAGTGATATGAATTTCGTCGCATACACTGACTCAGACTTTGGAGGATGCAAGTCGAACAGAAAGTCAACAACAGGTGGTTGTCAGTTCTTGGGAGGCAGGATTGTCTCTTGGCAATGCAAGAAGCAATCTTGTGTGTCTACATCTACGTGTGAAGCTGAATATATTGTTGCGGGTAGCTACTGTTCTCAGGTTCTCTGGATACAACAGCAAATGCGCGATTACGGTTTGGATTTCACTTGTACTCCTATTATGATAGACAATAATGCCACGATTTCTATAACTAATAATCCCGTGAAACACAGTCGCACAAAACATATTGACATACGTCATCATTTTATATGGGATTGTGCTGAAAAGAGACTAATTGAATTACATCGAGTCGACACACTAGATAACCTGGCAGATCTCTATACTAAAGCTTTTGACAGGGCTCGCTTTGAACATTTAGTCGAACTCAACGGGATGAGGAATCCTGAATAACTGGTTTTTCATAAGAATTTTGTAAATAGTTTACTGCTTTCTTAAAAATAAAAAAAATACAAAAACATTGAAAAATCAAAAACATAAAAAAAATAGAAAACCAAAAATGAGTTATCACTGTGTGAAAAAGAAGAAATGATAGTACATAGGCAGGTTAGACTGTCACACTGAAAATGAAATTAAAATGCTTAAGTGTGATAGCAGCTTCGTCATATGATGTACCAGTAGGCAAAAAGCATGAAATAATCAACTTACCAATGTGATATAAACCTAAATGAACTGTGTATGAGTGGGGAACACATCAGTGGTGTATGGTTTAATGACCTTAAATCTTGCGTTGATAGATTGCCAAAATCTGAAGTTTTGGGTCTTTATACTGTTATTTCATCTGGGGATATCAGGGGTGTCCTTCTGCTGCATCCAGATACATGCTGACCTAGACACACCTAGGATATCTTAAAAGAGCTAAAAATGCCAAAACCCTGAAAATGAAGAAGCTCTCATAGAGAGTTATTCAAAAATGCAAAATGCATAATTCGTACCAAAAAATGGTATTTGTCATAGCCCTCGTTAGATATTTTGGTCTCTCTGTTGTACGGAAGTACTGACCTGTTCACCAATTATCTAAACGTTGAAAAATAAAACGGATGAATTCAGTATATTCACCTACTACGATGAATCTTTGTGCATACCTTGATCGCGGGGGTATATCCTGAAGTGGGACACACTAGTATATCAGAAATAATATTACCTTAACGTATCATACGGTAATGGTACTTGAAATGTTCATTCATTTTGTTTAAGTGGACAAACATACTGGTAATCGTCTTGGACTGCTTTTCACGAAAAATTAAATAAAGAATTATCTAATTGTGTGAAACAGTTTGATTTTGTTGATATGATCTTCTTACCAGTGATTCTCACAAAAATAGAGTGTTTATTGCTTTTGTTATTTACTTGCTTTCAGAAAAATATAAAAATCCAAAAATAGTGTCTTTTTCTGTTTAAAATTCTTAACGTACGGAAAATTGTTATTCTTGGAAGAATTGTTACTGATAGGGGGAGACGGTGTTGGAAAGTGAGTTCAAAATTTTAAATCATGCGGGTTATAGGGTGTTTGATTAAAAAGTTTTGCGTGTTGGTGATAAATTGAAAATGCTTAATCTGTGATACAGTTTAACTATCTCTTGAAAAATAATAATTTATTTAACTTTGTAGAAAAATTCTTATGGTTTCTCGAGATGTTTGTTTTATAGTATACAGATTGAAGTTGTATGTTGCTGCGAAGTTAAAGTGATGAGTTGCTGTGAAGAGATGAGAGTTTGATTGGATGCATGGTAGAACCTCCTTTCTACATTGCACACAAAGTTGAAGAGTTTGAAGATTGCTTTACAAATGCTGAACTGGAGTTTACTCAACTACTAATGTTTTTGAAGATTTGGTGATTGGATGCATCAGCTTAGGGGGAGTCTGTTGCTGAGAGAAGCTGTTAAAGCTGAAGCTATCCAAAGACCAAAGACAGTGCAAGACTACATGAAGATTTCAAGATGACTGAAGACAAAGTTATTTTATGAAGCTATTGTCAAGGGGGAGTTTGTTGGTGCATATTTGTGACAACAGCTTAGATTTGGTCTTTGGATATCTTGTAATTAGTTAAACGATAAACAGTTTGCGGGTTTAGCTTTGTAATAGTTTGGTTATAGAGTTTGGACTAAACAAAACCCAGTTGGGACAAGGGTGGACGAAATGGGCCTTGCCCATGTAGGAAACCTTAGCCCAAGTAGCAACCTTGTGTTATATAAACAAGGCTTTGCTTTAGGGTTTAGGTTAATCAGCCAAAAACAGTTTTTGTGAGAGAGCAATTTCGTGGCTTGGACGAATTTGTGGTTAGGGTTTTGATTGATTGTAATACTTTGGTTTGATAATCAATAGAAAACCCGGTTTGAAAGTGATTACTGTTTCTACTCATTCTGCTATATTCTGATCAAGAGGATTCCGCACTCTTGATTAGATTGACAATTCTGTGAAAGATCCATACATCAAGGGGACCTACAGAGTTGTAGATAGAGGGAGAGAGAGTGAAGAATCTGATCTGATATATACTTGTATATGTATATAAATAATAGTAATAATAATAGTATTTTTTTAAATATATTTTGTTTTAATTTTTTAAAGAATAATACTAAATATATAGGTAAAAAGACAAAAATACCCTTTGGTCAGCAGATTTAACCAAAAAATCTAACTGGGTTTGCCATAAAGGGCGTAACGTGCAATATTTGCAAACATTAAGGACAAAACTCATCAATTTTAAAGGTAAAGGACAACGCCTGAAATTTGGGACAAACATAAAGGACAAAACTTGTAATTTACTTTTATTATTATTATTATTATTCTTATTATTATTATTATTATTATTATTATTATTATTATTATTATTATTATTATTATTATTATGTATTTCAATATCTAAACTCATAACACCTTATGTGACAACTGTGTTCTGTAATCGATGTACGATGTAAAACAATGATGATTATTAATAAAACAATGTGCTTTGGTGTTATTATATGTGTTTTGGTGTTATTATATGTGTAATTGTGCTTAGTGATTTTACAATTTGATTCGATTCCAATTTCAAGCTCTAAATCGCTTTCTGGAAGGTTATACGCAAACTGGTGCTTAAACGCAGTCAGTATAACGCGACAAACACTACGGAATAGTGACATAGGCTTAACATACCTTAAATAACCTCCACATAACTTATAAATAAGTTTTGAATGGTTTGGTGTGTCAAAATCAACTTTGTTCGATCGCAGGGACTATATGTGTCAAACTGCGAAACTATGCCGATTTGTATAGTAACGAACATTCCGGAACTTGATCATAAGTTAAACATACCCTAAATAACCTTTACATAGCTTAGAAAAAGGATTTGAGGGGTTCGGTGTGCTAAAATAAACTTTATGCTCATTCAGGGACTAAAAGCGTCAAAAAGTGCATAAGTTTGCATTTTCGCGCATAACTTATGTTCTGAATACATCCGGACATCCAAAAATTTATGTAAGCATTAAAACATTTTATTTTAGTGTTTGGCATGATAAAATTCCATTCGTCGCTTAATTTGGATCGTTTTTGCGTTCGTTACGACTTCCGTCGTAATTAAGCGAATAACGCAGTCGTACGACCAAACGAACCAACATCCGAGATGTTTTTGAGCATATTTTAAGTTCTCTATACTTTAACTTTATTTTAGAGCCTTGAAATGGGGTTAACGGGGCTTAAAAGTGCCAAAAAATCAAGTTTTACAAGTGTAGGGGCCATTTTTGAAATTTCTGGCAGATTCAATGAACCTAGTCCATTTTGAAGTGTTGATGGTTTTAACCCATGGTTTTGCAAAACCATGGGCTGGTATTCAATGAACATAGTCCATATTAGGGGCTCCCATGGTTTTAGAAAACCATGGGCACACATGTAAGGTCTAGATCAAAGCTCAGTTTTTGAGGAACGATCTTAACGGTTCTAGAAATCCTATATATACCCCATCCATTTCACTTCAAAACCCACAATTTGAAATCTGATTTATGCTCTCTAAGTGGAAGTTTATGCTTCCTACCTAAGAGAAAAATCGGAATCAAATCTTGCGGGGACCTTCTGTAAGTGTTCTTTCGTTCTTTTCATTCGTTTTAGCGTTAAAGTCAAACTGCGTTTGACTTTCTGCATTGACCAGTTTATGGTCAATGTGAAGTTCACTTGAACTTCATAACATGAGTGTAATCACGATGGTTATAGCCCCTAGTGACTATACCTACTGATTACCACGTTATCTAGGCTCAGTGACGAGTCGAAGTTTCGGCCAAAATGCGCATTTACGCGTATTTTGTAACCAAACTACTTTAGGATATCAAAACCGTTAGTTTTAATATCAAAACCTGTTTTCTAACTTATTTAAGCATGTTTTAACATGCTTAGCTCGTCACTTTTAGTTTGGTGCTTATATAGGGTCGTAAAGGTAAGCGATCTAATCAATCGCTTATACTTTCGAACCCGACCTGTTTGGTCGATCATTAGGATCCGACCAAACACATTAGGTGACCATAGTAGCATAGGGAATAACCTTCCGAGGTTATACCTTATGGTCACCTAGTTTAGATGGTTGTATGATAAGTAGTTTATATGCCTTAGGTAAATGACCAAAATGCCCTCTTCATGCATAATTGGTAATTAAGCATATGTAACCTAAAATTTTGTCACGTAACTGATTATACAACATGATTAAACTTGTATAGGCATATAATACTTGTCATAGTACTAGTTAGACGTCTCGAATGCGCGTTTGCGCGCACGACGCGTTAAAGTAGCATAAGCTACTTTAATGGGTCGCGATGGGTCGAAAGCACTTAGGTTAGGTTCCGATTTAGGATGTAGGCTTTGTTAAACCATATCACATGAGTTCCAACACTCATTTGGGTTGCAAGACCTCATTCTGTCCGATCTTCCGATTTAGGCGTCTACTGTTTGACTAGTGGTTCGATTACTAGGTGCTGCTTGATTTCTCTGGTTTACTCGAGTTTGTTGAAGTACTATTGATTGAGGATACCTTGCACTACATGTGAGTACATAGTTCCCCTATTTTACTCTTTTCAATTGTTTTGGGGTGATTCATTTGTACAAAATGTTTTCAAGGTTTAAACGATGATTTCAAAAACGAATAGAATGATTTATACTAAACTAATAATGATTTCGACAATGTGAACGAACTTGTTGGTTGCAGTTACATAACGAATGACATCCATTAATTTTGGCTGAACCGACCAGTATTAGGTTATGGTACCATAGGATATGACAAATCCCGTTATTGCACTATACCCATGGTTATGTGTGGGTGTTATGGGTAACGACTGAATCTGATGATTGTTAACTTACCCTTTGGAGGTTTGTTAATGCAAGAACGAGTCACAAAGGTTTGAATGTTATTAACGAGACGACCATATATAAGTTTTCACAATTAAAACGAGGATTATTTAAACGAGTAAACGATTTGGAAATGATTTGGAAACGATGTTAAACGATCTGGGTAAACGATTGGTTTTTGGCTAGTGTTTAGATAACGGGACGGGTGTAATGTGGTGAAAACATGGTAGATACGCCGCTGGTACTTCTTATATATAAGTGTTTTCAAGATATTACATACCGTGGCGTTATTTAAGTCACTTGGGTAAACGATATTGAAACGATATCACTCAACGATGTTTTCGAAATAATATACGAGTTTTATTAACGAGTTTATACGAGATGTTTTACAAGATGGTTTTCTAAAACAAAAAGCTTTTGGGTTAAGAATAATGGCTACGAAATTTTTATAAATTATAACCATCTTGATTTGAGTTGGTTAATTATGTTGTAATATTATACACTTTTCTAAACAAGGTTTTCGAAGTATTGCAATATATGTAAACAAGCCATGATTCCGATACTCTTATAAAACCTATGTACTCGCCAGCATTTCTTTGTTGACTTTGTTTTTACATATGTTTCAGGTGTTGTTGCTTGATTGACGTTCTAGGATGCATGCGTCACATAGGATCTGGACGAGGCCTTAGTGACATAAAACGATGATAGTTGATATAAAACTTGTTTGTTATGTGTTAAAACAATGTTAATGCTTAATATTATCAATAAAACGAAACACTTTTTGTATCCATGGTTATGAGACGATAATTCTGTTACGACACTCCCCGACGTTTCCGCCACGCTTTGTTGTTTTACGTGGTCGGGGTGTGACACCTTAATAGTCCAATAGTAATTGTAATGCCATGTAACAAAATATATACATACATAATAATAAATAGTTTTTATATATTATAGTTTAACAGCAATATTTGTATTTAATTATCGGGTGAGAAAAACATAATCGAAAACCAGTCATTCAATATTTATTTCAGATTTAAATTAGAAAAACATATGGAAATGATGATTGTATATATTTCCACGTGTTGATATTTTATAAGACCATGGGGTATGGTGGGGCTTGGGTTGGGGGGCACGAGTTGACACGTGGAGTTCGAGCCCTCCAACCGCCTAGTGAGGTGTCCGTGGGGAATGGCGGGGCGTGGGTGCACCGCGTGGGTTGGCAGGTTATTAAATATATATATATATATATATATATATATAGAGAGAGTAGGGTTCCTGCGGAAAGTGTGTTTTTCCTAGAAAGTCTAGGAAGCAATAAGAACGCGACATGTGGCATTGAAGGATTTTAACTAAAAGGGCAATTGTGTAATTTGAATATTATTTTAATTATGGATTATTTTATTAGAATAACTAACTATGGAAACTAAATATTCCATTTAAATCAAATTGACAGTTTCAATTTAAATGATACAAGACGCTGTGTTTCTTGACAATGTGTTTTAACAGCAAGCAGATTTCTTGACGCTGTGTTTTAACAGCAAGCAGATTTCTTGACGCTGTGTTTTAACAGCAAGCAGATTGCTGGAGGATTATTGACACTGTGTTTTAACAGCAAGCAGATTTCTTGACATTGTGTTTTAACAGCAAACAGATTTCCTTGACACTGTGTTTTAACAACAAGCAGTTTTCTTGACGTTGTGTTTTAACAGCAAGCAGATTGCTGGAGGATTCTTGACACTGTGTTTTAATAGCAAGCAGATTGCTAGAGGATTCTTGACACTGTGTTTTAACAGCAAGCAGATTTCTTGACATTGTGTTTTAACAGCAAGCAGATTTCCTTGACACTGTGTTTTAACAGCAAGCAGATTTCTTTACGTTGTGTTTTAACAGCAAGCAGATTGCTGGAGGATTCTTGACACTGTGTTTTAACAGCAAGCAGATTGCTGGAGGATTCTTAACACTGTGTTTTAACAGCAAGCATATTTCTTGACATTGTGTTTTAACAGCAAGCAGATTGCTGGACACACTGTCAGTGTCTTTGTCTTCAACACAACCCAGTGTCTTCTTCTTCAACACACTGTCATCAATCAACATTAAAATGGTAAAACACATAAACCTAGAGCCCACTCTAACATGTCAAACATTGAGGTCCATTGACTAAAAATAAGAACCCGATTCAATGATAGATAAAAAAATTGAAACAAGTATGAAAAACAACCGATATATGACCAATCGGAGAAGAATATTTGCAGGAAAAATGGCTGGTTCTTCTTTGGTTGCGTTTAGGGAGAGAGAAAGAGAGAGAGAAAGAGGGGAAATCCCATGATTTTAGGGATTGGTTATTGAGATGGCAGTTTCTTGACTAATTTAAAACACTTCCAATTACCAAAATACCCTCACTATATTAAAAGTCTCTAATTATATAACTCAAATATTACGAAAATGCCATCCATTTGATCTAAGCCATTAAAAACACCAATCGGATGGCCTAGATCGCTTCCTAGACTTTCTAGGAAAAACACACTTTCCGCAGAACTCTTACTCTCTCTCTATATATATATATATATATAATATTTAAAACCCAAGGCGAATAGGAGGCCGCCACATCAAACCCAAGCCCGCCCCACGCCCGGCTTCAAACCCAAGCCCCAAGGGCCACGCCCCAACCCAAGCCCCAAGGGGTGGTGACTTGGGCGTTTTCCCCCAACCCACGCCCCAACCCAAGCCCCACACCCCACAGTCTAAACTCGCATCGCAACGTTGCTTTGAACAATTTCCCCGGGATAAACTCGCAGCAACGTCGCTTTGAACTTTCGTTCGGATAAACTCGCAACAGTCCACTGTGACTTAACCTCATTTGACTAGCGTATGTACAAACAATGAGACACAAGGTACAGATGATCATGCACAAGCTAATTTTTACAAAGCTGAAGAGATGAGGATCGTACATTTCCGACAAGCTTGACAGAGTTTTCAGGTGAAAATAGCTAGGTTTTTGTGAATATGAAAAAGAATAAAAGTGAAGGAGGTGGAAGATATGGTTTAACTTTTGAAAACATATTTAATTAATTAATTAATTAATATAGGCCGATGACTATGTTTTTTATTCGTTTAACGGATTAGCATGTGTTTATCGGGTAGTCAATGAGAAATTAGGTGTAATATAATCGAAAACCACTAAACGTTTTGTCAAATGCAAAGAAAACATTTGGAAATGATGGTTGTATTTCCACACGTTGATAAACTCGCTTTGAACCTGCGTTCGGATAAACTCGCAACAGTAAATTGCTTGAACTTTCGTTCCGATAAACTCGCAACAGATAGACTCGCCGGAGCTGCGACTTTGTAAAATCACAGAACTGTGACTTTATAAAGTCACCGGAGATTCGAACTTTCGTTCGGATAAAGATATTGTAAACTCGCTGAACTCGTTCAAGAGTAAACTCTCTGAATGTATGTGATAAACTAGCTCAGATTTAGTGTAATAAAACAAATTTTGGATCACAAAAAGATGTTAGATGCAAGAACAAAACGGCCGATAGATCGAAGAGAGCCAAAACTTTGTGTTTCATTGTTTTCACATGTTAATGACAAAATTTATGAAAAACAGAGCTTCCATTAATCTGAAGCTGAACAAACACCGAAAAACAAAGTTTCGATTCTAGAGCTTTTGTCGATCCAAAAACTTACTGATGCAAGCAAGTTCATACAACAATCCTAAAACTGTGTTTTCATTTAACGCTTGCTTAATCTAAACTTCTGAAAACAAATGAAAATCAAAAGTATAATACCAAAACCATTCAGAAAATGTTGAAGCTATGATGTAGTTACCAGAACAAATGCAAAAAGTTTTCAAACGGTAATGGCGATAGAGAGAGAGAGGAAGCTGAGATCTAGAGAGCGAAAGATCTAGAGAGAGAGACTAAAGGTGAGATAATTGTTGTGGAAGCAAGAATGAAATTCTGTTAGACTAAGCTGTATGGGGGCCGGCTTAGGCCCGGTGAGGCCCGGCGCCGGTCCCCCACACCGCCCCCTCATCCCGTCCCGGCGTAACCGGCTACCCACAGACGAAGTCGACGGGCCATGTTTCAAATAAAGAACCGTTGTAACGGCTACATTTAATAAAAAAAATTACTTTTTCACTTTAACTATATACCACTTTCATCCATTTTTTATACAATTCTCATCCATTTCTCCCATTCTTCTCCCATTCTCTCATCCATTTTTATAAAAAAACACTCTCATTTTTTATACAATCATGAATCCCTTCAACCCAAACAACCCCAATGTGACAACTGTCACTTTTCCGTACATTCCGTACACTAATTGAACAGTAATCTGTGCTTAAATAATTGTGCATGATCTAGTTTACAAGACAAATGAATTTTTTATTACTGTTATATACATACTATGGCATTTCATGTTACAAGACTTTATTCGTTGCTAGATGCAACACGAGATAGTTCAAATGATACACAGAACAGAATTGGCACCATTACCAGACAAACTAAAAAAAAATACTGACGAAGTTCAGTACATAGACAGACAATATTTTGAGGCCCAGTATAAGCCAGAGATGACGTATTACACTAGTATAGTGTGTAGGGAAGTAAGAACCGCAAAACTGCATGCCTAAGTGATAGACAAAGTGCCGGAAAGTGACTAAAACCCACATAAAGTGCAGAATTCTGCCCAAATCAGCAAAAAAAATCAGCATTTAACAAGATTATTACATGCAAAAATATGGCAAAATGGTCCAGTATGCTTTCCTAAGTGTCGGAAATTAAAAGTGTCACAAAAAGCTACATAAAGGACACTATACGGTATAACTTGACACTTTAACGAATCGATATCTAACCGAACAACCGGACATAACCCGGAACACCAAAATATTACTAGAAGCATTGTTTTTATTTTTCTTGGCTAGTTACGATCCCCGAATACCTTAACACACTATATAGCATATCTTATGCATAACACCTAAACTAATACACTTGGTTTTCAACTAAATATCTAACTTATGGTTTAAACTTACACAAGACCCCCCCCCCCCTCCATATTTACGGATTCAAGGTGGCCCCACCACTTGATCTCCTCAAATCTCATTAAGATCTTGCATGATCTCTAAGGATTTAGTGAATATTGTGTAGTGTACTCTTGAAACACAAGGTCCATTGGATAAAAGCTCTAAAGGTGTAAGTATAACATGATGGACTAGAACCTTCACACTTCACCTCTCTCCCACTCCTCCCTCCTTCTTCGGCCGAGAATAGCATCACCACCACCACCACCATTGTTCATCCATCAACCAACCATTCCAAGTTCATTTTGAGGTGTAAGGAGGTCACTAACGAAGCTCGGTGCTCACGGAACTTGAAGGACCTCTCTCGTGTGCTATTATCCACTCGATCTTCATCTTGTTCTTCCCTAGCTCGAAGCTATAGTAAGATTCTTGTTAACTCTTGTTTACTTCATATTTATGGTGGTTAAAAGATATAACATGTTGAAATAACAAGAACACTAAAGAACATACACTTGAATCTTGAAACATAAAGCATGAAATATGATGAAACCTTGTTGTTATGATGTTGTTTAGTGCATAAATGATATTTTCTTGATGATTTCTTGAGATGATGATGTTGATCATCACATGAAGCTTGCTAGATGGTGTTTAAACACATAATCTAGCAAGTGGGAGGTTATTATGTAATAACATATGTGATCATCTTCTAGTAAACACATGAACTTGATGAATAAAAATGATTTCTTGTAAAATGATAAACAAAGCGAACTAGTAAGCTTGTAGATTTAAGATTTGTGAATGATTTTCCAAGAAAACCAAGTTTAAAATATGATTCTTAGAAAGATCTTGGTTTTTACTAAACTTATACCACTTTTAGTGGAAAAACAAGTGTATAAGTACTAGTATAACAAGAAGGTTTTATAAACAAGCATTTTTGTAAGATATATTTACAAGTTGTAAACAACTAAAACCTTCAAGAATAAAGTTTACCAAGAAGTAAATATATTTTGGAGGGTAACTAAGGCTACTAAACACTTCACCAAGTTACTACGCGTTTTTGTGAAAAATCAAGTTCATGATAGTATGTAAAATATATAGTCTTTACACTTGGTAAGTGTAAGTTGATTAGTGATTTGTTGTTGATTGTTTGGATGATTTTTAAAAAGAAAATGATATACTAAATAGCATGGACACCTCCATTTACAAAGGAAACTATGGCAAAATTTTCTAAAGATTCCAACACTTAGAAAATATTTTCTTAACAAGTGTTCACAAGTGTGTTTTAAACTATGTTTTCAAGATAACCTTTGCCATAATTTTTGTAACAAGAATACAAGTATTGGAGGTTGGTTTTTGTAAACAAAAATGGATAAATATGTATCTAGAATATATTTTTACATTAAAATCATTGTGTGTGATTATGTGAAATAGTTATATTATTTTAGGGAGAATAATATAACTTACAAATACAAAGAACTTACAATCCAAAATAATACCAAAAAATACAAGGAATAAAATATATAAGTTACACGCTTAAATATTGGCAAACCGAACAAGAACGTAACTTATAAAACATTCCGGAAAATAGCATTACAAATATATTTTTGGCAAATATTGTTTTGGATACAAGAAATGAAAATACGATTTTTGAAAATATTACAAGAGTAGTATTGTATTTTCGACCAAGAGAAAAGATATTATTTTTGGAAGTGAAAATATATTTTTCTTAGAAAATTCAGAAGATATATGATTTTGAGAAAAATATATATTTTCTTGACAATACATTATTTTTGGACAAAACAAGTCTAAATATATTTTCTAAGGTAAGACTTGAAAATATATGATATTGGAAACTACAAATACGAGAATACAAATACACATGAATGAAATACTCCCATCCTTGGGAAGGAAATACGAAAATAAATACTTGAGAAGTATTATCACTTCGGATAATGTTAAAGACATAAAAGAGACGTAACTCAAAACATGAATACTAAGGCAAGGCACAGCCTGCTTGTCTAATAGACCCTAGCACATTGTAGGTAGTCGTGTTTGCTGACGAGATTTGAGTTACGAGTACTGAAGACGCAAAACAGTGAGTTCATGCTCCCCCTTTTCTTTAACTGTTTTTGGTTTTATAACTCTCGGGGGTGAAATACATGTTACAAATGCTTGAACGGTATGAAATGCCTATAAAATACTAGATCATGTGAGCATAGACTTAATATTGAAATGCCATTAAAACATTCATTAGGGACGAGGGTTAGATCTAACGGGTACGGCCGAACCCCACTCATGGTCACAACTAGTACCTAGTAGTGCTTCGGAGTCCCAGTCGAGGTTAATCGACACATTCGAGGGTAATCGACACATTCAAGGTAAATTGACACAGTCGAGGGTATTCGACACAGTCAAGGTAAATTGACACAGTCGAGGTTAATCGACACAGTCGAGGAAAATCGACAAGGGTATGAGCCATTACTAGTGCTCCCTATGTCCTCACATGCCTTAAAGTCCTTGTAAAACATTCATGTTCATATACGTTTTTCATACCTGTTTACAAAGGAGTCTCTCAAAGATTTACAAGAATTACAGTACACAAACAAGACGCATGAACTCGCTCAACTTTTGTTGATATTTTCCAAAATTACATGTATTTCAGGTGACAGAATGGATCTTGGGCGCGGGTGTCGTAACTAGAAATAGACTTCAAGTTTAGATGCCATCCACTTTTGTTGAATTGTAACCTAGACGAAGGTTGTGTTTGCAATGCTCAAATTTTATGAATGGATGAACATCGTTTTGATCATGTAGTTGTTTATTACGATTGAATGCAATGATATTAAATCGGTCACACATCATACGCTTCCGCAAAAGTCAGGGTGTGACACCCAACCCGAACAATCCTAACTTTTTTCGAGTCTCGCTTACACTCCGGCTATGGATCCTTCGTGGGGGTCTCCACCATTTACGTTTTCGGGTTTCCAACAATCACCTAACGCCTTCTCCCAAATGTCCCAAGTTCAACAATTGCAACAATACCAAGCACTCCAACAAGTGCGTGAATGATTTTTGCGGGTATTATAACCCACTTTACATCAATCGTCCTAGTGGGAGTAGCGACGAGAACGTTCTTAACCTTGCGATGGCTAAATGGGAAGCAAAAAATCCGCCTTTCCCGCACCTCCGAGCATGGAACATTTTAAAGAAAGAACCTAAATGGGCGCCTGTTCCAAATGAGGTCGCAACCGCCAAACGGACTAAAACTTCCGAGTCCGGAAGTTATAGTGCGGGAGGCTCCACCGCTCGTTGTCAAATCGACATAAACGGCGACCCGGAATATGACGAGGATGTGTTGCCCGCTCACGAGATCGAACGTCCCGGCGGAAGGGACAAAGCAAAAAAAAGAGGCGGCCGGAAAGCGCAAAGGGGCCGGCTCGAGTGGAGGGGGCGGCTCGGGTGGAGGTGGCGGCTCGAAGACGTCTTCGAAAATGGACGAGTTGATTTCCGAATTCCGTTCGTTTAAAGACTTTGCGGCCGAAAAATATAGTCGCAAGAAAAAACGTGTCGGCCGACTATGCTCGAGCGGAGGATTTTAGGATAATGAGGTTGGATCTCGACTCGGTTTCGGAGGATGAATGAGAGGTGTATCGGAGGATGAAGGAAGAGGTTAAGAAAAAATGGACGTCGTAGGTTTTTTTTTTTTAGGAAATGTAATTTTTTTTAATTTTTCGGAAATGTTTTTTTTTAGGAAATATAATTTTTTTATGTTATGAAATGAATTTATTTATGTTGTATTTTTTAATTTTTATAAAGTTTTTATTAAGTTAATAAAAAAACTTAGAAAATTATAAAATATTAAGGTGGGGTAGCCCCATCCTCCACCCCCTTAAATTGGGAGGATGTCAATCCTCCATGAGCCGGTGATGTGACGCCTACGTGGCGGCCCATCCTCATAGAGATGAGTCTCACCATACCCTCTAGTCAGGTAGGATCGTTTTAGAGAGAGAATGTGCACTCACCTCACCTCATCTCACTCACAGGTTTTATATTTTGTATTTTTTTTATGTTACATCAAAATACAATCCAAACTTTGATTGATATTCTAATATAAAAAAATTTTATTTTCAAAACTGGCTATGATTATGACGTGTGTGTGTAGGAATTAGGATGTTCATGTCACCATTTTAATTAAGCAATTTATATTAATATTTAGATATATTATGTTACAAACGGTTTCATCCAACGGTTGCCCTTTAGCGACTAAAATAGAAATCTAGTGATCCATAACTTTATAAGAAATTTGCTATAAACACAAGTGTGAGTTTCTCCCTTTATTGATAATGAGATCCGTTATTATGTGGATGACAAGTAGTTAAATGTGATTTTACGAATGAATTGAATACATGTGACATAAATTTTGGTATAATAAAGTTGATTTCATTTTCATCTACTACTCGTTCACTGTTGATTTTGTGCGGGGATCAACCCTTCTCGTGCCTATGCGCATCATATATAAAAACCAACTTAACTAGATGTATTTGTTGATATAAAATATATAGACATTACTACTAAAGGGCGATGTTTTTTTTAACTAGCGGGATTTCATGCCCTCCGCAACGGGGTTTTTGGTCACTATTGTTACGTTATCGATTCTGGTTTGTTACAAAACCACTGTTATGATACTAGCTTATATACGCCACGTTGATACAATCATTAAAACTAAAACGAATACGCTACCGCTATTAGTGTTCTTAGGATGGTCTCGGTTCGGTTCTCACAGTAGTAATGATAACAAAAAATCAACTATATTTCAAATTGTAGATAAAAATATACACGTCGTAACGTGTGTTCATAATTATAAAATGTTATGTTATGTTACTCAAATACACCATGTCTAGAAAACCACAAAAAAAGAACACGGTTCCGGTATCTATGTTTCTTTGTACGGTATTAGTTCTAGTTCGTTTCGCACGGCGAAAAACTATAAAATCATATGTATTCGACCATTATAGTATGTGCATATAAATATGTCAACAATATATTCGAAACGAACTTTTAAGACGTTATATTATAAAACTAAAATAACAAAAAGAGAAAACACACCATTCTATAAAAAAAGGAACTAAACACTGTCACAGCTTTAATGATATATATGCTTGTGCTCCGATCTCTCGTACGTTACTAATCACAACTCGATTTTAAGTAAAATTTATATCTAGACATAGCTAAAATGAATATGTTCGTCACAACGGCATACTCGGAATTTCTAAAACTTATAAGCTTTAAAAATAAAACCGAATATACTCAAATGTAATTAAAAGAATATTACAATTAAAAATCCATTGAAATTTTAACAAGTGTAAAGAAAATCTAAACATTTTAAGGACCATTTACACGCTTCAAAATTACATTTACCGATAACAATTACAAATCTAGTTAGTTACAATAGAATCAGGTGACACGTTTAATCCTCCTTCTCAACCACTTTGGAGAATGTTGTCCATGAAGCGATGAACAAACACCAAGTCAACCAGATGGTTAAACTTGTAGGAATGGTCTCGCCAAAAATGGTTAATCTTCTTTCTTTCCTCGTATGATGGCTTAAATGATCTACGCAATAATCCTGCAAAACGAACAACACCCTCCGCAACGGGTTTTTGGTCACTATTGTTACGTTATCGATTCGGGTTTGTTACAAAACCACTGTTATGATACTAGCTTATATACGTCACGTTGATACAATCATTAAAACTAAAACGAATACGCTACCGCTATTAGTGTTCTTAGGATGGTCTCGGTTCGGTACTCACAGTAGTAATGATAACAAAAAATCAACTATATTTCAAATTGTAGATAAAAATATGCACGTCGTAACGTGTGTTCATAATTATAAAAGGTTATGTTATGTTACTCAAATACACCATGTCTAGATAAGTGATATTACTATTATATCTATTTGATAAATATAATATGAGGGTATTTACCTACAAATACAATTGGTATTTGGTACTACAAATACATGGGTTAATTAAATGTTACACCACATTGTGTGAGAAAACCACAACCACCACACACCACTTCCATCGCTGGCCACCTTGGCTCGCCGCACCACGTCAGATACCACCTCCAGCCACCAGACTGCCTAGCGTCTTCGCCCAGTGCCGTTAGCCCGCTCAGCCACCAAACGCCACACAGTAGCAGCAGCCAGCCGCCACCACTGTTTTTCTAACAAACAACGAAAAACCAGGGTTTATCGGGTTTTCTCATTTGACTAATTTGACCACGAAGGAGTTTACGGGACTACATGTTGGGGTCTCGGGTGTTTCGAGTTCGTTTAAAGGAGTTGAATCAGGAGCTCATTTTTTGTGAACGTGTGTCAAGTAGGGTGACGTTCGTTGCGTCCATCATGTAGAATCTTAGGTTTTCGTCAAAAAGGTACATTTTTTCCAACACCCTATGGATGTGATAAGGGTGTACGGGGCGTTCGCGGGGAAGGGGTGCGGTGACCCTAGTCCCCGATCGGGAACACCGCCGCCATCAACGCGGGGACCCGAATCGGGGGGTGAGATCGGTGGGAACTTACCGCTTGTTTGTGCACGATATTCGAGGAACGGTCATATGAAACGGTCGGATTTAAAAAAAAAAAAAAAAAAATTCACTTTTCTAAAACATATATAAATAACCATCCCATTCACTCCATTTTTTTTATACTCAAACCACTACACCACTTTAATTTTTATACTCTCCAACTACACCACTTCACTTTATTTTTTATACTCTCCAACCACACCTCCTTCACACCGAGCAATGGAGAACCAACCCCGCGAGGCGAAGAAAAAAACTAAGGGACGGGGCTCGCAACCGTCTCGTGGTGGTTCGAGCGGTGCAAGTGCTCAACCACAACCCCCTTTCGGATACACTTCACAACCCCCGTTTTTTTTCCAACAACCTTCACACCCCTCGTTTTACAACACCCAACAACCCAATTTCGGGTATTTTCAAAATTTGTTATCAACGGACGCTCCTCAATCCCCCGCCTTCGACCCATATGCTTTTCGTTCCCCACAAGTTCCATCTACACGAGGAAATGTCGAACGTCGTCCATTTATTTTAGACGAGGAGGACGATGAGGTAGTGCCCGAAACTCAAAATTTGGGCGACGAGGACGATGAATACAATGTGGATGAAGACGCGGGCAACGAAGAAGACGACGCTCGGGAAAAAAAGGGAAAAACGAAGAGCACGAATTGGACAAAGCTCGAAGAAGAGGCGTTGGCTAAGGCGTGGGTACATTGCTCTATCAACAAAAAGAAGGGCAATCAACAAAACCGCGACAGTTTTTGGCGTAAGATTTTAGAGCATTTTAACAAAACTGTCGGTGGAACTAACCGGACCGTGCATCAAGTACGGTCTAAATGGGGCCCGATGCATACGAAAATAAACCATTTCAACGGCCTATACCAACAAGCGGTAAAAATTATATTTTTTTTTAACATTGTATATTTTTAATTTTTTTATACACTTTTTCAACTTATTTTTTTTTAACACTTATTACTTTATTTTTATTATTGTATAATATGTAGGATCGCACACGAGGGAGCGGGTGCAAGGATTTCGACGTGATGGCAGTCGCGTTAAAAGATTTTAAAGAAAGATATCCGAACGGTTTTCAACATATCGAGGCGTGGGAGGTCGTTCGAAGTCACGAGAAATGGGCCCAAGTCCCATTGTTGGGTGAGGAAGGTGAAGGTTCGGCACATAAAAGAAAACCCGTTGAGGTGGACCCTTTGATACCGGATATGAACGAAGACCCCTCGCCACAAAGACCACAACGGCGAGACAAGCGTCAAGCTACATCGTCCGAGGGAAGCTCGGCCGAGTTGGCGGCACAATTCAAAGAGTACACCGCCATGAAAGAAAAGAAAACCGCGATTGAATATAAGGCGGCTGAATTGAGGATGAAAAGAGAGGAGCAGGCTCTCGAGCTCATATCGGAACAACGCGAGACGATGAAAAACTACAATTACGATCGAGATATGGAAATATTCATCAAGCCGCACGACGATGTTCCGCCAAGTATGTTGCCGATCATCCTCGCCCGAAAACGCGACATCGCTAAGAAGTACGACTGGCCAATCGATTTCTAAAATTATTATTTTCTAGTTTGAATGTAATTTTTATTTTCTAGTTTGAATGTAATTTTTTTTTCTAGTTTTAATGTATTTTCTAGTTTTAATGTTATTTTTATTTTGTAGTTTTAGTTTGTTAAATTTTATTTAATTTTTATTAATATTTTTTTATAAACATGCATAATTTCAACAAATAAAAAAGAAAAAAAAAAAACAAACCAAGTCACCTAACGAGGGGAGTGCCGCCATCAAAATGGGGTGTTAGGGGAGTTTAAGAGGGGAGTTGACGTGGCACAAGAGGATTGGTTGGGTGTAAGAGAGGGGACTCACCTCTTAGGTGAGTGCCCCTTACACCCTAATAGTTTATACGAATTTCAACTCAGTCACTGACGAGATTTTAAATTGGATTAATAATGTATAGACGCTTCCGCCGCCAATTAATATGAGATATTAATAAAAAAATAAAATACGATTTTATTAACAAATAAAGTTATACACCGTGAATCCCAACAACGATATCAAAACCGTTTTTGCATTCGTTTAAACAATATATTTAAATCGATCTATGTGTCATTTGTCAAAATTTTTGTTTGAAAAAGATCGAGCCTTTTTTGTTTGTCGTGGTTGTGATGAATTAATCGAGATCTTGGACTTGAGATGCAATTCATGTATGACGATCATGTGGTGGAGCGGTGGGTAGGCTGGTTTGCCTCGCAAGAGGCGCCGGTTCGATCCCCGTTTCCATCATATGTGAGGCACCAGGGTTTTACCCATGATGCCCGGGTTCGATCCCCACTTGAGGCGGTTTATTCCCCTCTGTGGCGGCTCTCAACTCGTCAAGCCCTACGATGGGCGAGGCACCTGTGGGGTTTTTCCTTTGGACGCCGGTCACACTCTGATGCCAGCTGGGGCACGGTTAAGACACTCACGTCTGGCCGGAGTGAGGCGACGGGCCTCCCCAATGAGGGGGGGTGTGGGGTGTCTCGCACCCAAAAAATTGTGACACCTTGCCGTTCAAAAAAAAAAAAAAAAAAAACTAAGTCCAGGACTTAGTTGATCTTGCCTCCCTGTCATCAGTCAACCATTAGTTGACCATTTGTGTAAAGTGTATCATTGTAATTTCAAATCCCCATATTCTCCACCACCCATCAAAACCTCCCTATACTTATCCACCTAAGACGATAGGTACAAAAGTCTTATCGGTGGATTTTACGACTCTGGAAATAACATTGAAAACATGATTAATGAATACGAAAGATGCCACACCCTAATTTTCAGGTGGGTCCGGACTTGGAGTTTATGCATGACGGTCGGATAATAGTATCACAATTTGCAGTGGAAGTAAAGGAATTATAAAATACAAGTTATAAAACTTGAGATTATATAAATGAAATATAGAACATCTTGTTCGGTACAAATATCCCACAAGGTAGGATCGAAATAAAACAGACTTTAGACATCATAGGTCTTTTAGCCAAGAAGTTGCAAATTCCAAAGCTTTATGGCCGAACCAAATCCAGCCTACTATTGAGGTTCGTCACCTGCAGTTAATCTTTAAAAATACATGAGTTTACACTGGTAAATACTATTAACCAACTCTTTTGAAAATCACTTTAAAAACTGATTTGATATATATATATATATATATATATATATATATATATATATATATATATATGGCTCGGTTTAAATGAGAATCACCACGAGTTGCGAGAACCTTGAGAACTTTTTGTTCCCGCGCAAGTTAGGCCAATTTTTTTTGCACATACGTAAAATAAAATATTATAAACACATTTGTAAAAAAAGTAAAAAAAATGTCGAGTCCATAGTTTTGACTGATGCAAGCTTTTTTTACGCGCTGGTGTAAATTTTGTTCGATGATAAAAAATTGTCGAGTCGGTAGTTTTTAATTCTTTTTTTTTTTGCTGAAACAAGTGATATTTTTTATGACTTTTGAGAGAAAAAATTTCAGAAAAACCTTTTGGATGGTCTAGTTCTCATGGTTTTCACAACTCAATGTGGTTCTCATTTTAACCCATCCCTATATATATATATATGAAAACCATAAGGTAATCATTTTATTATTACATTGGGTGGATTCTTGTTACTAGTTTTACATGTTTTTCAATACTGGCGCGGACAAGAATCAAATGCCGGTACTTGGTCAATATACACACTATCTTTAATATTTGGGTCTATGAGGTGTATGCCTACACCCCACACTTATTTTATATGGCTATTATGGTTAATGAGTCGAGACGCCCGGATACGGTATTATTAACCCCCAAGTGTTTAATGTTATCAAGCAAAACAAATTAAACCGGGTTATTACATTTCTATGACATCATTCGCCCTTTTGCAATACCCGGTCCAAGTGGCTAATACCATATCCCAAGTTTTCAAATAAAAATAGGCTAAAAGTACTTACTTTTACTTTCTAATAAATCCGTGTATTTGATTCTTGTAGCAAAGCTGTATTCAAAGTTTATTAATCCTAGATTGGATTATATGGAGGGCTCTATAGTCCGAAATGAAAAGAATTATTATCCGCTAGAATGTTTACGGGTCACTGGTAAGTCTTTGACTTTGACCCATTAACTTAGAATTACGCTCTATTCTGCTTGATTAAGCGTTGGCGAATAGAATGTGGTATATACCCGTCTGAGTAAGAAGTCTCGTCTAATAAGGGTTATTAAACCAAGCAGACTGATTTAGAAAGGTTTTGAGATGGTTTGACCTGATATGACTAGTTTATATGGTTTGTCATTTTAACTAGTCACACACGTAGAAATGGGTTCGGGTGGTCGAATGGGCCTACGAAGAGTTAGACATGTCAAAATATATTTTATAATGTTATACAAACTGATTTGGTGTCAAAAATTTGTGTTATAACACTTAAAAATCCATTTGCCACAAAATGCATAAAGTTGCGTTTTGACTTTTATTAATACATGTTTGACTCGTCATTTGACTCTCTTGAATGTGATAATCACGGGATATAATTGCAGGGAATTATACCCTATGATATAATGATCACGTGGGAAATTTAATAGAACTTTGACTTGACCAAAATGGTCTGAATCGAAAGTCAAAGCAAAAGTCAAACTACTTAACTTTCGGATAATTTCTAACTACAAACTTGAAATTAAGTTGGAAGAATACTTACTAGCACTTGGAAGAACACTTAGACTCAGAGGAGGAGGGTCCTAAAGATCCGAAGTAGCTCCAAAGCAGATTGAGAGTGAATTGAAGAAAGGTGCGAATGACAATGTGCAACTTATGACTGTATTTATACTAACCTCAAGTCCCAAAATCATGAAAAGTGTGATCAAGAGTGTTAGGAGAAATGTTAGTGGCACCCCAGGTGTTCAAAGAAAAAGGATTGTGGCAGAAATCGCAATTAGGTGGCACAAGAAGAAGGTTGCAGCTGGCAGCTATAGTTTTGCTGTCAGTGCACCTCTTACGGATCGTAAGAGGTGAAGCCTTACGGTTTGTATACAGTTCCTGCAAAGCCTTACTGATCCGAACATCTTTGCGGATCGTAAGCATAATGTTATACGGTTCGTAAGGACTCTTAACGCACTTATTTTGATTTAAATCCCCTTGCAGACCGCAAGGGGTCGTCCTTACGGTCTGTAAAGGACTTTAGAAACCATTTATTGGCTTTTTCAGCCCCTCGATGCCCCTTGATATCACATTTGGTCCCTCTCCTTCAATAAATCTGAAATATATGGAGAGTTTGGACACGCATCACATTTAGATTCGTTAAAAAAATATTCGGGTTGTTACAAAAGACACAACTCAAGTTCTCGGATCTGGTTATCCGTTTTTCCAATGAACTCGGAGTCCATTTCAATCGGGTCCTTTTTGGAAAACCCAAGTAAGTCAGAAGATTGGTTTCTTAACGTGATAAATGGTACCGTTTCGAGGTTGTTAGATACTTCGTCCGGGAATTATTTGTTAGATATGGATGGCGAGATTGTGGATAAAAAAGATGTTAGTTAGAAAAAGAATATTTTTACAATCATAAAAATTTCGAGTCAAGATGTTCATTCGATTGTGAATCGGGTCAGGAAACGACTTCGTCTTTCGGGTCGGCTTTGTCAACACCATTGCATGGTAGCTTGATGAAGATTAGTGTTCAGAAAGGGCAGGATAAAGATCATGATGATGGGGTTTTATGGGATTGCCAGCTCCGGTGGTGGTGTCTGGGTCGTCGATGAGTTCTGCTACAGTGATCCAGGAACACTTACCAAACGAGATTTTATGTTTGGTTTCGTTCATTAAGGATATAAATGTGTTTTTGTCTGTTCGTTAATCTTAGGCAACAAACGCAAACAAATGAACATTCATGAACACAAACACACGTTTCTAAACAAAAACGAAAAAAACCACGAACAAATGAAATCAACATATTTCATCACAAACATCATGTAGGTCCACCTAAAATATAGAAACCTTATTATCCTAATGGTTGAGAAGGAGAAGTTGGTGTTGGTCGAGAAGGCGAAGTCAGTGTTGGTCGAGAAGACGAGGCCGCACGGCGTCGACAATGTAGATGGTGATGAGAAATTTTCATATGCTGCAATGTGTGAAGGTTGTGAACCATAAATTGTTATAAGGTATGTTATATACAATACACTAATATTTTTTAAACATTTTTGGTGGGTATTTTGATGTATTTAAATAATATATAAAAGTCAAAAACCTTAAGAAACTATCGAACATTTACCGAACGTTCATGAGTTAAATAAACGAACGCGCTCTCTGTACATATTCACCCACTTAACTAAACAAACGAAATTTGTTTTTCATATTTGTTCATTTGTTAAGCATAACGAACATAAACAAACTTCTCCTCAAACATTTCACAAACTATTCACTTAAATGTTTGGTTAATTTTTCCGGTCATACTTTTATCTATATAACTTTTGCACGCTTTCAAAATCCTGAGCTATGCTCGGGTAACATAAGCAATTTGGTGATGGGTGACATCTCAATAAATTATGTTCCTATTGATCAGATATCCAAATTTTATGTTATAATTCTTAACATCTTAATAATTTTTCCATTATCCATTACTTGTGGTCTAGTAGTAGGGAGATTTAGGTTCTCTAATGGAGATCCGAGTTCAATCCCCACTTGTGTCACTTTGGTAGATAAGGAAATGATCGATAGAGCCTAGCCTCCTTGCATAGGTGTCAGACCCGGGTTGTCGTCCCACTGTGTGTTACGGCAGAGAGTTATGCTCTTGTTGTGGCACAATGACCGTCAAGTGGTTGCTGGTGATAAGTAGTTGAAAACCGGTGTTCGTATACGTTTAAGTTTATGTAGTTACATAGCTTTTAATCTTGAATATCCTACTTTTAATGGGATTTGTATTTTGCAGGTCTAACGTAGTTTAAGGAGCCATTTGGGAGCTTTACGGAGCACCGGAACGGAAAACAGATCAACCGGGGATCTGAAATGAACAAAATCGGGTTAACCAAGAGGATTGGATGTGTTTTGGGGGATGTTAATGGATTTAAAATGAATATATTGGAAGATGGCATGATAGAGGGCTGAATTAAGAGTACGTGGGCGAAAACGGTGAGTAAAACGGAGCTAGAACGAAAAAGTTATGAAGAAAACAGTTTCGGAGGAAATCAGAGGATCTAGGGGGCGTCGACTCAGAAAGTGGCGTCGATAAAAAACTTACGTAGGCAGCTGCAAAGTGCGTCGGAGGGTTCTGGATGTTCTGTGAGGCGTCGGCGACGCGGGGGGTGGCGTCAGCGACGCCCCTTCTGAGTGCCAGACGTGTTTTTTTTGCTTTTTGATGCTTTTGACGTATATATGAGTTGTGTGGCAACACTTTTCAGAGAGTCACACAATTTTGAGCCTAAGAACACCTCTTGGAGCCAAGAATCACCATCCACTTCAATCCCCATCCATTTCCATCATTGTGAATCATCAATCCTTCGATTTCTAACCCTAACCTTTCATCATTCCTTCAATCAATCCATT
Organism: Helianthus tuberosus; assembly: GCA_030545235.1. Lineage (NCBI taxonomy): Eukaryota > Viridiplantae > Streptophyta > Magnoliopsida > Asterales > Asteraceae > Helianthus > Helianthus tuberosus. Next base: position 79,952,615 of record CM060429.1, on the reverse strand, counting down.
CATTCATCCACCTTCACCATCCATCACAAACCCTAACCATTATCTCCATCACTTTCAAAGCTTCAAGATGTTCGTGTTCAAGTCTCAATCATCCGGTGATCAAGTTCCTTCAATCATGAGCGGCTAATCACCTCGGTTTCACCCCGGTGTAGGTAGTTGTTTAATCTAGGGTTTTGAATTGTGTTTTATTTTACTTGGTGACAATTTGTATTGATTTTTAAAACCATTGACAATAGTTTACATTTGTTTCGTATTCGTAAATTGTCGAACAATTATAAAGTTATGACTTTGCGAAATGGTTATGTGTATTTATGCGTTGTTATGGTTAGCTTTTACTTGTTATGATCACAAAGTGCATTCTTGTCCGTTCTTAGGAACGTTGATAGTTATTGGCACCTAAGTCACGGTACACTAAATCCGTTAATCATTATACATTTGAATTGAATCTAAAAACTTGTAGAAACCCTAGGTTGGCAATTACCGAAACCGGGTGTGAACCCTTTTTCTCAAACATTGTTTACATCATCAATTGTGTTTTCGTTAATCATAATCATTCAATTCGTAATAGTTAATCAAATTTACAATCATCGTTGGTTAATTCCAACATCTTTTCTCAAATAACTAAACAAATTAAGATAGCAAGCTTCATAAAACGTGATACCTTCATAATCGAGCTAATCCATACGTAAACCATAAACTCTTCGCGGATCGACCCCTTACTACCACTAACACATTTGTTAAGGGTAATTCGGGCTATAAATATTATCTTTGACTGGAGCGCGACACTTCGATCAAATTTTGGCGTCCTTGCCGGGGAGTTAGTGCGCTTTGCGTTTGGATTGTGTTTGAAAATCGTGATAAACTGTTAAAAGTGCTTAGTTCTTTTTGTACTCTTTCTTTTTCCTTGTTACGCGGGTTGTGTTATTTGTGTAGGTCACAGGTAGTGCATGCGTACGCGAAATTCCAGGCGAACATCACCATTAGTCTACGAACCGGAAATCGAACGAGTTGCAAGACGAAACTTAGCAAGCCGGTTAGAGGCAACACTTGCCCCTAACCAAAACACCCAAAACTCACCATCAACACCGTCTGTTGGAACCTTTCCAATGGATCAACAAAACTAAAACACCCAAAACCATAACAATCGTCCGGGGGGTAGCAACAACCGCCCACTTGCCAACCCACTTCACCAAACCAATCCTAAAAACCAAAATCTTTCACCCAACCTTAACAACCGTAACCGAAACCAAAACCCGGGTGCCGGACTCAATCTTGAGCAACCGGAATTTGAAAGGGTAATTCCGGATAACACGGGGCATTATGAACCGGATTATGGCGAGTTGAGGAATAATATTCCGGATGATGCAAGGTATAGTGTTCCAAGTTATCAATCACGGGATCGATTTAGTGTCAACACTTGGCAATCGGAAGAGGAAGAGGACGATGGGTTTGGAGAGAATGACGATAATGGAAACTCCTACAAAGGTAGGGGTTTCAATAGAGATGATGGGTACCAAAATGCCTTCGTCAACAATGGTTATGACGAGTGGGATGACGGAGATGGGTATGGGTATGATTATGATGGTAGGCACAACCGTGACGACGGTTACCGAAACAACCGCCTACCCTGGAACAACAATCGAATGAACCCAAACAACAACCGAAACAACAACAACCAATGGATTCCTGACTTTGTGGGTATGGCGAATCAACACCCGAATAGGAGGGTGAATCGTGGACCACCGGTGAATCAAGAGGTGAACGGTCCACCAAGGAATAACCGCAACAATAATCAACGTCAACCACTACAAGGAGTTAACGGTCAGTTTCGACCGATGATATCGGAGAACGATTCTCCGATTGTGCCACCACCCCGAGGAAGAGTTGCATTTGATTGCAAACCGAATTACATCAATATTCTTCCCCACTTCAATGGGTGCTCTAATGATGAACCATATACGCATCTAGCGGAGTTTTCGGCTTGTTGTAGCACTATTGGGGGTGGTCACTTCACTCAAGACGAGGTTCATCTACGTCTTTTTCAGTTTTCTTTGAAAGAAAAAGCCAAACATTGGTTCTTGACATTGCCCACTAACAGTATTCACACTTGGGTCGAGATGCAACAAGCCTTTCTCGATGAATACTATTCAATGGCCAAGACCGACGATGCAATGGATGAGATTCAGGCATTCAAGCAATTGTCAAGTGAACCATTACACGAAGCATTCACTCGATATAAGGAGTTGATTCGGAAGTGCCCTCACGACCAAATTGAAAAGTGGGAGTTGGTTAAGTGTTTCGTGAGGGGCTTGGACGGAGAGACGTGGAATCACTTGGAGTCCACTAGTAATGGGACTTTGTTGAGTAATCATGAGGACAATGATTAGGAGTTCCTCGAAAGAATGGCTAAGAGATCGAAGGCTAAAGAGTCAGCCGATCGGGCTAAGAAGCATCCTATCTCCCGATCACTTCCCGATCTTGATTCTAGTTCTAAGGATTGGATCTCCACTTTGGAGCGGGAGTTGGCTCGAATGAAGAAGAAAGATGTAAACGCGGTCCAATTCGCGGTGTGTGAAGAATGTGGTGATATCGGCCATCAAACCGAAGAGTGCCAAGTGAACATGGCACAATCAACTGAAGAGGTGAACCAAGTGTATGGAGATCGAAAAAACTATGACATGAACTCCAACACTTATCACCCGGGCTTGAGAAACCACCCCAACCTTAGGTATGGAAATGCTTCGAACCAATTGAACCCCAACTTTCAAACGAGTAACCAAGGTGGTGCATCATATCAAAACCACCACGGTGGTAACTCGGGAGGGTATCAAAGAAATTATAACCAGGCGGTAGTTCGGTGTATCAAAACCGTGAAGGGAACTATCAACGGGGCTACAACCAAGGTGGTAACGGAAATGGGTCGAACAACCAAGGTGGGGGTGGTAGTGATTTGAATGCGAAGATGGATGCGATGCTTTCTATGATGCAAGAGTCTAAGAAAGAGAATGAGATTCGAGACAAGTCACATGAAGCCTTAGCAATGCAAGTGGGCCAACTTGCGGAAGAAATGGCTCAAATGCGGGGAAGCGGAGGAAGACTCCCAAGTAACACCACAATGAACCCGAACCATCAAAGTTCAAGCACGAGCAATGGGAGGAATGTGCACATTAGCGCGGTAAGTCTTCTTTCAAATGATGAGGTTTGTAGTGCCGAAATCATTCCACCACCACATTTCGTTGATGGTGTAGTGGAAAATGTATGTGATGAGTCAGGAAGTGAAAATGAGCAAGAAACGATTTCACAAGCTAAAATCGAAAAAGTAACTAAAAAATTCTTTTTGTGGAAGTTGTTTAAATGAATTTCATGCTAGGGCCAATGATATGGGTGTGAAGTTTAATACCATCCCATACCCATTGGCTCTATTAAAAGCAATTAATTCATCAAGATTTGAAAAACGGTGCCCACCAAAGGACGAGCTGTGGGAAAATTTTAAACAAGCAAAAATTAATTTACCGTTACTTTATGAAATTAAATAGGTCCCGGCTCATGTTGAGTGTTTGAAAGAGTTGAGCACCGAGAAACGACATAATAAGCTACCGAAACAATTTGACTTAATCTCACACGTTAGTGCCATTTTATAGAGTGCCCTCCCCCAAAAAAGCTCAAGATCCGGGAGATCCTCTTATTCCGATTCAAATTGGAACATTCAAAATTGAGAGGGCACTCCTAGATCTTGGAGCTTGTGTGAGTAATTTTCCGGGGAGTCTGTACGACCAATATGATTTTGGTCCTTTGAAAATTTTTGACACTCCCGTGGTGTTGGCCGATCAGACTCCCACGCATCCAAGGGGGATGGTGGAAGATGTGATTGTGAAGGTTGAAGAATACTATTACCCAGTTGACTTTTTGGTAGTTGACTATGTTGGGTGTGTTGAGGACACACAACCGATAGTCATATTGGGTAGACCGTTCCTAGCAACAGCTAATGCTATAATAAACTGCGCAACGAGAATGGTAAGTATGAAGTTTGGGGACCGGGAATTGATTTTGAATGTTTTCCCTAAATTTACTAACCCTCTTTGTGAGGATAAGTGTCCTAAGGTGGACATGAATCCAAACAAAAATATATGTGCTATGGTTGGTAGGTTTGGAGAAACAAAGAAAAAGACGGTCAAGAAGAAGAAGGCGAAGAAGTCACCTCAAGAAAAGAAGAAGGAAGAGGAAGTGAGGAAGTTTGGACCGTTTGGAAACAAATGGTATGAATCACCGGTGGGTGATTTTGAGGAGTTCGTGGGCGGAAAGCACGCCATTCGACCACCATGAGGTGGTAAGATAATTTTTGTTGTTGTATATTCTCTTTTGCTTTAGATATATTGTAGTTTTCATTAGTAGTAGTTAGTACTTTATCGCTTTCCTAGGTAAATGAACTTTGTGGGTGTGTTCCCTAGATAACCCTCACGAGACCTACTCGTCATCCAGAGCTATCGGGAGGTTTAAAGGGATTGCGTGCATATGCTAAATGCCGCCGTGATTCCTACGAAAGTGAGTTAGATTTTTATTATTGTTGTAAATTATCTTTTCCACAAAAAGTCAGATTAAAGTAACGAATGGCATGGTAAATCTTTTGTAAAAATTGTAGAACAAGTAACTAACAAATGTTGATAGTTGTGAGAAGCATGCTTCTACACAAGGATTTAGATTTGTAGGTACAAATGTTCGGGAGACAACCATTTTTATCAAAGATTGAAGACCACGTGAGGAACAAGAAAAATCAGGTGCCTTCGTTTCCTTTTATTTGAGTATTATTTAGTTAATAAGTGGATTGTAATTGTATAATTTTGACCGGGGTGAAATTTTTTTGGGGAGTTTGGTCGTGTCACATCCCTTGTGCATTTTTTTAAAAGCCATATTTTCACACATTGAGGACAATGTTGACCTCAAGTGTGGGGATCTTTTGACCCGTTCATTTAAACACTACACATTGAGGACAATGTTGACCTCAAATGTGGGGATGGGGGAAATTTTTCAATTTCTTTTTCAAAAATGTCTTGGTTTTAAAGCAATCTAAAAGGCACAAGTAACTAAGTCAGTGAGGGACGACACACCCATTTGGTCTTTTGTCATGGTCAATTTCTAACTAATAGCATGGCGAGTATTTAGCGAGTGGTTATTTGGGAATAATCCGCCTAAGAAACTAACATATCATGCATGTCACATACCATACCCCTTATACGTGAGGTTTTGAGCCACTTTCACATAATAGATTTACGTATACATGTTTCTTTGTTTGAGTGGACCATTAGTCATGTATTGTAGAACTTGCATCTTTTGATACATTTGAGACCATAGACCGAATACAAGCACGAGAATGATTAAGGCATTAGGTAAACCTTTTTCTTTTACACCATTTGCTTACCTTTACCCGAAATCTATCCCCTGGTCGCCAACTTTGAGCCTAAACCTTTCGTTTCACCAACCCATTTAGCCCACAATCGTTAAACCCTTTTCTTTTAAACCCGTGTGATAAAAATTCAATTATAGGATTATGTGTTTGTATAGTTGTAATTCATAGTTTGCGAAAAAAACATGTCACGGCCCCCGTCCCGGTTTTTCCCGGTCCAGGAGCCGCTGGACAGAAACCCGTGGTATTTATTAATTGAGTTGACAGCGGAAGATTTAAACAGGATCTTTTAAAACTTGAAATGTCCGATTATTTTATTTCCATAACTTGGGATCAACCCCGTAATTTACAATGGAGGAATTTCACGAGGAAATTCCCTAGTTTACAAAACATGTTTATTTATTTTAACTGAGCCACCACTTCAAGCTTGTTAGTGCTCCGTAGCACGTTTTCCTTGAATCATAGTAGGTCGCCTGAAACATGTTTTAAAAATATTTTATCAGCGGGGAAATACTGGCGAGTCATTCAGTTTACATAAAATGACACATAGTTATAAATTACAGCATAAGAGCGATTACAATGACTTATATCTTATTTTTATCTGGCGTCGTGTCACCTCCTGGTGACGATGGTCATACCACTATTGGGTCCTTTCACCCAAGTAGTGATGATTATCACTGTTAGGATTTATTAGCCTAACTGTGAGAAATTAATAATGTGCACAATACCCCACTAGCCAGTGATTAAGATAACCATGACTTAATCCCTGTAATTATAACCTTTGAAAATTATTGGAGTATTGTAAAACAATGTTGATAAAAAGAGAATGACTCACATTGCAGATTTAAACAGGCAGAGGTTAGTGTTAGGATCGGAGGCTCACATGATTGTGCTAGTTTGTGTAAATTGTATAATTAATAGAGATGAACAGAGATTAAGTGCAGCGGAAATGATCACAAACTTTGTTGACACAATCAATGGAGAAAATAGTTTGATAGCATTAGCTTCTCATAGAGTCAAATGATTACAAATCAAAGCAAAAGATTACAGACATGCTTATAAACTAATCTCCCCCTCGGCCTGATGCCCCAAGGTTGGTTGCACACAAGATGAAAGGATTAGACATGAGGAGAAGAATCCACTCAGTCAATCAAATGTAACAGTGCAGGGTACTGTTACATTTATAGGCAAACCAAACCACTGAGGTATCTCAGCTGACGTCACCATGAAAGCGACGTCTAACAGCCTAACAACCTGTATCTACTGTCCTTTTACAAATACTGCTATACCTAACCACTGACTATACATAAAACAGCTAATTCACAAAACAGCTGCTCTCTCTTTACATCAGTGCTTTCCTCAAGGTTGATCAGTCCTTGATTGGGCAGAGCTTTGTTATCAGTAGTTTGTACCAGCAGTGCTTAGTGTCCAGCAGTCTTCTAAGCTTCATCAGTAGTTATGCAGAACAGCAGCAGTTGTATCCAGTCAGTGGATGCAAGACCATCAGTTGTTATAAATCACTTTCAAGGGGGAAGCTTAATGTAAGCCGCTGCTTATTGTGGATCCACTGTTGTGACCAGGTTTTGGCTTTACATTATCTGTTCCTCTGGTAGGGTTCAATCCCAACAATCTCCCCCTGGAACAGATAATGCTAAAACCTGTCATTATTCTGGATCTTTATTCCTCATCAAAAGTTCCTTTGCTTCTCTTTTAAAATCTGCTTCAAAGTCTCTGGAACTTATATCATCTTCATCCCTACACAGTGTAAGTTCAAGGAGATCCTGCAAATCTTGAACACTAAGGCCTAGTGCTTCTTTCCTTGATATATACTTCACCTCTCCATTGGATCTGACCAGAGTCAATACGTGGGTCTTTTGATCAGAGAGCCACTTTAGTACTTTTAAACCCAATGGATTTCTTGGGAGAGATTTATTTGTAGATGAGCTTTGAGATATTGGCCTTGAGAAGACATGCAGACTTTCAGACATTCTTTTGAAAGCCATTTCTATGACATCATTTGCTGCAGCTATATCTTCTGCAGTTTCTCTTTCAATCAGCTCCTGCCTTTCAATGTCTGTCATGTCTGTTGAAGTGTTTAGTGATGCAGGTTTGGTTAACATCCCTTTAAAAAGGTTTTGAAGTTTTTCTGAGCTTTCTTCTTTTAGACCCATTTTCATGATGGATTCTGTGAAGTACTCAACCTCCTTTTCTTTCACCTCTTCACTGGTCAACTGTTCTTTTTCCTCTTGGTTTGTCACAAAAGTAGACCGAAACAGTGTTTTGAGGTTTTCTATCTGCTGTTCAAGCTTCATTCTTTGTTCATGCTTCTTTGAGGTGCTTGAAACAGTTATTTTTCTTTTCTTTAGCCTTTCATAGGCTTCATCAGTCTGCTGTTTTGAGCATTTTGATATGGCTTCAGCAGTATCCATTTTTGCATCCACCAGTTCCTTTTTCTTTCTCTTATATTCAGCAGTTAGGTCAGCGATGAGCTTTTTGAATTTTCTCCAGTTTGGAGCATTCTTCTTCTTTGTAGGATCATTCTTGATTTTCTCAATCCTTTCTGCTTCATGCTTTAGAGCGACTATTGGCCATTCTTCGAACTGTTGTTCTTCAGCAGGATAGAATTTCTCTTTCATGATGTAGGCTAGATATTGTTTTCTTAATGTTTTCCTTTGTTCAGCCTTTTCTTTGTTTAGGTTTTGTGCAAACTCTTCTATCTGCTTTACTTTTGTGAAGTAGAACTCCAATCTTTTAGCAATGACATCTTCGCTTAAACGTTCACGTTCACTCTCAACTTTAGCTCTTAGTTTAGCTTGCCTTGCCTTGATTTTGAGGTAGTCATCCATATCATCTGGTGGCATGTAGCCTATGAGTGAGGAGAATCTTCTTTTTGAAGGATCTTCTTCTGTATAGAATTGCCTCATCTCATTTTTGATAGCTTCAATTTCCAGTGGATGTTGTGCAGCATTAGGATCATGTATACCCTCATCGGCAGGGATTGGCTTTCTTTTTCTGTTGAAGAGCTTTGGTTGTGATTTAGGAAAGGTGAGAGCAGTGGTGGATGCCTGACTAACAGCTGTTGAAACAACTGGTGTCTCAACATCTGTTGTCATTACAACTACTGATATGTCAGCAGTTGTCTTCTGCTTTTGAGCAGGGGATGGAAGTGGTGAGGTGGTTTTTGAAGGTGGTGATGGTGGTGATGAGTCATCATCAGGAATGAAAACCCTTCTCCTTTTTAATGTAGGAGAGGCTGATGATGTTTTGGGTGGACCAGTGGTTTGAGAGTGAGTGGCAGTGGTTGGTGATTGACAGACAATGATTGAAACAACTGGTGTTTCAATCACTGTTGTCATTACAGCAGATGTTGTAACATCTGCTATCTTCTGCTTTATGGCAGGAGGCAGTGGTGGTGACATGATTGTAGATGATGATGGTGGAGCAGTAGTTGTAGTGTTGTGTGGTAGAGTGGTGTGTGTTGAAGATGTGTGTGTTGATGACATGGCAACTGTTTGGCTACTGACAGCAATTTTTGTAACTACTGATGTATCAGCTGTTTGATTAACAGGTTTTGAGACCTGCTTTTCTTTTTCTTTTTCCGGCTCAATGTAAAGGCCATGTTCTATTCCCATCTTATTCATTTTTCTCAACAGCTTGATATTCTCCCCCTTTTTGGCATTATCTGAAGGGGGTTATCAAGAAATGCTAGGGAAGAAGGAGCTTTGCCAGAAGCACTTTGAATGCTAGCCTTTATAGCCTTGATGTCTGCTTGTGTGTCTTTAAACCTTGATTCCACCATGTTGGTCAGCATTTGTGCATGAATAGCATGCTTTTGATCAGCCATCTGTTGCTGTTTTTCAATCATGGGTTTAAAAATATTCCAAAGCTCATTTTCAGCAAATGCATGTTGTGCAGGTGCTTGAGCAGGAACAGCAGTGGCTTGTGCTTTCTGAGCTTTTAAAATCTCTTGCACCATCTCCTTTATTTCAGAAACTGATTCTTCTAGTTTTTCAACTCTGCCCGTCAATTCCTGATATTTTGAATCATCACCTACTTTAGTAGGATCATCTGAATCCCCACCAGCAGTGGTTATATCAATGTGTGACTTAGGAACAGAGTCCCAAAAATCACCCATTGATGCCCCTTGTTCTTGGTACTGGGGACTTCTTTCTTCAGCACTCGATAAACCTTTGATGGTACCAGTGGTTAGATCCAACTCACTGGTGGTTACCGAAGTTGCCATGGAATAAATTGTCTTCAAGGGAGTCTTACTTATGAAACAACTATCCAACTGAGGATCTGTTGATCCACCAGTTGTAGTTGCTGCTCCACTTGAACTACCACCGAGAGTTACTTGTAACTCAGGGGGTGTAACCTCCTCAATTGTTGCTGGGATAGCAGGAGTAGTAGCATCAGACCCAGTCACCTGTGGGGGTATACTCTCAGTGACAGGTGATAGAGAGGAACTGGTTTGTGTCTGAGCTATAGCAGCTGCATGCAACAAAGGTAGCATGGATTGTGGCATTATTATTGGTGAGGGGATGGGAGTTGAAAGAGACATGTCCTTGGGATCAGGACTGTGGAAGATAGAGCCAAGTGGATCTAGAGCTTCATAATTTGGTGTCCCTGTGATTACAACCTGATCCTTTTGTGAGGATGCAGGAGGAGTTTCAGGCATGGGTTGAGATCTTTCTTCCAACTGCTGTGAGGAAGTAGCAGCAGTGGTTTGTGGTCACTTTTGTGTTGTCACAGGAATTTCCTCTGGGATCTCATCTTCCAGAGTTGCCTTTGTTTTGGGTTTGGTGGGTTTTCTGGATGTTTTTTTTTTTTGTTCTTTTTGGTAATGTCAGGTGTGGGTTTCAAAGCAGTGGTTGTGCTGCTTTGATTACCTGGAGCAGTGGGCTCAGCAGCTGATACCTGAGGAGCAGTTGTAACCGCTAAAATCTGCTCAGGTACCCCTGCTTTTGTTTTTATTGGTGCCAACATTCTAGTGAATGTTTCAGGTGTCAAGCTTTTTATTTGAAAATAGACACCTTGTTTAAGCAAATTTTCATTTTTCTTATCAATTTTTTGTAAAAAAAATAATAACTTAAAAATCTTGGAAACAACAAAAATGCTTTACTTTCAACGTTTTTCACCATGTCATTGAAAATCTCCTGGGAGTAGTTGTAGTCCTTATTATTCAAAATAGCGTAACCCAGACATTGAATTTTCAATGGTATTTCGTTAAAAGATGTTGTTTTATTCGAAACACACATCAGAAGTGTGTGAAATAAAAATCTGGGTGCAGATGGAAAATAACCCTTTTGTAGGGTATCTACCTTTGACTGTTCTGCATAGCCCCTTTTCAGAAAATCAGCTTTTAACTCGTTTTTGTCAAAGGAAGCTTTACCTTTCTGATCATCGAGTTTGAAGATTTCTGATAGTGATTGCGGAGTGATTTGAATCGCCGTACCCTGTATCGAGGAGTTAATGGCTACTACTTTATCATCTTGTTTTTCAAGCGTAGCATTTTTCCAAAACTCTCTCTGGGTTTGCAGATATATGGGAGCGTCTACTGTCAACAAAGTTTTGTACTTTGATGTAGATATGGTGTCGAGAATGGAATCGAAGGTATGGTTGTTTGTGGGTTTTGTGAGTAAACCCAAATAGTTGTGAGATTGTTTGTATGGTATCTCGATGGGTTCTTCGGCCGTTTGAGCGACCTCTTTGGAAGGTGATGGTGATTTAGGTTTTGATTTTGCTTTTGACTTTGATTTTGTCATTTTTGCGGAGAAGAACGAAGAAGAATTATGGAGATTTTGAGAAAAAGGGTTGGAAACTGCTATGAGAAGAGAATTTTGGAATTCAATTCGACAGTGTAAAACCCTGTTTGGGGTTTAGGGCAGGGTTTTATTTAGGGAGAAAAAAAAATGATCGCTGATGTGGCAGCGGTTATTACGATCTGAAGGCTAAAAACTGACCACGTGTCAAAATACTGATGAAATGGATGAAGGGTGGAGAACAGTTGTTTTAAGATCCACTGACGTATCAAGCATCAATGGTTTCAACGGTAAAAATTGTGGACAGTGGATGATTTTTACTATCAGTGGATAGCATATCAGTGGATAAGACACTGATTTTGAACATCAGTGCTTGTCAAGATAATGAAGGATCAGTGGTTAACTTTCAGCAGTGGACAGTGCTTAGAGATCAGACGTTGGAACAAATCAGTGGTTAGGGTAAATGGTACAAATTTTAAGGACAAGTATTCCAGCAACAGTTTTGAGAATTTTCATTCAAGGTTTTGCCACAAGTCAATTTTGAAGGACAGTGGTTTAGTACCCCAGATGATGAAAACTTTTTCCTAAGGCAACTCATTTTCGTTTGATATTCAATTAAAACATGGGTACCCTAGTAATTCAGCCACATTTAGCAATCAACCTTTGATAAAAAATTTAGGAGCAAACCTGAGTATGACATGATCTTGACATATGTACCATTTCCTTTTGACCCATTGAAGGGGTAAGGTCCCAAAAACCTCATAAAAAGGACTTGAGACCATACCACAAATTAACCTTTCTAGCCTTTTGACCTTGCGCGGCCGCGCACTGGTCCTTATAAAGGAATAAAGAAATCAGTAACTTGCAGTCGCGCGCCCAAAGGATAACATAAATCCTTGCGCCTTCTCCCCCTCAACAAAGGATCAAAAAAGCCTTTGTCCAATACTTCCGCCACAACACTCAGACTTGGATATTATTTTACCCAGACTTGGGGTTTATTCGCCTGTGTCCACATAGTAAGGTGTCACACTGGATTATGGCAGTAATCTTCTAGAAAGAAATACAATCGTGCACCACCCAGACGGTTATAACCGTCTGGACACGTGTCATCACCAGAAGCAATTCTGAAATCACAACAAAGGTATGCAATCGGGGAGTAATCTCCACTTAATCTTTTTCCACGTGGCAATCCCCTAGCCACAGATCAAACCACGATCCGTGTGCATTCACTTCGGATCGAGGTTAATTAACGTCAGATCAAAGAAATCAAACGGAAGAAAAATAACCGCTACGGCGTTAGGCATTTTCCGTTATCTTTTCAACAATAGGTTTTCCCTCCCAAAACTCCCGGTTATAAATAAGAGAACTGTTCAGGTATAAACGCAGACTACTCTCACTCTTCAAATACTTATCTTCTCCGATTCCAATACTTATTCTCACGCCGGAGTCGGGTCAAGGAGAGAACCTTCTTCTCCCCTTGGCGAGGCTAACGGTGTTCTTTTTTGCAGAGCTACCGGAGAAGTTAATCCATTACGACTGAATCAACCGAGAGAGAGCTAACCCTTTATGCGGATTCAAACCCCCTAACTATCTCGGTTCCGACCATTTAGTTAGTGTTTCTTCATTGGCGCCCACCGTTTTCTCAGTTTTTCTAGTTTCTACCTCGTTTCGATTCAGTTCATTCTATTTTCTGTCTTTACACATGGCAGAAAATTCGTCATCTCACCGACAACCTGGTCCTCGACCAAACGTCGGGAACAATTTACCGATAGAAGGGATCGTGGAGGAAGCCTCGGACGATAATGAGGTCCAATCCAATCGAGCAAATGATCCTGTAACCCCAGGAATGTTACCAGCAAATCTTGCACAATCAATTTTACCACCAGGGGAAACCCCGATATCATGGTATGTCCGGTCTCAAGGAGCATTAAACGCAGTATACTCACAGTTATGTGCTCAAACTGCTCCTGTAACCCAATCCCGGAGGCCGGGATCAAGAGCTCATGCCTCTCAGCGAGAAGAATCAACTTATGATGATACAAGCAGTTACCGAAGACAACATCATGATGAATTTCGTCCTCGTCAACGACAATCGGTGCACGACAGGTTGGGTTCCCAACGGGATACTCACACCGATGAATCCGATCGAACATACCGTTTGAGTGAAAACACCAGCGTCTTCAACAGACTACAGCCTAACTATAACAAATGCAGGCCTCGAGCGGTTTACAACCCCGAGGCCGAGCATAACTATGATTTAGTTTATCGCCCGGACGAAGCAGCAGAAAACTCGAAGTTTATATTAGAAATAGCTTTGGCTCCGTTGGAACGGGCCAAGTTACCATCTAATGTTGGAAAATTCAATGGGTTAACCGACCCTGATGATCATTTAAGGGTATTCACCAGTGCAGGGTTGGTCGGTGGTTGGACCCTTCCGCTGTGGTGTCACTTATTTGTACAAACACTAACTGGCCCAGCGCGAATCTGGTTTGACAACCTACCAACGGGGCAGATCGAATCGTGGAAGGATCTCCGAAGAAATTTTTTAACACACTTCAGCCAACAAAGGCGGTCAAAACGTGATACATCCGACGTTATGAATATCTGGCGTCGCGATGATGAGAATCTGGAAGATTTTATTACCAGATATAATAAAGAAGTGTTAGAAATTGGAGGTTTTAGCGAACAACTAATCCGTGCTCAGTTTAAGTACGCGGTTAGGTGTGACGACATGGTCAAGGTGTTATCGGGAACAGAGGGCCTCCCCACGAGTTGGGAAAAGATAATGGCGGCAGCCAAGGTTTATGTGCAGACCGAGAAAAACCTCACTACAAACCGGCCACCACCACCACACAGCAGGCCGGCAGACTTAAGCGCAAACGGAAAGTACAAAAAATCATGGCGCGAAGCATCCGGAAGTCGATCTGCGGAAGATACCCGCACAACTAACAAGTTCTCGGCGCAAAAAGAAAACAGACACGAAAATAGGGAGAGACAGTGGACTCCCCTAACGAAAACTCCAGCAGAGGTACTAAGTACCGAGGATCACCAATTCAAACCCCCGATTCCAATGAAGAGTAAACGTGGTCAAGACCCGACGCAGTTCTGCGAATATCATAAGGATAACGGGCACACCACGAACAACTGTATATCTCTGCGCATGGAAATCGAAAAGGCTCTCAAAAATGGAGAACTTACGCATCTGCTCCAGAATATGCGCAAGGAGATTAAACAGATTACTCGGGGAGAAGAAAGCTCAAACAAACGGGCTAAGACTTAAAGAACTCCGTATGTTTTCCGCAAAAAAGACGCGACTTATTAAAAGCGGCGGAATTATCAGGGAGTAAGTTAAGTTCCATTTAATTATTCAAAAAAACTTTGTAACGCCTCTGAGCATTATCCATGAATAAAATTACAAAGTTTCTATTATTTTTGTGTTTACAAAATGCATGCAATTCCTTTTTAGTAAGCGCAAAAACATTATGGTAGTATAACACAAAGCTCCATGCGCGGTCAGTGATCACGTCACACACGACCATAAACTCATACATGAGCTTCATACCAACTTTATTCGCCTTACTCAAAACAAAAGTAATTGTACTCATGCAGAATATTGTAAAGACATATTAACAAAATAAATAGAAACATACTATGTTTGGCGTACAAATACGTCTTGAAAGGTTTAAGCCACAGCAGTGTTTAAAACCCATGCGCAACAGCGCACCATCAAAACAAGGATCAACATCCTACATAGAAAAAGTTGTTCAAATACAATTTCACCCCTACTTTAAATCTTCTCCCTCATCCGGAAAGATTTCCTTAAGTTGTGCAACGTGATCATCCGATTGCAGCGCCACATTTATCAACTCCATCACTGGCAGTTGCAAATTATTAAACTCTGCCTTCATAGCAGCAAGCGCACTGGAAGTATTAACACCAAAGGTAGCAGATTTGCTATCATCCCAGTTAACCTTTAAAGCGCTATTCACATGTTGAGAACATTCCGCATACCCTTGCGCATAACCATCTCGTCGCGCAGCAACCATCAAATTCGCAACAGTTTTATCCAGTTCTTCAGAGTTTAATACAGATTCAGCAACCTATAATATCAGATAAAGATGAGATCGAAGCAAGGAAAGCGCATACATGAACTAAAAGAAGAAAGGAACTTACACATGCAATCCCGCGGTCCTTCAACCAGGCCATATCATTCTTCAAGGGTTCAAGCTCGCTTTCCGCTGAAACCCGCGCCATTTCTGAATTCTCCAGTTTCTCTTCAACTTCAGTTAAACGGCGGGAGGCTTCAGTATTCTCGGAACGCGTAAGCTCCAGATCCTTCTTCAATTGTTCCTGGTCAGAAACCAAAGCGGTAAGTTCCTCTAATTCTTTATCTCTAACGGCAAGAGTGGCTAAAGCTTGTACCTCCCGTTGCTCACTTCGCTCCCTATGAGAGCGCGCTTCCTCCAACAAAGCTTCCATGTCAGCTTTTTCTTTCTTCAATCTTTCCACCTCCGCATCTTGATTCTTCAGATTTTCAACCTCAGCCTTGAGGTTATTTATGATGTTACGAAGGCTTGCCTTCTCGGCATTATCCTTCTCACAAATTTTCCTCCAATTCTTGCGCTCCTCAGACAAAAGCGCAGCTTCAGCTTCAGCTTTTCTTTTCCAACCGGAAACTGACCATTCCTCAGTCTTGCGCTCCGCTTCAAATTTCGCTTGTTCAGTCTCTAATTTAGCCTTTAACTGAGCCACAAGTTTTTCATCTTTTGCAAACTTCCTTTGTGGTGCAACAAAGGATACTCGCTCTTTATGCATGCTATACCATTCACGCACTATACGATGAGTGGTAGAAACATGAGAAGCAGTTTCTGCAAGATAAGACTGATAGGTCTGTTCGAAAGGATGATTCTCTTGAAATTTAATCTCGCCAGGCGGAAGTATCCCCTGCAACCAGTCTCGACATATCCGCCAGTCCGAGAAAGTATCTCCTTTCTTCACATTCCAGACAGGAATATGAGGATCAGCAGCATCTTTCTCCGCATACATCCGGTAGTAATATTCTCCTAAAGTTTCTTCCGGACGAATTGGAGATTGTTTCTCAACCCCAGCAGAAGAACCTGCCTCCTCAGTAGCGGCCTTTTTAGCATGCTCAGGAACAGTTTCAGAAGATCTAGGAGGAGAAGATTGGATTGTCTCAGCAGTTTCCTTTTCCGGCATCGGTTGATTATCATCATTTATCACACTTGGCTCAACAATCTTTTCAGCTTCTATGTTAATACCAACAGGCTCCTTAGCCTCAACAGTTTTCTCAACATCTTCCCCAGCTACCTCTGAAGGTTCCAACGGAGGGGTAACAGTAGCGCGCGGTGGGGAAGGGGGAAGTTCTTTATCAGCCACAGTTGGTATGTCCACAGAGACAGGAACTTCTGAAGAAACAAGAGTCTATAAAAATCCTATCCGATCAAAGAAAACAAAGAAAATCAATACATACCAGGAATGGATTCTGAAACAAAAGCATCTAGGTTTCCTTTCCTAGTAATTTTCTTCCTCTGCACTTTCTTGGGAGGTTGACCCTCCGCATCAGCATCAGCTGGCTTCCTTTTACCGCCCTTCCTACGAACCAAACGCTCGGGACTAGAATCCAGATCGATAGGCTCATTTGGATTGGAAGGAGGAATATCGGCAGAATCCTTCGGTTCTGGTTTCGGTTCCCGCATAGTCACTACAGGAGTAAGACCCTCCAATGAGTCAGAAACCACCACATAGTCACACCTGGAAACAGAAGAGCAGCGCGTACCTTTCTTCTCTCTAGCATTTTTTGCTTTCAAAGGTTGCGCTTTAACAGTTTCACTCCTCTTCGGCGCAGAAGTGGACATAGTTGCGGGTTTTTTCTTCTCTGGGCCTATGCCCAGATTCAACAACTCACCTACAAACAAGCGCAAGATAGAGAAATTTACTCAAAGCAAGAAAGAAAAGAAAAACAGATATAAACTCACCAGCACCAGTTGCCGGTTGAACAGATAAGTCTGTGTCCTGCGGAAGCACAAAATTCTTCACAATGCGGTGATACCAGAGCTCATCCTCAGGTTTCTTTTTGATGGTCCCCATTCTTCCGCCTTCCCTCTTAAAAGCAACAACATATAGAGAAACGACTGCATTGAAGGGGAAGTAGGTCAAAAAAAAAAAAAAAAAAACAACAACAAAGAGAGGAACAGTGACAAAACCCCAATACTTACTATGGCCATCCTCAGTGTACACAGGTTTATCATCTCGTTCCACTTTCCAGTTCAAACTCATGCCAGCTCCGACTAGGGCTTTCTCCGGCAAAGCAATATTGGGAACATCCTTCAGATCTTGATACCAGTTCTCATCAACAGGGGTCTGAATAGATTCAATCGGAACATCGTCTTTCCCTCTTAGCTTCATCTTCATCGGAATCACTCCAGCTTTAATGAAGAAAAATTTCTGTTTCCAATCATGAAATGATTTTGGGGGCTGATGAAGAATTTTCTTTGCGGAAGCCCTCTGAACAAATGAGTAAAACCCTTGAGTACAGTGCATCTGATGAAAAACCCTAAATCGGGGAATGGTTGGCTCCACATGCATCGTCCGACATACAAATTCAAAATGACGAACCCTAACCATACCAATAAGATGAAGTTGGGAGATATGCAGATTGTAGAATCCAAGAATTTCAAGGAAAAATTTCGTAACAGGCAATCGAAAGTTACCATCGCAGAAAAAATCCCAAAAAAGGGTAATATACCCTGCCGGAGCATTCGCTGCCGTTTGCCCTTCTTCAGGATATAAGGCACCCCAGTTCTCCGGGAATTTAAGATTCTGGATTAAACCCTCAAAAGACGCCCTGGGCCACTTCAACGGAGGAAGCTCAGTCGACATCTCTTCAACAAGATCCTCTTGATGTTCTCCGGTTGACATAAGCAGGGGAATGACGGAAAATATTTCTTCAGGACAAGAAAAGGGGAAAAGTTTTCAAACAAAATAATGATTACACAGAAGGGGTTACCCAAACGATTATATACCCATCGCAATAAATACGCATTGGTAACCGTCGCAGTACTGTTCCGGATATCACGATTACCCAAGCAACAGAAAAAGCAGATGTCAGAACATACACGCGTTTACACGCGCGAGTGTAAGACACGAATGGTAAAAAAACAACTGACAATGACAGGGTGTCAAAATCAATTTACTGATATAATATCAAATCAAAGATTTTTTACAAAAAATCTTTACAAACTCAGTAAATTCAAATCAGATTTCTTTTCGCGCCCAAAACACATTTCCCTCTCCTAAGTCCAGTGCTCCACTTACTTGCATAAGTACAACACTAGACTGGGGGGACTTGAAGGGGTAAGGTCCCAAAAACCTCATAAAAAGGACTTGAGACCATACCACAAATTAACCTTTCTAGCCTTTTGACCTTGCGCGGCCGCGCACTGGTCCTTCTAAAGGAATAAAGAAATCAGTAACTTGCAGTCGCGCGCCCAAAGGATAACATAAATCCTTGCGCCTTCTCCCCCTCAACAAAGGATCAAAAAAGCCTTTGTCCAATACTTCCGCCACAACACTCAGACTTGGATATTATTTTACCCAGACTTGGGGTTTATTCGCCTGTGTCCACATAGTAAGGTGTCACACTGGATTATGGCAGTAATCTTCTAGAAAGAAATACAATCGTGCACCACCCAGACGGTTATAACCGTCTGGACACGTGTCATCACCAGAAGCAATTCTGAAATCACAACAAAGGCATGCAATCGGGGAGTAATCTCCACTTAATCTTTTTCCACGTGGCAATCCCCTAGCCACAGATCAAACCACGATCCGTGTGCATTCACTTCAGATCGAGGTTAATTAACGTCAGATCAAAGAAATCAAACGGAAGAAAAATAACCGCTACGGCGTTAGGCATTTTCCGTTATCTTTTCAACAATAGGTTTTCCCTCCCAAAACTCCCGGTTATAAATAAGAGAACTGTTCAGGTATAAACGCAGACTACTCTCACTCTTCAAATACTTATCTTCTCCGATTCCAATACTTATTCTCACGCCGGAGTCGGGTCAAGGAGAGAACCTTCTTCTCCCCTTGGCGAGGCTAACGGTGTTCTTTTTTGCAGAGCTACCGGAGAAGTTAATCCATTACGACTGAATCAACCGAGAGAGAGCTAACCCTTTATGCGGATTCAAACCCCCTAACTATCTCGGTTCCGACCATTTAGTTAGTGTTTCTTCACCCATATAAGAGAATAATAATACCAGCAAAAATAAGGTATTATATCCTGACAGGAACTGAAACCATTGCCAACAAAAACAAGCAACAGTTCCAAATATATTATTCCAAAAAAAATGAACAATATATCCTGATTATTCGAGAAAATCCTTTTAAGAAAAAAATGTTAAGGATTTTCTGAGAACAGCATCAAAAAGGATCTGGTATATTTTCAAAAGAAAACATAATCATATCATTCTCAAGTTATTTAAAATGGTTAGTGGTTTGAAATATTGAATACATTTAGACCACTGTTAAGGACCATTTGATTGTCAGTTGATTGCAAACATGGTTCTCTTTGAAGTTCATTCACTGGAATCAAAACCTTTTCCTGAATCAGGTGAATGCACATAGTTGCTTAATGACCATTTTTACCCTAAACTTTGACTCATAAGTGTTTTATGTTTATACTCTTTTCTTTTGACATCAAAAATTTTGAGATAAACACACTTCTGAGTTTTTGTGAATTATCTTCTTCCCTTTTTACCCTTCCCTAATCATAAGTATTTAAATACTTACTAAGGGGTATTTATTGTAGGGGTACTTGTTCCAGAATCATTTTGTAGTAATGTTTTGAGAGATTTGGTCATTTCTGCACATGCTTATGCCAACCTTCTCATTACCTATGATCCGGACATTTTTGACTCCTGATTTTCTTAATGTATTTTAACATGGTCGATTTTGTCCTTCTGAAGAACTCAACCTGTTTTCAACACACAAGGTCTGAATGACTAAAGTTTTGCTTTCCCTCTTTTTATGTTAGCAAAACACTAATGTTTTTATGAACAACGGTTTTGTTAATCTGAGGTTCATACTTTAGTATTTATGAAAACATCACAAATTACACATCAACTTTTGAAATCAATTTTAAAAACATGAAATAATCCCATAGTTTATCAAATATGTTTTCAGATCTGAAAACTATGAGTGACTTGTGCATGAAATCACTTGTTGTGTGAAATTTGTGTGTCATATGACATCTTGGTTGATTTACAGAGTTTTTGATTAACCACTTTGAACATGATTTACTTGATACTCTGTTTTTCAACTAAATACAACCAACCTTAGTATCAATGAATTTTGAGCCGAACTGTTATGTCAATTTGACTGTTAAATCGAAATTGACTGTCCAAGCTCTGATACCAATTGTTAGGATCGGAGGCTCACATGATTGTGCTAGTTTGTGTAAATTGTATAATCAATAGAGATGAACAGAGATTAAGTGCAGCGGAAATGATCACAAACTTTGTTGACACAATCAATGGAGAAAATAGTTTGATAGCATTAGCTTCTCATAGAGTCAAATGATTACAAATCAAAGCAAAAGATTACAGACATGCTTACAAACTAATCTCCCCCTCAGCCTGATGCCCCAAGGTTGGTTGCACACAAGATGAAAGGATTAGACATGAGGAGAAGAATCCACTCAGTCAATCAAATGTAACAGTACAGGGTACTGTTACATTTATAGGCAAACCAAACCACTGAGGTATCTCAGCTGACGTCACCATGAAAGCGACGTCTAACAGCCTAACAACCTGTATCTACTGTCCTTTTACAAATACTGCTATACCTAACCACTGACTATACATAAAACAGATAATTCACAAAACAGCTGCTCTCTCTTTACATCAGTACTTTCCTCAAGGTTGATCAGTCCTTGATTGGGCAGAGCTTTGTTATCAGCAGTTTGTACCAGCAGTGCTTAGTGTCCAGCAGTCTTCTAAGCTTCATCAGTAGTTATGCAGAACAGCAGCAGTTGTATCCAGTCAGTGGATGCAAGACCATCAGTTGTTATAAATCACTTTCAAGGGGGAAGCTTAATGTAAGCCGCTGCTTATTGTGGATCCACTGTTGTGACCAGGTTTTGGCTTTACATTATCTGTTCCTCTGGTAGGGTTCAATCCCAACAGTTAGCCTACTGATTAGCCTTGTAACCTAATTTAAATAACAATGCACACGAACTAGGTCGGTAACTAATACAGCCTTTACGATAACTCACGAGATTAAAAACCCTCACAACGAATGACAAAGTGCAACACCTAAACATCCATCGAACGATGAATGACAAGGTATAGCCCTAATGTGTGCAACACTTAAACATCCATCGGATAGTTTTCAATCGATCGGACATTGAATCATAGCAGCGATCGAGCTAATACCCTGTATCGTAGCAGCGCCTCCCTAATGAAATTTATGATTTTGAGCAGTGTATCTTCGTTTTTGTGAAAAGATTTCGACACCACTGAACTGCTCGTAGCCAAACCTATTTATAGCTGAAAAATGGGGTTTACGCGGCCCGCGTAAGCCCTCTCTTGATCTTACGCGGCCCGCGAGGGCCAGCTAGTCATAGACTAGGGCTAGCGTGTCATTGGTAGGCATGCCACGTGTGTGACACATGGTCCGGGAACGCTTATCCGGTCAACAGAGCTTTGACGCGGCCCGCGTAAGCTTCTCTTATGGCTTACGCGGCCCGCCTGAAACCCAAAAACCTTGAATTCTAAGTTTTTCATGCACGTTAGGGTTTCAGGGGTCCGGGTTTTCCCTTATGGGTCATTTTGGGACATTTTTGAAGGTCCTTACATCCTCCCCACCTTATTTAGAATCTCGTCCTCGAGATTTATTGGAATACGTGAGGGTACTTTCGCTTCATCTCCGATTCCAGCTCCCAGGTGTATTTGGGTCCTCTTTTCGACTCCCACTTGACTTTGACTAGTACTAGTCTTTTGTGTTTAAGAAACTTGATCTTTTTGTCTTCTATTTGAAGCGGTTTCTCTACGAACTTCAACTTTTCATTTACCTCTATGTCTTGAAGAGGTACTACCAAGGATTCGTCAGATAAACACTTCTTGAGGTTGGATACATGAAATACGTCATGTACTCCAGCTAACTCTCCTGGTAGTTGTAAGCGATAGGCGACTGGCCCTATTCGTTGTATTACTGGGAATGGTCCTACGTACCTCGGACTTAGCTTTCCTTTCTTACCGAACCAAACTACTCCTTTCCAAGGAGAAACTTTCAAGAGTACCTTGTCTCCGACTTGAAATTCTAATGGCTTACGTCGATTGTCGGTATAACTCTTTTGGCGATCTCGAGCCGTCTTTAGTCTTTCCTTGATTTGAGTGATCTTGTCGGTGGTCTCTTGCACAATTTCAGGACCTGATAGTTGACTTTCTCCTATCTCTGCCCAACAGACTGGAGTTCTGCATTTTCATCTGTTAGTGCATACGTTTGCTGACTTCGTCTTGTGTCAAGTCTTGCATTTTCAGGGCACGAAGATCAAGAAATCAAGTCATAAAGTTGATTTCGCTTGAAGCATGTGATTCCGCCCGAGTGTGTTATTTCGCTTGGAATGACAATGTTATTTCGCTTGAATGTTAATTGTTGTTATTTCACTTGTATGAGGTTTCGCTTGAAGCTGTTTCAAGCGAAATCAGGAGTCTATAAATAGCACTTGAGCGAAATCATTTGTAATGTTCTTGTTTCTGACGACGAAGCTCTGTCGAAGTGTCTTCAGGATTGTAATTGCATCAGTATCAATATACAAGACATTTTAAGTGAAGATCTAGCTGAATTCAACTCATTATGTTTGTTTCCGCCTTTCATTTTGAGTAGAACACCTCTGAACGACTCATTTCGGGTCCAAACAACGATCCTACAAGTGGTATCAGAGCTCAGGAGGAGGAGTTCTGCAGATTTCAGCTCGATTTCATCTCTTTTTCTTACCTCTACATCTTCTTTTCTGAATTGAACATCTTTTAACGGTTAAAATGGCCTGAATTTTTCACAACATAATCGGAATCTTGTTTTAACAAACCCTTGAGAAAATCAGATAAAAATTCGGACTAAATTAGACAAAAATTGACCTAAGTTCTTATTCCGCTTGAACGTACAATCTGGTTTCGCTTGAAAATTGTGATAATCTCAAGCGAAATAAGTGATTTCCCTTGAAATTCAACTGATTTCGCTTGTGAAGATATTTCGCTTGAAATTTTTTATGATTTCGCTAGAAATTTTGATTTCGCTTGAAGTTGTGTGCAGGTTATTTCGCTTGAAGGGTTATCTCGGTTAAGATCTTATTTCGCTTGAAAGTACCAGTTTTGTGAAAAAGCTTACCAAATCATGAGTGAAGAATTTTACAACGCATTTGAAACATCTCCGATTACTCCAGCTACCATTTCTCAAAACATGAACTTGGAAAATGAAACTGGAACTACATAAAAACCCCCGAAGCTAATAGCATTGAAGAGTATTATGGTTGGAAAGATCGATTTGAGAATTGGGTTCAAGCAAACCATTTGAGATCTTGGGAGTGTATTTTGAAGAAGTATGTTCTACCACGTACTGATCTGCAAGTTGAGAAAGAAATTTCTGAATTCAATGACAAAGAACGAGACATGTATAGAGCTGAAAAGATGATGATTAGTCTACTTCAGCAAGCTATAAAAGAAGACATCTATGTATTACTTCAACATGACAAAACTTCAAAATCAATTTGGGATGCTCTTAAAATTAAATTTGAGGGAAGTGAGAAGATGATCAAAAGTAAAAAGGCATTGCTTAAGAAAGAATTTGATCTATTCACAAGTCTTCCAGGAGAAGATACAAAGAAATTGATCGAAAGATATTGTCACTTAGTTCGTTCCATGTCGTTGTTAAGCATAACCAAAGATCGTGAAGAATGGGTAGACAAATTGGCTGATGCTTTACCTCAGAAAGAGTGGGGTACATTCTTGATGATCTTAAAGAACACCGGAGTTTATGATGGGTTAACAATATCTCAGTTCATTGAGAAGATTGAAGGTTAAGATCTTGAACAGCAAAAGATTGCAAGGATGAATAATCCAAGTAATCAACAAGATGTGAAGATGTATTACAAAGGCAGTGTTCAAGAGATTGAAAGGAGTCCTAAAATCCAAACTGCTTTTAGTGCTGGAAATTCATCTGAAAGTGTTGAACAAAGTCCAAATAGCAGCAGTGGATTTTCTTCATATCTGAATGTTAATCCGAAGAGTTCAACTTCAAGTTTTCATTCTCAAAGCTCAAAAGTGGAAATGGTTGTGTGATACAGTGCAACATTGCATTGAATCTTCCAGATGGTCAAAGTTTTTCTGAAGAAATTGCAAAAGATCACATGGCGTTACTTGCAACTGTGCTATAATCCTATGAAGGTTTGGTTGCAGGGAGGATCGGAAATCCTATGCTGACTAAAGAGGATTACGATCAGATAGACGCTGAAGAAATGGAGCTCATGGATATTAAATGGTGTCGAGCAAGTGTCTTGAGGAGAGCAGAAAAGTTTAAAATGATTTTCTGGATGCACATGTGTCTACTTTGGGTTTTGATAAATCTAAAGTTACTTGTTTTCGATGCAGGGAGAAAGGTCATTTTAAAAGAGAATGCAAAAATCAAGAGGCTAGTGGAGCAAAGAATCCTTTTGGTAAAGATGATTATTATCGGAAATCCATATATCAACAAGTTGCTCATCAACCATATCAACAAAAGGAAACACAAACTGCTCATGGAAAGATGATCGAAGATGCAAATAAGAAAGCTTATTCTGGTATCATTGATCAAGATGATGAGAAAATGGCTCCAGGATTTAGTTGGAACAAGTATATTTCAACCGATAGTAAAGCATGTTTAATAAATCAAGATGATGAAAAATTACCTGAAGGGTTCAGCTGGGATCAGTTTGCGGATGAGAATGGGAATTTTAAAGCTTTCATTGTAAAGATAGTTAAAGAACCGAATTTGTTTACTGAATGGATGAAAGCGATTGGTGTTCATGAGAAGAATCAAGAAGAAGAATTTATTTCATCCGATGAAAGCTCAGAAGAAGCAATTGTTGTTGATCAAACATCATCTGATTCTGGTTCTTTAGATGATGGTTCTGAAAAGACATTAGATTTTGATCAAACACCTTCTGATTCTGATTCTTCAGATGATAGTTCTGAGAAGAAAATAGATTTTGATCAATCACCAACTGATGACAGTGGTGATGATGAGGAAGAAAGACATATTAATGTTGCAAAAACTCATCTATCTCCTGAAAGTTTTCAATTCTATTTTGCAGATCGGTTGGAGAAGCTAAAGGAGAGACGTGCTGCAAAAGAACAAAAGAAAATGAAGAGCGAAAGTGTTGATCAAATAGAAGAGACTGTTCAAAATGAAGAAGTTAAAGCTGAGAAGGTGAATGAAGATGAAAAAGTTGTTGAAGTGCAAGAGAAAGTCATCGAAGTTGAAAAGATTGTGGAAGTCATCAAGCCTTGCTCAAAGTGTTTGGAATCTTGCAAGCAGTGTGCAGAAAAAGATGAGAAATTGATTGAGTTTGAAAAGATGAAAGAAAAATTGTTGTTTAATTTAAATTATGTGAAAGAGTCATACAATGTACTAAACAAAACAGTAACTGGTCTTCAAAAGACAAATTCTGAAAGAGAAGATGCATTAACCATGATGAATGCTGTGATGATGACAAAGCAGAAGGCGATAAATCACTACATTGAGGAATGTGCCAAGTTGCAGCAGGAGTTGGAGACAGAAAAGATTGAAAATGAGAGAATTAGACGTTTATTGCAAAGTTATTCTAGTTCTGATTATCTCATTGATCGAATTTATCCAACTGTTGCAGGTTTTGAAGCATTTAAAGATGATAAGAAGCAAAAGAAGAAGGATACTGGTAAGAAACAGAGCGTTAGTTATAACAAGTGTCCGCCTCCGATTTGGGAAGGGTATTCGCCTAGAAAACCGAATGAGGAGCAAGTCGAAAAAGTGATCAATATAAAGTTAAAGTCCGATATAACCGATGAATTACCAGAAAACATTGACGTCGTTTTTACATCGTCTGACAATGATCATGACTCCGAGTTAATAAAAAAGGTGGTCGATCAGGTGTTGGATACAGATGAGGAGTCGGAGTTAAAGTCTAAGTCAAAGTCAGAGTCTGGGTGTTCAAGTTCGTCCGTAAAAAGTCCGAGTTCGTCGGTCAACAGTTCAAAGTCGTCGGTTAAACGGGTTTACATTAAAGAATTCATGTTATCAAAATCTAATTTGAATGACGAAGCAATCAAAGTGGCATATACATTGATTGATTCAGACAAATTATATTCTGATGAGGAATTTCCAATAAGAAATGTTAATTTTGAAAAGATCTAAAAGGTTTTCAAAATGACAGAAATTAATATTTCTGAAATAAAAGATTTAAATCTTACTAAAAAACCTAAAAAATACACTTCAAGAGTTCAACAACGTTTAAACAAGAGAAAAGGTTACGGTTCTGGTTCTGGTTTTCAAAAGAAACCAAACCATAACGGTAATTTCAAAAAGAAAGGTTTAGGGTTTATTCTACCAGAAAATTATAAAAATGAAAAATATGTCCGAGATTTGAAATCAAAAATAACATTTATTTCAGGAACAAGCTCAGAAGAAGAAGCAAAAAGCCCATTCTGGAAACAATCAAACAGAGAATTCCTTGCCAAGAAGCAAGAGAATGTGAAGAATGGAGCTAATCAAAGAAAGGAGACAAGAACCTGTCACAAGTGCAATAAAGCTGGTCACATTGCATGGAACTGTTCTCAAGCTACAAAGACAAAACAGGAAGTCTCTAAGAAACTTAAAGGAAAAGTTGTTGAGAAAAATGAGCCACCAACTGAAAAATTTAAAATTTTTGAAAATTCAACATATGAAGTTGGTGAATGCTTAAAAACTCATTTTTATAAAAGGAGAGCTAAGGACAACCAAGTGTGGGTTGTTAAGAAGGTTCATGGCGATGAATCTGATTCCACAAAGTCAGACGAGCCACAAGTTGAGTTAAAAGATGAAAACTCAGTACCTCCAATGGATGATGTTCACTTTCCACCATTGAGGGCTGAGAATTTTAAATAAAAAATTGGAAAAGTTGAGATCTTAAATCAGTTTTATTCTGAAAAGAAAGAATTTGATGTTGAGAAAGCTTTTAATGGAAACATTAAAAAGATTTTTGGAAAAATGGTTGAGGGTAAAGTGCAAGGGGTAAAAGAATTTTATGAAACGAAGAAAGCAACTTATTATCCAAGTGCAGGTGAGGAAGAAACATCCAAGTTTGGTGAAGCTTGGATGTCTGTTTTTCCTAAGTGATAATTATGACTTACCGGAGCTCCCAGGTTGGTAAGCGTGGAGCAGGAATCGGCATCATTCTTGAAAGGTTATCATTCTTGAAAGGTTTGGTTGGTTAATTTTCAGGTGATATTTATATATTGTTATTTGTTGATTTACAAGTGGTTATGGTTGACAAGTGAATCTGCTAGTGATTGAGAAGGTTTTCACTGACAAGTGGTAAATCAAGGACATTAAGTTGTACTTGCATTTTCCTACAAGTGGTTGAAAAACTATATGATGAATCAAACCCCTAACCTACAATTGGTAAAATCAGTCAACAAAACTTATTTTCCGAAAAAACCATTTGATTAAAATAAACTTAAGTGTTTTGAGATCACAATGGGAAAATAGTTTGTTGTGAGAGAGAGTTCTGATTGTTTATGCCAAGTGGATGGCGATTTGAAGCAATTTGATATCAGTTGTCAATTTTCTTGTACAGTTTGTTTTCAATTTTCTTTAAATGTGTTTGTATTTTAGGGGGAGTAAGAAATTCTGAAAATCCAAAAACATTTGAAAATCTGAAAAAGTCAAAAACATGATAAAATGCAAAAATGAGTTTTTGTGTCAAAGAAGAGGAAATGATAGTACATCAGTGGACTATCACAACATGCTAAAGAATTGGAAAGTTAAAATGTGATAAACGGTCTCACTGATGATGTGTCAGTAGGTTTTTGCACATTCAGTAGATTGTGACGAGATATAAACCTAAATTCAAACTTGCTTATATCGTGGGGAACATCTCTCGGATATATGGGTAACCCCCGAAATCTTGTTTGAAAGGTCCCTCTTTCTGAGATACTAGGTCTTTATGCTCAGTGATGTCTGGGGTATTATCCCGGGACTTCTGATAATGCGAAAGCAATGGCCTAGTCCCCGGAGAATACTTTATGCTTGCTTGAAATATAGTCTCCCCTCAGCATAAAAATGATAAAACATTGCAAAATGCAAATCATGTGCTGTTGTAAAAAAAAAGATCCTCTAAAGGGGACACACCAAAAGTCGAAGCCGTCATCTCTCTGCTGAACGGAAGTTCTGACCTGAGCTCTCACGGTTTTTCGCAATTAACCCATTACAGATATCATCTGTGGTATACTCACCTGTAAGACTGAATATTGGGATCTGGATATGGGAGTATATTCTGAGGCGGGACACACGAATAAGTTTAAGTGCTTAAGACACTAAATCCATATCTCGAAACAATTGAACTTTGTGTGAGAATTTAAGTGGATCAGTATAACTGACAATCTAAGTGAATCGTTTAGAACTTAAAATGTTTAAATCTTAACAGTGTTGGTGATTGGTCACATAAACTGATATGATCCTCTTACACAAACTCACAAAAATATTGTTTGTAAATATTTCTTTATTGCATTTCATTCTTTTTAAAAAAATTCAAAAAGATTTTAGTGTGATTTAGCATAAACTTTTGAAAAATTCAAAAAGATTTTCGACAACTGATGTTGGAGAGCTGATTTTCAAAGTTCTAAGTGCTAAACATGATGAGCATGTGGTGAAAAAGAGTTTGTGTTTAAATGGAAAAGATTTTGAAGAATTGTTTACAAGTGGTTCATCAGAAATTTTCATTGATAAATCATTATGTTTTAATTTGAGGAGGAGTCTGGATAGATAAAGTTGTAACTTGTTAAATTTGTGAAATTTATTTCTGGGTTAAGAATGTGCAGGTTTAGTCAGGTTTCGATTCTGAATCTGAAGATCGTGATAGAAAGCCAGGTTCTGATACCTATGAACTATGTGATTTCAACAAGCCAGACTGCGATCCCAGCATATCGAAAGGGGGAGTCTGAAGACATCAGAGTAAAGTTTGTTCAAGGAGAGTCTGTTAATGCTGAAGAGAAGAAAGAGATAAAGTTTGAGGATGCTTACACGTTCAGATTGATAAAGACTGAAGACGTTAAAGACTCGACACTTAAGACTCGTCAACATCCGAGGGGGAGTCTGTTAGTGCATACGTCTGCAGACTTCGTCTTGTGTCAAGTCTTGCATTTTCAGGGCACGAAGATCAAGAAATCAAGTCATAAAGTTGATTTCGCTTGAAGCATGTGATTCCGCTCGAGTGTGTTATTTCGCTTGGAATGACAATGTTATTTCGCTTGAATGTTAATTGTTGTTATTTCGCTTGTATGAGGTTTCGCTTGAAGCTGTTTCAAGCGAAATCAGGAGTCTATAAATAGCACTTGAGCGAAATCATTTGTAATGTTCTTGTTTCCGACGGCGAAGCTCTGTCGAAGTGTCTTCAGGATTGTAATTGCATTAGTATCAATATACAAGACATTTTAAGTGAAGATCTAGTTGAATTCAACTCATTATGTTCGTTTTTTCCTTTCATTTTGAGTAGAACACCTCTGAACGACTCATTTCGGGTCCAAACAACGATCCTACATCATCCATATAGTGCTTCGAATGGGGCTGCTTCTATTCTTGCATGATAACTATTATTATAGGAGAATTTGATTAAAGGTAGGTGGTCATCCCAGTTTCCACCAAAATCTATCACACATGCCCTAAGCATGTCTTCCAAGGTTTGGATTGTCCTTTTACTTTGTCCGTCTGTTTGAGGATGGTATGCAATGCTTAAATTTAGTCGGGTTCCCATTGCTTCCTGGAAGCTTGTCCAGAAATGGGAAGTGAAACGACTATCTCTATCCGATACAATGGAGTGTGGAACTCCATGCAAGGATACTACTTCGTCTACATACAATTTTGCTAACCTTTCCATGCTAAAGGTTTCTTTCATGGGTAGAAAATGAGCTGATTTGGTTAATCGATCCACAATTACCCAAATTGCGTCATTACCTTTTCTGGTTTTGGGCAACTTGGTAACAAAGTCCATGGTTATAAGTTCCCATTTCCATACCGGCATTTCTAATTGTTGTAGTAGACCTGAAGGTTTCTGGTGTTCTGCCTTAACTTGTGAACAAGTAAGACACTTAGAAACATACCTAGCTATGTCCTTTTTCATTCCTATCCACCAGAAATTATTCCTTAAATCTTGGTACATCTTATTGTTACCAAGATGCATGGTATACCTAGATTTATGGGCTTCTTCTAAAATCTTATTTCTTAATTCTCGTTGCTTAGGTACCCAAATCCTTCTTTTGTGGAATCTCTAAATTCCATCACTTCCTTGTTCTAATTCCTTTATTCGTCCTTTCATTCCTTCAGCATCATCCTTGATTGTTGTTTTCTGAATATTTTTCAGTTATTCCATTAAATCTAACTGTAGATTTAATCTAAGAGCACGAACTCGTCGTTGTTTCTCATGATACTTACGACTTAAGGCATCAACAACTATGTTTGCTTTTCCTTCGTGATATTGAATATCACAGTCGTAGTCACTTAGAATCTCCATCCATCTTCTCTGCCTCATATTCAATTCTTTTTGCCCGAATATGTATCTTAAGCTCTTATGATCTGTATAGACAGTAAACTTACTTCCATACAAATAGTGTCTCCAAATCTTAAGGGCAAAAATTATGGCTCCTAATTCTAAGTCATGAGTCGTATAGTTTTCCTCGTGCTTCTTCAATTGTCTTGAGGCATACGCAATTACCTTTTTGCGTTGCATTAGCACACATCCTAATCCTAGCTTAGAAGCATCACAATAAACTTCAAAATCTTCCGTTCCTTCTGGTAAGGCAAGAATTGGAGCGTTTGTTAGCTTTTGCTTCAAAATCCTAAAGGCCTCTTCTTGCCTAGGTCCCCATTCAAACTTAACGGCTTTACATGTTAGCTTAGTTAATGGCACAGCTAGTTTGGAAAAAACCTTAATGAATCGTCTATAATAACAAGCTAACCCTAGAAAACTTCTAATTTCCATAGCTGTTTGTGGGACTTTCCATTTGGTGATTGCTTCTATTTTGGAGGGATCTACGTGAATACCTTCGTGATTTACCAGGTGTCCTAAAAATTGTACCTCCTGTAACCAAAATTCACACTTCGAGAATTTGGCATAAAGCTTCTCCTTTCTTAACAAAGTTAAGAGTGCATGTAGGTGCTGACAGTGTTCATCCTGGCTTTTGGAATAAATAAGTATATCGTCGATGAAGACAATTACAAATTTATCCAAATACGGTTTACAGATTCTATTCATCATGTCCATAAATGTTGCGGGAGTATTTGTTAACCCAAAGGGCATGACTGTAAACTCGTAATGACCATACCTAGTTCTGAAAGCAGTTTTAGGTATGTCTTCTTCTTGTACTTTCAACTGATGATATCCGGAGCGTAAATCTATCTTAGAAAAGTATCTAGGTCCTTGAAGTTGATCAAAAAGATCATCAATTCTAGGCAATGGGTATCGGTTTTTAATTGTAACCTTATTCAATTCCCTATAATCAATACACATTCTCATCGACCCATCTTTCTTTTTCACAAACAACACTGGAGCTCCCCAAGGGGATGAACTAGGTTATATGAGTCATTTGCTTAATAATTCATCTAATTGCTTTTTCAATTCTAGCATTTCGGTTGGTGCTAACCGATAAGGTGCCTTGGTTATCGGTGTAGTTCCAGGAATTAGATGAATTCTAAATTCAACTTCCCTGTTGGGTGGTAATCCTGGTAGTTCTTCTGGGAATACATCTGGGTATTCTGCTACTACAGGAATTTCTTTAAGTTCCTTACCTTTCGTGTTAATGATTACCGAAATCATATACACGACTTCTTGTTTTCTTGAATAACTGGCCAACTTCATTACTGAAATGAATTTCAGTGGCTTTCGTGGCTTTTCACCTGTAATCACTACTAATTCTCATGTGGGTGTATGAATTTCTATGGAATTTTTATCACGGAGAATTCGAGCATGGTTGGTTACTAACCAATCCATTCCTAACACAATATCGAATCCGGCTAAATTCATAGGTAACAGGTTTGCAGAGAATTTATGGCCTAAGAGTTCTATCTTTCCTTCTCGCAAAACTTTATCTATGTTAACAGAATTCCCCTCTGTTGTTTCGACTGTAAAAATCTGCCTAAGGTTGGTTAAGGGTAAGTTAAGTGCTTGGCAGAATGAAGTATTTATAAAACTTTGGTTTGCTCCAGAGTCAAATAATACTTTTGCATAAACGTTGTGAACTAGGAACGTACCAATTATCACGTTAGGAAGTAGTTCTGCTTCCTGAGTAGTCAACTGGAAAGCTCTTACGTTTTTCTTGGTAGTTCCTTCTGCAAGTTTGGCTTTGTTATCAGCTGGTTTGACCAATTTCGGGCAGTCTGTCCTAAAATGTCTAGCTTCTCCACAGTTGTAACAGATTGTGGATTTCTTCCTCCTGCAATCTTCTTCTTGATGCCCTGGAATTTTGTAGAAATTGCAATACCCCTTGCATCTACCAAAATGCTTCCTTTTACAGGCATTGCAAAATGGAACCATGGAATATTGCCCAGTTCCCTTTTTCTTGAAATTGCTACGGTTACCCACATGGAATCCCTGGGTAATCTTTTGGGCCACTTCTTTTTTTCTATTTTCTTCTCGCGTACTCACCAGTCCGTCGGTTAAAGTGTTGGCTAATTCCACTGCATCGTCCATTGTGCGAGGTTTCCCAGCTTTAACGATATCACGGATTTCGCCAATTAATCCCCAAATATAGCGGGAAATAAGTACCGGTTCTGGCGAAGCCAGGGTTGGTACAACTCTAGCGTATTCGAAAAATGTCGAAGTGTACCCTCGACAGTCTACATGCACCATCCGGTGGTTTAAGAATTTATTTGCCATTTGTTCCTTTTCATACTCAGGACAGAATTTTCTCTCCACTAGCCGCTTAAATTCTTCCCAACTTATGGCATAGGCTACATCGCTTCCTTTGGCTTGAAGTACCATATTCCACCATTCTAGCGCCCCTTCTTTAAAAAGATGCGA
Source organism: Helianthus tuberosus (assembly GCA_030545235.1). NCBI lineage: Eukaryota > Viridiplantae > Streptophyta > Magnoliopsida > Asterales > Asteraceae > Helianthus > Helianthus tuberosus. The sequence goes on along the minus strand of CM060429.1, from coordinate 79,919,149 downwards.
CGCGTACATTACCTTGTCTTCTCGGCACATTTACTTATTTTAATTACCACCTCGGTTTTCTCTAACCAACGCAGTGCAGCAGTTGCCCCTTCGTTGCCTGCAAATTCAACCAGTTTACAGGCAAGAAACTCCTTGTAAGTGCAACCAGGCGTTGCAGCTTTCATTTTCTTAAGGAGTGGGGCTTGCATCCCATCGTTGCCGTTATTAGTATGGTTGCCGCCTCCGTTTACACTATTAATAAAGTTGTCGCCGTGTGTACGTTTTCTAGGAATAATTTGTTGAGGTTCAACTGGAATTCGGGCAGCAGCAAGGATTACTGGAATAGCATTAGCTATTCCCTGAGCAACGATATTCTCGATATCTTGCCTATTCAGAAATTGGTCTTCATGGTTTTGTTCAGATTGATTAACTTCATTAACGGGTTCATTACCAGCATGTTCCATCTGGTAATTAATATATATAAGTGATTAGTACAAAGTAATTAACAACCAAACATAACAAAACAGTTGCACATAATCACGTCAACAAGTATAGCCAAAATTGTCGATTTTTCGACGTTCGTTATTTTATATATTATTATATGTGTCCGTACACACACGTTATCTTACAAAAGTTTTATTTTTAGGTTATTTCACATAATTATATTTTTATGATTATATTATTATTAAACAAACACACCACACAACCAAACACGATCCCTGATAACTGGTACTTCAGAAACGACGTTCTCTTTCGTCGTACTTCCAAGATATCCTCTCCCCTACTTACCGGATTCTATTCCCGGCGTCCACCAGCTCCTCGCCATAGTGGCGGAGTTCTGCCAGGTTTTCGGAGCTTATAGGCGGGTGTAGTGAAGGCTCCGGGTCAAATTGAGGGAAAAAGGTATTAGGGTTATTGAGGAGATTCTGAAACTGCCAGTCGGTGGTCCACCACTCTTCTAGTTCTGCTAGTAGAGGTTGGAAGTGGATAATAGGATCTGGGATATCAGGCTCTAGATCCACTGGAAGTTGTGCTTCCGCTGGGTAATTAAAGATATTTACATCGGCAGGTCCGATGAGGTCACTAAATGCCAGTTTATGATTCAGCTCTTCCCAAGATGGCATTTCCTGGTCTTGCCTGGAACTTTCTCCGATCTCTATTCCCTTGCCTTTATGTTAGTGCATACGTCTGTCGACTTCGTCTTGTATCGAGTCTTGTATTAGGATAGATAGATCAGGGCACGAAGTACGAGAAAAATGTCAAATATGTGTTGAAGGTTGATTTCGCACGAAATCAGTTGGCTATTTCGCACGAAATAGTGATTTCGTGTGAAATTGTTTTCGCTTGAGTGGTTTCGTGCGAAATCACCTTGCCTATATATAGTTGCCTTGTCTTCGTCATTTGGCAAGAAATTAACTTTCCGGTTTGTGAGCTGAAGTGCTGCCGAAGTGTCTACTCGCTGTAAAACTTTGTCAAATCAATCAAAAGACAGTTTAAAGTGAATCTCTAGCCGAATTGAACTTGATACGTTTGTTTCCGCCTCTCGTATTGAGAAAAACTCTTCTGATCGACTCGTCAGGTCATGAAAACGATCCTACAAGTGGTATCAGAGCTCAGGAGGAAGAGTTCTTACCAATTCAGCTGCAAATTCTGATTTCTACACCTTCTTTTCAAAATTAAACTTTATTTCACGGTCAAAATGTCTTGATTTTCACATATTATACGTGCAATAGTGTTTTAACAAACCCTTGAAAGTTTCAGACTTAAAATCAGACAAAAACCTAATCAATTTTGGCAAAAACAGCTCAATATGATGACATCAGCAGTATTTCGCACGAAATAAGGTTCTAATTTCGCACGAAATAGTGTTATTTCGCACAAGTTTGGTATTTCGCTTGAGAAGTTCATACGAAATTAGTGATTTCACTTCAAATTGGTATTTCGTTTGAGTATTTCACACGAAATCACCTATTTCGTTTAAAAAAGTGTTATTTCGCACGAAATAGTGTTTTCGCACAGGATTGGTATTTCGTTTGAACAGGGTTATTTCGCACCAAAGGGTATTTCGTTTGAAGGAGTTATTTCGTTTGGAAGTGTCTGATTTGTGAAAATTGTAAAACCGAATCATGGAAGAGGAATTTTATAACGCCTTTGCTACTCTGATTACCATTGCACAACACACAATGTTAGAAAATGAAACGGGTACTATGCAAAAACCGCCAAAGCTCATGAACATCGAGGAGTATAAAGGATGGGAAGAACGATTTTAGAATTGGGTACAAGCAAATTACTTGGATGCTTGGGAATGTGTTGAAACGAAATATGTTAGACCAATGACTGATGATGAGGAGATTTTTGCAATTAAAGATCTTAGTGCAGAAGACAATAAGAAATACAAAGATGAAAAGATGATGACGAGTTTATTACATCAAGTTGTTAAGGAAGATATATTGGTTTTATTGCAACACAATGGAACTGCTTATTCTATCTGGAAAGCATTAAAATCAAAGTTTGTCGGTAGTAAAGAGATGATTAAGAATAAAAAATCACTTTTGAAGAAAGAATTCGATCTATTTCGTGGTTTGAGAACTGAAAGCACCAAGCAGATCATTGAAAGATATTGCAATCTGTTAGTCCAAATGAAGAGAGTGAGCATCACAAAAGAAAATGAAGAGTTGAAAGAAAAGTTGGCTGATGCATTGCCACATGAAACTTGGTGTACATATCTTATGATGTTGAGAAATAAGAAAGATTTTGGGAATTTGACACTAGGAAAGTTCATTGAAAAACTTGAAGCTCAGGAAATGGAACAAAGAAAGATTTCAAGAATGAAAGATTTCGATGGAGAACAAGATATCAGTCTTTATTACAAAGGAGGTATTAGTGATAAGACCAACATGTCACCAAAGGTTGAAACTGCATTCAATGCTAAGAGTTCGTCTGGAGGTTCATCTAAAGGATCAAACAGCAAAACAAGTTTTTCTTCTTATCCATCATTTGATCCAAACTTATCAACAACAAAGAATGGCAAGATGCTTCAATGCAACATTGTATTAAACCTTGAAATGATCAGAATTTCTCGGAAGAGGTTGCAAAAAGTCACATGTCTTTGTTAGGGACTGTGTTGGAGTCATATGGGAGTTTAGTAGCAGGAAGGATCGGGAATCCAATGTTGACAAAAGAGGATTACGATCAGATTGATGCTGAAGATATGGAATTGATGGATATAAAGTGGTGTTTGGCGAGTGTTTTGAGGAGAGCCGAAAAGTTTAAACAAATTACGGGAAGAGATGATTTCCGTGATGCAAATGTTTCTACTTTAGGTTTTGATAAATCTAAAGTTACTTGTTTTCGTTGCAGGGAAAAAGGACACTTCAAGAGAGAGTGCACTAATCGCGAAGCAAGTGGAGCTCAAAATCCGTTCAATAACAATGATTACTATCGGAAAGCAATTTATCATCAAGTTGCTCAATAACCACATCAACAACAACCACAAACTGCTCATGCCAGGAAGGAGATTGAAGAATCATCAAAGAGAGCTTGTATGGTGAATCAAGATGATAATAAGTCAATAAAAGGATCCAGTTGGGATAAATATATTTCAGCTGACAGCAAAGCATGTCTGATAGATCAAGATGATGAAAGACTACCAGAAGGTTTTAGCTGGAAAAATTTCAGTTGGGATGACTATGATCCTAACAAAACACCAAAACACAAGGCTTTTGTTGCTCGAGTTGCTGATGACAGTGATAATGATGTTGATTATTATGCAAGGAGAATGGAAGAGCATTTAAGATTGATGGAGGAAAGTGACAGTGATGATGAAAAAATTAAAAAGAAAAAGAAGAAAGTTAAGAAACATGTTAGCAGTGATGATGAAGAAGTTCCTGTGATAAGGAAGAAGATAAAAGAAGTTCCAGCTTTCAAAATCGAAGCAAAAGCTGATGCACAAAAGATTCCGGTGATATGTGAAAACTGTGAGGCAGTAAAAAAGCAAAACAGTACATTGATTCACAACATGAACAGATTGAAAGAATCATATGATGTTCTAAACAAAGCAATGAATCAGTACAATCAATCAAGCAGTGAACAAGCAACAGCAATGAAGACACTTCAAGGAGCTTTCATGACAAAGCAGAAAGTGGTGAAAATTTACATCGAGAAGTGTGTTGTTCTGGAACAAAAACTGGAAACTCAGAGGATTGAAACAGAAAGAGTAAATAGATTATTAAAAAGTTACTCATGTACGTCTTATGTTATTGACATGATTTATCCAACCGTTGAAGGCATGAAGGCATTTGAAGATGAAGTATCTGAAGAAATGAATTGTGAAAAGAAGAAGGATACTGAAATGAATGATTCCGGTAAGAAACAAGGTTTCAGTTACAACAAATGTCCACCCCCACTTGAAAATGGATATTCCCCAAGAAATCCAAATTCAGAAAGAGTCAAAAAGGCAACTAACTTACAGTGGGAGTCTGAGTCTTCAGAAAATTTGCCAGACAACATTGATGTTACTTTTACATCGTCTGACACTGATCATGAGTCCGAGTTAATAAAGAAAGTGGTCGATCAGGTGTTGGATAAAGATGAGGTCAAGGAGTCAAAGTTGGAGTCAAACTCAGAGTTAAAGTCTAAGACGTCAAGTCAAACCGTCAAAAAGGACAAACGAGTTTACAATAAAGAATTTTTGTTATCAAAATCTAATTTGAATGACGAAACGATCAAAGTTGTATATACTTTGAATGATTCTGACAAATTATATTTTGATGAATAATTTCCAATAAGAGGTGTTAAAACTGAAATGATAAACAAGGTTTTCAAACTAACAGAAATTAATATTTCTGAAATAAAAGATGTAAATCTTTCTGAAAAACATAAAAAGTACACCTCAAGAGTTCAACAAAGAAAAAAACAAGAAAAAGGGTTACAGTTCTGGTTCAGGTTATCGAAAGAAACCAAACCATAACGGTAATTTCAAAAGGAAAGGTCTTGGATTTATTCCACCGAAAACTCATAAAAATGAGAAAACTTATAAAACAAAAACTGTGTTTGTTTCAGGAATATCCTCTGAAGAAGAAAAGGAGATATTGTTCAGAAAGCAAACAAACAAAGAATTCCTTGCAAAGAAGCAAGAGGAAATGAAGAAGGATATTGCTCAGAGAAAGGAAACGAGAACTTGTTTTCAATGCAAAATAGTTGGTCATATTGCCAGGAATTGTCCAAAGGCAATTCAAACAAAACACGGAGTTTCTCTTAAACTGAAAGAAAAGATGGTTGAGAATGAACCACCAACCAAACAATTCAAAGTTTTTAAAAATTCAAAATTTGAGGTTGGTGAATGTTCAAAAAGTTTTTACAAGAAAAAAGCAAATCTTGACAACCAAAAGTGGGTTGTTAAGAAATCTGATGAAAGTTCTAGCAATGATTCTGATTCGTCAAAATCAGAAGAGCTATTTTCTGGTTATGAATCTGATTCCACAAAGTCAGAGGAGCCACAAGTTGAGCTAAAACTTGAAACTTCAGTTCCTCCAATGGATGATGTAAATTTTCCACCATTGCGGGCTGAAAATTTTAAACAAAAAGTTGGTAAAGTTGAGATTTCAAATCAATTTTTCTCAGAAAAGAAAGAATTTGATATTGAAAAAGCCTTTAACCCCATAGTTAAAAATATTTTTGGAAAAATGGTTGACGGGAAGGTCAAATGGGTAAAGAAATTTTATGAGAAAAAAATAAAGAAACCAGGTAAAGTTGGGTCATCCCAGGTTTGTGACTGGGATGGAACCTATTATGATTGGTAATCGGGACTTGCCGGAACTCCCAGGTTGGTAATTGTGGAGTAGGAATCGGCATCTTTCTTGAGAAATTCACGAATGTGATTTCGACTTACAAGTGGTAAATCAGGGACATTAAATTGTACTTGATTTTCTACAAGTGGTATTTGTGGATTGAACTTAAAACTGTTAAATTTTTCAAGAGGTTGAAAGAACAAAGTGATATATTGATCCCCTAACCTACAAGTGGTTTTATAAAATCAGCAAAACTTATTTTTCGGAAAAACCGTTTTGATTAAAACAAACTAAAGTGTTTTGAAATCATAATGGGAAAATAGTTTGTTGTCAGGGGGAGTTCTGATTGTTTATGCCAAGTGGATGGCGATTTGAAGCAATTCACAACAGTTGTTATTTTCTGTGTACAGTTTGTTTTCAAATTTTCCTTTAAATGATTTTACATTTTAAGGGGAGTAATGAATTTCAGAAAATCCAAAAACATTAGAAAATTTGAAAAAGTACAAAACAAACTCATTTTTTTTATTGGAAAATATTGAAAAACAACAAAAACATGATAAAATGAAAAAGAGTTTTGTTGTGAAAAGAGAAAATGATAGTACATCAGTGGACTATCACAGCATCCTAAAGAATTGGAAAGTCAAATGTGATAAACGGTCTCACTGATGATGTGCCAGTAGGTTTTTACACATTTAGTAGATTGTGTTGAGATATAAACCTAAATTTCAAACTTACTTATATCGTGGGGAACATCTCTCGGATATATGGGTAACCCCCGAAATCTTGTTTGAAAGATCCCTCTTTCTGAGATACTAGGTCTTTATACTCAGTGATATCTGGGGTATTATCCCTGGACTTCTGATTTTGTGGAAGTAATGGCCTAGTCCCTGTATAATACTTTTTCGCTTGCTTGAAATATAGCACCCCCCCTCAGCATAAAAAATGATGAAACATTGCAAAATGCTAATCATGTGCTGTTGAAGAAAAGATTCTCTAAAGGGAACACACCAAAAGTCGAAGACATCATCTCTCAAATTTTGCGGAAGCAATAGCCTGAGCTCTCATGGCCCTCGCATTTAAACCTTTAACAGATATCATCTAGGTATACTCACCTGTAAGACTGAATATTGGGATCTGGATGCGGGAGTATATTCTGAGGTGGGACACGCGAATAAGTTTAAGTCTCTAAAACACTAATCTCGTATCTCGAAACAGTTGAACTTTGTGTGAAAATTTCAGTGGATCAGTAGACTGACAATCTAAGTGAATCGTTTAGAGCTTAAAATGTTTAAAGCTTAACGGTGTTGGTGATATGTCTCATAAACTGATATGATCCTCTTACACAATCTCATAAAAATATTGTCAGTAAATATTTCTTTTCTGCATTTCATTCGTTTCAAAAATCCAAAAAGATTTTCGGAGTGTTTCAGCATAAAATTTTGAAAAATACAAAAAGATTTTCGACAACTGTTGTTGAAGAGCTGATTTTCAAAATTCCAAGTGTTAACCATGATGTCAACTGGGTTGGGAGAGTTTGTTTGAGATGAAAAATTGTTTGAAAAGAAATATGATATTTCTACAAGTGGTTCATCAGAGATTAACATTGTAAAATCATTTTTTGATTTGATTGATACTTGCAAATGATGTTGTATTTGTGTCTACAAGTGGTAAGCAGAGAATAAATTTGTAAAATTTTAAATTTGTGAAATTTATTGTGAGGTAGAGATTGTGCAGGTTAGCCAGGTTTAGATCCTAAACAGGATGTGAGTCAGGTCACGATCTTGAACCTGTGAAAGCCAGACTGCGATCCCAAGCACAATTTAAGGGGGAGTCTGAAGTTGTATAGAGTCTGTGAAAGTGTAAGAGCCAGCCACAGATCTTGGGATAGAAGATAGTAGAGCCATATTCAGATCCTGATGTTTATGCAAGCTGATGATGCTAATGAACTTAAGGAATCAAAAGATCTGATCAAGAGAATTATAGAGAGATTAGAGCCAGGTGGAGATCCTGGAGATGAAAAGAAGACAGAGATTGAGGATACTTTACATTGTTAGATACTTTGGAAGAGTTTGAGAAGGCTGATAAAGACTGAAGATTGAAGACTCGACACTGAAGACTTCGTCAACATTCGAGGGGGAGTCTGTTAGTGCATACGTCTGTCGACTTCGTCTTGTATCGAGTCTTGTATTAGGATAGATAGATCAGGGCATGAAGTACGAGAAAAATGTCAAATATGTGTTGAAGGTTGATTTCGCACGAAATAGGCAAAAGCTATTTCGCACGAAATCAGTTGGCTATTTCGCACAAAATAGTGATTTCGTGTGAAATTGTTTTCGCTTGAGTGGTTTCGTGCGAAATCACCTTGCCTATATATAGTTGCCTTGTCTTCGTCATTTGGAACGAAATTAACTTTCCGGTTTGAGAGCCGAAGTGCTGCCGAAGTGTCTACTCGCTGTAAAACTTTGTCAAATCAATCAAAAGACAGTTTAAAGTGAATCTCTAGCTGAATTGAACTTGATACGTTTGTTTCCGCCTCTCGTACTGAGAAAAACTCTTCTGATCGACTCGTCAGGTCATGAAAACGATCCTACACTTTATCTTTGGAATTCTTAGTCTTTATAACTTTCCGTGTCGCTGGTTTCCTCCTGCGCACACGCCTCCAGCCTACAAGTCTTCTTCTTTTCTTTGGCTTGGGTTTCTCCGGAGGTTGGGCTTGAAATTCCATAGGTTCATTAACGTCGTTCAAATAACCAGTAAAGTCTCTGGAAACTTCCACATTCACAGAATAGAGATTGAGATTCTGAAGAGCTTCATACAACTCATTCATGTTGTTTAGCATATATGAAGAAGCATACAAAATTCTAAGTTAAAATTTTATAAATTAAATTTTCACAGAATCACAGAATGACAATCAGAAAAATTAAGTATTATTCTCAACTTGCGTTTATGTAAAGTTTATTCTAGCTTGTAGGTGACATAGGTGCTGGTACTGGTTTTGGCGATTCAATTATAAGTTAACATTTACTGCTGTAGTGGCTAACATATAAAGATTTGCCCATTGTTCATCTAATTCATTTTCCCATGGTGGGTTATTGCCTACTTCCTGAGTTTCCTTATTAATCATCACTCCTTTTGGTTGTGACTTCTTTATTTTCTCTTGACTTTTTCTAATAATCCAACTTCTTTTCTTAGTGGTAAGTGGTTTCTCAAACTGTGCCTTACGAACAATTATTCCTTCCTCAGTATCTGCTGAGAATCTTAAGGAATTTGATTGAAATGAAGTTCCTTTATCTTTTGGTGAACTATCTAATTGACGATAGATGTCCGAAATTCTTTGCTTACCTATACTGTAATTAACAAATAGTCAAATAACAAAAACACATAATCAAAGGATGGTAATCAGGAAAATTAAGTATTTCTAAATACTTAATTGACTTAAATCAGTGGCTCTGATGGTTTCAGGCGGGCCGCGTAAGCCATAAGAGAAGCTTACGCGGGCCGCGTCAAACCTCTGTTGACCGGATAAGCGTTCTCGGTCCACGTGTCACACACGTGGCATGCCTACCAATGACACGTTAGCCCTAGTCTATGACTAGCTGGCCCTCGCGGGCCGCGTAAGATCAAGAGGGGGCTTACGCGGGCCGCGTAAACCCCATTTTTCAGCTATAAATAGGTTTGGCTATGAGCAGTTCAGTGGTGTCGAAATCTTTTCACAAAAACGAAGATACACTGCTCAAAATCATAAATTTCATTAAGGAGGCGCTGCTACGATACAGGGTATTAACTCGATCGCTGCTACGATTCAATGTCCGATCGATTGAAAACTATCCGATGGATGTTTAAGTGCTGCCCACATTAGGGCTATACCTTGTCATTCGTCGTTCGATGGATGTTTAGGTGTTGCACTTTGTCATTCGTTGTGATGGTTTTTAATCTCGTGAGTTATCATAAAGGCTGTATTAGTTACTGACCTAGTTTGTGTGCATTGTTATTTAAATTAGGTTACAAGGCTAATCAGTAGGCTAACCTCTACCCGTTTAAATCTGCAATGTGAGTCATTCTCTTTTTATCAACATTGTTTTACAATACTCCAATCATTTTCAAAGGTTATAATTACAGGGATTAAGTCATGGTTATCTTAATCACTGTCTAGTGGGGTATTATGCACATTACTAATTTCTCACAGTTAGGCTAATAAATCCTAACAGTGATAAGCATCACTACTTGGGTGAAAGGACCCAATAGTGGTATGACCATCGTCAGCAGGAGGTGACACGGCGCCAGATAAAAATAAGATAGAAGCCATTGTAATCGCTCTTATGCTGTAATTTATAACTATGTGTCATTTTATGTAAACTGAATGACTCGCCAGTATTTCCCCGCTGATAAAATATTTTTAAAACATGTTTCAGGCGACCTACTGTGATTCAAGGAAAACGTGCTACGGAGCACTAACAAGCTTGAAGTGGTGGCTCGGTTAAAATAAATAAACATGTTTTGTAAACCAGGGAATTTCCTTTTGAAATTCCTCCATTGTAAATTACGGAGTTGATCCCAAGTTATGGAAATAAAATAATCGGACATTTCAAGTTTTAAAAGATCCTGTTTAAATCTTCCTCTATCAACTCAATTAATAAATACCATGGGTTTCTGTCCAGCGGCTCCTGGACCAGGTAAAACCGGGACGGGGGCCGTGACATGGATGTTCTGTGAGGCGTCGGTGATAAGAAAAGCTTACGCGGGCCACGTCAAAGCTCTTTTGACCGAATAAGCGTTCCCGGTCCACGTGTCACACACGTGGCATGCCTACCAATGACACGCTAGCCCTAGTCTATGACTAGCTGGCCCTCGCGGGCCGCGTAAGATCAAGAGGGGGCTTACGCGGGCCACGTAAACCCCATTTTTCAGCTATAAATAGGTTTGGCTACAGGCAGTTCAGTGGTGTCGAAATTTTTTCACAAAAACGAAGATACACTGCTCAAAATCATAAATTTCATTAGGGAGGCGCTGCTACGATACAGGGTATTAACTCGATCGCTGCTACGATTCAATGTCCGATAGATTGAAAACTATCTGATGGATGTTTAAGTGCTGCCCACATTAGGGCTATACCTTGTCATTCGTCGTTCGATGGATGTTTAGGTGTTGCACTTTGTCATTCGTTGTGAGGGTTTTTACTCTCGTGAGTTATCGTAAAGGCTGTATTAGTTACTGACCTAGTTCGTGTGCATTGTTATTTAAATTAGGTTACAAGGCTAATCAGTAGGCTAACCTCTACCCGTTTAAATCTGTAATGTAAGTCATTCTCTTTTTATCAACATTGTTTTACAATACTCCAATCATTTTCAAAGGTTATAATTACAGGGATTAAGTCATGGTTATCTTAATCACTGGCTAGTGGGGGTATTGTGCACATTACTAATTTCTCACAGTTAGGCTAATAAATCCTAACAGTGATAATCATCACTACTTGGGTGAAAGGACCCAATAGTGGCATGACCATCGTCACCAGGAGGTGACACGGCGCCAGATAAAAATAAGATAGAAGCCATTGTAATCGCTCTTATGCTGAAATTTATAACTATGTGTCATTTTATGTAAACTGAATGACTCGCCAGTATTTCCCCGCTGATAAAATATTTTTAAAACATGTTTCAGACAACCTACTGTGATTCAAGGAAAACGTGCGACAGAGCACTAACAAGCTTGAAGTGGTGGCTCAGTTAAAATAAATAAACATGTTTTGTAAACCAGGGAATTTCCTCGTGAAATTCCTCCATTGTAAATTACGGGGTTGATCCCAAGTTATGGAAATAAAATAATCGGACATTTCAAGTTTTAAAAGATCCTGTTTAAATCTCCCGTTTTCAACTCAATTAATAAATACCACGGGTTTCTGTCCAGCGGCTCCTGGACCGGGTAAAACCGGGACGGGGCCGTGACATGGATGTTCTGTGAGGCGTCGGCGACGCGAGGGGTGGCGTCGATAACGCCCCTTCTGCATACGCTACATGTCCTTGACCTTTTCCCTTTGCGGCTGATCATTTGTTCCTTCGTAGTTTTAATCCTTTTATGCGAGCCGCGGCCTTTGTTTCTTATACCAGCCGGCACACGGACAATAGGAGGAGCATTAGTTACTGGTTGTTAATAACCAATCAACTTTGAAAATCGGTCAAATTTTGGATCAAGTTGCTTGGTTATACAACTCTGATCAACTCTCTCTTTAAGCTGCATCATTTGATCCCTCACTAAACTAAGTTGATCAAGGTCGGAAATCAAATTGCTAACCAAATACTCCCCTGTGTGGATGATTTCACGAGCAATCCGTTTAGCCTTGTGTTGCACATCCTTGCCACCGACATTTAGATTGTACTTCACATTTAACTCATTCGGCACCACATCCTTAGTCCATCTCTTAATAACATATTTGTTTGGTATTTCTTTAACACCAAACATCTTGAAAAGAAAATAGATGTGTTTGCATAGCTGCCCATACTGCTCAAAACGCAAACTGCTACACTGTGCAGTTACATCATTTTCAAGATTCTTGAACCACACATAGGAAAAACCCAAAAAAAAATTATATTAAAATCGCATGTGAAAAATAACAATTTCTCATGTATAAAAAATCATATATATGAATAAAATTTAAAATCGCATGAGAAACTCAAAATCGCATATTGCAAAGATCATGATCTGAAAAAAAAATCGCATGTATATTATCAAGAAATCGCATGTTTGAAATATATATGCTATAGTACCTCCAATAAACCATAACCATGGGCTTTAAAGTCCTTCAACAATATCCTGATCTGTGGACCCTCTATTTTGGTGTCCATCGGCAGACATTCAGAAATTGTACCATAAATCTCTACTTGCTAATCAAAGAATATAGACCTTGTGAATCTCTTAGCAGCATCTTTTTCCAAAGAAGTTTCGCTCCAATCAGCATGCTCAGTATATCTTGAAATGTGATCATTCTTTCTATGATTAAACCTTTGGACATCCATTGCACCATCAAAATGATTCATAAACTCTATGAGGGTGAGTTGTGAATTAGCCACCTGGCAGAAAAAATGGTTCTCACTCTCTAATCTTGAAGTTGTTCTCATAAGTCCCGACATTGGCTCATGCCGGTAAAAAGCCGGAATCCACATGGATCTCATCACAAACATATTATCAATCCATTTGTTTTCTGTGAGACCGAACTCAATCATCACCAACTTCCACTGTCTCTCGAATTCTTCGGGCTCAATGGAATCAGTCCATACAATGTCGCACATCCTCCTTTTAAACTCATCGTTATTGCACAACTCGTATCCAACCTATAAAATAAAATGCTTTTTATATCAGCCTATACCAAAAATCTATAATATAAAAAACATAACTCTAACGAAATACAATATATCAAGTTATACCTTATCTGCCACTTTTTTCATTATGTGCCACATGCACAATCTGTGTCTGCTGATAGGGAAAACCTCCTCAATAGCATGTTTCATAGAAGGGTCTTGATCGGTCACTACAACCTTTAGCTGCGGACCAAATGACTTTAAGAATGAATTCAGAAGCCATTTATATGATTCAATGCTCTCCGATGCCAACAACCCAGCTCCAAGTGTTACATTTCGACAGTGGTTGTCAATGCCAGTGAACGGAACAAACACCATCATGTACCTGAACAACATATGCGAAAACACATTGAAAACATGCGAAAAAAATAGATATCACATGCGAAATCAAACAGTATAACATGCGATATACTCAACACCACTTCTACAACATGCCTACACATGCGATATTACAAGCTCATGAAGACATATAACATGCGAAAATTAGTAAAAAAAACATTACCTGTTTGTCTTGAAAGTTGTATCGAACGATATCACATCCCCGAATTCCATATAGTTAAGCTTGCATAACCCATCGGCCCAAAACAAACCAGTAAACCGTTTGTCATCATCAACAGAATATTCAAACGAATAATCAGCTAAATACTGTTTTTTGTCGGTCATCCTATTAATCACCATGTCAGCGTCATATTCTCCTATATAGCTGTTAATTCGCTTCCTAAATTTTTGCAACCATCAACCGTGGCACCAACGTTTTCGAAACCACCATACCGTTTCCTTATTATATGGAAAGCTTTGACAGGACCAAGGTTTAAAGTGCCTAGTTCCCAAACCAACTCCTCCTGGACATCTGACAATTGTCTGTAAGCTGGCAACATGTGAATATCATCTTGACATACAAACTTATGATTATGGCCATCAACAAATCTCTTTCCTGTATATAATCTACCATCCACAGTGCAAATCATAAGTTGAGCTTTGCATCCAGTTCTAATAGTCCCCCTGTTCCTTGTTTTGAATTGCTTTTTTGACTTCGAACGATCATCAATACATAGTGGCTTATGTCCCTCTTTAGAGCAAACAAAATACTTAGTTTTGATTATACCACCACTGTGTACTTCACCACCTTTCCGAATAGAAAACCCCGCTAGCTTAGCATATGATTGGTAAAAAGCATATGCTTGTTCAATAGAGATAAAGTGCATTCCAACAACAGGTGTAGCTGATGCTTCAACCTCCGGAGTGTAAACCCTTTCATCTACATGAATCAAAAATCAGAAAACAAAAAAACGTGCGAATTATCGGACTAGTTATATGCGAAATCTTAATACCAGCATAATTTCATCATAAAGAACAAAACACACATGCGAATTGTATGAACAATAACATGCGAAAATGATAATTTTGATTAATCTGTTTTATATATGCGATTTATTATATCATGACATGCGAAAATGCATGAAAAATAAAATCAAATGCGAATTGTAAGAGTAATAACATGCGAATTTGTGCATGTTTCTTTCATATAAAAAATATAATCAACTTTCAAACTTCAAAAAACAGCTACAACAATATAAAATCATTGGTACGATTAAACAAAAACACAAGTATACGAACAATTTAGAGATCTGAATTAACATAATTACCATTAAAAAACTCGTTTACAGCACTTGTAGTTGCAATTGGATTTGGATTTGCAGGTGGCGGATTTAAAACATCCTCAATCGAAACTACCTGATATGCAGATAATTGAGAATGATCACCGATCGGTCGAGTTTCTTCAGAATCAACATCTGTTCGTCCAGTGCTGCTCTATGGATCCATCGAAAAAAAAACAATTGAATGAAACCCTAACACAGAAGAACGAAAACTGCAATTTGAGAATTATGAAAAATTTGAAACTGATCCGAATGATAATTACCGGGATATTAGAGTAACGAACATCTCGCTGATTGAATGAATAGACGAATTTGCCCTCAGATGATTGAATTAATTGTCTAATTTAACCTTAATAAAGAAAAACTGAATCAGGACACGTGTATGGCTCAAATTCTCGCGTATCTAAGTTTTTAGAAAACTCTGGAAACTCAAATCTCCCCCCATTTTTACCCAACCTCCCGACATTTTTTTTTTTTGAAAAAAATAACACATGTAATATACATGTTTTAAAGTGTTTTGGGCAAAAAAAAAACAAAAAAGCGCCGAAGGGATGTTTTTAAAAAAAATAAACAAATTTCAGCATGCTTCGGGTGACTAACATGTGTTAGGCACAAAAGGCAGAAACTTGCTGAAATTTTTTTTTTAAAACATTCCTTCGGCGCTTTTTTGGTTTTTTTGGCCCAAAACTTTTAAAAACATGTATATTACATGTGTTATTTTTTTCAAAAAAAAATGTCAGGAAGTTGGGTTTTCTAGGGTTTTCTCAAACTAGAGGGTTTTCTATCTAGCTTTAGCCTATATATATATATTGTTTTGTTTAATAAGTGTTTTTATAAAAACATTATAAGATAACTATAATAAGTTAAAAATTTGATGCAACTTATAATTTTTAAGTAAAACTAATATGAAGTGTATTGCCCTATACGCTTTCTATTAAACTTATGGGAATCGTATTGGGCAATACGCTTCCTATTGGGTCACTTTTCAGACCTTTATAGTTTTGAACTGCGTGCGCGTCAGAGAATATTGTACCAATAGGAACCGTATTGCCCAATACACTTTCTATTGGTGTCGCATTTAATGCTTCAAACCCTATGGGAAGCGTATTGGCCTATATGATTTCTATTAAAGGATGTACAAAAATTTTAGGGGATGTGTAGATACCATCACCCTTTAAAAATAAGACAAATTAAAGATTGAATCAGAGTCATCGAATGAGAAGGAACAGAAAGAGAGATTGTACCAACATCGACTGAAGAGAAGGGACAGTGGGGTGGTGCGCTGCCACCTGCACTCTTTCTTTACATTAACTTGATTTTTTTTCAAATACTAATTATTCTTTCTTTTTTGATGATTTTCTTTATTACTTAACAAAATCAAAGTCTTAATTCATAGCAAGACATGTTACATCAACAACTAAACACAAGTCACATTTAGATATTTGAAATCAAAGTCTATGATGCTATATTAGACATATTACATCAACAGTCGTGGTGAATATAAATAATCCTTATAAGAACAATGTTTAAAAAAATTGGTAACGAAAACAAAGCCCATTTATTTATCGAGCCTGAAATGTGAAGCTCGTCAGCCTCATCGAGTCTTATCGAGCCCTATTGTAATATTAGTTTTTATTAATATTTAGTAAAACATTTACCCTTTATTTTAAAGTTGTTTAATAAACGAATCGAGTCGAGCATATTTAAACTTGTTATATTATTTATATAACTAGTATTTGTGCTTTAATCTATCATTTTAATTGGGCTTTTAACCTAAATATTATGTAGTAGGCTTTTAATAAAACTTTATGATGATAAGGGTGTTAGGTTTCCGTGGTGATTGGTCAAAGTTTTATTTATCAAAAACCCGGTTCAATAAATAATGATTAATTAATTAAGCGAGTTAATTAATAAAACGCAGCGGAAATATAAACAAGTGATCAACAAAACGAAATCCGACAGGATCCGGTTACATGCAAATACAAGTACAGTGATAATAACATCTAACTACCGATGAGAAAGATATACCTCAATTAATGACTAATCGGTCGAAGTGAGAGAGAAGAGAGAGAGACAGAGCTTTGATCTGGGTCTTATTTTTGATCTGGGTCTTCATATTTACAACAAATGAAATTTAAAAAATGACCAAAATGCCCCTGCACTAAAGGACAAAATAATCAGTTTTCAACAGTCAAAATAGAGGGTTTTTGGATTTTGGACTAAAATGACAACAAAATGCAAACCACATGAACCCAGATGTAAAAAGTTTGAGATTTGGACTAAAATGGCAAAAGTGCCCAAACCACGGGGACCAAAATGGCAGTTTACTCTATATATATATAAAGAGCCAGCTAGAAAGAAACTGGGAAACAAAACATAAAAAAACAAAAAAACGACAGAAACATAAAGACAACTACATGAGCCCTACGGAATCAAAAATCAACCAAACTCATCTGGATCCCAAACCGACACCGAACCCCCAATGATATTGATTGGGATAAAAATCATTGTCCCGGTTAATCTCCCCAGCACTTTGCTAGGGATGGTTTGCTAATAAAAGTCTGCCTTTCCAAAAAAGAAAAAAACAGGATGAAATAAGACAAATAAAGCGAAAATATACTTTTAAAAATAAGACAAATTAGAAGATTGAACCCAGAGTCATGAATGAGAACAAGAAGGAACAAAAAGAGAGATGTAGCAACATCGAGTGGAAGAGAAGGGACAGTGGTGCGCAACCACATGTTACGTGCAGGTCCATCATTTACTTTCCATGATTTTTCAAATATTAAATATTCCATCCATGTGGTGTCTTAACTTGTATTCTTTCTTTCTTTCTTTTATTTATTTTTATTTAAAATAAAATTAAATAGAAGTTAACTTTAAAACTTAAAAGTTTGGCGATTCTCCAAACTTAGTGGCACGTTAAATGGCTAGCCACGAGTGGCACACCTCCCCCTCCTTGTGGTTAGGCTTTTTTTCCATCTGGCTCGTGCTTCAGGCCACAAGTTGTTGGTGCATATGTCTGTCGACTTCGTCTTGTATCGAGTCTTGTTTTAGATTAAATAGATCAGGGCACGTAGTTCGAGAAAAACGAGAAATATGTGAGATGTGGCCATTTCACACGAAATGGAACATGTCCATTTCGCACGAAATGGAAATGGTCAATTCGCATGAACCCATTTCGTACGAAATGCAAAAGCCATATCGTGTGAGTCCATTCCGCACGAAATGAACATTTCGTGTGAACCTGTTTCATACGAAATGGGTTGTCTATATATAGGTGCCTTGAGTCTTTCATTTGTAAGGTTTGGTTTCCGGTAACGAAGCTCTGCCGAAGTGTCTCCAGCATTGTAAAACGATCTGATATCAATACAAGAGACAGTTTAAGTGAATCTAAGTACAAATCAGCTGAAATAACTCCAATACGTCTGTTTCCGCCTTTCATATTGGACGAGATCTCTTCTGAACGACTTGTTTGGTCGTTCAAACGATCCTACAAGTGGTATCAGAGCTCAGGAGGAAGAGTTCTTACCATTTCAGCTAAAAATTTCTGATTTCTACTCACTGTCTTCACATTTTTCAAAATTAAACGAGATTTTACGGATAAAATGGCCTGATTTTCACATATTACGTGCGAAACACAGTTTTAACAAACCCTTGAAAGAATCAGACTTAAAATCGTCCTATAACTTGATCAATTTTGATAAAAACTCATCAGATCGTTCGTGAATGCTTCATTTCGTTTGAATTGGTATTCCATTTCGCACGTATTGGTCCAATCCGTTTGACCTTTGATCCATTTCGCACGAAATGGTCCAAATCGTGTGAAAAAGTCCATTTCGCTTGAGATTGCATCATTTCGCACCAAAAGATCCATTTCACACCAGATCGACCATTTCGCTTGAAGAGGTACATTTCGTTTGAAAGGTTCATTTCGCTTGAAGAGGTTCATTTCGTTTGAAAGGTTCAATTCGCTTGAGATTCTCATTTCGTTTGAAAGACAGTGTTTGTGAAGTTTTGGAAACCGAATCATGGAGAACGAATTCTACAATGCGTTTGCAACCCCGATCACTGTGACTCAGAATGCGATGTTAGAAAATGAAACGGGCACCATGCAAAAACCGCCTAAGCTTATGAGTATTGAGGAGTATAGTGGATGGGCAGAACGTTTTGAAAATTGGGTGCAAGCATATTACTTAGATGCATGGGAATATACTGAATTTCGATATATTAGACCAGTCAAGGACAACGGACAGAAGGTTGATATTAAAGATTTAAGTGTTGATGAGAAAAAGAAATACAAAAATGAAAACATGATGGTTAGTCTTTTGCAGCAAGCTATTAAGGAAGAAATCTTGATTTTACTCCAACATAACGGAAGTGCACATTCAATATGGAAAAATCTAAAATCGAAGTTTGTTGGAAGTAAAGAGATGATCGAAAACAAAATGTCGCTTTTGAAGAAAGAATTTGATCTCTTCCGAGGATTAAGAACTGAAAACACCAAGCAGATTATGGAAAGATATTGCAATTTGGTGATGAATATGAATAGATTGAACATCAATAAAGATAAAGAAGAATTGATTGAAAAGTTGGCCGATGCGTTACCACAGATGTTTGGGGCACATATCTTATGATGTTGAAGAATAAACCTGAATTTGACAATTTAACACTGAGTGAGTTTATTGAACAACTTGAAGCTCAAGAGATGGAACAACGAAAGATAGCGAGAATGAAGAACTATGATGGTGAACAAGACATTGGTTTGTATTACAAAGGTGGTACTAGTGATAAGACCAACATTGCACCAAAGATTGAAACTGCTTTCAATACAACAAGTTCTTCTGGAGGTTCATCTCAAGGATCAAGTAGCAAAACTGGATTCTCTTCATATCCATCGTTCGATCCAAATTTTTCAGCAACCAAGAGTGGCAAAGTGCTACAATGTAACATTGCGCTAAATCTTGAAAATGATCAAAATTATTCTAAAGAAGTAGCCAAAAGTCATATGTCTTTGTTGGTGACTGTGTTAGATTCTTATGGGAGTTTAGTTGCAGGAAGGATCGGAAATCCGATGTTGACAAAAGAGGATTACGATCAGGTTGATGCTGAGGAAATGGAACTTATGGATATAAAGTGGTGTTTGGCTAGTGTGCTGAGAAGAGCTGAAAAGTTTAAACAGATTACAGGAAGAGATGATTTCCGTGATGCAAATGTTTCTACTTTAGGATTTGATAAATCTAAAGTTACTTGTTTTCGTTGCAGGGAAAAAGGGCATTTCAAGCGTGAATGCACAAACCGCGAAGCAAGTGGAGCTCAAAATCCTTTCGGAAACAACGATTACTATCAGAAAGCAATTTATCATCAAGTTGCTCAACAGCCGTATCAACAACAAACACAAACTGCTCATGCTAGGAAGGAGATTGAAGAATCAAAGAAAGCTTATCTGGTGAATCAAGATGATGAAAGATCGTCAAAAGGATTTAGTTGGAACAAATATATTTCAGCTAAGAGTAAAGCATGTCTGACAGATCAAGATGATGAAAGGCTTCCAAAAGATTTCAGTTGGGATGATTATGATCCTAACAGAACTTCAGACCATAAAGTTTTTGTTGCTAAAATCGTTGAAGACAGTGCTGATGATTATTCGTATTGGGCAGATAGTATGAAATATCACTTAAAATATCTAGCTGAGAGAGATGCTGAAAAGGCTCGAATGGCAAAGAAGAATGTTGAAAAACAAGATGACCGTGATCATAAAAATTCGTATTATGCACAAAGAATGAAAGAGCTTTTAAAATTTCAAGCCGAGAGAGATGCAGAAAGAAGGAAAGATAAAAAAGATGATGAAGAGGTCCGTGTGATAAAAAAGCAGGTCAAAGATATTCCAGCTTTTGAGATTAAAAAAGAAGCTGATGCAGAAAAGGTGTCTGAGAATTGTGAAAACTGTGAGACTCTGAAAAACACAACAACGAGTTAATTCACAACATGAACAGACTGAAAGAATCGTATGATGTCTTAAACAAAGCCATGAATCAATATAACGAGTCAAGCAGTGAACAAGCTACAGCTATGAAGACACTCAATGGAGCATACATGATAAAGCAGGAAATGGTCAATTATTACATTGATATGTGTGTTGAGCTTGAAAAGAAATTGGAAACTCAGAGGATAGAAACTGAAAGAGTAAACAAATTGTTGAAAAGTTACTCATGTTCTTATTATGTGATTGATAGGATTTATCCTACAGTTCACGGCATGAAGGCGTTTGAAGAAGAAACATCTGAAGAGAAGAATTCCAAAACAAAAGAGAAATCTGAAGAAAAGAATTCTGGTAAGAAACAAAGTGTTAGTTACAAAAAGTGTCCACCTCCGCTTGAAAATGGATATTCTCCACGAAATCCTAATTCAAAAAGAGTAAAAAAGGCAACCAACTTATAGTGGGAATCTGAGCATTCAGATAACTTGCCAGACAACATTGATGTAACTTTTACATCATCCGACACTGATCATGAGTCCGAGATAATAAAGAAAGTGGTCGATCAGGTGTTGGATAAAGATGACACGGATGAGTCAAAGTCTGAGTCCGACACTTCAAGTCCAAAAGTCAAAAAGGGCAAACGGGTTTACAATAAAGATTTTATGTTATCACAAAATAATTTGAATGATGAAACATTCAAAGTAGCATATACGTTGAATGATTCTGACAAATTATATTCTGATGAAGAATTTCCAATAAGAGGTGTTAAAACTGAAATGATTAAAAAGGTTTTCAAATTAACAGAAATTAATATTTCTGAAATAAAAGATGTAAATCTTTCTGAAAAACCTAAACCTTACATCTCAAGAGTTCAACAAAGATTAAATAAGAAAAAGGGTTACAGTTTTGGTTCAGGTTATCGAAAGAAACCAAACCATAACGGTAATTTCAAAAAGAAGGGATTGGGTTTTATTCCACCAGAAAATCATAAAAATGAGAAAATTTATAAACCAAAAACTGTATTTGTTTCAGGGTCAAGCTTGGAAGAAGAAGAAAAGAGTTCATTCCTGAAGCAATCAAACAAAGAATTCCTTGCTCAGAAGCAAGAGGGAATGAAGAATGATGAGCAATACAAAAGGAAGGAGACGAGAACTTGTTTTCAATGCAAAATAGTTGGTCACATTGCCAGGAATTGTCCAAAGGCGATTCAAACAAAACAGGGAGTCTCTGAAAAATTGAAAGAAAAGATGGTTGAGAATGAACCACCAACCAAACAATTTAAAGTTTTCAAAAATTCAAAATTTGAGGTTGGTGAAAGTTTAAAAAGTTTTTACAAAAGAAGGGTGAATCTTGATTACCACAAGTGGGTTGTTAAGAAATCAAATTAGAGTTATAGCAATGATTCTGATTCGTCGAAATCAGAGGAGCTATTTTCTGGAAATGAATCTGACTCGTCAAAGTTAGAAGAGCCACAAGTTGAGCTAAAATTAGAAACTTCAGTTCCACCAATGGATGGTGTCAATTTTCCACCATTGCGGGCTGAAAATTTTAAACAAAAAATTGGAAAAGTTGAGATTTCAAATCAGTTTTTTTCTGAAAAGAAAGATTTTGATGTTGAAAAAGCCTTTAACCCCACAGTTCAAAAGATTTATGGAAAAATGATTGACGGGAAGGTCAAAGGGGTAAAGGAATTTTATGAAAAGAAAATGAGTAAACCAGATGAAGATGGTTCACCCCAGGTTAGTAACTGGGATAGAACCTATCATGACTAAAATCCGGACTTGCCGAAGCTCCCAAGTTGGTAATCGTGGAGCAGGAATCAACATCTTTCTTGAGAAATTCACATCTATGATATTTCGACTTACAAGTGGTATGGTTGATGAGAACCTACAAGTAGTTAATCAAGGTCATTAAGTTGAACTTGATTTAACTTTCATTCAAGTGTTTGAAAAGACAAAATGATGAATAAATCCCCGATCTTACAAGTGTTTTCAACAAAACTAATTTTCCGGAAAAACCATTTGATTAAAACAAACTTAAGTGTTTTGAAATCATAATGGGAAAATAGTTTGTTGACAGGGGGAGTTCTGATTGTTTATGTCAAGTGGATGGCGAATTGAAGCAATTCATATCGGTTTGTCAAATTTTTCTTTAAATGATTTTGAATTTTAGGGGGAGTAAGAAATTTCAGAAAATCCAAAAACATTAGAAAATTTGAAAAGGCCAAAAACATGATAAAAAGCAAAATGAGTTTTGTTGTGAAAAAGAGGAAATGATAGTTCGTCAGTAGACAATCACAGCATGCTAAAGAATTGGAAAGTCAAATGTGATAAACGGTCTCACTGATGATATACCAGTAGGTTTTCGCACGCTTAGTAGATTGTGTTCGAGATATAAACCTAAATATCATACGCTTACTTATCTCGTGGGGAACATCTCTCGGATATATGGGTAACCCCCGAAATCTTGTTTGAAGGGCTTTCTATTTCTGACATACTAGGTCTTTGTGCGTGGTGATATCTAGGGTTTTATACCTGGACTTCTGATTTTGCGTGAGCAATAGCCTAGTCCTCGTATAATACTTTGCATTGCTTTATTCTTAAAGCTCGCCCTCAGCATAAAAAATGATGAAACATTGAAAATGCTAATCATGTGATGTTGAAGAAAAGATTCTCTAAAGGGAACACACCTAAAGTCGAACCATCATCTCTCTGATTTTGCGGAAGCAATAGCCTGAGCTCTCATGGTTTCGCATTTAACCCCTTACATATATCATTAGTGTACATTCACCTGTAAGACTGAATATAGGAGTCTGGATACGGGAGTATATTCTGAGGTGGGACACGCGAATAAGTTTAAGTTCATTAAAACACTAATCTCCTATCTCGAAACAGTTGAAATTTGTGTGAAAATTTAAGTGGATCAGTATACTGACAATCTAAGTGAATCGTTTAGAACTTAAAGTGTTTAAAGCTCAACGGTGCTAGTGATTGGTCTCAAAAACTGATATGATCCTCTTACACAAACTCACAAAAATATTGTCTGTAAATATTTCTTTACTGCTTTTCAAAATCCAAAAAGATTTTCGGAGAGTTTTAGCATAAAATTTTGAAAAAATCAAAAAGAATTTATTTCATCTTATTTTCGACAACTGATTTTGAAAAGCTGATTTTCAAAATTCCAAGTGCTAAACATGATGAACAGGTTTGGGAAAGTTTGTTTTGAAAAAAGAAAAATGGTATTTTTACAAGTGGTTCATTAAAGATTAAAATTGTAAAATCATTTCTTGATTGATCGATGTCTACTAGTGGTTTCTAAATTTGTCAAATTTTTAAATTTGTGAAATTTATTTTGAGGTAGAGGATGTGCAGGTTAGCCAGGTTACGATCTTAGAACCTGTGAAAGTTATAAGAGCCAGGTTTCCGATCCAATGCCTGTAGATTGTGAATTCCAGACTGCGATCCCATCTTATTGAAAGGGGGAATCTGAAGACGTTAAAGCCAGGTTCCAGATCCTATGGCAACGGAAAGCCAGGAGTCGTTTCTGAACCTATGAAAAGCTTAAGGAATCAAGAGATCTGATCAAGAGGTGTATTGAGCCAGGTTGAGATTCTGGAAGAGAAAGAGAGAGAGAAAAAAGAGATTGAGGATGCTTACAATGTCAGATACTTTGGAAGAGAGCATGAAGACTGATAAAGATTGAAGACTCGACATACTGAAGACTTGTACTGAAGACTCGTTGACATCCAAGGGGGAGTCTGTTGGTGCATATGTCTATCGACTTCGTCTTGTATCGAGTCTTGTTTTAGATTAGATAGATCAGGGCACGTAGTTCGAGAAAAACGAGAAATATGTGAGATGTGGCCATTTCGCACGAAATGGAACATGTCCATTTCGCACGAAATGGAAATGGTCAATTCGCATGAACCCATGTCGTACGAAATGCAAAAGCCGTATCGTGTGAGTCCATTCCGCAAGAAATGACCATTTCGTGTGAACCTGTTTCGTACGAAATGGGTTGTCTATATATAGGTGCCTTGAGTCTTTCATTTGTAAGGTTTGGTTTCCGGTAGCGAAGCTCTGCCGAAGTGTCTCCAGCATTGTAAAACGATCTGATATCAATACAAGAGACAGTTTAAGTGAATCTAAGTACAAATCAGCTGAAATAACTCCAATACGTTTATTTCCGCCTTTCATATTGGACGAGATCTCTTCTGAACGACTCGTTTGGTCATTCAAACGATCCTACACAAGTGGTTTCCGATTAAGCATTAGGCGCAACCATAAAGGTTTAATAAAAAATTAATTTTTATATAAAAAAATTAACCTATTTCACACTTTTAAATCACACAAACTAGCGTATTTCACACTTTTAATCCACAATACACTCTCAACTTCTTTATACGTCGACGAGTCCATTTGGGTACCATCAAAACATTATGGGTTTTCAATAACCGCAACCACAAACGTCTCAAAGCTTTACTTTTACCATATCACAACCCGAGGTGGTGCTCGAGACGCCACCCGATAAAGCGGGTTCGTCACAAAGTCACAAGAGGTCTACATCAAAGTAAAAAAGATTTGGAGGAGACCCATGTAAGGAGATCGCATACGGAGTTGGCACCGGTTGAAGAGTTCGCTTTGGCACGTTGGTTTGACGTAGCAGAGGACCCACAAGTTGGTAATTGTAAGTCCCGTGAAACGGATCTTTCAATGATATCAAACAATCACCTAGTTTGTGCGGAATCCAAACTTGGTGAGATTCAAGATAAACCGAAAAGCAATTGAAAAACGAAGAACACAATACCGAATCACTTTCAAACTTGCACACGATTCTATTACTATCAACTAGCAAAACCGTCTGGTACAAGTTCCTACACCACCAATCGCCTCTCTCTCTCTCTCTCTCTATATGAAATTCTGTAAATGAGGGTCCAAAGGTTCAAACCCTAAAACAAGTTAGAAACTTGTTTATATACTAACTCAAGCCCAATTCCCTACATGGGCTCCCCTTGGGCCTACTTGGCCCACATGGCCTAAAGCTTGGCCCAAGTGACCTATAAAGGTCCACAACCTAATATAAACTAACCCGGTAAGGCCCAGCTCGTAACCATAGCTCGTTGTGTTAATTTGATGCGTCAGTCTCACACTTTTGGGCCTAACAATCTCCCCCTAGACTGATGCCATCAAATTGTCTTCATAGCATGAATTCAGCAACGTCTTCAACGAAGTCTATGGTTGTCTCTATACTGCAGATGTTGTGGACGTTCTTGACTTCTGAACTCTCAGCACTGGGTCTCTTTCTTCAGCTCTTGTGGTTAGCTTCATATCAGGATCTTGATCAACTTTGCTTGTAACATCTTTGTCAGAAAAAATGTGAGAGGAGGATTCTCAACAACTCTCTTCTTCTTCAGTCCTTTTCTTTCAAGCAGGTTCATGGTACTTCTTCAAATGTACTTTCACTGTTAGACGGCGTTTCGTATCCGGTTCTTCTGACTCAGGTACATCTTGTTATTGTGCTGCTTCAGGCTTCTTCAGCAATGAACAGCATCTCAGTCTTCATCAACCCCTGTTCTTGATTGAAATCAAGTTCTGCACATGCTCAGAAACTCATAAGCAAACATTTCTTATGCAACAGGGAGAGTACCATATGAACACTAGGTATATCAAATTTCACAATTTAAATTCTTTCAACTTTTGATGATCAGTCAAAACTTCAAGAACGGTTATATTTTTAATTTTAAGAAAAACAAATAAGCACTCTATTTTTGGATTTTTGATTTTATAGAAAAACAAGACACTATTTTAGTATTTTTGAATTTTTCAATTTTTAAGAACTAAAACCAAATAAAAACTCAAAATATAAACAACAACCATAATATACAATTACAATTGCAATGGGATCAAAATTTGTTCTCAGGCAGACTAAGGAACACTTTTCAGTACGAGCCTAATCAAACTGGTCTATGCGATTGCCAATATGTTTGTCCACTTAAACTTTAACGCTCAACTTTCAATTTTTCAACTTCGTGATATGCTTTAGGTAATATTATACTATTATACCCGTGTGTCCCATTCCAAGGCATACCCCCGCGATCAAGGTAAGAACAACGATTCATCGTAGCAGGTGAGTATACTGATGTCATCCTTTAAGATATCCTGACTGTGTCTAGGTCTGCATATAATCTGTTTTATCATGTTTTGATTTCTTAACAATGAACACCCAAATAAATACTAATCAAATCCTGGAAATACAAACAGCACACTCTAGCATGCAAGTATCTTCCCTACCACATATTTCACAAGTCCAATCCAGATTTCTGAAATCTTAACTGGGAATAGTTTGAGAAGAGAACAGAATAGATCTTAAGCAGAGATGGTATAATATACAGATCAAATGAGTTTTTCTCAGTTTGATATAGGTTTCTTAGGTTTCTTTTGGGCACTTGAGGGCCTCTTTCGGGTGTATTAGATCTATAGCGCGACAACGTAAAGCTAGGTCAGCATGTATCTGGATGCAGCAGAAGTTGTCGTTGCCTAGCACCTCCAGGTCAGCATATATCTGGATGCAGCAGAGGAGGTACACGACTTTTCAGAGAAGATTTCAGAATCAGATCAAAATTGTGTGTATTGGGACAACATACAGACATTCAAATAGAAATGAGCTAATTCCAAGTGACTTTCTTTCCTGGGGTCATGTACAATTTTAGTTCTGAACAGAAGAACAACCAAGATATCCCCGGATGATTCAACAATATAAAGACCCGAAACCTCAGATTTTGGCTATCTATCAACGTAAGATTTAAGACCATAAATACGTCGTTGGTATGTTACCCACATGGTACATAGTTCGTTATGTTTATATCACTTAGTATCTTTTATCATGTTGAGCGTCAAGCCTATCGACATATCGCAGTAGATCCTAGTCTTTTCAGCTATGGCACCTTACATGTGTTAGTCAAACCCTTTAACACAAACATTTATTTCACTTCCCATATCATGCAATTTCTCTTTTTGGCTTTTTCATTTTTCAAATATTTTTGTATTTTTCTCATTTTCTCCCCCTAAAACAATGAATATATATATAGAGAAAACTCTTTTTGTATTTTTCTTTTCTGAGTTTTCTCCCCCTAAACTCTATATCTATCTATATGTTCCTCTCCCCCCCCCCTAAATTTGTGCATAAATCTTGTATTTTTGCGCAAATTTACCATTTACTAGAGAAAGGACAATTTATATACAAAGTAATGAACTAAGAAAGAGAAAAAAAATATTTTTGCTTAACCGTTCCGTCATTAGATTGAAGACTAATCAAATTCAAATCAAAGTACTGAATTTAAACGGTACCTTTTGCTGATCATTATCTTACTTCTGTTATCTCCTCCAAAGGAAACATATCATCTGTAAAAAAAAATTTGAACTTTTTGCAACAGTGGAATGTTACCCGTTTTTATCTCTGGAACAACCACTATCAACATTCCAGAGATTGTCAACAGCTCCTCCTTAGTTGTTCCTGAAAGGTAAGGAGATTAGTAAGACATGGGTACCCAGGCCATCGTGGTCCTGGGTTTACCTGAAGCATCAAAGTAAGACACTTCCTTCAAACACAAGTCCCCTTTCGTTTCAAGGATTGGAGACGTTGCTGCTTTGGATTTGGGTTTCCAAAACTGTTTCGGTCTACCAAACGCGTTTGTTGCCTTAGGTTGAGCAACTTTAGCTGTTTCAGGTTTGTTAGTTTTAGAAACACGTTTTTGTTCCTAAACAGCCTTGCATTTGTTTTTAGCAGCGTTCCAATCCCATCAGAAGGTTTAACCTTGGGATTCACATTCTTCATTGCCTTAGGTGATGATACCTTCATTGGCTTGGAATGATTGTTATCCTTTGATGTAACCCTCTGATTTTGCATATAGTAGAGTACGTAGGGACGTCTTGTGCAGTTTCTAGCAATATGACCCGCAATGCCACAGTTGTAGCAAGTTTGTCTTTTCATCGGAAAGACGTTTTGAGCAGCTTGATTCGCTCTAGCAGGTCCTGAAGGACAAACCGGTCCTTTTTGCGCTGGAGGCGCCTGCACATTTCTCTTAGACGAAGACGAATTGGGGTGCTTGTGTTTGTTGTTTGCAGGAGTCTTGTTGCTTTGAGCACCATTCTTCGTCTTTTCTCCCTGATTGGAGCTTTCAATCACCTTGTCATGAGCCTTATGGGATCGTGATTGTCTTTGATGAGCATACTTCTTATATCCTCGACTTTGATCTGCTCGTTTTGGCTCCTTTTGTGTGTTGTGAACCGGCTCACAAACACCAGCACAAGAGTGAGCATTGACTTTTTGTTGCACTTTTGGACGATGAACACAATTTCTAGCAATGTGTCCAGGAATTCCACAGTTGAAACATGTCTGTCGTTTCAATGTATGGAGATTCTGAGAGCAAGCAGCATTAGCCGATCTGATTTGTCTAGATGACCGAGCTTGCTTAGGTTGTGTTCCGTATGCCTTTTCTGAATTCTTCTGTTCCTGTTGATCAGAACTAGCACAAGCATGAGATTCAGACAGATGATGTTTTTCGTCTTTTATAATTTTATCAGGATCATTTTGAAAAGACGATTCAGTTTCTGTTTTAATTTCCTTTTCAGAAACATTTTCTTGTGACTTTTCATTTAATGTGGCCACCTCTTCTTTTTCAAAATCTGGTTCAGTTTTAATTTCAGAAGATGTAGAAGTTTCATCAACACACGTATCATGTGAATCTACTTGTGGTTTACTTTCATCTACAGTTTCCAATGGGGTCCCACTAGATTCAACATTAGGGACACCCACTGAGACAGATTCAGAAGAAGAATCAGGATACTCTTGATTTTCTTGAGAAGAAGTTTCAGCGGTTTCACTGAATGTGTCCTGAGGGACCTCACCTGTAACACTGTCAACAACTGAAATATTAGAATCATCACAATCACATGCATTAACTGAAAAATAATCATCACCACACTTATTGTTTAAGGATTCAACACAAACATCATTAGTTTTTGCGCGAATAATGTTTTCGCCTACACAAAAAAAGGATACAACTATTGTACCAAAGATCAAATTACAAGCAAATGGAGTTAGGATCAAATTACAAAAAGTCGGACGATGAGTATAATGAAAATGATATGCTCGAATTTGTGAAACTTCCAAGGCCGGCCAGGGAGGAGAAGTGGTGGCTCTTCACAGAAGAAAAATGTTTCAGCATCACAAGTCGACTATAATGATCGATTTATTGAAATTAAAGAAATTACAAGCTCTAACGGTCATTGGGCGACGATAATATCTGGAGAATCGCCAAAAACAAGAAGACGAGAGGTAAGAACGCATCCAATTAAAAAAAAGATAGACATATAGCGATCGATCTTGAGATGTTGGATAGACCAATTATGGCTTCAAGACCGCAACGTAAACTACAATGAAAGTTGCGTCAACGAATAAAGAACAAATATGGACGTGATGAAGACGACGGGTGATCTTCAAATTTGTTTTTTTCGCCTTTTATTTTAGCCTTTTATTTATGTCTTTTATGTTATCGAGTTGTATGTTTTTTTATTTCCGTCTTTTTATATTACAAATTTAGGCTTTTTATTAATTTTAATTTTGTTTTAAAAAAATTGTTAGTTTATACATTGAAGTTATAATAAAACAATCATTAGATAATAATTGTGTAGGTGGTGAACCACTACACTATTTCACTTGTTGATGTGGCAGACACATGGCAAAAAAGGGCTTGTGTTTTGGACAACTATTACACATGGTCTAAGGTACAACCTAATATTAGGGTAACTAGTTTTTAAACATTAATTACACTTTAATCAACTTATCATAATTACATTTTAATTCCTTCATCGTTAACAAAATCATAGATAAATAGTTAGTAGTTACACATTATACCCTTATAAAAATGACAACCCCCACGATTTTTAAAGGTCATAACTTTTTTATACGTTAATATATATTTTTTAAAATTACACCATAAAAACTAGTATTTTATTCTCTTTAATTTGAGTATGTTACGTGATTAACAATGTCTAAGGGTGAGCAATAACTGAATTGTTAACCAAAACCGAATCAAACACATATGAAACCGAAATTAACCAAAATTGAATTAACTGAAAACCAATTAACCAAAACCTGAGTTAACCAAAATCGATTATCATGGGTGGGGGTTGGGTCCAATTGGAAAGGTCATTGGAGTTAAGGTGTTGCTCCTCTTGAGGTCAGGGGTTCGAGCCTCACTGAAGAGTGATTTGATGTAATTTAAGTTGGTCAAAAATTAAAAAACCAAAATCGGTTATATACTTTTTTGTACCATCGTTTAACCAACATTAACCGAACCATTCTTATTTTCATATATTTCTATCTTTTATAACATTAGTTGTAATATCCGTACTTATCCGTTCATTGTAATCTTGTACTTTCATTTTCAAATCTTGTAATCGTTAACGTTTGGATCAATAAATAACATTCAGAATGTTTGAATATATTGTTTTCAATCATTTTACATACTTACATACACCTATCTATATTGTTTGCACCTTATTACACCCTTACGTATGCTTACATGTACTTAAATGTGCTTAACTTTGAGTTTTTAACCAAAACAGACCACCAAACTAACTCCGGGGCCAAAAAAATATAAAACTATCCCTTCCAGGCCACGCAGAGGAGCACCTGCTCCTTCCCATGACGCGCGAGAGCTTGTAGTTGACCTGTTGACTTTACCTCCCCGCGCCACGCAGAGGAACCTTGGTTCCTCTCCGCGACGTGCGAGAGACACTTATACAACAGATTTCGCCCAGCTGCGGGTTTTAACTTTATCACCCAACTTCTAACTTCCAACTACTTTTCCCATTTAATTCGACCTGACCCGGTTTTGGCACTATAAATACATCATACATACCACCTCATTTCACTTTACACACTCCAAATTCACTCTCAAAGCTCCCCAAACTTCTGCATTTTTGAAGAACTTCCAAAGTGAAAACAGAAAGGTTTAACTATCATATTACTACTCCTTTCTTTTAGTTTTCAGTTTAGTTGTTGTTTGCATTTGTTTTTATCATGAACCCAAAACCTTAAACCTTTTGTTTAATCCATAAACAAGAATGGTTAAGGCTTCTGAAGGGGTATGGTCCTAGATCTCGCGTCAGCACGACCGCGAGTGACCATTACCCTTATCAAAAACCCCCACAAGCAAGAACTTATATGTGTTCATGCGAGCACGCGTGAACACAGCGGTTGAAACCAATCTGTCCATTGATGAGAAGACTTACCTTAAGTACGAGAACAGATGTTACGCATAGCGATGCGGCCTGGCACTGCATCCTATGAACATTTTCACCACGACAAGGGATCTGGACAACAATAATAGTCACTAAGCGGCGATGCGGTATGGCACCGCATCCCGCATACATCTTGGCCAGAACAAGAACACGGGAACAACATCAGTTACCGCAAGCAGCGATGCGGCCTAGCACCGCATCCTTCCTACAAGGCAAGTGGGTCTGACACCACAGTGCAAGTGGCACTGAGAACAGTCGCCTATCAGCCCACATGTGTGCAACAGTCTGACACCACAGCAGGACGTGACATCGCCACCGTAACTGACAGGTCTGACACACCTACAAGAGACTGTGCGATGTCAGACTAGCTACTCAACTACCCTCCTTCACTCCTCGGCTATAAATACCCATTCCAAACCAGGTTTGAGGTATCTCTTCTGAACTCTCTCACTACTACTACTATCACACTTTGCTTCCCCAGCAAATTACTAATTCTCACGCCGGAGTGTGGTAACAAGGAGCACCCCCACCTCATCCTCCTTGTTACGAGTCACGGCTTGTTTCCTTGAGCAGGAAACCAACCAGCAGACGATCCAGCCAGCGATCCTCGGAAAGAAGGGATTAACCCTACTTGACGAGACCAGTGAGTTAACCCCACCTGGTTAACCATTGTTTCATCATTGGCGCCCACCGCTACTCTTAGCACTTTTTTTCCACCATCCCTTTCTCTCCAAAGATTATGTCTGATCGTCTAAACAACACTGCCGGGGATAATCTAAACCCCACAAACACAGGGCTTACGGGGACCGCTCCTCCAGCCCTAAATCCTGGCCACATTGGCACATCAACGCAAGGGGGCGCATCCCTTACGTTCGGATACGATCTTTCACAATACACTGCTGTGATACCTCCAGACATGAACCCCCATGCCTGGTACGATCAACAACAAGCTCTGCTGGCTACAGCATACAACAGAGCTTGCGCAGAAGCGCAAGTAACTGTCTGGCCTACCCCGGCACCGCATACACCTACGGGTCATATTTTACAATACCACGGCAGGTCACCCACACATCCAGCCTCCCGAAGTAGGCATGAAAACCGCGGATCCTCTTACTGTAAGATCCGCACGATTAATAAGGATGATTCCTCATACGGGTCCCATAGCAGGGCCCCAATACAAAGCCGTCTGGGCCCTCATGGCGGAAACAGGCGGCAATCCACAGCCCACCGAGGCCCTGGCATCCATAGCCGGCTGGGACCTCAGTCCCACCATGAAGGATATGGCCGTACCGATCCGGACGACCATACATACGGCGGGGAGTCTCACGCTACTAACAGTAGACCTGGAGGGCGCGATTATGTTCCTCCCACTCACCCCGTACCACATACCTCCGCGCTGCAAAGCGCCACCAGAGCCAACCTTACAGGCCGAAATCAGCGGCCGAAAACTCCAAATTCGCCCCGGAGATTGCCAACGCCGATGTCACCACCACTAAATTCCCATTAAACATTGGGAAATACAATGGTTCGTCCGACCCGGACGATCACATGAACATCTTCACCGGCGCAGGGTGCAACTGCAGGTGGGACGAGCCCACTTGGTGTCATTTTTTCCCCCAGACCCTCACGAGTCTGGCGCGGGCTTAGTTCGATTCTTTGCCAGTGGGATCACTGGCCTCATTCGAGGACTTGGAAGCAAAGTTCCTTGCACATTTTAGCCAGCAACGACGTCACGAACGTGATTCTATGGACGTCATGAACATATGGCGCAGAGACAACGAATCCTTCGAGGCGTTCGTTGTCCGTTACAACAAAGAGTGCCTGGAGATAGGCGACGTTGCGGATCAGATGGCACGCAACCATTTCATTCGAGCCGTCAAGGATGAAGAAATGGTTATGACCATCTCCGGCAAGGAAGGCTTGCCCAAGAAATGAGAAGACGTCATGGCCGCGGTCAAGACATATGCCCAGACACAGTGGTCCCTCAAACCGCATGTCGCAATGACACAACCCCAAGCGGAAGGCCAATCCTCCCGCCAAGAGTACAAGCCTTCCTTGCCGGATCTCAACAACAAGCGCAACCGGGACACATGGAATCGCGGCAGCGATCCCAGGCCATATGTCCCACGTAACAACCAGCCCGACGCAAGGGCAACAATCAACGCCAAGCGTGAAAACAGGGCGTCGAAGAAGGAGTCTCGGGACCGTAACTGGACCGAGATCAACCAGTCCCCAAGCGACGTCCTCCTTACGGACGCGCAATTCCTGCTACCGGCCCTATCGATGAAGTCCAAAAACAACCAGGATCTCGCACTCTACTGCGAGTATCACAAGGACTCGGGCCACACAACAAACAACTGCATCAGTCTCCGACTAGAGATTGAGCGGTCCCTAAAAGAGGGGAAGCTGCAACATCTGTTGCCAACCGTGCAAAAACAAACCAAGCGCATCACCCCCCACAATGAGGGTACCTCCACGGGTAAGAGGACCATGCACGTGGCCTCAACCCACATGATCAATGGAGGACGAGGGAAGCCACGCAAGGCGGCAAGAAGACCGGACAATGACTGGAAAGACGAGCAAGTGGTCTTTCCAAAAGTCTAAGGTGGACCGCGCGACAGTCGCGCCGTCGTTATCACAGGCTACCTGGCTCACTACTGCACCGAACGACTATTCATCGACCCGGGCAGTACATCTGACATTATATACGAGCAGTGCTTCAACCAGTTCGATCAAGAAGACAAGGATCGGTTGCAGCCGGTAGACTACCCTTTGGCCGGTTTTGCGGGGGAAACCGTATTTCCCCTGGGCCAAATCACTTTTCATGTGCGCCTCACCCAATGGTGTAGAAGGCGCTAGGCACTAGTCGGGCGGTGAGGTACCGCCTAGGGATTAATCGGGATTAATCAGAATCGGATTTTTATATGTATTTTTTCAAAATTATATATATATACCCAATAATATAAAAATAATACTTCAAAATTCACATAAATACTTCAAGTTTCAGATAGTATGGTTCGATTTTGACCAATTTTGACCGCCTAGGACCGATTTTGACCGATTAATATAGTCCGATTAATCCGATTTTGACCGCCTAGGTACCGCCTTTGACCGACTTTGACCATGGTCGATTAATTGACCGACTAGCTCAAAATTTGGCAGTAAGTGGCCGCCTAGTGCCTAGGCGCCGATTAATCGGCTGCCTAGGCCGATTTCTGCAACACTGGCCTCACCAACGGAAGGCACACACGAACGGAGGAGGTAAACTTCATGGTGTTACCTCATGCCTCCAAATACGACGTACTTCTCGGGAGGGAGTCCCAAGGCGACTTCAACATGATTACGTCCGTACCCCACTCTGTTGTCGGTTTCCCAACCGAAACAGGGGTCGTGATAATCTACGCACGCAGATAGGTTATGTCGTCGGACGAACTGCGTCCGACCAAGATAGCAAGGCCTACCCCCAACACGCAACCAGAAAAATGGGTTCTTAATGCAAGACACCCAGAGCAAACGGTCACGTTGGGTCACGCCTTGTCACACAGCATCAGAGCGCGCCTGAAGCAGCTCCTCTTCAGGAACCAGGATATTTTTGCTTGGACACCCGCAGACATGATAGGGGTGCCACGCGAAATTGCGCAGCATTTCTTGAATACCATGCCAGGTATCAAGCCAGTGATCCAAGGCCAACGCCACCTTGGATCTGCAAAGAATGAGGCGATGAAGGAGCAGGTCCAAGAACTGCTCTCCGCAGGCATCCTGCGGGAAGTCCAGTACCAGACTTGATTATCCAACCCAGTCATGGTAGAAAAACCAGCCGGGGGCTGGCGCATGTGCGTCGATTATAAAGATCTCAACAAAGCTTGCCCTAAGGATTGTTACGCACTTCCGGAGATCGACGAGAAAGTCGATAACCTCGCACCATTTCGATGGAAGTGTTTCCTCGATTGTTACAAAGGCTACCACCAGGTACAGATGGAAATCGAGGACGGAGATAAAACGACATTTCGCACGCCTACCGGGAATTACTGTTATACGAAAATTCCGTTTGGGTTGCGCAACACGGGTGCAACCTATCAAAAGTTGATAAACGACACTTTTCGTGGTCAAATCAGCAAAAGTGTCGAAATCTATATGGACGACCTGGTCGTCATGAGCATGGAGGAAGACACCATGCTCAACGATATTGAAAGAACATTCCAAACTCTGCGAAGCGTCAATATGAAGCTCAACCCATGGAAATGCTCGTTTGGAATGGAAGAAGGCAAGTTCCTTGGATTCATCGTAACCAAAGATGGATTCAAGGTGAACCCGGAAAAAGTTCAGGCGATCGAGCGCATGCCATCGCCTTCCACGATGAAAGAAATGCAACGACTAGCCGGCAGGCTAGTCGCACTGAATAGATTCTTAGCCAACCATGCAGCTAAGTCTTACCCATTCATCAAGACCCTGCGGAACTGCTTGAAAAAGGAGCAATTTCAATGGACCGCAGAGGCCGAAAACGCTTTCCGGGAGATGAAAGAATGTTCGATTCAACTCCCAACTCTAACCGCACCACGCAAGGGTGAGCCACTTATTTTGTACCTATCTGCCACTGACAACGCAGTAGGCGCGGTACTCATAGTGGAGCGAGAGGGAGTCCAAACACCCATCTACTATATCAGCAAAATGCTCAACTCCCCTCAGACAAGATACTCCATCATGGAGAAGTTGGTACTGGCACTAGTGCACGCATCAAGACAGTTACGACGTTACTTTGCAAACCACGTCATCACGGTGTTAACCAACTATAGGATCGGCCCGATCCTATCCAAACCCGACATCTCTGGGAGATTAGCAAAATGGGCAATTGAGCTGGGCGCACACACGCTGAATTATAAGTCGCGCCCCGCAATCAAAGGCCAAGTTCTAGCTGATTTCGTTGCCGAGGTACCGGCAAATCTCATTCAGGAATGCGAAGATGAACAAAACCCTACACCACCACCATCCTCCTCAGAAACATGGGCACTATACACCGATGGTGCATCTAACGAGGATGGTGCAGGTGCGGGTCTGTGACTCGTCAGCCCCGATGGCCAAGAGCTCACCTATGTAATCCGCCTCGATTTCAAAAGCACAAACAACGAGGCAGAGTATGAGGCTCTACTGGCAGGGCTACGTCTGGCAATCAAACTCGGCGTCCAACATTTGGAAGCACACGTCGACTCACTATTAGTTGCAGGGCAGATTCGCAGCGACTATGCCGCAAAAGGGGATATCATGATCCTCTACCTCGAGCAAGCCTTGCAACTGAAATCAAAGTTCACTTCCTTCAATATCCGCCATATCAACAGAGGTGACAACAAGCCCACGGATGCATTGTCAAAACTCGCATCCACCAGCTTCCAACACCTGGCAAAACAGGTACGCATCGAGATTCTGCAAAATCCATCAGTACCCCTGCGCCAAGTTAATGTCATCCAGTACGGTACAACATCCTGGATGACGCCGATCATTGCATACTTGCAATCAGGTGTTACTCCCGAAAGCAAGGCAGAAGCACGTAAGTTGCAACACAAAGTGTGTCATTATCAGATGGGAGATGGTATTTTATACCGTAAATCATACCTAGGACCACTCCTACGATGCGTCGACTCCCAAGATGCCACGTACCTTATCAGAGACATACACGATGGAATGTGTGGCATACATGCGGGTCCACGCATGGTGGTGGCCAAAATTATGAACGTCGGGTATTACTGGCCCGGTATGCACCTGGATGCGGTCAAAATCCTGCGCAAGTGTTTCAATTGTCAGCGGCATGCTCCTAAAACCTTGCGACCCAAGAACAACCTGGTTCCCGTCACCACTGCATGGCCATTTCAAAAATGGGCAATCGATGGGTGGGACCATTTCCAGACGCACCAGGTGCAGTGAAGTTTATCATAGTGGCTGTGGATTACTTTAAAAAATGGCTAGAGGCAAAACCGCTCGCCTCAACCACCGCTATGATAACAAGGAAATTCATCTGGGAACATATCATCTGTTGTTTCGGTTTACCAATGTGCATAGTTACCGAAAACGGCACCAACTTCGTTGCCGATGACTTTCAAAAATGGCTAAAGGAACTACACATTGAACACATATTCTCCTCAGTGGCGCATCCGCAAGGGAATGGTTAAGTAGAGAGTATCAATAAAAGTTTAGTCGAAGGCATCAAGGCACGGTTGGGAACAGCCAGAGGAGGCTGGGTTGATGAACTCCCTAGTATCCTATGGGCTCACAGGACAAGCCCAAAGACAAGTCACGGTGAGACACCCTTCAGCCTGGTC
Source organism: Helianthus tuberosus (assembly GCA_030545235.1). Classification (NCBI taxonomy): domain Eukaryota; kingdom Viridiplantae; phylum Streptophyta; class Magnoliopsida; order Asterales; family Asteraceae; genus Helianthus; species Helianthus tuberosus. The sequence continues at coordinate 79,880,774 of CM060429.1, read as the reverse complement.
TATGGCACTGAAGCGGTGATCCCCGCTGAAGTAGGTCTCCCCTCACCCCGAATGTTGGCTATCGACAAAATAGACAACAGTGAGGAACGCAGGGTTGACTTGGACCTCCTAGAGGAAAGGCGTGAAAATGCAGCAATCAACGAGGCCAAGTACAAAACTAACTTGAAAAGTACTACAATGCACGTGTCCGCATTTGTACCTTCAACCCGGGAGACTATGTCCTTCGTGACAATGAAGCATCTAACGCAGAACGCCCAGGGAAACTTGCCCCCAAGTGGGAAGGAACCTACCTCATCCAGGAGGTCCTGGGCAAGGGCGCATATAAACTACAAACGTTAGAGGGCAAACCTGTCGCACGCACATGGAATGCACAACAGCTTCGACGCTGTTACATGTAAGCCATGTTTTACATTGTCCATGTAACCTATCGGGCCATAGGCCATTTGCAAATAAATGAACGATTCAGTGCAATATTGTTTATTTCCTTCTATTACAAATGCGTGTTCCACTTTGCGGTATCCGCAAAAACAGATTGGCAAAATCTTCATTCGCGATACCCACACAAAGTGGTGACCACACACAAACATTGTAATAGGCCAGCAAAGGTATAGAGTATACTCAACCGCGCTTTACAGCCGGTAGGGTTCTTCATGCTTGCATATCACCTAGATATGCAAAAGGCAAACCCAGACGTAGTGCTATTCACGATAACACTAATTCATACATTTCAAACATGCAAGTAGTAAAAACACTTGTACAAAGTGAACAAAAACAGTTAAAACTTTATACTCAGAAAAATTTCTACACCTATGCGGTGCACAAGAAATTTACATAAAGTTTCTACAAATTACACCAATGAGGAAACAAAAAAGGGCACACAGGCCAACCTAGTCTTTCTTTGTACCGCTGGACTCTGCACCACCCTTGTCATCACCAGCGGTCTTTTCCTCTTCTTCCTCATCAGCATATAACAACCGCAAGCGGTCCACGTAGTCTTCCGCATCCAAGCATTTATCAAGTTCTTCAAGGGCGGAAATGGACATGTCGTTGTACGCCGCAAGAGCGGCATCTAGACGCGCTTCGGTATCCACGCCATGAAACCCATACCTTTCATCGGTATAATTCCCTTGGGCTAGGACGTTGATATGACTGATGCAACGGTTGTAGCCAGCTTTAAAACCAGCCTCCCGCGCACGCAGCCTAATTTGCTCTACACTAGCTGCGTTTTCAGGCGCGTCAAGGATAGCCCTAACAATCTGCAAAGCACAAGCAATACGGTTATTACAGGCAAATGTAAACAAAAGCAAAGGCACCGGATACTTACATGCCCAATGTCGTGATCACGCATCCAATCGCGATCAGCCTGGAGCTGATCAAATGAAGAAGCAAGGCAATCCCTAGCCTCGACAGCCTCCCTTGCCTGCGCTTCAGCAGCACGGGCAGTGACCTCCTCAATAATGGCCACCCGACTCCGCACTTCAGCCTTTTAACAAGGAAAACACAAGCATACAAAGATGATCAATCACACTTGTGGAATATGTATACAAATTCAAGAGCAAAGGAAACTCATACCTGAAGGCCCTTCACAGTCTTGGTTAAGTTGGTGCGGTCAACATTTACCTCTTCAAGAGCCTTGGCAGCATGGGCCTCCGCCTCCTTGGCCTCTTCAAGAGCCTTGGCAGTACGAGCCTCCACCTCCTTGGCCTCTTTGGAAACTGCATCAGCTGTGGCTTTCTCCTTAACCAAAGCAGCATTCGCTACCTTGACGTTAGTAAGCTCCTGACGAACACGAAACAGCGTTTCATTCTGTTTGGCCCAAGATTATTTCCAAGTCTTGCTCTCATTATAAAGTTTTTCATTCCAACTCTTGCGCTCATCAGAGAGCAGTTTAGCAAGGGTACGAACCTGTTTAAGGCCAGAAGTTGCAGCCCACTCTTCAGTCTGTTTATGCTGCTCAAAGGCAGCCTTATCTTTTTTAAGCTGCTCCACACCTTCACGAGCAGCCTTAACTAACTCTTCAGCCTCAGCCCGCAAGCGAGCAGTTTCCTCTTCCTTGCGCCCCAGCACCTTGTAGTCTTCCATAATGGCATTCGCCATTATGGAACTCCCCACAAGCATGGAGGAGAGTTGATTGATCCGGAGCTCACGTGGCAAACCGCGGGCCCGGTTAACTTCAAAAGGGGTGCCCAGACCACCCAAAATCTCCCTACACGCGGAGGGATCAGTGGAAATATCATCCCCTTGCATAACATTCCAAGGGGGACGGTGATAGTTCACAGCCCGGTCTTCAGTGTAGCTGTGGTAGTAGAACTCTAATTCAGACTCTTCAGGCTGAATAGGAGGCCCTTTAAAACCCGCACCCCCAGAAGCGGAACCAGAAGCCTTCTCGCCAGCAGGAGATTTTTTCTATTCAGCATCAGAAAACTTCAGGTTTAGATCATCAGTGTCCTGCGGGGAGATCATATTATCATGAGAGTCCACCGTGTCATAGATCTGAGCCGCAGGCCCTTTCCCAGTATCCTCTGCCCGCACAAAGGGCTTAGGCACCATTTTAATAGAAGGGCTGCTGGTAAAATCTTTATTAAGCCCCGCATCTGCAGTTGTGTCATGCAAAGGGGAATGAGGAGCATCAAACAAGGAGAACCCTTCGTCTTGCGGTTCTGCAGAGAAAGCAACAATAACCATCAAATACAAGTTACAATAACAAAACACTTGTAAAGGTTACGAATCACTTACCAGAGATAACCGCAGGCTTCGCTTGAGAAACAGCAGTTGTCCATTTCATCTGTATCCTCGGACGCTTCTTCTCACCGGCACCAGCAGCCTTATCATCTATTTTTCTCTTCTTCTTCTTCTCATCCGCAGGTTTGGAACCCGCAGAGGATCCACCTGCCGCCGCACCACCACCTGGAACACCCAAACCCTCAAGGGTGTCAGATACTACCACGTAATCGGTATATCTGCGGAAACGAGAACGAGAGATACCTGCCGCCTACGGCACCAAAGGAGGAACAACAACAGCCTCAGGCTTTTTCTTTCCACGACCCCGCACAGCTTTCTCCACATGCTTCTTCTCCGCATGCTTCTTGGGGCCACCTTTCACTTCAAATTCCCCCAAGGTTCCAAGAATACCTGCGTTTAAATCATCAAGGTGAACTTCCTAGCAAGGAAAGTAAGAAGAAGATGGATTATACCTTTGCCTTGCGGCAGGGGTGCGTTCAGCGCCTCGCGTTTAGGAACGCGAAAGTTGTTGACAATGGTCAAGTTAAAACCTTCACCTTCCGCGCACGAAAGTAACTCAACCTTGCCTGTGAAGTTCGGATCAAATATCCTCCAAAGCGCAGCATCCTCTGATAGTACACTCACAAATCAGTAACAAACAAGGAAGTAAGGAAACCGCAAAAGAGTAGAAATACTTACCACCATTTTTTTCCCGCACAACGGGTCTTGCCTTCCTATGTGGCCTGGTCAACATCATCCGCAGCACCCACAACTGCGAGTTATCCAGCTTCTTATGCTCAATAGTCTTCAACCTTGGGAACCACTCCACCGTCTCCACACTAGGAAGGGCAATATTCTCCGCAGGGATGGTCTCATTCACATTCCGCAAGGTCATGTTAGCAACGACCGCGGCAGCCTTAATGAAGAAGAACTTGGTCTTCCACTTTGTAATACCCTTTGGGGGGTCATCAGCTTGGGGCTCCCGTACCGTTGGCCAAAAGAAAAGAACCCGGTGTTCACCGTCAACTGGTAGAACCGCCAGAAATTTTCAACGGTAATCTCCAAACCAAGAGCACGAAAAGTGTACTCAAAGTTTCTAATACGAATCATCCCGAACGGACTCATCTGGGAGATATGGAGTTTGTAATACTCTAAAACCTCAGCAACGAACACAGTCAATGGTAAACGAAGGTTACCATCAACGAAGGAATCAGCCCACATGGTGACGTAACCGGCCAGAGCGTTGGCACCGGTTTCACCTTCCTGTGGGAAGACAGCCCCAAACTCCTGGGACATCTGGATGCTGGTCATCAGGTTGTTCAACAGAACCTTCGACCACTTCAGCACTGGTAAGCCCCCGCCGGGGGCACTACCACCTTCTTCTTCCTCTTCCGCCACCACCGGCGAAGAGGGATCAGGGTTTTCAACCTCAGCATGATGTGGATTTGATGGTTCAGCCATCAGGGAATGTAATGAGGAAGACAGCAGAATGAGATCACAAGAAACTCACAAACCTCACCGGAATTTCAGACAAATTTAACGGAGAAGATGAAGAATGCTCTCTTTCTCTCACCGAATTTTTTTTCAAATTATGAACAAGTAAGGAGAAATCAAACGGTTTCCCCTTATATACTCATCGCAATTAATGCGGAGCAGTTACCAAAACGTCGTGGATAAAAGGAACGAACCATGCGGTGACACGTGTTCAACGATAGTTCCGCTGACGGTTACCACACGCGAGTGGCCGCCCACGCGCCTGACAACATGAGACTTTTACACTACTGCTACAGTGCATTTATTACCTTGGGCAGTGCACACGTCCTTTCATGTCAGCACATGCCAGAAAATCCTACCAACTTTCACCAACTCACACGTGCGTTCAGTCACGTATGCAGCACAAAAGCGACAACAATATCCAAACATAAGCAGCATGCGATTCCTCTGGTTTATTGCACCATAACCCATACCGCATGTCGTTTTTTTACATACCCCTCAAAAAAGGCAAAAATAAATATCTCTACATTATGTAAAGGGGTATAACCAATATCCGCATATACCTACGAGCACACGTGTAATATGCGGAGATGACACACACGAGCCCGTATAGGTGTGTCAGATACTCAGAACCAGCGTGGTTCTTTGGACTGCGAAAACCGTTTCTCAGGATGTGGCAAACCGCATTCCATGCAAGCTTCTTCAAGTTTCAAATCCCTCGTGTCCGGTTCACAACCACGGAGGGAACGCAAACAGCTTCTCCTTAGGATAAAGGACAAGTATGCTGAGCAACCGCACATCAGCAACCCTGACTCCTGATCCTTCAAGAGCCACATACAAGCTTCAAGCTCTCTAGAAGCAAGTTCTTTGCTGTAAACCGCAGACACTCACGAGTAGCTGCGGCGTACTACAAATACGCAAATGGTAGCTACGGAAGAGCCACGACTAAACCGCCAAGCGGTTGATCAAAGCTACTCCCAGGTAAACTGATTTCCAACTAAGCGGGAAGGAAAGTGGTTATAGAACGAATGCGGACGAGTTTCACCCAGATTCCCAAATATCTAAGGTGATCTCCCTCAGCAACACTACTTCAAGGAAAACTACTTTCCACTAAAGCATGAAGGAAAGTAGCTACGGAACAGTGGTAACAAGTCTGCTTATGACTATTTACCCACCTCTGGACCGCATAGAATAAACAATGGTGGGCAATACAATGCCTATGACCATGTTTATTTGCCCATAGTCCAGATTCAAATTGTTCGACCAAACACGGCCAACAATGACGCAAGTACCCCGCATGGCCAACGAGGTACAGCAACGAGGTAACCGCAAAGGACGTGCGGTTACTAGAGAGCTAAACCGCAACCGACGTGCGGTTACTTGAGAATTAAACTGGAAGAACACGAATACCCCACAAAGTAGGGATCATCATTGAATGTCCAGTTGATAAACATAGAGCTTGAGCAAAGTACTTACAAACATTACATCAGCTGACGCAGAGGTTACAACTAGAGTGGCGATCACGGACATCTTCCGTCACCATCTCAAAGGTTGGTTCGAACCCTGCTAACATCTTCAGTTACCATCTCAAAGGTTGGTTCGAAACACCAACAGGTGGCTGATGACATCAAAGAAAGGTAGACCATATTACCGGATCAAATCCTTGCCTGAGAATTCCGCATCATACGGAACTTGCTCACCGGTACGGAAGAGACGTCACCAGACCCGCAACTTGATTTCCTGAAAGTAGGAGCCATCTGTATGGCCCATATTCTACCTTCTAGACACCATAGTCCAGTATCCCTCCCACATGCAACTTGCATAAGGAAGGAATACTAGACCGGGGGGACTTGAAGGGGTATGGTCCCAGATCTCGCGTCAGCACGACCGCGAGTGACCATTACCCTTATCAAAAACCCCCACAAGCAAGAACTTATCTGTGTCCGTGCGGGCACGCGCGAACACAGCGGTTGAAACCAATCTGTCCATTGATGAGAAGACTTACCTTAAGTACGAGAACAGATGTTACGCATAGCGATGCGGCCTGGCACCGCATCTTATGAACATTTTCGTCACGACAAGGGATCTGGACAACAGTAACAGTCACTAAGCGGCGATGCGGCATGGCACCGCATCCCGCATACATCCTGGCCAGAACAAGAACGCGGGAACAACATCAGTTACCGCAAGCAGCGATGCGGCCTAGCACCGCATCCTGCCTACAAGGCAAGTGGGTATGACACCACGGTGCAAGTGGCACTGAGAACAGTCGCCTATCAGCCCACATGTGTGCAACAGTCTGACACCACAGCAGGGCGTGGCATCACCACAGTAACTGACAGGTCTGACACACCTACAAGAGACTGTGCGATGTCAGACTAGCTACTCAACTACTCTCCTTCACTCCTCGGCTATAAATACCCATCCCAAACCAGGTTTGAGGTATCTCTTCTGAAATCTCTCACTACTACAACTATCACACTTTGCTTCCCAAGCAAATTACTGATTCTCACGCCGGAGAGTGGTAACAAGGAGCACCCCCCACCCCATCCTCCTTGTTACGAGTCACGGCTTGTTTCCTTGTGCAGGAAACCAACCAGCGGACGATCCAGCCAGCGATCCTCGGAAAGAAGGGATTAAGCCTACTTGACGAGACCAGTGAGTTAACCCCACCCGGTTAACCATTGTTTCATCAGCTTCTTTTTCGAATTCTTCACATTTCATACATGTTCTTGACCATTTTACCCTTTAACTCTAACTTGACTTCCGGCCATTTACCAAACCAAAACACCAACTTTATGTGTTCTTGTGTTATGGTTGGGACTTGTAGAAGCGCACATACATGACCTAACATCTTGCCTTCATGTTCATTTCCCTTCATTCTTGCATATTTTCCCAAAACCGAACCGAAATCCCACCAACTAAATGGATGGTGATATCGTGTTATGGTAAAACACAAATAAGATTTATGAGAAAATTATTCCTTATTTAGTTCTTAATTTTATGAAATTTTTATCATTTCATATTAAATTTTGCCTTTTTTGAGCATTATTATCACCTTAAAATCCATTTAAAATCCCTTAAAATATAGTTAATTTGGGCAGAAAATGAATATTAAAATTGTGAAAACTTTATGTTCTAAACTAGGTTTTGCCCCGCTCGTGTTGCGGGGCACTAAGCCGAATATTTCTCTCTTATAACATGGTTGTTTGTGTTTCGTTACTTGTATATATTACTTATAACATGATCTCAAAAAAATTACATTGAGACAACCCATTAAAACAAAACAGTACCATACTTTTGCTAAGAAAAAACTAAAACGATGGAAATACTATAATTTTAAACTGGGGGCAAAATTGTAATTTTTCAGGACAAATGAGCGTATGCAAGACATCCGCTTGACACGAATAAAAATTAAATCGAGTCAACTAATTAAAACAAAATACTACCATAGTTTTGTAAAAAAAAAACTAAGACGATAGCATGACTATAATTTTACTTTGGGGCAAAATCGTAATTTAACAGGGAAAAAAACAAAAATAATGGAGAAACTGTAAATTTGAAAGGGCAACATCGTAATTTGGCTGAGAGGAAAAAAAACAAAAACAAAACCAATGGCAAAACTGTAAATTTAAACAGGGCAAAATCGTAATTTAACAGGACCAATAGGGAAGTGCCAGAAAGCTCAAAAAATAACTAAAACGATAGCATGACTATAATTTTACACCGGGGCAAAATGGGAATTTGATAGGAAAAAAAAAGCAAAAATGATGACAAAACTGTAAATTTGAACTAAGGGTAAAATCGTAATTTGGTTGAGCGGGGAAAAAACAAAACCAATGGCAAAACTGTAAATTTAAACAGAGTAAAGTCGTTGTTGATGCATATGTATGTTGCTTACGTCATCAAATAACATCGAGTCTGTATTTAGGGTTAGAAATATCAAAATGTAAAAGTATGTTAGAGGTTATGGCCACTTCGTACGAATTTCCATGTTTGGTACGAAGTGGAGAGCCTATAAATAGGTGTGTGTTCATTTGAGATGTAACGGTTTTGCAATTCGGACGGCGAAGCTCTGTCCAACTATTTCCAGGAATTGTAAAGTCTGATAATCAATGAAACGGTGTTTAAATAGAAACAAACTTATCTACAATGTCACCTAAGCAAACAGATTCTGCACGTTTACGTTAGGTTGCCAAATTAGTGCCTGAACAGATCCAGGAACGGACCTACAAGTGGTATCAGATCCGAAGAGGCCTGATTTGAAGACATTCGAATTATAACATCACATCTTCAACTCAATTCTTTTTATTTTTGACTTTTCCTGGACATTACACGGATAAATTGGACTGGTTTTCAAGTATAATACGTAAAATCACATAAAGATAAACCCTTGAAAATTTCAGAGCTAAAAACGAACGTTTTGATGTCAAAAATGGCAAAATTCATCAAAATTTGAACATCACTTCGCACGAACTATGTCGATACTTCGTACGAAGTGAGTATCCAATTCGTACGAAGTGCAAGGTTTTCATCCGGACTAAATTTACATACCAGTTCGTACGAACTGATTTGATCTAATTCGTACGAATTGGCATTTAGCTAATTGAACATCTAGTTCGTACGAAGTGAACTAAAAAAAGCATGAAAATTCCTAAATCGATCTCGGACATTTTACATCATTAGATTCCTTTTGTCGAGATGAGTCTAACGGTATAATCTGGTAAAAACAGTTTTCAGGAAGTGATTTAAATGTTTTTTAGCTTGCCGGATTCGTTAAATTTGTCTAAAATGGAAGATATTGATTTTGAGAAAATGAATGATTGGGAAGATGTGCCTTCTTATTTGGAATCTAATGAACGTTTTGCCATTTGGATTAAATGATTTGAAAAGTTTAAATGTAAAAATGATGAATCTGTGACTGAGCTAATAGAACGATTTTATGTCATGGATAACCAATTAAGAGAATTCACTTTTGCGTTTCAATTCCATAATCAAGAAAAGATTTTGAATTTTGCAGATGCATTACCATCAGAATGGGATGGTTATTTGAAAGAATTGGAAAAGGAACCTAGATTTTCAATGCTTAATATTCAAGAATTTTTGGACAAAATTAAAGATCACATTCCTGTAATTGAAAATATGAAAGTTTTAAAACTAAGGGAAAGTGAGTCTGAGATTAAAATGGAAAATGAAAGTATAAAAGTTAATAGCATTGTGTATGATAAAGATCCAGAAGAATCCAATCAATGCTATTATATTGATCATGAAATTTTTAAAAGTGTTTGTCAAGATTTTAATACACCTGAAGTTTATCAATCTTTCGCAGGTCGATTCAGTAATCAAGGAAATGATCAGAAAACACAGATTAAGGAGGTGTTGATTGCTGAAAGCTCAATAGATCGATTAGATAGAGAAGGTGAAATTGACCAAGCTGAACAACAGGTCATGGTAGAAGAAGTAAAAGAATAGAGTAGAAGTGAGAAAAGTGAAAAGGTAGAAAAAGTTGAAGAAGATCTAAAGATTGAAACAGTTGAAATAGAAAGACAATGCACAAAATGTCTTGAATCATGCAAGACTTGTCTAGAGAAGGATGAAAAGATTAAGGAACTGAAATGCTACACTGAGAGTTTGATAGCAAAATATCTAAAGCCGTGTGAATCATGTGTTGGTAAAGATGAGAGATATATGGAGCTTAAACGCCATACTGATCATTTATCATATGATTACAAAGAAGTGAAAATGGCTTACGACAAATTGAGTAAAATGATTAAAGAATATGAATTCTCAAGCAGAGAAGATAGTGCTACACTGTCAATGTTAAAGGCAACGGTCATGGACAAGTAGATGGCTATTAATATCCATCTTAACATAATTGCCGAATTGAAAAAGGAGCTTGAAGCTATGAAAATTGAACGGAACGGGTGAACAAGCTGCTGATCAGTTACTCAACGTCGGCATATGTTATTGATCACATCCTTCCGAAAAAGGAAAAAGAAGAAGATAAACCTAAGAACCAAAATAAAGATCAGGGTTATCATCGTGTTCCACCCCCGATGTGGAACGGTTATGCTAAAAAGAAACATGACGGGGTGGAAAAGGCACTCAATTTAAAACTTAAAACTGAAATGAAAGACGAGTTGCCTGAATACAATGATATAACCTATGATATTGAATCCGAAGTGGTTCAAAAGGTGGTAGAAAACGTTTTTGAAAACACAGAGGATAAAAAGAATAATTCAAATTCTCGTTCTGAAAATGAAGAAAGTTTTCATAAGAATTATATTTCAAAATCGGAACATAGTTTGAATGATGACCTGAATATTGTTATGTACACTATGAAAGGATCTAACAAACTATATTTCGATGATGAGTTTCCGATTCAGAACGTGAATCTTGATAAAATTGATAATGTTTTCAAACTAATTGAAATAAATTTGTCTGAACTGGACCTTAAAAATGTTTCTAGAAATTCCAAACCAAAGAGCTTTCAAGGTAATAATCCAAAACGAAAGAATTACCCCGAAAATAAAAGAAAAGGTTTGGGTTATGCCAAGAAAAACAATAACAGGTTCCAAAAACCAAAATTTTCAAATAATATAAACTTTGTTTTTGGAACAAGCTTAGTAAAAGAAAAAGAAAATTTGGATAAGGAGCTTTCAAATGTTAAATTTGATGTTAAAAAATTACAACAAGAACAGATTAAGGAATGTTTTAGACGTAACAAAGTTGGACACATTGCTAGGCAATGTCTACAACCAAAGCCAGAACTTGTTCATGTTGAGAAGAAAGAAGTTAAGAAAGATTCCGAAGATTTGAAGGAAAAAACACCGATGTTTGTACCAAGACAAGTTTGGAATCAAGTTAAAGAATCTGAAAATAAAGTGAAACCAGTTAATTCTAAGTTTTCAAAATTTGAAATTGGTGAATCTTCAAAAAGTACTGAACGAAAAGATTCTACACTTTATTACAAACAAGCAAAGTCTAATCAAACATAAGTGATAAAAAAGGGAATTTTTCCTCAAAAGAATAAAAGTTCTATGTCAACCGGGACACCAGAGATGGTTGAACAGAAATGGGTTAAAAAAAGAAATTTTTTTTGATAAAATTGAACAATCAATGAAGATTGAAAGTTTAGAAGATTTTCCACAACTCGAGAAAGTCCAAATTAAATCTGATTGTGAAAAGAAAGTCAAAATTGAGGTTGAAGAAATAACACCTAAGACTGAAAAGACATGGGTGTCACTATTCAACTAATTACTTATATTTTTGTGCAGGAACTTCCGTGATTAAAGAAAATTACTAAGAATGAGGTTCCTTGGCACACATGAAGAAGCGATGGCCAGATTAAAATGTTCTATATAAAGGCCATGATGAATTCCAATAATGTCTACTTTAAATTTTTACAATTTTTTGCAGAAAATTTGAAATTTATTTTAACGTTTACTTTAAAATTTTTGAAAATTTTTGAAGAAAAATTTCAAAGTCACAAAGCCCTCACTGTTGAACAAGACAAAACTTGTTGAAACAACAGATTTACAAATGTTTTAAATTTAATTGTGTCAAAAGTTGTTGTCATCATGAGGGGGAGAAAGCTTAAAAAGTATAAATTGGGAAGCAGTAATGGATGGCGAATTGAAGTAAACATCGGACGGTCATGTTTTTATTTAGATATGTTTTTGAATTTTAGGGGGAGAAAAATGTTGGAAAATCCAAAAACATCTAAAAATTTCAAAAGTACAAAAACATGAAAAGGACAAAAAGAGTTTTCGTGTAAAAAGAGGAAATGATAGTACATCAGTGGTAAAGATTTGTAAAAGTTTTAAAGTTAAAAACAGATCTCACTGATGATGTGCTAGTAGGCTTTGCACATTCAGTAGATTGATTCTGAGATATAAACATAAAGAAATAGCTTCTTAATTTGTGGCTTAACATCTCTTAGATATACAGACTTGGTACTCCGAAATTTCGTTTGATAGATTGTCTGATTCTGAGATACAAGGTCTTTATAGCAAATTGATATATGGGGTATTATACAAGTTCTTATGATTTTGCGTCAGCAATGGACTAGAACTTGTAGAATACTTTTGCACTTAAACCCCGAACAACTGCTAAAAATATCGAAAGATATCACAATAAGCAGTCGAAAGATTCCAAATTGGAACACACCTTAAGTCGAGCCTTCATCTCTTTGTCGGTACGGTGGTACTAACCTGAGCTCTCAAGGCCTCGCACTAACCCAGAGACAGATATCAGTTAACTATATTCATCTATAAGATAAAATCTATGGAATTTTGATACGGGATTATATTCTGAGGTGGGAAACACGGTTAAATAAAGTTCCCAATAATATCTAACGTATCTTAGATCAATTGAGAAATGTGTTGAAGTTTAAGTTGATCAATATACTGACAATCTAAGTGAATTTGTTTTGAAACTTAATGTCAAAATTAAAATGTCAATGGTACTTGTGATATGTCTCAAAAACTGATATGATCCTCTAATACAAACTCACAAAAATATGTCTGTAAATATGTTTGTACATAGTGCATTTCATTTCATTTCAAAAAAACCAAAAAGATTTTTAGTGTGTTTTAGCATAAACTTTGGAAAAGACAAAAAGATTTTGTGTCTATCTTAGTTTTGACTGCCGATGTTGAAAAGCTGATTTTCAAAATCTAGAGCTGCTAAACAAAATTTGAAAATATGAATTTAGTTTGAAATGTTATAAAAGTTCATTAATTTGAAACTTACATTTGAGTTAAGTACATCGGTTTGGTTCTAAATGTTTAATTAAGGTCATTAATTTGAAATTGATACATAAATCAGATATTCAAGGTCATTAACTTGGACTAGATTAACTGAGGAGGGTTTACAACTGATAAGATGATTAAAATTTGAAATGTTTATGTTTAGAAATTTCAAAAAGCGTTAATTACTGTTTCTGTCCCTGTGGTTTGTCAAAAATCACTATTTCAGTCCATTAGTTTAAAAATTACGATTTTAGTCCCTGTGGTTTCACTTTCGTAACCATTTCAGTCCACCTCCGTTAACCCCATCCATTTATTCTGTTAAGTACTCATGAATTGACCATAATGTCCTTATTAATAAAAAAAAACTAAAAGATATCTAAATGAGTTAATCACTGTTTTCGTCCCTGTGGTTTGTCAAAAATCACTATTTCAGTCCCTATGGTTTCACTTTCGTAACCATTTCAATCCAGTCTCCTAACACCGTATATTTTACCATTAAATTTTTAATGAAATACCTAAATTACCCTTGTGTTAATTAAATATGGACTTATATGATTTTATTATTGGATTTATATGATTTTATTGTTGTATGACATATGGACTAAAATTGGATTGTAGGGTTCGACCCACCATGTCTTTAGTAGAAGTTGAAGTCTGGCAATATGTTTACATATATGGTTCTAAAATTTTAATTTTGGATTTTAGAATGAGAAAATGTCCAGGTAAGCATTATTTTTCAAAGTTATTATGTTAATTGATGCTGCTAGGAAGATATTAATTGGGGTGGGGTAATGGGTTGCCGGACATTAAGAGGGTGGGGTTGTGATGCCGGAGACTGGACTGAAATGGTTACGAAAGTGAAACCACATGGACTGAAATCACAATTTTTAAACTAATGGATCGGAATAGTGATTTTTGACAAACCACAGGGACGAAAACAGTAATTAACTCTTTCAAAAATTTGAATCTAAAATGTTTATTTGAATGTTTGAGGTACTTTGAAAAAGGAAATATATTTTAAAAGGGAGCTGGATAAACTTGTTGATTAAAGATAACCGAAGGCTCAAAGTTAGGGGGAGCATGTTGATTTTCAAGGTTTATCAAGAGTAGAGCTCAAGGTAGAAGATATGCAGATCATGGAATCTAAAGTGATTCAAAGAATAAAGATCAGAAAAGATTAAAGACTCTGGAGTTGAAATGAAGATTGATGACTGCAGCAACATCCAAGGGGGAGTCTGTTGATGCATATGTCTGTTGCTTACGTCATCAAATAACATCGCGTCTGTATTTAGGGTTCAAAATATCAAAATGTAAAAGTATGTTAGAGGTTATGGCCACTTCGTACGAACTGCGTACGAATTGCCATGTTTGGTACGAAGTGGAGAGCCTATAAATAGGTGTGTGTTCATTTGAGATGTAACGGTTTTGCAATTCGGATGGCGGAGCACTGTCCAACTGTTTCCAGGAACTGTAAAGTCTGACAATCAATGAAACAATGTTTAAATAGAAACAAACTTGTCTACAATGTCGCCTAAGCAAACGGATTCCGCACGTTTACGTTAGGTTGCCAAATTAGTGCCTAAACAGATCCAGGAACGGACCTACGGTGGTAATTTGGCTAGACGAATGGGAAAGTGCTTGGCAACTGCCTGGGACTATTCCCATCCATTCCATGAATTATGTAGTATTTATAAATATGGTAACGATGATGTCGGGACAAAGCAAAAAAAATTAATTACTTTAGTAGGTGCCATCATGCCATGTGGCACCCACCAATTGGACACCGCTCTTCTACACCAATTACCAACATGTACTATTCCCGGCCATTTTTTATGTCTATATAGTATAGTATAATATAATATAATATAATATAATTTATCTATTTATTTATCCCAAATTTACTTATTTATTTACCATATATCTAATAATATAGAACCTAGTTTTAATAACTTAAACTAGATATTTTATATCTTATAAAAAGAATACTTTTAGCTTTATAATACTTAGCACCTTTAAATTATATAAACATCTTATAACATATCATACATAGTGATTTTACATATAATCATATTACATGATTATCAAAACCTATATATATACTAGCAGGGTGCCCGCACAATGCTGCGGGGGCGACAGTTTGCATTGCGGTGTTCATTTCTGATAGTTTTTCTTATTCGTATAATATTTATTGTAACATTGTGGTATATAAACTAAAGGTATAAAAGCTAAAAATATATAAAAGTCGAAATCCGCATGTCAAATGCATGGTGTTTTTAACATACTAAAATATCCCAACGTAGTGGCGAAGCTTGAGATTTCCGACGGAGGTCGAAAACGTATATACCAAAAAAATTATATACGAAAACTACATATATAACACTACTGAATGAAAAGTTCGGGGGGTCGGGCGCCCCCCGGCCCCTTCTATACTTTGCCAATGCCAACTTGGTACCCAGTTTTGTTATTAATTTTTTTTATTATTTCTATGATTGGTTATAAAATATATTTTATGAGAAAATAAATACACTATCAAGATAGTACAAAAATGAAGTTTATAACTCCAGCATTGTCATTAAAATCTTATAAATTTGAAGTGTTAACATGAAAAACATAATCAAACAATTACACAATCCATTTCCATGTCTACTTGGAAACATATGTGGCGTTTGGGTTCATATGTATGACACGGTTATAGGATTGGTGTCGTTACAGGTTCGTGTAAAATTTTCGGATTCTTGGTTAGTTTGACTCGTGAAAACACAATCCGGTTAAAATATTTAATTTCATTGGCCATAAACCCGTTCTCACAAAGTACTAATCATATAAATATAATGAATAGAAATGACCTGTATTTCACAACAAATACATAAAATAAAAACCTTGACTAAATTTTCATTGTTCTAATAATGGTTTAAAATACATTTAGACAATAACATAAGTAAAGATAGTTGATGGACATCCAAAAAAGTCACTTTTAGCCATGAGAGGGTGAAGGCGTGTAGAGATCGTTGATGGACATAGTGGTGCACAAATCGGGTTTTTTAAAAACCGGTTCCGGGTATGGAACCGGGTTCGGGTAGGACCGGGTTTTACAAAATCGGGTTTTTTTAAAAACCGGGTCGGGTCCAGGTCCGGGTTTTCTACCAAAAATATATACTCTATATACCCGGGTTCGGGTAGTGTTCGGGTCGGGTTTTATAAAACCCGGGTATTATAATACCCTATTTCCGGGTTCGGGTCCGGTTCGGGTATTCATCGGGTAGGGTTCGAGTATGCATCGGGTTGGGAAAAAACCCGCACCGGGTATTAAAAAAACCCAACCTTACCGGGAAAGACGATGATATTGACTCGTGCATACCACTCAAACATTGGCGAAACCGACTCGAAAGAAGTGTTGGCGTGAGTGGATTGGTAGTTTGGAACCATACAAACTCATCAAATACGACGTTTTTAATATTATAAAAAAATAATCATAAGATTCAATTCATGATCTAAAAAACCAAAAGAGTTGTGATGAAAATTATTATAAAAGGTTACAAAAGTAAGATATAATAAAATAACAACCTCAGAAATAAACTAAGTATGATCCCTCAAGAACTAACACTTTTCAAGGGTAGTATAAGAACAAACTTGGAACCATTAGAACCTCACTGGATGATGAAATATGGAAGATAAAAGAAACAATATTAAAAAAGTAACTGTTACTTTATTTTTTTTATGGGAAGTTATTACTTTGTAAAATCGGTTCTTAAAGCGATCATGAGTTCTAACTTCTAAGTAGCGGTGGAAAATATCATTAGAAACTTAGTAATTAAACAAGATTACATCAAAGTGCATATATAATTTTGTTAAATCATAAGAACTAGAAGTCTTAATGCTTGAAAACATAGATAAAACATATATAATCGGGTATAAAAAAACCCGGTTCCGGGTATTTATAAAACCCGGTTCCGGGTATTTATAAAAACCGGGTTTCGGGTATAAACCGGGTATAAGAAAACCCGGTTCCGGGTTCGGGTTTTAGATCAAATATGAATACCCGGTCCCTACCCTATGGGTAGGTTCGGGTTCGGGTATAGAAAACCTGGTTTTTATAATACCCGGTTCCGGATTTTTTTTCCGGGTCCGGGTTCGGGTTTTTTGTGAACCACTAGATGGACATCCAAAAAAATTCACTTTTTGTGTTAGCAATGTGATTCCATAAGCAAATAACAAACCAGCCAAGTTAACCAATGGTTAACCAGTGCTTTTTACCATATCAAAGGGCAATTTCAGACCAAAAACTTGGCCAACCACTGAAAACCATGATATCAAGTATTCCCCGACCATATTTTCGACTGTTGAATTCTCATCAACAAGAAGTAGCGTCATCCACTCACGTGTTCCACATGAGTGTAGCGTGTACCATGGTCTATTCATTTATATCAGCAAAAGCATACATGTGCATCCCAATTTATAAAAGCATAATGTAAATTAACCCCGTGACCACTGTAAACTTGAGTCGGCTTTGACAAAGAAGCCAAAGTGACACACTGCGGCTTGTATATCCTTAAAAAAAACTTGCCACAACCAGCAAGGCAGCAAGTGACACACAGATAGAGTCAATGTCAAATCTCAAAATCTTTAATCTGCAAGTACATTGTTGCCATCATCATGTCAAAAACAAACTATCGTCTCATCTATTGATGTAAATCGATGAACGAATGCATAAAAATAACTAAAATCACCTTTAATCTTCAAAGCTTGCGAGTAACAATCTATTACTTTACTCGAACTGCCATAAAGAATTGTTGCATAAGCATGATCCGTGGCCAGAAAATCATAAATATTGAAATCAGATCCACATTGCAATCTATCTTCTTCTCAAATATGTTCAAAAATTGTATTTTATTACCTTGTTTCTTACTTTCTTCTTATACATTATATTGGAAGCAAAATGAAATAAGTTAGCCTGTTGTTGGTCCAAAACATGCCAAGATTATATATAGGCAAAGGTCTACTGGTGTATGTAGAAGCAAAAATAAAACAAATTGACGTTAATAAACCAAACATCAAACAAATTCATCTTCATTTATGTATGAATTTCAACTAAGATGATATAAAATAATCAATCATATTGAACTAGTCCACATAAATAAAGAAAACATCAAACAAAAATCTTGATGATGAGAGTATGGATACAATAATACACAAAGAAATCAAACCCACCCTACAGTTGAACTTCAAAGCAAATTGCTTGATATCAAAATCAAATATAGAAAAATAAGGGTAATAACTAACTTGATTAAAATAAATCCAACCTTCACATAAGAAGCCGGGTACGCACATCATCTTCATCCTGCAAATCGATTTCCCAAATCGTCATCAACACAACCTGCAAACTCGATTTCTGAAGATGTGATTGAACCCAAAAATAAATAAATATATAACCTAGAGTTAAGTCAAGCCACCCTCATCTTACCTTACTGAGCACATTTAAAAACAAAGTTAGTTTCAATATGATGCAATTAAAAACTTGAACCTCTATCGTTTTATCCTTTTCCTCTTCTTCAATTTGACACTTCAAGAACTGGGGAATGATGATTTTTGGGGAGCAAAGAAATTGATGAAAAGAAAAATCAGTAATACCACCTGTTGGTTCTATCACCAAACCCTAGAGCTGGACTCACCATCAGCATTTGTCTCTATTTCTTTGTGGTGTGTGTATGAAGAGATTGGGGGGATACTTGAAAGTAGATGGCATTCAAAATTTGAATCTCCTTCTCTTTGAGAGCCAAATCCAAAAGAGCCGCCCTTTTTTCTTCATACTGATTCAATCATACAGGGAAGAATCAATGTCAGACCTTTAAACATTCTTCTTTGGTAAAACTCTTCAAAATTCAACATCTCAACAATCTCTCTCCAATATCTATTATAATATATGTATATATATATATATATAGGAGAAGGATCATTACAGAACACTAATTATTGCGAGAACAAAAAGAACAACTCTAAATCACTAAATTTTGGGATTTAATGTTCATATTTTTTAAATTTTATGTTTCTTACATTCATATGTGTATTATATATACATAAAAAATCATATATTTTCCCCTACACATAGTCTACATACATGTAGGTAATTTAGCCTAAACATAACCTACATGTGTGTAGGTTATTTAAAAATTGAAGATTTTTCATATTTTGTTTTAAATTCTAGTGTGATAAACAATAAATCTTACATTTATAACATCTTCATTTACTTTTTAGGTTTTTAGGATTGAAAAAATGAGTGATTCATTTTGTTCTGCGTGTTCTCGCAATATTTAGTGTTCTGCATAGAACATTCCCCTAAAACTCACTTGAGTTGAGAAAATTCAAGAAAACCCTATGTAATATTTTTATTTTTTTCTAAAAAAACAGGGAATGTAACATAAGCGCCCACTTGTTTTTTTTAAGTGTTCAAAATTTGTATGTTACATTTTTTTTTTTGACATATATATTATGTAACATGAAATTTTTTACATTTAAAAAAATAAACTACTCGACGTTTTTTTGTTTTTCTTTTACAAAAATGTTCAAATATATATTATGATATATTATGTAACGTGATCCATTTTTACTTTATACACTATTTGGGATGAAAATATGTTCGTATATCAAAATACTACAAATTTGCACCGGCTTATAAAATTACATATCCACTTACATGTTCAATAGTCTATATGCCTCATGTGTTACATACTTGTTTACAATTGTTTCTATGCATATTCATTAACCTTGCAAGCCGCCCTTAACATGTATAGCGTTATAGGATTGGCGACCAACCTAGATTCATCCCTTAAGTTTGCATTCTTGACCCAACATTTTACAAGTTTGGGTGTACATAACGTCTTACATTTAGGTTTGAATATTGCCTTTTATACATGCATGTGATGGTGTTAACATGTGGATTATGCCCTTTCACTTTTATTTATGCTATACATATATCAAATTTGTATACTTACCAATGTTTTTTTGATCTTTATTTTAACATGTTTTTAGGGAATGCATGAGATGGTGTTGACAAGATTGCTATCACATAGGACTTAGACTTTAAATTTAATCTAATGTTATATTGTCGTTTCTTTTGTTGAATAATGTGTTTTCTTTTGAGTATTATATGAAAATTTAATTTTCAACGGCCAATATATTTCAATTTAGTGCTATGATGTCTTTGAACAATCTACTCCATCTCATTCCGATGTTTCTGTCATCGGTTGGGGTGTGACATTAGTTCATGTATTTCATATTTATACATTCATTTTATGTATTTATACTCTCATTTCATGTATGTATACATCAATTTCATGTTTATACCTAGATTTTATGTATTTCTAAGTAAAAATTTTAGCCCAAGTTTAGTTTTGGCTATTAAACGAATCAAACCAAACACGGTTAATCTAACCAAATAACCGAACTGATTAACCAAAAACTGATTAGTAGTAAAATAGACCAACCTATGACTTCGGTTGAGGATAATAACTAAAGTAACCGAAGAATGCATACCTTGGCAGTATCTGTGTTTTCCACCGCATCCCACGACCACCCATTTAGTTTAACAATTTAAGGAACACCTAACAAACTATGTTTTTATGTGGTTGAAATGATTTGCTTTGTATTATTGAGTATCATTAATTTGCTTTGTGTTATTGACGTTTAACCATTCGATGAATAGCGATATCTAAAACGTGTTTAGTGTTTTCTTTTTCAAAATTGAGAAGGAAATCACCAAAAACTTTAGGAAGAAGCCTTTTAATACAACATTTCGTTGCTTGATGTAGCTTAAATTCGGTATATGCACAAAACATAATATAGCCTTTACAATGGTATAAGACCTAATTATTAGATAAAATTTACAAAGAGAAAAGTGTCAGGATAGTCCCTGTGGTTTACCTCGTTTTCACCTTTAGTCCTTACACTTTCAAAATTACAGCTATAGTCCCCAACTTTGACAAATTCATTCTCATATAGTCCCTGACGTGGATGTAGGTTAGTTTTCTCAGTTAAGTGGGTGTGAAACGACTAATATGCCCTTCAGTATAAAACAAGATAAATTAATTAAGTATTAAATAAATATATATCACACACATACATACAAATATACAATACAGACAACTCCATCTCTCTCTACCTTCTATCTCCATTGAAAAACCACCACCACAACCACCGTCACCACCGCCATCACCAAGCCCCCGCCACAGCTATCACCGCTGCCATCACCACCACCGCCATCACCACTCTCTCTCTCTCTTTCTCTCCACCCTCACCACCAATCATCACCTTCCTCTTCCAACTACCACCGTCAGCCACCACCCTCCACCACTGTCATCAAACTTCCACCGCCATCACCACCTTCGCCTTCACATATGTGCCCGGACAACCAACACCATCTCAACCGCCATCAACCAGAGATCTTGGAATAATCTCTGAGACACATCATGGGAACCACCATCGTGAACCACCACAAGGCTGCAAGAGGAATAATCTTCGACGTTTAATTCCCATCGAGATCCTTTCTTCTCCTGCGACGACCTTTTCTTCTCCGGCTAGTTACTTTGTTTCCCGATTTGCATCATTTTGATTTTTCGATCTGTTCTTCATACATTCGATTTATCTTTTAGATCTGTTCTTCGAGAGTCAGTTGAATGTTTCCGCTTACATATAGTCGTTTTTCCGGGATTTTACATGGTGGCGACGGAGTAATCTGAATGGTCCATTGTTGATGATGACGGTGCGGTGGTTGTGGTGACGACTGTGGAAGTGAAGGGTGTAGGTTTTAGGCCGAATGAGGGTGTAGGTTTTAGGCCGGTGGAGGGTGGAGATGGTGGTTGAGGGGTGGAGGCTGTGGTTGAGGGGTGGTGGTGAAGTTATGGAGAAGATGATGAAACTATTCTCAGGTTTTTAATAAAAAAATGGGTCCCACCTAGATTAATTTGTATTAACTCTTTTTGTTTTGTTTGTTATTTTTTAACAGTAAGGGTATTTTTGTCATTTCACAACCACTTAACTGAGAAAACTAACCTTCATCCACGCCAGGGGCTATCCGAGAACGAATTTGTCAAAGTTGGGGACTATAGTTGTAATTTTGAAAGTGTAGGGACTAAAGGTGAAAACGGGGTAAACCACAGGGACTATACGGCCACTTTTCTCATTTACAAATATAAAGTTGCGAGTTACAAAGTCAAGTTGCGGTATGTTATTGTTTTGGTACCGGTAGTGAAAAAATAACCAAAATCTACGCGTACACGACAAATTAAAGTGTTATTAAAATGTTCAACACGTTTATTGTATGTTAAATAAGATTAAACCGAAACTGATGAAGGTGATTTTGAGTCCATTGGGATGTTAATTTTGATTAACATGGAAATGGCTGAGTTCTTACAAATTAATTAAAAAAATTTGCATGCTACTTAATCATAATGCGATATCATGTGTGCATATTTTTGTGACAAGTATTTAGATTATGATCATTATATAATATTAATGTATTGTTAAGATTTAATAATGCGAAAAGTGAGTTTGTTATGGATGGTGTATTTAACACATTATTATGTTGTTTGAGTTTTCGCGTATAAGTTTATACAAATAACCTGCAAGTTAGGGTAAATGGTTTTGTCATAAGAAAACGAAGGGTTATTACTTAATGTTAGAGGTGATTAATGGTTAGGATTAATCATTTAAATGTTTTCTTGTTAAATGTAATAAAAAAGATTGTTTTATAAATTTAGCAACGAGGGTGGAAAAGTGAGTTTTCCACTAAGTAGCTAAACAAGTTTTGAAACGAATTTTGTGTGCGGGGTTTAACTGGAACAAGTAATCGCCTGATGGTGGAGTGAGGGTAGAGTTGTGTACCATCAAAGTTAAAGTGTTCATGTGAGGTGGCATAGTTAAAGTCCACTTTAAGTGGCAGAAGAGTAAGCCTCACGTTAGCAAGAGTCGGGCACAACGACCATTATTCAAAAGTCAACACAGTAGTTTGGAATTTAAAAATGTTTACAGTGACTAATTAGTTTATAAACATTATTATATGTATAAGATTGTTATGAGAGCAATGATTTGGCGAGTATGAGGGAAGCTTTAAATAAATAAATAAATAAAACATATGACAAGGAGTAAACTTGCAAATGTTTAGTTGTATTTAAGTGCTTGCGTTAATCATGAGTCAAGTGATGTGTTACTTGTTTTGAATATTGAGATGTGAAAGTCGGTATCGCTAGGCTGACCGGTATGGGCCTTGACTTTTGACCACCGAAAAAATCAAAAGCCCCTTTTTCTTTCTTAGCCCAACTCACTCTCTATTATTACTCTCAAAATATATTTTATTGAATTCTAAAATGGCGTGGCATTGGACCGAGCAAGATGATATCGCTTTGGCAACGAGTTGAGTGGATGTCGTCAAGCTAGGAATGCCTTCTGATTCGCGACAGTTTTGGATCTGAGGATGAACCGATTACCACAGCCCTTAGCTAAATGAGATGATAAATAAGTCACTTTTTATTCGTAGGTGGCTTATACAAAAGAAATGTGGGATAATTTATTGGTACATTGCAACAATAGTTGAGGTCAGTGAGTTCGCAAATCAGATGGCATATGCATATTATTTTGAAGTGCATCAATTAAAAGAAGAGAGTTGTGATTTGGCACCCGATAACTTGGGGTTCGTTTGCTTATTCGTGTGTTAGTCAGTCCTAGGATTTTGGTGTATCATCTTATAGCTTGCTTCACATCTAGAGGGTTGGTTAAGGCTAGTCTTTGCAATCTGATAGTTGTGGGATTTAGGACCTTTAATTAGGTTTGTCTCCTCATAGCACTCCATCACATGGTATCATTAGTGATTTCCGCCTAAGTGGTTTGTTCATCTCTACTGGTTAAGTTCACAGTCTAAGTTGCCTTCATGTTCGTTAGGTTCATTAGTTAGTTAATTTAGTTAAAATATTAGTTAATTGATTTTAAAATAAAAACCCCAATTCTAAAAATCAATTTAAGGTCAGATGTGTGATTAGGGTTAATTATTAGAGGTGTCATCCTAGAGTCCACGGTTCGATACCCGGTCTTACTTTTCATACTACTTTCACGTCTGGTTCACTTGACGTTGTGTGTGTAGTTAGTGAGTCCCACTTTTTATAACTTGGTCATAAAAAATGTTGCAAAAATCACACATCAGTCGTTAAACTAAATTTATTTTTGAGTAAATTACAAAATTCGTCCTTTATGTTGACACCAGATTGCAAAGTGTGTCATTTGTCTTCAAAAATTACAATTAACGTACTCGATGTTTGCAAACCCCTGCATGTTATGTCCTTTACCTCTAACTCAGTTATTTTTTATGGTAAAATCTGACCAATTGAACCCCACCTAAGGGTATTTTGGTCATTTTACCCAAAATTCATTATAAATATATATCCAACACACATAATCTCCCTCTTTATCTCAACTCTCTCTCTCTATTTCTCTCTCTAACATCAGGCACCACCTACCCTCACCCGCCATCACCACCACCACCGGACGACCACAACCACCAACCCCTACCACCACCCACTTGATTCCATCGCTGCCAAAGAAACCCAATTCCGGATTCAAACAAATCCAGATCTGAACTCTAGATCTGTAGGCGGTGGTTGGGTTTAAAGAGAGGGATGAGAGGATGGTGGTCGGGCTCAAAAGAGGAGATCGAATACGGATCATCAGTTTGTTTATCATAGGAGGGGAAGTGTGAGTGATCGTTTTGACAGAGTTGACTTTGAACAAGTCAAAATTGATTCTGAAAAGTATTTGAATGAGGTCAAAATCGCTGGTAATGAGCAGGGGAGTGATAGTTCATAATCTCTGATTTGGAGAGTGATGGCGAGTGTTGTGGCGTTGATGAAGAAGATGAGGAAAACAAACTGATTAATTAATCTAGAGAAAATTACCAAACTAGCCAAGAATTTCTTTGACTTGCCAAAATGGCCATTTGATGCCTCCTTGAAGCAGGAAATCACGGATTCAAATGTGCGGAATGCCTCTTTCAAGACCCCTCATGCGTCTTTAAATATGGAAATGACACGTGTCTCAATGATTAGGTAGACTCCTCCAATGCCTCTGCAGACTCTTCAAATGCCCCAGGCAGACTCATCAAATGCCTCAACAGACTCATCCAATGCCTCAGCAGACTCTTCCAATGCCTCAGGCAGACACTTCCAAATATTTTAAGAAAATACTTTAAAATATTTTAAAAAATACTAATTTTTTTTAAATATATATTTTTTTAATTTAAAAAAAATATTTTTTAAATTTATATACGTAAAGTATTTTAAATTTATATACGTATAGTATTTTTAAGTATTTTAAATATATCTTTACTTATATAAATTTAAAATATTTTTTAATTTAAAAAA
Source organism: Helianthus tuberosus (assembly GCA_030545235.1). Lineage (NCBI taxonomy): Eukaryota > Viridiplantae > Streptophyta > Magnoliopsida > Asterales > Asteraceae > Helianthus > Helianthus tuberosus. The sequence continues at coordinate 79,855,405 of CM060429.1, read as the reverse complement.
TTAATTTAAATATTTTACTAAAGTATTTTTTTTAAATTTTTTATGTATTTTCTTAAAATTAGCCAAGATATCTTTACGTATATAAATTTAAAAAAGTAAGTCTTTTTTTAAATTTTAAAAAAAATATTTTTAGTATTTTTTTAAATATTTTAAAGTATTTTCTTAAAGTATTGGAAGAGTCTGCTGAGGCATTGGATGAGTCTGCCTGAGGCATTGGAAGAGTCTGCTGAGGCATTGGAGTAGTCTACCTAATCATTGAGACACGTGTCACTTCCATATTTAAAGACGCATGAGGGGTCTTGAAAGAGGCATCCCGCACATTTGAATCCGTGATGCCCTGCTCCAAGGAGGCATCAAATGGCCATTTTGGTAATTAGCTCATTAATCTATCTAAACTGTGCATTTTGTAAGCCGAAGCTTCCCTTTTTTTTAAAACGGAGTTTGTCACTTTGTCCATGGGATTGATAAAGAAACCAGATTATAGATTATTAAATGGGTACCTTTCTTTTATCCTTTTTGTGTGACAACCGTCAAATTTGCAAGCATCCGTACGTTTAATTAATATTGATTTATGCTTAATGACTGTGCATAATTACAACTGCTGACTTAAACTGCTTTCTGATTTCTGTATCATACATACATGTGCATCACATTTCATACTGTCACACCATTTATCACATACAAACTCTAGTGACATAAACGATGCACAAAGCACAGTTAGCGGATAACTCATAAACATACTGACAGTGCCAGTAAATAGACAGACAGTGTTTTGAGACCCAGTATGGGCCAGAGACAAGGTACTACACCAGTATGGTGTGTAGGAAAGTGAGGACCATAAGACTGTATCACTAGGTGATAGATAAAGTGCCGGGAAGTGCCTAAAACTCACTTTAAGTGCAGAATTCTGCATTTTTCAGCAAAATCCAGCATTTTAAAATGCTAGTAATATACAGAACATTGACTAAATGGTCCTGAATACTTTCCTAAGTGTTGGGAATTTTAAGTGTTACAAAAAGTTACATAAAAGACACTATACGGAACAACTTAACACTTTAACGGAACGGTACCTAACCGAACAATCGGACATTACCCGGGACACCGAAATTTTTGCCAGAAACATTGTTTTATTATTTTTGGACTAATTATGGTCCCCGAATACCCCAACATTATATAATGTGTCATACACTTAAAACACTAGACCTTTCACTTAACCCCCAACTATTATTCACTTACCATTACAACTTACACTTGGACCCCCTCCCCCCTTATATTTTCGGTCACAAGGTGTGGCCCCACTTGTGATCTCCAAAATCTTACAAGATTTTCAATAATCTTCCATATCTAGCAAGATCCTAAATAATCTTCTCTAGATATTGCTTAGATCCTCCTTGGATTTCATGTGATCTCATTAGATATGATTAAAATTTACAATTAACCCCCCCCCCCTGTCTACTTACGGTCCAAAGAGGACCCACACCCACTCAAAATTGTTGATTATTTTATTCTAATCTTGCTTGTAATCTTGAACAAAATATTTAAAAATCTCTATATGTATGATTCCCAAGACATTTAATCATTACATATCCTTATCATATCGTCACTCAAGATCACCCTACTCCCTCACACTCTCTCTCCCTCTCTCGGCCCTCTATACATTCGCCACCACCACCACCTTATCACCACCATTACTCCATTATCAAGCTTGTTCCATGCACTAGAAGGTAAATTAAGGAGCTTGTAGCTTGGAGATCTTGAAGGAACTTCATACATTGCTTTTACACACCATCTTCATCATCCTTGTTCTTGAGTTCTTCCCTAGCTTTAAGCTAGTTGTAAGACTTCCTTAAACTCTTGTCTACTCTTATTTTCATAGTTAAAAGATTATGTTATGATGAAATCGTATGAACACTACAAGAACACAAACATAAAACATGAACATAAAGCTTTACATAAAGATCATGAAATGAAAGATGATGATACATGATAAATCTGAGTTAAATAAACAATAACCTGCTGTAAATGACTTATGATCTGATATTAATCGTTATTAGAAAGTATGGTGATCGTATGTGTGCATTTTAGTGACATTTAAGCTATAAACAGCATGCTGAGTAACATTTTCAGCCAACTTCAACTGGCTGTAAACAGACCGTTATAAATCGAAAAATTGATTTTCTGAAATCTATATTATGTATTTTCGAAAAACGGATCAAATGGCACTGGAATCATATTTTTTTTGAGGTCGTTTGCTATTTTTAAAGGGGAATTTTTCACAGCAGCAAAAGCTGCGTTTTTACATAAGAAACGAACAATTATTCCAACACTTCATATGCTTTAAGTTGAAATATTAATTATTTTGACAAATAATTATCGCTCGGAATAACATAAGAAACATAACTCAAAACATTAAGCTCTAAGCCAAGGCACGGCCCGTTCGTCTAATAGACATCAGTACATTGTAGGTAGTCGTGTTTGCTGAAGGAATTTGAGTTACATTTGTGAAGACGCAATACAGTGAGTTCATGTCCCCCTTTTCTCTTAACTGTTTTCAGTTTTATACTTCGGGGGTGAAATACATGTTACAATTATTACAGACATTTTATACATGGTGAAATTATGTATTTTCGAAAAACGGATCAAATGGCACTGGAATCATATTTTTTTGAGGTTGTTTGCTATTTTTAAAGGGGCATTTTTCACAGCAGCAAAAGCTGCGTTTTTACTGCTGAAAATATGTGTTATGTTTTTCGTCATAACTTGAAATCTGTGTAGAATTAGCTCATGAAATTTGTACTGTAGATGAGCACTGATGTCGTTGTAATTCTCCCACTGGAATTTCATCAATCGGACTTACGATGAATTTTTAATGAATTATTCCGTGGACTGCAGTCAGAAAGTGACGAATCTGATTTCAGTCCGGTAAATGATTTTTTATAAATGTTGGTAATGAATTGGATCCCGATATTTTTACACAATGATATTCGGATCGTTTAAAACATTCTGTAAAAATTTGGGAATTTTTGGAGTAAGTTAACTATTTTATTAAAATTCCCGAAAACAGCCCAGTTTTGAATGATAGTTAAAATGCAAGGGTTTTTATGATATATGCATGGTATGATAAGTGTTCAAATACATCAGCAAATAAACATGAATAAGTTGGATATTTGTTGATTTGTGGATTAGTTATATTATACTAGGGCAAAATACTATATCCTAACAAAAGACCATGAAATTACAACTCCAAAATAATACCAACAATTGCAAGGAATAAATGATTAAATTACACACTTGTTATTATGGAACCAAACGCTAAAATGTAACCTATGAAATATTCCAGACATACTTTTGCAAATATATTTTTGATAAATGTTGTTTTGGACAAGAAGTGAAATATATTATCTTGGGAAAGAAATACGGAGTTAAATACTTTAGAAGTATTAATACCAGAATATTGAACGAACAATTATTCCAACACTACATATACTTTAAGTTGAAATATTAACTATTTTGACAAATAATTATCGCTCGGAATAACATAAGAAACGTAACTCAAAACATTAAGCTCTAAGCCAAGGCACGGCCCGTTCGTCTAATAGACATCAGTACATTGTAGGTAGTCGTGTTTGCTGAAGGGATTTGAGTTACATTTGTGAAGACGCAATACAGTGAGTTCATGTCCCCCTTTTCTCTTAACTGTTTTCAGTTTCATACTTCGGGGGTGAAATACATGTTACAATTATTACAGACATTTTATACATGGTATGATTAGCTTAAGGAGGGTTTACTTCTAGATCATGTGAGTGGTGGGTACGACACTTAAGGCCATTAATCCTCGTCGTAGGACCGAGGGACATGAGTGATAGATCTATTCGGGTGTAGCGAGCCCCACTCCTGAGTCCGCTGAGTGGACCATGAGGTGACTATGTCTTACCGACAAAATTTGCTAGGTTTGAGTCTTCCTGCATCACGTCACACATATCAATGGCCTTGCAAACCATTGGTGATCTCTTTTTTCCTTATTGCTACATACCAGGGACTTACATACATACTTACAATGTTTACAAAGGCTTATACGTACACACAAACAAACACATGAACTCGCTCAACTTTTGTTGATGTTTTTCAAACTACATGTATTTCAGGGAATTTATAAGTGGGTCTGGCGGGCGTTGGGAGTTTTTAAGCTGCGTTAAGAATAAAGCTGTCATCCATGGTCTTTGATTTGGTTAATGTGCCTTATTCCTGGACGAGACACGTTATCCAAACCTTGGTGTTATTCAATATCTTTTGACGAGTCCTTATGAACTCATAAACAATTTGTACAATTTGTAAAACTTGAATTTGAAGTCTACGATTTAATCAATGTTGTTATGCTTTAAATGAAATTAATGGATGGCAAATCTATGGTTTATCATGTAGTTGTTTGTTGTGGTTGAATGCAATGATAACAAGTAAGTCACACCATAATCACGCTTCCGCAAAAGTCTGGGTGTGACAGCTTGGTATCAGAGCCTCGATCATAGCGAAATAGGATTCTTTCTCGAGTCTAGACTATGATCACTAGGGCTCTCACGAAAATGTTTTCAAACATTTTTACATTGCATACACAAAATGTCCAGATCCAGGGAACAAACATTTTTACAAACAAAAGGCACAAGTACACATTTTCAAAAAGGCTATGTATATAATTCAGTCTTAGAGACTGAGGGAGTTCAGTCTTAGAGACTGAGGGAGGATCAGTCTTAGAGACTGAGGGAGGATCAGTCTTAGAGACTGGGGAGGATCAGTCTTAGAGACTGGGAAGATTGAGTCTTAGAGACTGGGAAAAATAGAGTCTGAGAGACTAGGAAGGATAGAAAATTTCGTAATGTGAATACTTGATTTCATGATAAATTACCTTTGCTTGCATACACAAATTGTTAATGATTACTATGGGTATACATACTATGATTATCATGTACCGGCACACGTGTCACTTTCTTCAGAAAGCGAGTTGTCAAGCATTGACGACCCTACGACTACCGCCACAAATAATGAGATTGCACCTGCACCGGAGATGTTACTTTTAACACTGAGAGTGACCCCGACATGCTGACCAAGGGCAAGGATGACTTACAACCGTTCGCACTACCAGACTCTGGTGATGACTTACCCTTTGCTGATAGCTTCTTGATAAAGATCCCACTGTCACTTTTGTTTCAGTCCATGACCACTTCACCACTGGTCACCCCGATGGTGGACACACCATGGCTCCGATCCTCGGCAATACGCCTCCTGTGGACATTCCTTCCGAAGGTAGGCTACTCAACGAATAATTGACGATGACATTGGCATGTTATTGATGGTCCTTCCGATAACACATATGATGATGAAAAGTTAGACGTGAACGTTGTTACTAATTTCACTTTTGGAGACCCCTGTTAACAAGCTATCCTCTGATTCTAGCATGCATTCAATTTCAGGCTCCTTTGAGTCTGTGACATCTGCAGCCTTACAAACAGCTGGATTACAGCTTTCTACTACTGACGCAGACGACGAGGACATGGTTGCTACACTATCACCTGCTCAAGGCACCACACCGTTACACGACCCAGAGCCTGCTCCTAAGCTAGCTTCTGCACCTTTTTGGGTCAGCTAGATGTTGCACCTGCTGATCCTACACCCTCGCTTAATTATGACCCTGCTTCTTTTTGGTGTACCGGACATTACACCCCTTATACCTGACCCAGTACCCGCACCTGATGATCCCCTTATTGGTTGAGACGTGGTCCCTGCCCCCGCACGCGCTAATGTTGCTCCTGTGGAGACTGGCGTCCATTGCACCGACATGCCTATCTCTTTCTTTCAGGACATACCCGCACCCCGGAAAGGTACTTCAGGACAGCACTCTCGTGACGACCCTTTTGCTACAGCAGCATTTACCCCGACCTCACAGGCCGCACCGTCTACTACTTTCACCTCTACACCGCTGGACGAGCCATTTCGATGGTTCCTATCATACACTATGCTGAAATTAGACCCTTACATTATGGAGGCTACACACGGGATAAGTTGCTCCTGTAACATCAGATGCAGTTTGAGAATATGAGTCGCAGAGTTTTGGAGCTTGAGCTGACACCACGTCCTTTACCCTATTGCCAGTATACTTTGGTCCCCCACATTTATCAAAGATTCCTGCTGAACTCTCGCCTGCTGCTATTACACCTTTCCCAGGTTTTTATGCTCGAGCGGCAGATTGGTTAATTACTTCGACGTACATAAAAGCTCGAGGGGAAATTCACACATGTTAACAGTTTACTTTTCTTACCCCCTCTACCTCAGTCACCAGTATAGTTGGTTTCTGGATGATGCGGATCGCATTACATTTGGGTAAAGACACTAATGATAAGTCGGGATTGTGGAGACTTTTGAAGACCACATCTGACTACATAATTTTGATACACTAATATATTTAATGGATAAGGGTATGGTGACCCAGTGTCCCTGTTGACGTGATACATTTTGGAAGACAATAAAAATTGTGGTCAGGGAATAATGAAAAGCCAATCATCATTAAACATGCGACAATACTTTGTGAACAATGACCAAACGAAAGCTCAGTCGCTATGTCACGACCCCCGACCCACCCTGGACGGAATCGGGAGCCGCGAACAGCCAAGTGGTACCGGTGATTATTTTGAAAAATATTGCAGCGGAAATTTCATCAGGACCGTGAGTTAGGAAAAATATCAGAGTTTAGAAAACTCCGGATTTTATTTATTAAATAGATGGGATAAACCCATGTTTTACAAAGGTAGCTTTAATAAGGGATAAACCCAATTATATAAAACAATATTTCTTAATTTGATTTAATTAATAAAATAAGCCACTTCTTGAAGCCTTTCAGTGTCGTATCCATCTCTTACTCCAATCTACTGAAATTACCTAAAACGCGTTTTAAAAAGGTTTTGTCAGCAGGAAATACTGGTGAGTTCATTCATTTTGCTTAAAACGACGCATTTGTTATAATCTATAGTATTAAGAGCGATTACAATGTTTCCATATATCAACCAACTACCCACAATATTTGTCACTCGAACATCCATTGGTAACCTCCGAGTCCAATTGTGTCTGTGACTATGGTCATATCACCCCTTGGCTAACTCGTTGTCCAATGGTGACGGTTATCAAGTAATGTATACAAAACCCCACATACCGGCTGTAATTTGGTGACTACAAAGACTTAATACCTGTAATTATAACTTTGAAAGTAAACATGATTTTAAAAGTAATTTGATAAAAAGAGAATGACTCACATTATAAGCATGCAGATTTATACGGGCAGAATTTAGCCTACTGGTTAGCCTTGATATTGCAGATTTATACAGGTAGAGCTTAGCCTATTGATCAGTCTTGTAACCTAGTGCACACAAACTCGGTAAGTAACTAATACAGCATTTACGATAACTCACGAGATTAAAACCCTCACGACAAATGACAAAGTGCAATCACTTAAACATCCATCGGATTCACAACGAATGATAGAGTATTCCCCGAGTTCGGGTGGTACTCAAACATCTTGTCGGAATAACGACTAATGACAAAGGATAGCACTTAAACATTCGGTCGGATAGTTTCAATTGATCGGATATTGAATCGTAGCAGCGATCGAGTTAATACCCGGTATTGTAGCAGCGCCTCGCTATATTAATTGTAATTTCGACTTTTGAGCAGCCAAACTTCGTTTTTATGAAATGATTTCGACACCAGAGGAATGCTCGTAGCCTGTCCCAGAAATTTGGGTCTCACGCGGCCCGCGTGAGCCCTTGCTCGATCCTTACGCGGCCCGCGAGGGCACCTAGCCTACGCGTAGGGTTGCTGGGTCATCAGTAGGTATGCCAGATGGATGACACGTGGATCTGGAACGCTTATCCGGTCAAACATGAGTTGACGCGGCCCGCGTGACCTTCCGCCTTTTCTTTACGCGGCCCGCAAGAAGACCACAAATCTTGATTTCTTTATTTTTTATATGGATTGGGGTTTCAGGGTTCAACTAGAAAGCCTCCTGGTAGAATTTTGGGTATAATTTCTAAGCTATTTAAAAATATATAATGCACTCGTGGTAAGTATAATACCCCTAATTCAACCTTATCCCGATGTCCCGAGACCGAATCCCAACGAACTTAGTCGGGCAGAGCCCTGACATGTGTTATGGGGCTCAGATCAATCGGAAAGGGTAGCGGTGATCGGGAGTTAAAACACTTAAAACGGGCATGACTTTATTATTATAGGGGAAAAACAAATAAAAAGAATATGGATGAGAGAGAGTTCGAGAGAGATAGTGTGTAAGAAAATAAGTAGGCACTACTCAATTTATAGTTGGGTTGTTTGATAAGGGCCACGAAATTGAAAATGGGACACGTAAACAAACATGCAGACACATATGAAATTTGGAGTTGAAATTTTTAGTTATTTGTCATCCATGCATGCATTATGAAATTCATGATGGACACGTATAATCTTTCTAAAATTTCTTTTTAGTTTTATTTTATTATTTTAATTCTTTTCCATTATCTCGACTTATACCCACATAATTCAACCAAAATCTCAAATGTAAAATTGTAATATTATTTTATTATTATAATTAATTTAACGGCTTTACTTATTTGGCGTTTATAACTTATAAAATATAACGTTTTATAAAATAATAAATATGTCATTAGAACCAGAATATTTGTGTCTATATTTTGAACCATGTTTCATTAAAAATAGAGTAGGTTCAAATATCATGTATTTTTAGAATTTAATTAGTATACGGTTACTAGGCCCGTCTAGGTACTTCATATTTGTAATAGTTAACTTACCCGTAAGCTACCTGTCTAATAATATAAGTTTTTATATACTTTTATTTTATTTAGAAAGGTCACCCATATTAGGGACAATTAATTAGTATAATATTTCAACCAACTATATATAAAATAGTGTTTAAAACTATTTGAGTTGAAAAAAATAAACTAGTTACTAGTTACTAGTGGTTAATAAATTTAACCAAACCTATAATTATTATATAAAAATAGGAATGTTACACGCTATGTCTTCGTTAAGCATGTTATTGATCTATATGTGTGTGCTATAATTATAATGCTACGTGCTTACCTGCTATGCTCATTAAACATAGTTTCCCAAATTACGTGCTTATGCTATGATTATGATGCAATGTGCTTACCTTCTTAATGAAAACCTAATCGTAATACGTGCTACCAATATAACAGGAATGTGCTATGATTGAGATACACGTGTTTGTTTTTTATACTCTCATTAAACATGATTCCATTTACTTGCTTGTGCTGTTGCTTGATGTGTTGATATGATGATTTAAATACGTGCAAATACATATGATTTCCAAACAACTATATGCATTCCCTGAACAGACGAGACCTAACTAACCCGAACTTCATCTTAGAAGATGTCTCATCAAGAGATCACTCGATTGACCGAGGCAGAATGGCTAGCGCACGCCTCACGAGTCATAGCTCGGCACGAGGTTCTTCGCTACAAACACAGCGAAGGTACCTCAAGGAATGACCCACCTAACGGTTGTACCTACAAACAGTTTCTAGACTGCAAACCCCTGAACTATGGTGGCACTGGAGGTGCCATAGCTTTTGTAAAATGGGTTGAGAATGTGGATGCGGTTGTACGAATGAGCGGTTGTACGCTAGAGCAACAAGTCCCATACGTTTCTGGATTGCTACAAGATGAGGCTCTATTATGGTGGAATCTTAGCGTTCGAACAATGGGCGAGACTGCAGCATGTACGTTAACATGGAATGAGCTGAAGGAAATGATGCGTAGGGAGTGTTGTTCTCAGATGGAGATCCAGAAGTTGGAAGTCGAATTCTGGAAGCTAAAGATGGAAGGTCCAAAAGTGGTGTAGCACGTGCAGAGGCTTCATGATTTGTTGCGAGTCGTTCCGTACCTGGTGGAACCCGAATTAAAGAGAATGGAGCAATCCATTTGGGAACTGGCGCCTCAAGCCTTGAGCTTGATGATAGCATCAACGCCACCAACAACCATGGTTGCATATATGATGAGTCTGGCGCTCACTAAGGAAGCACTTAGATTGGAAAGACTCTCAACCCCCGACGAGGAGAAGGAAACTCCGATAGAGTCATCTAAAAAGAACAAAAGGAAGCTCAGTGAATTCCAAGGAGGTGATCGGGCAAATAACAAGAACAAGGCCAAAAAGGGAAAGGAGTACCAGGGTAAACTACCTAAGTGCGATGAATGTCAACGTCATCATACCGGGCAATGCAAAAATGAAAAATGTGACAACTGTGGCAAAGTGGGGCACAGCGAGGAGACGTGTTGGCATAAGACGAATCGTGGAAAGAAAGGGCTAGGATGTTATAACTGTAGTGACATGGGGCACTTTCGGAAAGAATGCCCAAGGGAGATTAATCAAGACCGTGAAGGAGCACCCAACATCGGAGCTCGTGAAGCACGTCAAGACCCAGATGTGGATGCTGGTACGTTCTCTCTCAACCAAAATTTTGTATCTACGCTATTTGATACCAGTGCCAACCATAGCTTCGTATCTCATGAATTTAAGGATACACTTGGTATAATAAGGATAAGTTATATAACCTTCACTCGATAGAACTAGTTAATGGGAAGCCTCGACGAGGTAACTAGGGTGGACCAATTGTCGAGCACCCAAGCGGAGATCGTTATCCGCATCCCGATGTCGAGCGACGAAGCAATCGTGATCCATGAAGCAGGATACGCCTCTACAAATTACTAGTGCTTGGAGGCACGAGAATTTCGCGCACAAAATATGTTGTCTTCTCGGCTCATGTCGCAGACAAAGAAGTCGAAGGCTTGTCTGAACCATCACTCCAACGACAAGTCGAACTTCGCATCAATTTGATTCCAGACGTCGCGCCTACAGTCAATGCACCTTAGCGACTTACACCTTCGGAGAGGCAAGGATTGTCAGTATAGCTTCAGTAGTTGGTAGAGAAGGAAGATAACAGACCAAGTTTCTCGCTTTGAATAACCCCAGCTCTGCTCGTCAAGGAGAAGGACGATAGCTTTCGTACGAACGTCAAACTACCAGGAGCCGAATGAGCTAACCAACAAGAGTCGATGACTCTTGCTGAGGATTAACGAACTAATTATTTGCCTAACTGTGGGGATCCGACTACTATTTCGCGACTGATCGATGATCGAGTGTCATTAGCTGTGAGTTCGGAAAGAATGTATACCAAGGAAATTGTGGGACAATAACTTGTTTTAAACTTACACACAAATGATGTTTCCTACACGATGCACCAAAACAATTTTTCACAGAATACGAAACTTTGAAAACCTATAAAACATGTGCTTAACCCTTGGGGACCCAGGTCAAAACTCGTAAGGATTGTCACTTAGGAACCACACCTGTTAACTCACGCAAACTCCATTATCCCGACATATATGCTGTTTCAGTTAACCAAACAGAGAGTACTTAAATTTCTTTCACTTAAATCGTCACTCTTGCTTCTAACGAGTAGATGTTTGCATCTCTACTTCCCTTAATGGTAGTTGCATCACGTTAATTCTCTTCGCTAAGAGCGAACACAAAATTGCTTCGATACTAGGTCATTTCATCATACTCATTATTCCAGTACTCGGAAACTTTTATGTCACACACATGCACCGTTTGCTACGCTTGTGGTTTCGTTTCGGACAAACGCTTCATTAAAATACAAATACTATTTTGCTAATGCTAACTATTGGTTTAGGATTCAAATAATCTACGTTATTGTAATCATTGGCTCCTTTGCTACCAAGTCAACACACTTTCTTGAAACTTCATTTCTTTCAAGTTACATTCATGGCTTATCTTCGTAACCATGCTGAGATTCCCTTGTTGATATATACGTTTATTGTCAGGTTACCAAGTTCAATTGTTTGAACTTATCCATTTCGCATATTCAATCTAAAACGTTATATGATGTATTGGGAGCATCATATTCAAATATTTTTGTAATGTTCTTTTACTTCAAGTCGTAGTAGACTTGTTTGGTCTGCAGCTCCTCTAAAACGTTTGTTGATTTCAATACTTTACGGTGATACTTTCACGAAATTAAAGCTTGCGCTAATCTTGTTACGCACCCCATACACGGATTTAATCGGTTATTGACTTGCTCTGAATCTGTTTTGTTTATCACGGTTAAAGTGGTCTCAACACAGTTGTGTGTAAAGACAATGGTACATAGGTTCATTCGTGTCGCGGTGTACCTCCTAACGATACTTTCATTATTGATCGAATACCTTGTGGTACTTATTACTCTTTCATCTGCAATCGGAAACAGTGGTTCTTTGACGTTCCGTATTCAACTAAAAACTCTATGTCATTGCGTAAATCAAATCTTCAGATTGTGACGATATACTTTCATTTGATTTCAAACACGGTGAACTTGTTCGGTCACCGCTATTGTTGGAAACATTTCAATTACGACACCTTGTGGTGTCATTACAGATTTGAAGCTTGTGCTAATCATGGTCAACCGTTACACACAAAACTACACATACTTCTGTTTGACTTTTCATTTAGACATTTCTGATGCAACCACGAATTAAGACAATAATACACCAGATTCGCTCGTGTTCCATGCGGTGTATTTTCGCAATTCAAGAATGTCAACGCACTATTTTACCCATGTATTTGTTCGGAAGTTGACAGATCATTTTCATGATACTATCGCATTCAAATCATTGATTTTGAGTTCATATAGCAGAGGCTATGTTTGGTGAAAAACTCGTTTGCATATTGTGACCGATTGTTTGAGAATCCTATTGGACAAAACTCCTCTTTTGTGGAACCCCTGTTAACTGAGTTGCACTAGATTATACATCTATACATATCATGTCTTTTGACTTCAAATGCTAGAACACATATCTGTTTAACCATTGGGTTCCTGTTGTTGAAATACATGCTTGGGTTCGCCTGATTTGAATAAGTTTTGATTCGGTTTTGGGATACCTACCTCAGTATTATTCATGCACATACACGCACCAGGTAACCCTAAGGAGTTAAGGTAGTACAAATTTCGAGGACGAAATTTTCTTAATAGGGGGAGAATGTGACAACCGTCAAATTTGCAGGCATCCGTACGTTTAATTAATATTGATTTATGCTTAATGACTGTGCTTAATTACAACTGTTGACTTAAACTGCTTTCTGATTTCTGTATCATACATACATGTGCATCACATTTCATACTGTCACACCATTTATCACATACAAACTCTAGTGACATAAACGATGCACAAAGCACAGTTAGCGGATAACTCATAAACATACTGACAGTGCCAGTAAATAGACAGACAGTGTTTTGAGACCCAGTATGGGCCAGAGACAAGGTACTACACTAGTATGGTGTGTAGGAAAGTGAGGACCATAAGACTGTATCACTAGGTGATAGATAAAGTGCCGGGAAGAGCCTAAAACTCACTTTAAGTGCAGAATTCTGCATTTTTCAGCAAAATCCAGCATTTTAAAATGCTAGTAATATACAGAACATTAACTAAATGGTCCTGAATACTTTCCTAAGTGTTGGGAATTTTAAGTGTTACAAAAAGTTACATAAAAGACACTATACGGAACAACTTAACACTTTAACGGAACGGTACCTAACCGAACAATCGGACATTACCCGGGACACCGAAATTTTTGCCAGAAACATTGTTTTATTATTTTTGGACTAATTATGGTCCCCGAATACCCCAACATTATATAATGTGCCATACACTTAAAACACTAGACCTTTCACTTAACCCCCAACTATTATTCACTTACCATTACAACTTACACTTGGACCCCCTCCCCCCTTATATTTTCGGTCACAAGGTGTGGCCCCACTTGTGATCTCCAAAATCTTACAAGATTTTCAATAATCTTCCATATCTAGCAAGATCCTAAATAATCTTCTCTAGATTTTGCTTAGATCCTACTTGGATTTCATGTGATCTCATTAGATATGATTAAAATTTACACTTAACCCCTCCCCCTTGTCTACTTACGGTCCAAAGAGGACCCACACCCACTCAAAATTGTTGATTACTTTATTCTAATCTTGCTTGTAATCTTGAACAAAATATTTAAAAATCTCTATATGTATGATTCCCAAGACATTTAATCATTACATATCCTTATCATATCTTCACTCAAGATCACCCTACTCCCTCACACTCTCTCTCCCTCTCTTGGCCCTCTATATGTTAGGATCGGAGGCTCTCATGATTATGTTTGTTTGTATGTTTTGAACAATTTGTGAATATGAAAACATGTAGAGTGCAGCGGAAATGAAAACAAACTTTGTAAACACAATCATAGGAGAAAATAGTTTGATAAACAATTGCTTCTCATAGAGTCAAAGGATTTACAGATCAAAGCAAAAGATTACAGATATGCTTACAAACTAAACTCCCCCTCAGTCTGATGCCCCAAGGTTGGTTGCACACAAGATGAAAGGATTAGACATGAGAAGAAAAACCCACTCAGTCAATCAAATGTAACAGTACAGGGTACTGTTACATTTATAGGCAAACCAAACCACTGAGGTATCTCAGCTGACGTCACCATGAAAGCGACATCTAACAGCCTAACAACCTGTATCTACTGTCCTTACACAAACACTGCTAACCTAACCACTGACTATACAATTCACTAAACAGCTGCTCTTCCTTTATGTCAGTGCTTTACTCAAGGTTGATCAGTCCTTGACTGGGCAGTGCTTTATCATCAGTAGATAGGACCAGCAGTGTTGGATATTTCAGGGTTTTAATCAGCAGTTGAAGGACCAGCAGTAGTTGTATCTGAACAGCGGATAAAGACCATCAGTTGTTATAAATCACTTTCAAGGGGAGAGCAAAGTGTAAACTGCTGCTTATTGTGAATCCTCTGTTGTGACCTGGTTTTGCCTTTACATTATATGTTCCTCTGGTAGGGTTCAATCCCAACAATCTCCCCCTAGAACAGATAATGCCAAAACCCTTCATTATTCAGGACCTTTATTACTCACCAAGAGTGCCTTAGCTTGTTCTTTGAATTCAGCTTCAAATTCCTTTGCACTCTGGTCATCCTCATCCCTACACAGTGAAAGTTCAAGGAGATCCTGCAAATCTTCAACACTAAGGCCTAGTGCTTCTTTCCTTGATATGTACTTCACTTCGCCATTGGCTCTGACCAGGGTCAATACGTGAGTCTTTTGATCAGACATCCACTTTAGTATTTTTAAGCCAAGTGGGTTTCTTGGGAGAGACTTATTTGCAGATGAGTTGGGAGATGTTGGCCTTGTGAAAACTTGCAGACTTTCAGACATTCTTTTGAAAGCCATTTCAATGACATCGTTTGCTGCAGCTATATCTTCTGCAGTTTCTCTTTCAATCAGCTCCTGCCTTTCAATGTCTGTCATGTCTGTTGAAGTGTCTGATGATGCAGGTTTGGTTAACATCCCTTTTAAAAGGTTTTGAAGTTTTTCTGAGCTCTCTTCTTTTAGACCCATTTTCATGATGGATTCTTTGAAGTACTCAACTTCCTTTTCTTTTACCTCTTTACTGGTCAGCTGTTCTCCTTCTTCTTGGTTTGTCACAAAAGTGGACCGGAACAGTGTTTTGAGGTTTTCTATCTGTTGTTCAAGCTTCATTCTTTGTTCATGCTTCTTTGAGGTGCTTGAAACAGTTATCTTTCTTTTCTTTAGCCTTTCATAGGCTTCATCAGTCTGCTGTTTAGACCATTTTGATATGGCTTCAGCAGTATCCATTTTTGCATCCACCAGCTCCCTTTTCTTTCTCCTATATTCAGCAGTTAAGTCAGCAATGAGCTTTTCATATTTTCTCCAGTTAGGAACATTCTTCTTCTTCGTAGGATCATTCTTAATCTTTTCAATCCTTTCTGCCTCACGCTTAAGAGCTACTACTGGCCATTCTCTGAACTGTTGTTCTTCAGCAGGATAGAATTTCTCTTTCATGATGTAGGCTAGATATTGTTTTCTTAACTCTTTCTTTTGATCAGCCTTTTCTTTGTTTAGGTCTTGTGCAAACCCTTCTATCTGCTTTACTTTGGTGAAGTAGAACTCCAGTCTTTTAGCAATGCCATCTTCGCTTAACTTTTCTTGTTCACTGTCAACCTTGGCTTTTACTTTAGCCTGCCTTGCCTTGAGTTTGAGGTAATTATCCATATCCTCTAGTGGCATGAAGCCTATGAGTGAGGAGAATCTTCTTTTTGAAGGATCTTCTTCTGTATAGAATTGCCTCATCTCATTTTTTATAGCTTCAAGTTCCAGTGGATGTTGTGCAGCATTAGGATCATGTATACCCTCTTCAGCAGGAATTGGCCTTCTTTTTCTGTTGAAGAGCTTTGGTTGTGATGTAAGAGAGGTGAGAGCAGTGGTGGATGACTGACTAACAGCTGTTGAGACAACTGGTGTCTCAACATCTGCTGTCATTACAACTGCTGATATGTCAGCAGTTGTCTTCTGCTTTTGAGCAGGGGATGGAAGTGGTGAGGTAGTTTTTGATGGTGGTGATGGTGGTGGTGAATCATCATCTGATATGAGATTTCTTCTCCTTTTTAATGAAGAAGGAGCAGATGATGTTTTGGGTGGATCAGTGGTGGTAGATTGGATAGCAGTGGTTTGTGACAGTGATTGACTGACAGTGGTTGAAACAACTGGTGTTTCAATCACTGTTGTCATTACAGCAGATGTTGTAACATCTGCTGTCTTCTGCTTTATGGCAGGAAGCAGTGGTGGTGATATGATTGTAGATGAGGATGGTGGTGGAACAGTGGTTGTGATGGTGTGTGATAGAGTGGTGTGTGTTGAAGGTGTGTGTGTTGATGAAGTGACAGCTGTTTGGCTACTGACAGCAGTTTTTGTAACTTCTGTTGTATCAGCTGTATGACATTTCGTGGGAGGTGGTTTAGATGTTTGCTTTGCTTGCTCAGGTTTAACACACAGGCCATGTTTTATTCCCTTCTTTTTCATTTGCTTCATTATCTCCCCCTTTTTGGCATTATCTGCAAGGGGGTCATCAAAGAACAGCAAAGTTGAAGGAGCTTTACCAGCGGTAGTTTGGATGCTGGCCTTAATAGCCTTGATATCTGCTTGAGTATCCTTGAACCTTGATTCCACCATATTGGTCAGCATTTGTATATGCATTTCATGCTCCTGATCAGCCACTTGTTTTTGTCTTTCAAGCAAAGGCTGAAAAAGATTCCAGAGCTCATTTGCAGCAAGTGCTTGTTGAGGAGCAGGTGCTTGAGGTGGAACAGCAGTGGATTGTGCTTTCTGAGCTTTTAAAATCTCTTGCACCATCTCCTTTATTTCAGAAACTGATTCTTCAAGCTTTTCAACTCTGTCCGTCAATTCCTGATATCTTGAATCATCACCCATTTTACTGGGATCATCTGAATCCCCACCAGCAGTGGTTATATCAATGTGTGTCTTGGGGACAGAGTCCCAAAAATCACCCATTGATGCCCCTTGTTCTTGGTACTGGGGACTTCTTTCTTCAGCACTCGATAAACCTTTGATGGTACCAGTGGTTAGATCCAACTCACTGGTGGTTACCGAAGTTGCCATGGAAGAAATTGCCTTCAAGGGAGTCTTACTTATGAAACAACTGTCCAACTGAGGATCTGTTGATCCACCAGTTGTAGTTGCTGCTCCACTTGAACTACCACCGAGAGTTACTTGTAACTCAGGGGGTGTAACCTCCTCAATTGTTGCTGGGATAGCAGGAGTAGTAGCATCAGACCCAGTCACTTGTGGATGTATGCTCTCAGTGATAGGTGATAGAGAGGAACTGGTTTGTGTCTGAGCTATAGCAGCTGCATGCAACAAGGGTAGCATGGATTGTGGCATTATTATTGGTGAGGGTATGGGGGTTGAAAGAGACATGTCCTTGGGATCAGGACTGTGGAAAATAGAGCCAAGTGGATCTAGAGCTTCATAATTTGGTGTCCCTGTGAATACAACCTGATCCTTTTGTGAGGATGCAGGAGGAGTTTTAGGCATGGGTTGAGATCTTTCTTCCAACTGCTGTGAGGAAGTAGCAGCAGTGGTTGGTGGTGACTTTTGTGTTGTCACAGGCATTTCCTCTGGGATCTCATCTTCCAGAGTTGCCTTTGTTTTGGGTTTGGTGGGTTTTCTGGATGGTTTTCTTTTGGTCTTTTTGGTTATGTCAGGTGTGGGTTTCAAAGCAGTGGTTGTGCTGCTATGATCACCTGGAGCAGTGGGCTCAGCAGCTGATACCTGAGGAGCAGTTGTAACCGCTAAAATCTGCTCAGGTACCCCTGCTTTTGTTTTTATTGGTGCCATCATTCTGGAAAATGTTTCTTTTGTTAAGCCTTTTATTTGACAATGAACACCTTGTTTGAGCAAATTTACATTTTCCTTTTCAAATTTTTGTTCAAAATAGTAACTCAAAAATCTTGGAAAAAGTAAAAATGCTTTACTTTCAACGTTTTTCACCATGTCATTGAAAATCTCCTAGGAGTAGTTGTAGTCCTTATTATTCAAAATAGCGTAACCCAGGCATTGAATTTTCAATGGTATTTCGTTAAAAGATGTTGTTTTATTCGAAGCACACATCAGAAGTGTGTGAAATAAAAATCTGGGTGCAGATGGAAAATAACCTTTTTGTAAGGTATCTACCTTTGATTCTTCTGCATATCCCCTTTTTACGAAATCAGTTTTCATCTCGGCTTTATCAAAAGAGATTTTACCTTCCTGATCGTCAAGATTAAAGACTTCAGAGATTGATTGTGGTGTGATTCGAATCACTTTACCCTGTAACGAGGAGTTAATGGCTATGATTTTATCGTCTTGTTTTTCAAGCGTCGCCTTTTTCCAAAACTCTCTCTGGGTTTGAAGATAGATGGGAGCATTTGTTGTTAACAAAGTTTTGTACTTTGATGCAGATAATGTATCAATGATGGTGTCAAAGGTGTGATTATCAGTAGGTTTTGTGAGTAAACCCAGATAGTTGTGAGATTGTTTGTATGGTATTTCGATGGGTTCTTCGGCAGTTTGAGCGACCTCTTTTGAAGATGGTGGTGATTTTGGTTTTGGTTGTGATTTTGATTTTGACTTTGATTTTGTCATTTTTGCAGAGAAAAACGAAGAATGATTTTGAAGTTTTTGAGAAGAAGGGTTGGAAACTGCTATGCGAAGAGAATTTTGGAATTCAATTCGACAGTGTAAAACCCTGTTTGGGGTTTAGGGCAGGGTTTTATTTTGAAAAAAAATAAAATGATCGTTGATGTGGCAGCGGTTATTACGATCTGAGGGCTAAAAACTGACCACGTGTCAAGCACAGATGAAACGGATGAAGTATGGAGAACAGTTGTTTTAAGAGCCACTGACGTATCAAGTATCAGTGGTTACAACGGTAAAAATTGTGGGCAGTGGATGATTTTTACTATCAGTGGATAGCATATCAGTGGATAAGACACTGATTTTGAACATCAGTGCTTTTCAAGAGAATGAGGGATCAGTGGTTAACTTTCAGCAGTGGACAGTGTTTAGAGATCAGACATTTGAACAAAACAATGGTTAGGGTAAATGGTACAGATCTTGAAGGACAGGTGTTTCAGCAACAGTTATGAAGATTTTCATTCAGGGTTTTGCCACATGTCAATTTTGAAAGACAGTGGTTTAGTACCCCAGATGATGGAAACTTTTTGCTAAGACAACTCATTTTCGTTTAATATTCAATTAAAACATGAGTATCTTAGTAATTCAAGCATAGTTTGCAATCAATTTTTGATGAAAATTGAGGAGCAAACCTGAGTATGACATGATCATGACATAAGTACCATTTCCTTTTGACCCATTTATGAGGACACTAATACCATCAAAAATAAGGTATTACATCCTGACAGGAGCTGAAACTATTGACAACAAAAACAAGCAATAGTTCCAAATATATCCTAAAAAAATGAATGATATATCCTGGTTATTCGAGAAATTCCTTTGAGAAAAAAATGGTTAAAGGATTTTCTGAGAACAGCATCAAAAGGATTTGGCATAATTTCAAAAAGCATATAATCACATCATTCTCAAGTTATTGAAAATGGTCAGTGTTTTGACTGCAGTGGTAGAATACTTTTAAAAACATTTTGACCACTGCTTGGTACCATTTTCTTTGTCAGTTGATTACAAACATGAGGACACAAGGACACATGAGTTTTGAAGATCCTATTGTAGATCTAGTTACTATGTGATGATTTTGAAAATTTGTCTAGTCCTTTTGTAAGTTCAATCACTGGGAACACTAATGTCACCTGAACTTTCTTGAACCGATGAGCACAAACAGTTGCTTAATGACCATTGTTACCCCAAGCTTTTGACTCTTAAATGTTTTAAGTTTATACTCTTCTCTTTTGAATTCAAAAGTTTTTGAGATAAACACACTTCAGAGTTTTTGTGAATATTAGTCCAAAATCAATTTGCAGTAATGTTTTGAGAGACTTGGTCATGTTTTCATAACTTTTTCAACCAATCTCACACTACATATGATACGGACTCTGTTGACCCTTGATTTTCTTAATGTATTATTAACAGAGTTGATTTGTTCCTTTTGAGGATCTCAACCTGTTTTCAACACATAAGATCTGAATGACTAAAGTTATAATTTCCGTCTTTTTGTGTTAGCAAAACATCAATGTTTTTATGAACATATGTTTTGTTAATCTGAGGTTCAGACTTTAGTATTTATGGAAAACATCACAAATTACACATCAACAATTGAAATTAATTTAGAAAATAAGAAGTAATCTCATAGTTTAACAAATATTTATCTCAGATCTAGAAACCATGAGTGTTTTGTGCATAAATTCACTTGTTGTGTGAAATTTTGTGTGTCATATGACATCTTGGTTGATATACAGAGTTGTTGAATAACCATTTTGATCATGATATACTCGATACTCTGTTTTTCAACTAAATACAACCAACCTTAGTATCAATGAATTTTGAGCTGAACTGTTATGTCAAATTGATTGTTAGATCGAATTTGATTGTCCAAGCTCTGATACCAATTGTTAGGATCGGAGGCTCTCATGATTATGTTTGTTTGTATGTTTTGAACAATTTGTGAATATGAAAACATGTAGAGTGCAGCGGAAATGAAAACAAACTTTGTAAACACAATCAAAGGAGAAAATAGTTTGATAAACAATTGCTTCTCATAGAGTCAAAGGATTTACAGATCAAAGCAAAAGATTACAGATATGCTTACAAACTAAACTCCCCCTCAGCCTGATGCCCCAAGGTTGGTTGCACACAAGATGAAAGGATTAGACATGAGAAGAAAAACCCACTCAGTCAATCAAATGTAACAGTACAGGGTACTGTTACATTTATAGGTAAACCAAACCACTGAGGTATCTCAGCTGACGTCACCATGAAAGCGACATCTAACAGCCTAACAACCAGTATCTACTGTCCTTACACAAACACTGCTAACCTAACCACTGACTATACAATTCACTAAACAGCTGCTCTTCCTTTATGTCAGTGCTTTACTCAAGGTTGATCAGTCCTTAACTGGGCAGTGCTTTATCATCAGTAGATAGGACCAGCAGTGTTGGATATTTCAGGGTTTTAATCAGCAGTTGAAGGACCAGCAGTAGTTGTATCTGAACAGCGGATAAAGACCATCAGTTGTTATAAATCACTTTCAAGGGGAGAGCAAAGTGTAAACAGCTGCTTATTGTGAATCCTCTGTTGTGACCTGGTTTTGCCTTTACATTATCTGTTCCTCTGGTAGGGTTCAATCCCAACAATCTCCCCCTGGAACAGATAATGCCAAAACCCTTCATTATTCAGGACCTTTATTACTCACCAAGAGTGCCTTAGCTTGTTCTTTGAATTCAGCTTCAAATTGACATCAGTACATTGTAGGTAGTCGTGTTTGCTGAAGGAATTTGAGTTAAGCTCTAAGCCAAGAGTGCCAAAACCCTTCATTATTCAGGACATTAAGCTCTAAGCCAAGGCACGGCCCGTTCGTCTAATAGACATCAGTACATTGTAGGTAGTCGTGTTTGCTGAAGGAATTTAAGTTACATTTGTGAAGACGCAATACAGTGAGTTCATGTCCCCCTTTTCTCTTAACTGTTTTCAGTTTTATACTTCGGGGGTGAAATACATGTTACAATTATTACAGACATTTTATACATGGTATGATTAGCTTAAGGAGGGTTTACTTCTAGATCATGTGAGTGGTGGGTACGACACTTAAGGCCATTAATCCTCGTCGTAGGACCGAGGGACATGAGTGATAGATCTATTCGGGTGTAGTGAGCCCCACTCCTGAGTCCGCTGAGTGGACCATGAGGTGACTATGTCTTGCCGACAAAATTTGCTAGGTTTGAGTCTTCCTGCATCACATCACACATATCAATGGCCTTGCAAACCATTGGTGATCTCTTTTTCCTTATTGCTACATACCAGGGACTTACATACATACTTACAATGTTTACAAAGGCTTATACATACACACAAACAAACACATGAACTTGCTCAACTTTTGTTGATGTTTTTCAAACTACATGTATTTCAGGGAATTTATAAGTGGATCTGGCGGGCGTTGGGAGTTTTTAAGCTGCGTTAAGAATAAAGCTGTCATCCATGGTCTTTGATTTGGTTAATGTGCCTTATTCCTGGACGAGACACGTTATCCAAACCTTGGTGTTATTCAATATCTTTTGACGAGTCCTTATGAACTCATAAACAATTTGTACAATTTGTAAAACTTGAATTTGAAGTCTACGATTTAATCAATGTTGTTATGTTTTAAATGAAATTAATGGATGGCAAATCTATGGTTTATCATGTAGTTGTTTGTTGTGGTTGAATGCAATGATAACAAGTAAGTCACGCCATAATCACGCTTCCGCAAAAGTCTGGGTGTGACAGCTTGGTTTCAGAGCCTCGATCATAGCGAAATAGGATTCTTTCTCGAGTCTAGACTATGATCACTAGGGCTCTCACGAAAATGTTTTCAAACATTTTTACATTGCATACATAAAATGTCTAGATCCAGGGAACAAACATTTTTACAAACAAAAGGCACAAGTACACATTTTCAAAAAGGCTATGTATATAATTCAGTCTTAGAGACTGAGGGAGTTCAGTCTTAGAGACTGAGGGAGGATCAGTCTTAGAGACTGAGGGAGGATCAGTCTTAGAGACTGGGGAGGATCAGTCTTAGAGACTGGGAAGATTGAGTCTTAGAGACTGGGAAAAATAGAGTCTGAGAGACTAGGAAGGATAGAAAATTTCGTAATGTGAATACTTGATTTCATGATAAATTACCTTTGCTTGCATACACAAATTGTTAATGATTACTATGGGTATACATACTATGATTATCATGTACCGGCACACGTGTCACTTTCATCAGAAAGCGAGTTGTCAAGCATTGACGGCCCTATGACTACCGCCACAAATAATGAGATTGCACCTGCACCGGAGATGTTACTTCAGACACTGAGAGTGACCCTGACATGCTGACCAAGGGCAAGGATGACTTACAACCGTTCGCACTACCAGACTCTGGTGATGACTTACCCTTTGCTGATAGCTTCTTGATAAAGATCCCACTGTCACTTTTGTTTCAGTCCATGACCACTTCACCACTGGTCACCCCGATGGTGGACACACCATGGCTCCGATCCTCGGCAATACGCCTCCTGTGGACATTCCTTCCGAAGGTAGGCTACTCAACGAATAATTGACGATGACATTGGCATGTTATTGATGGTCCTTCCGATAACACCTATGATGATGAAAAGTTAGACGTGAACGTTGTTACTAATTTCACTTTTGGAGACCCCTGTTAACAAGCTATCCTCTGATTCTAGCATGCATTCAATTTCAGGCTCCTTTGAGTCTGTGACATCTGCAGCCTTACAAACAGCTGGATTACAGCTTTCTACTACTGACGCAGACGACGAGGACATGGTTGCTACACTATCACCTGCTCAAGGCACCACACCGTTACACGACCTAGAGCCTGCTCCTGAGCTAGCTTCTGCACCTTTTTGGGTCAGCTTGATGTTGCACCTGCTGATCCTACACCCTCGCTTGATTATGACCCTACTTCTTTTTGGTATACCGGACATTACACCCCTTATACCTGACCCAGTACCCGCACCTGATGATCCCCTTATTGGTTGAGACGTGGTCCCTGCCCCCGCACCCGCTAATGTTGCTCCTGTGGAGACTGGCGTCCATTGCACCGACATGCCTATCTCTTTCTTTCAGGATATACCCGCACCCCGGAAAGGTACTTCAGGACAGCACTCTCGTGACGACCCTTTTGCTATAGCAGCATTTACCCCGACCTCACAGGCCGCACCGTCTACTACTTTCACCTCTACACCGCTGGACGAGCCATTTCGATGGTTCCTATCATACACTATGCTGAAATTAGACCCTTACATTATGGAGGCTACACACGGGATAAGTTGCTCCTGTAACATCAGATGCAGTTTGAGAATATGAGTCGCAGAGTATTGGAGCTTGAGTTGACACCACGTCCTTTACCCTATTGCCAGTATACTTTGGTCCCCCACATTTATCAAAGATTCCTGCTGAACTCTCGCCTGCTGCTATTACACCTTTCCCAGGTTTTTATGCTCAAGCGGCAGATTAGTTAATTACTTCGACGTACATAAAAGCTCGAGGAGAAATTCACACATGTTAACAGTTTACTTTTCTTACCCCCTCTACCTCAGTCACCAGTATAGTTGGTTTCTGGATGATGCGGATCGCATTACATTTGGGTAAAGACACTAATGATAACTCGGGATTGTGGAGACTTTTGAAGACCACATCTGACTACGTAATTTTGATACACTAATATATTTAATGGACAGGGGTATGGTGACCCAGTGTCCCTGTTGACGTGATACATTTTGGAAGACTATAAAAATTTGGTAAGGGAATAATGAAAAGCCAATCATCATTAAACATGCGACAATACTTTGTGAACAATGACCAAACGAAAGCTCAGTCGCTATGTCACGACCCCCGACCCACCCTGGACGGAATCGGGAGCCGCGAACAGCCAAGTGGTACCGGTGATTATTTTGAAAAATATTGCAGCGGAAATTTCATCAGGACCGTGAGTTAGGAAAAAATATCTGAGTTTAGAAAACACCGGATTTTATTTATTAAATAGATGGGATAAACCCATGTTTTACAAAGGTAGCTTTAATAAGGGATAAACCCAATTATATAAAACAATATTTCTTAATTTGATTTAATTAATAAAATAAGCCACTTCTTGAAGCCTTTCAGTGCCGTATCCATCTCTTACTCCAATCTAATGTAATTACCTAAAACGCGTTTTAAAAAGGTTTTGTCAGCAGGAAATACTGGTGAGTTCATTCATTTTGCTTAAAACGACGCATTTGTTATAATCTACAGTATTAAGAGCGATTACAATGTTTCCATATATCAACCAACTACCCACAATATTTGTCACTCGAACATCCATTGGTAACCTCAGAGTCCAATGGTGTCTGTGACAATGGTCATATCACCCCTTGGCTAACTCGTTGTCCAATGGTGACGGTTATCAAGTAATGTATACAAAACCCCACATACCGGCTGTAATTTGGTGACTACAAAGACTTAATCCCTGTAATTATAACTTTGAAAGTAAACATGATTTTAAAAGTAATTTGATAAAAAGAGAATGACTCGCATTATAAGCATGCAGATTTATACGGGCAGAATTTAGCCTACTGGTTAGCCTTGATATTGCAGATTTATACAGGCAAAGCTTAGCCTATTGATTAGTCTTGTAACCTAGTGCACACAAACTCGGTAAGTAACTAATACAGCATTTACGATAACTCACGAGATTAAAACCCTCACGACAAATGACAAAGTGCAATCACTTAAACATCCATCGGATTCACAACGAATGACAGAGTATTCCCCGAGTTCGGGTGGTACTCAAACATCCTGTCGGAATCGTGACTAATGACAAAGGATAGCACTTAAACATCCGGTCGGATAGTTTCAATTGATCGGATATTGAATCGTAGCAGCGATCGAGTTAATACCCGGTATTGTAGCAGCGCCTCGCTATATTAATTGTAATTTCAACTTTTGAGCTGCCAAACTTCGTTTTAATGAAATGATTTCGACACCAGAGGAATGCTCGTAGCTTGTCCTATTTATAGCAAAAATTTGGGTCTCACGCGGCCCGCGTGAGCCCTTGCTCGATCCTTACGCGGCTCGCGAGGGCACCTAGCCTACGCGTAGGGTTGCTGGGTCATCAGTAGGGTTACCAGATGGA
Organism: Helianthus tuberosus; assembly: GCA_030545235.1. Classification (NCBI taxonomy): domain Eukaryota; kingdom Viridiplantae; phylum Streptophyta; class Magnoliopsida; order Asterales; family Asteraceae; genus Helianthus; species Helianthus tuberosus. The sequence continues at coordinate 79,829,053 of CM060429.1, read as the reverse complement.
TTACACGTGGATCTGGAACGCTTATCCGGTCAAACATGAGTTGACGCGGCCCGCGTGACCTTCCGCCTTTTCTTTACCCGGCCCCCGAGAAGACCACAAATCTTGATTTCTTTATTTTCTATATGGATTGGGGTTTCAGGCTTCAACTAGAAAGCCTCCTGGTAGAATTTTGGGTATAATTTCTGAGCTATTTAAAAATATATAATGCACTCGTGGTAAGTATAATACCCCTAATTCAACCTTATCCCGATGTCCCGAGACCGAATCCCAATGAACTTAGTCGGGCAGAGCCCTGACATGTGTTATGGGGCTCAGATCAATCAGAAAGGGTAGCGGTGATTGGGAGTTAAAACACTTAAAACGGGCATGACTTTATTATTATAGGGGAAAACAAATAAAAAGAATATGGATGAGAGAGAGTTCGAGAGAGATAGTGTGTAAGAAAATAAGTAGGCACTACTCAATTTATAGTTGGGTTGTTTGATAAGGGCCACGAAATTGGAAATGGGACACGTAAACTAACATGCAGACACATATGAAATTTGGAGTTGAAATTTTTAGTTATTTGTCATCCATGCATGCATTATGAAATTCATGATGGACACGTATAATCTTTCTAAAATTTCTTTTTACTTTTATTTTATTATTTTAATTCTTTTCCATTATCTCGACTTATACCCACATAATTCAACCAAAATCTCAAATGTAAAATTGTAATATTATTTTATTATTATAATTAATTTAACGGCTTTGCTTATTTGGCATTTATAACTTATAAAATATAACGTTTTATAAAATAATAAATATGTCATTAGAACCAGAATATTTGTGTCTATATTTTAAACAAAGTTTCATTAAAAATAGAGTAGGTTCAAATATCATGTATTTTTAGAATTTAATTAGTATACGGTTACTCGGCCCGTCTAGGTACTTCATATTTGTAATAGTTAACTTACCCGTAAGCTACCTGTCTAATAATATAAGTTTTTATATACTTTTATTTTATTTAGAAAGGTCACCCATATTAGGGACAATTAATTAGTATAATATTTCAACCAACTATATATAAAATAATGTTTAAAACTATTTGAGTTGAAAAAAATAAACTAGTTACTAGTGGTTAATAAATTTAACCAAACCTACAATTATTATATAAAAATAGGAATGTTACATCATTCCCACCTTGTTTTAAATCTCGTCCTCGAGATTTGGGTTACTATATTTCTTTTAGACTTACGTCATATTTTAGTCAATAAAAACAATATTAAGGTAGATGACACAGAATTAAAGTATCAAATTTTGTAATACGAGTTGTACAATAAGTAGGATTCAATGGTTCAACCGAATTAGTTCAAGAAATCGACGACAACCAAATGAGATGAAATTATATAATTTCCAAGGTGACTAGGTTCAAGCCAAAAGATATATGATCAATAGATATTTAAAATGAATGTAAAGGACTTTTAGAATCAATAAAATTCTTTGTCAAAAGAAAACTTACTTTGATTGGCTACTGAGGAAGACTTAGAATCGACAGGTTCAAAATGAAATAAAAGAATAAAAATGATTTGTCAAATATTGAATTATGATATGAGAAAATCAATGTGTTGATATGAGTGAATTACAAGGATACATGAAAAGACAATAGAGTTAAGAGCATTCTCATCCACTCCATCAACTTTAACCCTATAATTTAACAAAAAATCACAACTTTTTAAAATTTATCTCACATTTTAAAAAACCTCCTACATCCAACTCCTCATAACTATCTCTATATTCTTTTATTATTATTATTTCTTCTCTTTCTTCCACTTACAATTTTAACTACTATCTATTTTGTCTTATTATTTTTTCTTCTAAAATTGATTCTAATAACTTTGTTTATCGAAATTATACTACTAATTATTATTTTTGGGTTTTTCGGGTCAAGTTAATTTAAATACTAATTATATCATCATAAACCAACAAGAAAAAATTGTTGACACATAGACACCATGTTTGCCGATATACATACAAGGACTATGTTAAAGATGGAAATAAAAAGAACAACATTTTAAGATCAATACCAAATCATGCCAAGTTTGACCTATTTAACAGCCTACACAATGGATTTACACGTAACACCAAAAACGCATAAGTAGGAGGTTAGACAAAGCTACAAAACAATCTAATATAGCGCGACATCGTTTATTGTTGCGAATAGAGTAGCCATTGATGTTCAATTAGGTCTTCTTGAAGCTGATGATGTGCCGAGCTATCTTTAATAAGAAGACGACGTTGGATGAAGTCCATAAACTCATTTGTTTGAGTGCGCAACAATTCAGGGAGATCATCGTCAAGTTGATCATACTCAATGTTAAGACTATCACCATCATCACGTTCGTCTTCAATGATCATGTTATGAAGAATAACACATGCTTTCATTATATTTGTTAATACCTTCAATTTGAACATTCGTGAAGGTCCTCGAATGATTGCAAATCGTTGTTGAAGTACACCAAATGCTCGCTCGACATATGATTGCGTCGAATAAATTTACGACGTTTGCGAGTACATTGTTCTTCGACATCCTCGTAAAGATCATCATCGCTATCATCATCCGAAGATAGGTATCTCAACAACTTGCGAAAGAATGTACGAACCATTTGATCAAACGTGTAATTAACTCAACCTGTCATCATACATGTTATAAGTAAAAAAATGTTATAAACGCCAAAAAGTGCCGGTTTTTCAGCAAAAAAACGCTAAAAAAGTACTGGTTTTTCAGCAATAAAACGCCACAAAACTGCGTGTTTTTCAGCATAGAAACCTTAAAAAACTGCAGTGTTTTTCGGCACTGTAGGCTGCTGCGTTTCTGCAGGTTGCTGGCCATTTTTTTGGGGTATGGCGGGGCTTGGGTTGGGGCGTGGCCAGGCCTTGGCAGTTGGCTGTTGTGCTGCCTTCGGCTCAGTCACTCGGTTATATGTTATAACCAACAATAACCTTAAAAAAGAAAACTAAAATAACAAGTAACCACAACATACACAAACATAGTTGAGGTAAACTGTTGTTAGAATTAAAGTGGCTTTACTATTATTTGGAATTAAAGTTGTTAGATAATATGCAAATAAATTTATTATACAAAAATCAACAAGTTGTGTGGTTTGACAAACTGTTGATCATATATGGTCAAAGACAGAACATTATTGGAATATAAATTAAACAATGAAGTCAAAAGAAGTCAACTATGATGAAAGAATGAACAGAGTATTATATAGCACAGTTTTAGTTTGACATTTTTGTTATAAAAAGAATATTACAGCCAATCTAGTCAAGCACTTACGAATGGGTCGATTTAGGTTGTGCTTATCTTAAGCGGGTCAATTAAAGATTTAAGCTAAAAAGATAACAGGTCAAACTGGTCAAGTATACAACCTCATAAAAAGTTTATTTAAAGATTTGGATGATCAATGTAATCATATTGTTTTTTTCCAACATAATTGTAACACATTAACCATTCATAACCAAAAAAAAAATCTAGCTACCTATAATAATTTATAGCTGGTAATTAAGACTAGGAAGAGCAAAAGTGAAGGTAGCATACTTTGTTCGGCATCCAAGTCGCTTTCCAGCATAAGATTTAGAGCTTCATAGAGTTCCTCTACAAGTAAAGAAAGATTACTATCAGTTCCAAATTCACAACAGGTAGAATAAACATACAAATTTAAACTGAGAAACTAAAAGATATAGAACACGAGCTAGTCAATATATAACTTAAGAAGCTCAAAAACTGAAAAATCGATTATGTTGATAAGTTGTATAATCAACTAACCTGAACCACTGAGTCCAGTAATCCAGAACTGCTGTCGTCACCTTCATTCGAATTCAGTGCTGGTTTTCAAAGAAGCCTTCGTCCACTTGGCTGATACAAATTTCGACCACGCTGACGTCACGTTCTCACGGCAACTTAACGGAAAGTTCGTGAACCCTACCGTCGTCGATTTCTCTTGAGCGACTAACTTTTTCACTCTCGTTTATGATGAAATTTCTACCTTGATCAAACGGGTCAAGTGAAGAGACAAACCACTTACTACTGCACATTAGGATACACAGATCATTTATTTAATGTTTATACTAAACTTAAAAATATATATGTATATATATGTAGATCACAGTTGAAGCTCCTAAAATGTTCAAGACAGCAACTTATGTTCATTGCCTTAGGGTTAATTCTGGTTTAGTCAAGCTTTCTCTCTTTCTTGTTTATAACAATTAACAAACCACATCGATTCTTAATTTAAGGCCAGGGAGGAAAGCTTAGCGAATTAATTGGAAACAAACAACAATCGGCTGCAACTAACAAATCACCTGCAAAATTAAAAATATTTCCTATTTGAAGTAGAAGACAAATCATAACTCTTATGACAATTATACCACTTTTTATGATAATTTGATTCTTATTTTCGGCTAAATCGAGTGGGGTTAGCATCAAATCTTAATAAGTAGAGTTGAATAATCAAATGGCCACCATCTAGTATCTATTCTTCACTGTTTTCAGTTGCAGCTGATGAACACACACAAAAACTAGGGTTTTCCATTTTACTTAAGCTGTTAAAAAATCTCAAACCCAAACCCCCAAATAGCAACAAAGTTACTAAAGAAATAAACATGAAATCAGTCATCCACGACTACAAACCCAACCCTACTTCATCCAAATACATTATACAAAAACAAAAACACAGAGAGAAGGAGAAAAAACGAACCAGAAACACAGAGAGAAGGAGAAAAAACGAACCAAAAATTACAGTGAAAAGTATTTGAGCGAGGAAGTATTTAGAGCATTCACATCCACTCCCTTGGTTCTGCCATTGCCAGTTGATGCGAGGGGAAAGGAAAGGAACGAGGGCGGGAGAAGAGATGATATGGCGGGTGATTATGATATGGTTGAAGATGAGGGGGTACAGTAGCTTTTCATACATGAAAAGTTACTGTACAATCTTTTTACAATTTGGGGTTAGAGAGATGAAATAGGGGATAGGATGGAGTGAATATTTAGAAGTTTTTTTATATTTTAGAGGTTAGGGGTGAGATGGTGGATTGGATGTGAATGCTCTAACAAGAATTTTTAAATTCTTCACCTCAAACATAATTTTATACATATATATAAAAATATAAATTCTTCACCTCAATGGTTTAACAAGAATTTTTAAATATAGTAATACTATATTGTAAATTAGGTAATTACTTATGTAAGTTTCCATAGATAATCAATTAAATTTATATAATGTTTCTTTTTTTTGGTTCTCCCACTGCCGGGATTAGTATTGCTGTTGTCTTGCCCAATCATATTTTCCAAAGGTCTTGTCTTCAAAGTCGTGTGTGATATACTTTGACGTCTATGGTCGTAAAATTTTAAGTTTCATGTGTTTTTTTGTGCACTAGCACAACTTTACTTGCTTCTTACTTGCGTTAATAGTTTATGGTAATGCTTTGGAAATTCTTTATATTTTTTATGGCGTCCCAACTTAAAGGGTTTCCATCGTTTATTTTGTCACATGAGTTACGAGACAGATGATCAAACGAAATAATGTTTTGATATCGGAATTATAGATATATGCAAGAGATTCCTGATAAAGAAATCTAGATTTATTATTGACACATATGCTTGTGCTTTATTCTTAATTGACTTTTGGAATTCCTTATAGATATATATATATATATATATATATATATAATCATATAATTCACATGCTGTAATATACATACCTTTTATAAGGTCAATGTATTTAACAGATTTTTCTTTCCAAAAACAAGTCATATATATCAGGTCATGATACTATTTAGGGAACACTTGTCACTTGTTTGACATATTATATACCCCGTCTTATCCGGTTCGCGTCGGAGAGGTAACCTCAGTATATCCGGATAAGCTGGAGAGTCTGCTACACCATACCCAGTCTTGCCGGAGAAAATTTTCTATTTCCCATAAATAGTGTCTTTTCAAGATTTTAAAAATGTCTCTTTTATTAGGGCTTTTATCCAGAATCAAGGAAATTTGTATTTCCATAACATATCTTTATTCTAGACCAAGTAATATCAATAAGCAAAAATTAATAGTAATTAAGTGTTATTGCTTATTTATCATATCTTGCAATATTCTAATTACCATTCTTATGGCATACCAAAACCCATCATACTTTATTTACATAAGTACTTAGCTTATCTTGAAGCTTATACTAAGGCATCTTTTCTTAAGTTCAAGTCTAAATACTATCATGTGTGCTACTAGTTAATAGCAATCTCCTAACTCTTTTATATAAGCTTAGGTATGATTATCACAACACCCATAGGCTTAAATCAGTGGCTCTGATACCACCTTCTGTCACGACCCCCGAACCACCCTGGACGGAATCGGGAGCCGCGAACAGCCAAGTGGTACCGGTGATTATTTTGAAAAATATTGCAGCGGAAATTTCATCAGGACCGTGAGTTAGGAAAAAATATATGAGTTTAGAAAACACCGGATTTTATTTATTAAATAGATGGGATAAACCCATGTTTTACAAAGGTATCTTTAATAAGGGATAAACCCAATTATATAAAACAATATTTCTTAATTTGATTTAATTAATAAAATAAGCCACTTCTTGAAGCCTTTCAGTGCCGTATCCATCTCTTACTTCAATCTACTGTAATTACCTTAAACGCGTTTTAAAAAGGTTTTGTCAGCAGGAAATACTGGTGAGTTCATTCATTTTGCTTAAAACGACACATTTGTTATAATCTACAATATTAAGAGCGGTTACAATGTTTCCATATATCAACCAACTACCCACAGTATTTGTCACTCGAACATCCATTGGTAACCTCAGAGTCCAATGGTGTCTGTGACTATGGTCATATCACCCCTTGGCGAACTCGTTGTCCAATGGTGACGGTTATCAAGTAATGTATACAAAACCCCACATACCGGCTGTAATTTGGTGACTACAAAGACTTAATACCTGTAATTATAACTTTGAAAGTAAACATGATTTTAAAAGTAATTTGATAAAAAGAGAATGACTCACATTATAAGCATGCAGATTTATACGGGCATAATTTAGCCTACTGGTTAGCCTTGATATTGCAGATTTATACAGGTAGAGCTTAGCCTATTGATTAGTCTTGTAACCTAGTGCATACGAACTCGGTAAGTAACTAATACAACATTTACGATAACTCACGAGATTAAAACCCTCACGAAAAATGACAAAGTGCAATCACTTAAACATCCATCGGATTCACAACGAATGACAGAGTATTCCCCGAGTTCGGGTGGTACTCAAACATCTTGTCGGAATCACGACTAATGACAAAGGATAGCACTTAAACATCCGGTCGGATAGTTTCAATTGATCGGATATTGAATCGTAGCAGGGATCGAGTTAATACCCGGTATTGTAGCAGCGCCTCGCTATATTAATTGTAATTTCGACTTTTGAGCAGCCAAACTTTGTTTTTATGAAATGATTTCGACACCAGAGGAATGCTCGTAGCCTGTCCCAGAAATTTGGGTCTCACGCGGCCCGCGTGAGCCCTTGCTCGATCCTTACGCGGCCCGCGAGGGCACCTAGTGTGACAACCGTCACTTTTCCGTACATTCCGTACACTAGATGAACAGTAATTTGTGCTTTAATGACTGTACATGATCTAGTTTACCAGAAAAATAAATTTCTGAAATTCCATACAAGTGAATTCATGCATGATATATGCTACAAGAATTACGTTATGATAGCGTTGCGTCAAAAATATTAGTAAACTCACCGGTAAGACACACTGTGTCAACAGAACTGCAGAAAGCAGTCAGACAATAAAATTGAGGCCTAGGTGTAGGTCCGACGACAAAAGTACATTGAAACCCAAGAGTACATATAAGGGTTTAATTTATAAACATTGCGAAAGCAAAAATAAGCACTAAAAAGCACCCGAAACGCACTTTAAGTGCAAAATTTTGTATAATTCAGCAATAATTCAGCTTTTAGCACACGAATATTATGCAGAAAATATAATTTTTCAGTCAGAATGTTTCCCTAAGTGTCGGGAATCGAAAGTGTTACAAAAAGGTACTTATTAGACACTAAAAAGTGTAATTTAGCGCTTTAACGAACCGGTGTATAACCGAACAACCGGATATTACCCGAAACACTAAAATAATGCTAGAAGCATTGTTTTTATTTTTCTGAGCTAGTTAGGGTCCCCGAATACCCTAACACGCGTTATAAATTATAACACACTAGTAATTTAATTTATTTATTTTTTTTCCTAAACTAACCTAACTAATACCAAACTATTAGTTGAAATCCTACAAATCTCCCCACCTCCTTGACCGTTCGGTTCCCATAAGTGGGACAAGCCCTTACACCTTTTAATATTTTATTAACTTATGTCTTATATCTAGAAGACATGTTATCCTAAGGGTAATAGGATGAATGGCTTATAATTAAAAATATTAGTCCACCATTTCATTTACAAATCACAACTCTCTTTCTCTTTTCTTTGATTATGGCCGAACACCACAACCATCACTCCACCCACTTTCAATTTTGATCTTGCATTTCCAAGCATACACAAAGGTGAAGGATCTCATACAAGAAGACCCGGTGCTTACGGATTGCCAAGGACCTCACCACAACGCTATTAACCACCCGTTTTTCGACTAGTTTCTTCCCTAGCCTTGTGCTAGTTGTAAGTGATTCTAAACACCCTCTCGATCTTGTTTAAAGTGGTTAATAAGAGATTTAACGGGTAAAAATTATGAACACTAGAGATCAAAGTTTAAAGTCTTGTAAAGTATGATAAACTTGGTGGTTAAAAACTAAATAATAGTGTAAAACTTATGGAACTTGTTTTGTTATGGTTATCTATTGTTGTTGAATGCTAGTAGGGGAACGGATCGTCATCTAACCACGCTAGGTGATGTTCATGGAACATGAACTAGCACTATGTTTAGTTTAAAAATAACTAGATGACGAACCCTTTCACTCATAAACATGAACTTGTGTAAAAACGACTTTTCTTATAAAATGGAGTTCTAAAATAGTAGATCTAAAGATCTACAAGTGGTTTTTCGGAAGAACCAAGCAAAAATATTAGTGTTGCTAAAACCCGGATCTCATCCGAATTAAAAGCACTTTTAGTAAATAAACAAGTGTGTGGACACTTGTGTCACAAGAAAAATTTAACAAAGAAATATTTTTGCGAATCTCGACTAGAAGTTGTGAGACTTCATATTCTTTAAAAATAAAGTTTTTTTTAAGAAACTAAAATTATTTTTAAAGATAACGAGACTTACTAAATGTGCTAGTAAGTTACTACACATTTTTGTAAATATTCAAGTTCATGAAATGGAGAAATTAGTGATTATTGTTGATAATTGTTGTTGATGATTGATGACGATTTAAAAGAAAATAAACACATGTTTTGAAAACATGGGAAACCTCCGTTTTTAGGGGAAACTCTGTCAAAATTTTTATAAATTTTGACACTTAGAAAAATATAAGTTTTTGAGAAACTTATTCCCTAAAAATGTATTTAAAAGTATTACCAAGGTTTCCCTAATTTTTGGTGATAAGAAATGAGGATTTCTTCAAGAATAAAAATGGATATAAGTATGTATATTTTGAGAGAAAAATATATATTATTTTATCACCAGCTTTTGTGCTAAGTGTATATAGTATGTGTTATACGTGCTAGTGTATTATGACTTAAAAATATACTAAATACTCATGAGGAGTATAAACATAAAAATACACATACAAAATACAAGATACATAATTCGGGTGCAAAGTGCAAAACACAAAAGACTTATATTTATTTTCGAGAAAATAATATAAGTAAGACACTTAGTTAAAAATATAGAATATTTTTAACACAACAATACAAATACAAAAGAGAGTGACTGTACTTGTGCGACGCAAGTCTAGTGAATAACGTTAAGAAAACGCGTATAGGTCACGACGTTAATTAAGCAAATCCGGTGAAGTTTACGACGCACAGGAACGCAAAGTTGTGAGTTCATGCTCCCCCTTTTCTCTAACTGTTTTTGGTTTTATAACTCTCGGGGGTGAAATACATGTTACAAATATTATAATTTTTACAAAGGGTAAAAATACAAGAAGCACTCTTGGTGAGAACGAGAACCGAGTGCAATGTGATTTGAGAATACGAGAAGCACTCGTGGTGAGTGCAATATGATGAGCTTTAAGAAAAGCCTAGAAAATACTAGATCATGTGAGCTTAAACTAGATATTGAGATGCCATTAACACTTAATTAGGGACGAGGGTTAGATCTAACGGGTACGGCCGAGCCCCACTCAGGGTCCTTATGTGACCACTTGAGTGCTTCGGTGTCCCAGTCGAGGTTAATCGACACAGTCGAGGGAAATCGACACAGTCGAGGTTAATTGACACAGTCGAGGGTAATCGACACAGTCAAGGGAAATTGACACAGTCGAGGGTAATCGACACAGTAAAGGAGCCAACACTAATGCTCCATATGCTCACATGCCTTAAAGGAGCCAACACTAATGCTCCATATGTCCTCACATGCCTTAATGTCCTTGTATAAACAATCATTTAAAACGTGGGGAAACACAAGAAAACTTGAATGATACTTGAGTACGTGGGGTACTCAAGAAAACGGGAATTATACTTGAGTACGTGGGGTACTCAAGAAAGACTTAAATTATACATGACACATACTATGTTTTCATACAAAGTATAAAAACGTGAAATACAAAAACGCATGAACTCGCTCAACTTTATGATGTTTTCCAAAATTACATGTATTTTAGGTGACAGGATGGATCTTGGGCGCAAGTGTCATAACTAGAAGTAGACTACAAGTTTAGATGTCATCCACTTTTGTTGAATTGTAACCTTGTCAAAGGTCATGTTTTGAAAACTTAAACCACAAGTGTTTGTAATACTCAAATTTTCATGAATGGATGAACATCGTTTTGATCATGTAGTTGTTTATTACGATTGAATGCAATGATAACAAGCTAGTCACACATCATACGCTTCCGCAAAAGATAGGGTGTGACAGTTTGGTATCAGAGCTTCGATTGTAGTGAACTAGCATTCTTTCTCGAGTCTAGACTACAATCACTAGAGTTCTCTCACGAAAACATTTTTCAAAAAGGTTTTCATTGCATTCACAAAAGCGCCAAGATCCACGAGTCAGACACTTTACAAAGAAAATACAAGGCAAGGACATTAGTAAGGAATACCTTTAAAATAAGGTGCCAATCAAAGCGTAGTCTACACGAGTTAGACTTGCCAAAAACAAAATGACCCCCAAAAACGAGAGTTATACGTGATATAATGCATTAAAATGCTTAATTATGCTAAGTAGCATATATGTTATTGATATACATACATACATACAAATAAGTGTACGGAATGATTATTGACGTGAATAAGATACTTTTAACTCTGACTCCTATTACTATACGTGACTCGCACGATGAAGCTACCGACCTCGCATCCTTTGCAAAGCTCATGGCTGGGAGTGATTACCAAACAAGATGCTGAGCTTGCTTCCGTAGGAGATGGCTGCTCTTCCCTCTCGATCGTGAAGGTGCCTAACTACGGTGATGATGACGAGGCAGAGGCGGCAACCTTGATCGAATTCTCGATCAACGGGACGAGATCCCTGCGGCTTATGTGAAGCAAGATTGACGACATACTTGACCAGAAAAGGAAGATGAAGTATTCATCTCGAAGGTGCCCCTCCAACTACTAGGAATTCTCTTTATTCCTATTCCATCTAATCATCGTGCCTATACGTGCGTAACGATAACGAATGTTAGCGCGTGGACCATCGCAAGGGTCCTTTCCATGACAAGAGGTATAAGGACAATAGTGTCCCCTCCTTGATTGATCATCTGCTTGGACGAGAGAAAATTGGGATAACTGTGCAAGACAATTTATTATTACGGGGGCCCACGTAATAACGACTTGTAGTGCACAGAAATCCTGGTGGACTCTGCGGGTCGAGCTAATGAAAACCATACAAAATTAATCTATAGGTGTCCTCACCTTCATCTGGTAGAACAACACATAGATCAGTGCTTTAGCATGTTAGAAAGTAGGAAGCCTGTCTTAGCCTACTTCGTGACTGACACTTCTACCTGCATACGAGACGTTTGTGAAGACGATGTTTAAGCAAGAGAAGTGGAATGACATTCAGGAAGAATCAATGACGATACACTTCCTATCACCTCTACACAAACAACCCCATCAAAAGGGAAATATACGCACCAGTAAAGCCAAACACCTAAGAAAAACCAATGTAGCAGGAGATAACTGAAACTTGAATGACCAAGGCGATGTAGCCTCGAGTTCATTTCAAACAATAAGCCAAGTTGGCAAGCCTATGTGAAGGCTCAATAACTATTTCCTCGCTTATACACTGATTATATATACGTGTGAAATTGGGTGATTACATGATGGCTTACGATGTTATGTACCTCATAGACAATTATGGAATATTGTCTAACCTACCTCATACCATTTTGGCAGAAGAGAATGCCGCCCAGGCGAAACACAAACACCAGTACGTTGCCAAGGACAGAAGCCGAGCTGCAAGAATGCATCTCACAGGCAATTGCGCGACATGAAGCCCTCCGCTCTAAGCACAGCGATGGCACTACCGAAAATAACCCTCTAACTAGCTGCACCTTTAAGCAGTTCCTGGACTGCAAACCATTAAATTTTGATGGCACAGGAGGTGCCGTTGCATTTGTTCGTTGGACAGAAAAGACTGACTCAGTTCTAAGAATGAGTAACTGTTCACCCCAACAGAGTTTTACTTATATCTCAGGGTTATTCGTAGATGGCGCACTCTCCTGGTGGAACCTTCAGGTTCAAACCCTTGGTGCGGATGCTACTTATGCACTAAGCTGGGACGAGCTCAAGGAAATGATGGAAAGGAAATACTGTTCTAGGGCTGAAATCCAGAAGATTGAGGTGGAGTTATGGAATTTGAAAATGGACAGACCGAAGATTCCTGAATACGTCCAACGATTTCACGACTTGTCTAGGGTCGTCCCCTACTTAGTCAAACCGGAATTCAAAAGGGTTGAACGATTCATTTGGGGACTTGCACCTCAGATCAGGAGCTTGGTTACTACCTCAAGGCCTCCAACTATCGCGGAGGCTATCGATTTAAGCGTTACACTTACTGAAGAAGCTCTACGTGCAGGAAGATTTTCGGAATCTGAGGATAACAAGAAAGAGACTCATGTGGAGTCGTCAAGAAACAAGAAGAGAAAGTCCTCAAACCTAAAGATGAGCACCCAAGTCAACTATGAAAGCTCTAAAACAGGCAAAAGAAAGAAAGTGAAACCGCCGCATGACAGGAAAACTGATGGAGCCACTAATAAGGCTTGTGGCAAAATATACTCGGGGACTAAGCCGAGATGCGGGGAATGCACTTTTCACCATGAAGGTCGATGTCTAAGGCCTACGTGCGGAAAGTGTGGAAAAGAAGGGCACAGCAAGGATGCCTGTTGGGCGAAGGACCCAGATGGAAGAAATAAGAGAATACCAGGTTGCTACAAATGTGGTGAAGCAGGGAACTTTAGGAAAGATTGCCCTAGGAAGAAACAAGCAAGGAAGGGTTTTCACGATTGAAACTCGTGAAGCACGCCAGGATCCAGATGCGGTTACGGGTACGTTCCCTATTAACCAACCCTATGCATCTACTTTTAATTGATATTGGAATCAACTGTAACCTTGCATGCTTAGAACATAAGAAACTGTTTGGCCTAGTTTCGAGTAAAATAGACGCCCCGTATTCTTTAGAAATGGGCATATAGGAGGCTAGTTTAAACAGTCGAAGTGATTAAGGATTTTATTTAGTGACTCAGAAGGCCGGAACCTTCTGTTACCCTTGACTCGCCAAGTCATAATATGATAGTCAGCATGGATCGGAAATCCAAGTATACAGCTGACGTCGTTTGATATGAGAAAATCAGTCGCATCCCTCTTGCGAATGATGAAACCCAAACTCCCTGCGATAGGTGCAAGGATGTTAGACCCCACAAGGCGGCAGATCTACGACATCCCTCATTGGTCGAAGAGGCATAGAAACGCCTCCGAGTAGACTGCAGAGCCTGAGAACATCCCCGTGATGGAAGAAGTTCCAGGAGCCTTTTCCGAAGACCTGCCAGGAATACCTCCGCAGCGACAAGAGAGGTTTAAGGAAAATCTCGTGCCAGGAGCGGTACCAGGGCTGAATGACGCCATACCGACTAGCTTCACCAGTGAAGCATGAACCTCTGATATAACGGCAAGAGCTGCTAGACAGGGGAAATTAAGGACATAACATCCTTAGTTAAGGAGACAAGGAGAAAGTTGGTAGTCTCCACTTTACATAAACTTTAGAAAATTGAGAATCAGAATCCTTTGCCAAGGATCAACTTGAGGACAAGAGGTCCTCCACTGTGAATACAAGAGGAAATATCCCTAAAACGACCTTTAGGACTCGCTTCGAGCATTACGAGTTCCTTGTCGTACCATTTGGCTTAACACTTGACTCGAGAATATTCATGGACCTCATGAATTGAACGTGTAAGCCATGCCCGGATGGATTACGATCATACTTATTGGCTACATGCTTATATGGCCAACGACCAAGGAAGGTCGTAAACAACAGCTGCAATTTACCTTGCAACTCTTAGAGAAAGCATAGTTATGTGCAAGATGACAAAAAGGGGATTTCGAATTCGCGAGGTGAGAACCTTAAGATACATGATGAATAAGAACGAGATTCAAGCCAACCCTGCAATCAAGAGTTAAAGAGTTAGAGTTGCAATGAAGTGACGCCTCTCGACAAAATCTCGATTGTACGTCGATGCAACGAGACCACGACCTTGCATACGCGGCACATTGATTAAGGAATCATGAGAAGTGACCTTGAGATAGATACAGTGATTGCGCGCCGCAACTGGACGTCATTACCTGAAAGAAAACGCTACACGATCTGTACTGATCACAGGGGTAGCAGCACACCGATGATCGTAAGAACTCGAATATGAACTGAGCTGCTGAACGATGTAGACGGTATGAACACGATACGTGCTTATGTGATAAGCTTCGATAAAAAGTCGGAACACTCACTTGCCCTTAGTAGAGTTTTCCTACAACAGTACCGCTTCGTGCGAAGCTTCAGATAAAACATAGTAAATCGATCCCCGTCGTGTTGATCAGAGACCGGGAATAAACAATCTACTGGCCCGAGTCGGCCCAGGAAAACTAGAGGCCAGATCCTTCAGATATGTAATCATATCAGGACAGCCCGTAGAATACAAAAAGATTACGCTGATGAGCGGCAGAAGTCGAAAGAATTTGAGACAAGAAGTATGGCTTTAATGAGAGCCTCGCCTAGAGAAGGCATAGTGTGAGTTGGAAAACGAAAAGGATGAATCCCCGGTGTAAGGATCAGAACCATTGTTCACAAGATGAAACTCCCAGAAAAAGATCAGTAGTGATCGCGACACATTCATGTGTCTAATCGTTAGAGGAGTCTGACTCAAGGAACAGCCGTTGTTTCCACAAATAAGATTCACGTCAATGACAAACGACAAGAATTACTATAGAAACCTGTTGAGGTTTTCGACCTAGAGTCCGTGATACTATAGAAACCTGCTGAGGTTATGGACCAAGAGTCCACAAGATACAGAAAAAGTCATGATCGACTTACTTGAGTATGATAGAATTCATGACATGACCCAGAGATTTCATGGGAACATGAAGACAAATCATGGATCTAAGTGACCATATTGGTTTCACAACTCCCCTGCGACCGATGGCATCGCTTGAATTTCGGGACGAAATTCTTTTAACGGGGGGAGACTGTGACAACCGTCACTTTTCCGTACATTCCGTACACTAGATGAACAGTAATTTGTGCTTTAATGACTGTACATGATCTAGTTTACCAGAAAAATAAATTTCTGAAATTCCATACAAGTGAATTCATGCATGATATATGCTACAAGAATTACGTTATGATAGCGTTGCGTCAAAAATATTAGTAAACTCACCGGTAAGACACACTGTGTCAACAGAACTGCAGAAAGCAGTCAGACAATAAAATTGAGGCCTAGGTGTAGGTCCGACGACAAAAGTACATTGAAACCCAAGAGTACATATAAGGGTTTAATTTATAAACATTGCGAAAGCAAAAATAAGCACTAAAAAGCACCCGAAACGCACTTTAAGTGCAAAATTTTGTATAATTCAGCAATAATTCAGCTTTTAGCACACGAATATTATGCAGAAAATATAATTTTTCAGTCAGAATGTTTCCCTAAGTGTCGGGAATCGAAAGTGTTACAAAAAGGTACTTATTAGACACTAAAAAGTGTAATTTAGCGCTTTAACGAACCGGTGTATAACCGAACAACCGGATATTACCCGAAACACTAAAATAATGCTAGAAGCATTGTTTTTATTTTTCTGAGCTAGTTAGGGTCCCCGAATACCCTAACACGCGTTATAAATTATAACACACTAGTAATTTAATTTATTTATTTTTTTTCCTAAACTAACCTAACTAATACCAAACTATTAGTTGAAATCCTACAAATCTCCCCACCTCCTTGACCGTTCGGTTCCCATAAGTGGGACAAGCCCTTACACCTTTTAATATTTTATTAACTTATGTCTTATATCTAGAAGACATGTTATCCTAAGGGTAATAGGATGAATGGCTTATAATTAAAAATATTAGTCCACCATTTCATTTACAAATCACAACTCTCTTTCTCTTTTCTTTGATTATGGCCGAACACCACAACCATCACTCCACCCACTTTCAATTTTGATCTTGCATTTCCAAGCATACACAAAGGTGAAGGATCTCATACAAGAAGACCCGGTGCTTACGGATTGCCAAGGACCTCACCACAACGCTATTAACCACCCGTTTTTCGACTAGTTTCTTCCCTAGCCTTGTGCTAGTTGTAAGTGATTCTAAACACCCTCTCGATCTTGTTTAAAGTGGTTAATAAGAGATTTAACGGGTAAAAATTATGAACACTAGAGATCAAAGTTTAAAGTCTTGTAAAGTATGATAAACTTGGTGGTTAAAAACTAAATAATAGTGTAAAACTTATGGAACTTGTTTTGTTATGGTTATCTATTGTTGTTGGATGCTAGTAGGGGAACGGATCGTCATCTAACCACGCTAGGTGATGTTCATGGAACATGAACTAGCACTATGTTTAGTTTAAAAATAACTAGATGACGAACCCTTTCACTCATAAACATGAACTTGTGTAAAAACGACTTTTCTTATAAAATGGAGTTCTAAAATAGTAGATCTAAAGATCTACAAGTGGTTTTTCGGAAGAACCAAGCAAAAATATTAGTGTTGCTAAAACCCGGATCTCATCCGAATTAAAAGCACTTTTAGTAAATAAACAAGTGTGTGGACACTTGTGTCACAAGAAAAATTTAACAAAGAAATATTTTTGCGAATCTCGACTAGAAGTTGTGAGACTTCATATTCTTTAAAAATAAAGTTTTTTTTAAGAAACTAAAATTATTTTTAAAGATAACGAGACTTACTAAATGTGCTAGTAAGTTACTACACATTTTTGTAAATATTCAAGTTCATGAAATGGAGAAATTAGTGATTATTGTTGATAATTGTTGTTGATGATTGATGACGATTTAAAAGAAAATAAACACATGTTTTGAAAACATGGGAAACCTCCGTTTTTAGGGGAAACTCTGTCAAAATTTTTATAAATTTTGACACTTAGAAAAATATAAGTTTTTGAGAAACTTATTCCCTAAAAATGTATTTAAAAGTATTACCAAGGTTTCCCTAATTTTTTGTGATAAGAAATGAGGATTTCTTCAAGAATAAAAATGGATATAAGTATGTATATTTTGAGAGAAAAATATATATTATTTTATCACCAGCTTTTGTGCTAAGTGTATATAGTATGTGTTATACGTGCTAGTGTATTATGACTTAAAAATATACTAAATACTCATGAGGAGTATAAACATAAAAATACACATACAAAATACAAGATACATAATTCGGGTGCAAAGTGCAAAACACAAAAGACTTATATTTATTTTCGAGAAAATAATATAAGTAAGACACTTAGTTAAAAATATAGAATATTTTTAACACAACAATACAAATACAAAAGAGAGTGACTGTACTTGTGCAACGCAAGTCTAGTGAATAACGTTAAGAAAACGCGTATAGGTCACGACGTTAATTAAGCAAATCCGGTGAAGTTTACGACGCACAGGAACGCAAAGTTGTGAGTTCATGCTCCCCCTTTTCTCTAACTGTTTTTGGTTTTATAACTCTCGGGGGTGAAATACATGTTACAAATATTATAATTTTTACAAAGGGTAAAAATACAAGAAGCACTCTTGGTGAGAACGAGAACCGAGTGCAATGTGATTTGAGAATACGAGAAGCACTCGTGGTGAGTGCAATATGATGAGCTTTAAGAAAAGCCTAGAAAAATACTAGATCATGTGAGCTTAAACTAGATATTGAGATGCCATTAATACTTAATTAGGGACGAGGGTTAGATCTAACGGGTACGGCCGAGCCCCACTCAGGGTCCTTATGTGACCACTTGAGTGCTTCGGTGTCCCAGTCGAGGGAAATCGACACAGTCGAGGTTAATCGACACAGTCGAGGGAAATCGACACAGTCGAGGTTAATTGACACAGTCGAGGGTAATCGACACAGTTAAGGGAAATTGACACAGTCGAGGGTAATCGACACAGTAAAGGAGCCAACACTAATGCTCCATATGCTCACATGCCTTAAAGGAGCCAACACTAATGCTCCATATGTCCTCACATGCCTTAATGTCCTTGTATAAACAATCATTTAAAATGTGGGGAAACACAAGAAAACTTGAATGATACTTGAGTACGTGGGGTACTCAAGAAAACGGGAATTATACTTGAGTACGTGGGGTACTCAAGAAAGACTTAAATTATACATGACACATACTATGTTTTCATACAAAGTATAAAAACGTGAAATACAAAAACGCATGAACTCGCTCAACTTTATGATGTTTTCCAAAATTACATGTATTTCAGGTGACAGGATGGATCTTGGGCGCAAGTGTCATAACTAGAAGTAGACTACAAGTTTAGATGTCATCCACTTTTGTTGAATTGTAACCTTGTCAAAGGTCATGTTTTGAAAACTTAAACCACAAGTGTTTGTAATACTCAAATTTTCATGAATGGATGAACATCGTTTTGATCATGTAGTTGTTTATTACGATTGAATGCAATGATAACAAGCTAGTCACACATCATACGCTTCCGCAAAAGATAGGGTGTGACACCTAGCCTACGCGTAGGGTTGCTGGGTCATCAGTAGGTATGCCAGATGGATGACACGTGGACCTGGAACGCTTATCCGGTCAAACATGAGTTGACGCGGCCCGCGTGACCTTCCGCCTTTTCTTTACGCGGCCCGCAAGAAGACCACAAATCTTGATTTCTTTATTTTTTATATGGATTGGGGTTTCCGGGTTCAACTAGAAAGCCTCCTGGTAGAATTTTGGGTATAATTTCTAAGCTATTTAAAAATATATAATGCACTCGTGGTAAGTATAATACCCCTAATTCAACCTTATCCCGATGTCCCGAGACCGAATCCCAACGAACTTAGTCGGGCAGAGCCCTGACATGTGTTATGGGGCTTAGATCAATCGGAAAGGGTAGCGGTGATCGGGAGTTAAAACACTTAAAACGGGCATGACTTTATTATTATAGGGGAAAAACAAATAAATAGAATATGGATGAGAGAGAGTTCGAGAGAGATAGTGTGTAAGAAAATAAGTAGGCACTACTCAATTTATAGTTGGGTTGTTTGATAAGGGCCACGAAATTGAAAATGGGAGACGTAAACTAACATGCAGACACATATGAAATTTGGAGTTGAAATTTTTAGTTATTTGTCATCCATGCATGCATTATGAAATTCATGATGGACACGTATAATCTTTCTAAAATTTCTTTTTAGTTTTATTTTATTATTTTAATTCTTTTCCATTATCTCGACTTATACCCACATAATTCAACCAAAATCTCAAATGTAAAATTGTAATATTATTTTATTATTATAATTAATTTAACGGCTTTACTTATTTGGCGTTTATAACTTATAAAATATAACGTTTTATAAAATAATAAATATGTCATTAGAACCAGAATATTTGTGTCTATATTTTGAACCATGTTTCATTAAAAATAGAGTAGGTTCAAATATCATGTATTTTTAGAATTTAATTAGTATACGGTTACTAGGCCCGTCTAGGTACTTCATATTTGTAATAGTTAACTTACCCGTAAGCTACCTGTCTAATAATATAAGTTTTTATATACTTTTATTTTATTTAGAAAGGTCACCCATATTAGGGACAATTAATTAGTATAATATTTCAACCAACTATATATAAATAGTGTTTAAAACTATTTGAGTTGAAAAAAATAAACTAGTTACTAGTGGTTAATAAATTTAACCAAACCTATAATTATTATATAAAAATAGGAATGTTACACGCTATGTCTTCGTTAAGCATGTTATTGATCTATATGTGTGTGCTATAATTATAATGCTACGTGCTTACCTGCTATGCTCATTAAACATAATTTCCCAAATTACGTGCTTATGCTATGATTATGATGCAATGTGCTTACCTGCTTAATGAAAACCTAATCGTAATACGTGCTACCAATATAACAGGAATGTGCTATGATTGAGATACACGTGTTTGTTTTTTATACTCTCATTAAACATGATTCCATTTACTTGCTTGTGCTGTTGCTTGATGTGTTGATATGATGATTTAAATACGTGCAAATACATATGATTTCCAAACAACTATATGCATTCCCTGAACAGACGAGACCTAACTAACCCGAACTTCATCTTAGAAGATGTCTCATCAAGAGATCACTCGATTGACCGAGGCAGAATGGCTAGCGCACGCCTCACGAGTCATAGCTCGGCACGAGGTTCTTCGCTACAAACGCAGCGAAGGTACCTCAAGGAATGACCCACCTAACGTTTGTACCTACAAACAGTTTCTAGACTGCAAACCCCTGAACTATGGTGGCACTGGAGGTGCCATAGCTTTTGTAAAATGGGTTGAGAATGTGGATGCGGTTGTACGAATGAGCGGTTGTACGCTAGAGCAACAAGTCCCATACGTTTCTGGATTGCTACAAGATGAGGCTCTATTATGGTGGAATCTTAGCGTTCGAACAATGGGCGAGACTGCAGCATGTACGTTAACATGGAATGAGCTGAAGGAAATGATGCGTAGGGAGTATTGTTCTCAGATGGAGATCCAGAAGCTGGAAGTCGAATTCTGGAAGCTAAAGATGGAAGGTCCAAAAGTGGTGTAGCACGTGCAGAGGCTTCATGATTTGTCGCGAGTCGTTCCGTACCTGGTGGAACCCGAATTGAAGAGAATGGAGCAATCCATTTGGGAACTGGCGCCTCAAGCCTTGAGCTTGATGATAGCATCAATGCCACCAACAACCATGGTTGCATATATGACGAGTCTGGCGCTCACTAAGGAAGCACTTAGATTGGAAAGACTCTCAACCCCCGACGAGGAGAAGGAAACTCCGATAGAGTCATCTGAAAAGAACAAAAGGAAGCTCAGTGAATTCCAAGGAAGTGATCGGGCAAATAACAAGAACAAGGCCAAAAAGGGAAAGGAGTACCAGGGTAAACTACCTAAGTGCGATGAATGTCAACGTCATCATACCGGGCAATGCAAAAAATGAAAAATGTGACAACTGTGGAAAAGTGGGGCACAGCGAGGAGACGTGTTGGCATAAGACGAAACGTGGAAAGAAAGGGCTAGGATGTTATAACTGTAGTGACATGGGGCACTTTCGGAAAGAATGCCCAAGGGAGATTAATCAAGACCGTGAAGGAGCACCCAACATCGGAGCTCGTGAAGCACGTCAAGACCCAGATGTGGATGCTGGTACGTTCTCTGTCAACCAAAATTTTGTATCTACGCTATTTGATACCAGTGCCAACCATAGCTTCGTATCTCATGAATTTAAGGATACACTTGGTATGATAAGGATAAGTTATATAACCTTCACTCGATAGAACTAGCTAATGGGAAGCCTCGACGAGGTAACTGGGGTGGACCAATTGTCGAGCACCCAAGCGGAGATCGTTATCCGCATCCCGATGTCAAGCGACGAAGCAATCGTGATCCATGAAGCAGGATACGCCTCTACAAATTACTAGTGCTTGGAGGCACGAGAATTTCGCGCACAAAATATGTTATCTTCTCGGCTCATGTCGCAGACAAAGAAGTCGAAGGCTTGTCTGAACCATCACTCCAACGACAAGTCGAACTTCGCATCAATTTGATTCCAGACGTCGCGCCTACAGTCAATGCACCTTAGCGACTTACACCTTCGGAGAGGCAAGGATTGTCAGTATAGCTTCAGTAGTTGGTAGAGAAGGAAGATAACAGACCAAGTTTATCGCTTTGAATAACCCCAGCTCTGCTCGTCAAGGAGAAGGACGATAGCTTTCGTACGAACGTCAAACTACCAGGAGCCGAATGAGCTAACCAACAAGAGTCGATGACTCTTGCTGAGGATTAACGAACTAATTATTTTCCTAACTGTGGGGATCCGATTACTATTTCGCGACTGATCGATGATCGAGTGTCATTAGCTGTGAGTTCGGAAAGAATGTATACCAAGGAAATTGTGGGACAATAACTTGTTTTAAACTTACACACAAATGATGTTTCCTACACGATGCACCAAAACAATTTTTCACAGAATACGAAACTTTGAAAACCTATAAAACATGGGCTTAACCCTTGGGGACCCAGGTCAAAACTCGTAAGGATTGTCACTTAGGAACCACACATGTTAACTCACGCAAACTCCATTATCCCGACATATATGCTGTTTCAGATAACCAAACAGAGAGTACTTAAATTTCTTTCACTTAAATCGTCACTCTTGCTTCTAACGAGTAGATGTTTGCATCTCTACTTCCCTTAATGGTAGTTGCATCACGTTAATTCTCTTCGCTAAGAGCGAACACAAAATTGCTTCGATACTAGGTCATTTCATCATACTCATTGTTCCAGTACTCGGAAACTTTTATGTCACACACATGCACCGTTTGCTATGCTTGTGGTTTCGTTTCGGACAAACGCTTCATTAAAATACAAATACTATTTTGCTAATGCTAACTATTGGTTTAGGATTCAAATAATCTATGTTATTGTAATCATTGGCTCCTTTGCTACCAAGTCAACACACTTTCTTGAAACTTCATTTCTTTCAAGTTACATTCATGGCTTATCTTCGTAACCATGCTGAGATTCCCTTGTTGATATATACGTTTATTGTCAGGTTACCAAGTTCAATTGTTTGAACTTATCCATTTCGCATATTCAATCTAAAACGTTATATGATGTATTGGGAGCGTCATATTCAAATATTTTTGCAATGTTCTTTTACTTCAAGCCGTAGTAGACTTGTTTGGTCTGCAGCTCCTCTAAAACGTTTGTTGATTTCAATACTTTACGGTGATACTTTCACGAAATTGAAGCTTGCGCTAATCTTGTTACGCACCCCATACACGGATTTAATCGGTTATTGACTTGCTCTGAATCTGTTTTGTTTATCACGATTAAAGTGGTCTCAACACAGTTGTGTGTAAAGACAATGGTACATAGGTTCATTCGTGTCGCGGTGTACCTCCTAACGATACTTTCATTATTGATCGAATACCTTGTGGTACTTATTACTCTTTCATCTGCAATCGGAAACAGTGGTTCTTTGACGTTCCGTATTCAACTAAAAACTCTATGTCATTGCGTAAATCAAATCTTCAGATTGTGACGATATACTTTCATTTGATTTCAAACACGGTGAACTTGTTCGGTCACCGCTATTGTTGGAAACATTTCAATTACGACACCTTGTGGTGTCATTACAGATTTGAAGCTTGTGCTAATCATGGTCAACCGTTACACACAAAACTACACATACTTCTGTTTGACTTTTCATTTTGACATTTCTGATGCAACCACGAATTAAGACAATAATACACCAGATTCGCTCGTGTTCCATGCGGTGTATTTTCGCAATTCAAGAATGTCAACGCACTATTTTACCCATGTATTTGTTCGGAAGTTGACAGATCATTTTCATGATACTATCGCATTCAAATCATTTATTTTGAGTTCATATAGCAGAGGCTATGTTTGGTGAAAAACTCGTTTGCATATTGTGACCGATTGTTTGAGAATCCTATTGGACAAAACTCCTCTTTTGTGGAACCCCTGTTAACTGAGTTGCACTATATTATACATCTATACATATCATGTCTTTTGACTTCAAATGCTAGAACACATATATGTTTAACCATTGGGTTCCTGTTGTTGAAATACATGCTTGGGTTCGCCTGATTTGAATAAGTTTTGATTCGGTTTTGGGATACCTACCTCAGTATTATTCATGCACATACACGCACCAGGTAACCCTAAGGAGTTAAGGTAGTACAAATTTCGAGGACGAAATTTTCTTAACAGGGGGAGAATGTGACAACCATCAAATTTGCAGGCATCCGTACGTTTAATTAATATTGATTTATGCTTAATGACTGTGCTTAATTACAACTGCTGACTTAAACTGCTTTCTGATTATTATAATTAATTTAACGGCTTTACTTATTTGGCGTTTATAACTTATAAAATATAACGTTTTATAAAATAATAAATATGTCATTAGAACCAGAATATTTGTGTCTATATTTTGAACCATGTTTCATTAAAAATAGAGTAGGTTCAAATATCATGTATTTTTAGAATTTAATTAGTATACGGTTACTAGGCCCGTCTAGGTACTTCATATTTGTAATAGTTAACTTACCCGTAAGCTACCTGTCTAATAATATAAGTTTTTATATACTTTTATTTTATTTAGAAAGGTCACCCATATTAGGGACAATTAATTAGTATAATATTTCAACCAACTATATATAAATAGTGTTTAAAACTATTTGAGTTGAAAAAAATAAACTAGTTACTAGTTACTAGTGGTTAATAAATTTAACCAAACCTATAATTATTATATAAAAATAGGAATGTTACACGCTATGTCTTCGTTAAGCATGTTATTGATCTATATGTGTGTGCTATAATTATAATGCTACGTGCTTACCTGCTATGCTCATTAAACATAATTTCCCAAATTACGTGCTTATGCTATGATTATGATGCAATGTGCTTACCTGCTTAATGAAAACCTAATCGTAATACGTGCTACCAATATAACAGGAATGTGCTATGATTGAGATACACGTGTTTGTTTTTTATACTCTCATTAAACATGATTCCATTTACTTGCTTGTGCTGTTGCTTGATGTGTTGATATGATGATTTAAATACGTGCAAATACATATGATTTCCAAACAACTATATGCATTCCCTGAACAGACGAGACCTAACTAACCCGAACTTCATCTTAGAAGATGTCTCATCAAGAGATCACTCGATTGACCGAGGCAGAATGGCTAGCGCATGCCTCACGAGTCATAGCTCGGCACGAGGTTCTTCGCTACAAACGCAGCGAAGGTACCTCAAGGAATGACCCACCTAACGTTTGTACCTACAAACAGTTTCTAGACTGCAAACCCCTGAACTATGGTGGCACTGGAGGTGCCATAGCTTTTGTAAAATGGGTTGAGAATGTGGATGCGGTTGTACGAATGAGCGGTTGTACGCTAGAGCAACAAGTCCCATACGTTTCTGGATTGCTACAAGATGAGGCTCTATTATGGTGGAATCTTAGCGTTCGAACAATGGGCGAGACTGCAGCATGTACGTTAACATGGAATGAGCTGAAGGAAATGATGCGTAGGGAGTATTGTTCTCAGATGGAGATCCAGAAGCTGGAAGTCGAATTCTGGAAGCTAAAGATGGAAGGTCCAAAAGTGGTGTAGCACGTGCAGAGGCTTCATGATTTGTCGCGAGTCGTTCCGTACCTGGTGGAACCCGAATTGAAGAGAATGGAGCAATCCATTTGGGAACTGGCGCCTCAAGCCTTGAGCTTGATGATAGCATCAACGCCACCAACAACCATGGTTGCATATATGATGAGTCTGGCGCTCACTAAGGAAGCACTTAGATTGGAAAGACTCTCAACCCCCGACGAGGAGAAGGAAACTCCGATAGAGTCATCTGAAAAGAACAAAAGGAAGCTCAGTGAATTCCAAGGAAGTGATCGGGCAAATAACAAGAACAAGGCCAAAAAGGGAAAGGAGTACCAGGGTAAACTACCTAAGTGCGATGAATGTCAACGTCATCATACCGGGCAATGCAAAAAATGAAAAATGTGACAACTGTGGAAAAGTGGGGCACAGCGAGGAGACGTGTTGGCATAAGACGAAACGTGGAAAGAAAGGGCTAGGATGTTATAACTGTAGTGACATGGGGCACTTTCGGAAAGAATGCCCAAGGGAGATTAATCAAGACCGTGAAGGAGCACCCAACATCGGAGCTCGTGAAGCACGTCAAGACCCAGATGTGGATGCTGGTACGTTCTCTGTCAACCAAAATTTTGTATCTACGCTATTTGATACCAGTGCCAACCATAGCTTCGTATCTCATGAATTTAAGGATACACTTGGTATGATAAGGATAAGTTATATAACCTTCACTCGATAGAACTAGCTAATGGGAAGCCTCGACGAGGTAACTGGGGTGGACCAATTGTCGAGCACCCAAGCGGAGATCGTTATCCGCATCCCGATGTCAAGCGACGAAGCAATCGTGATCCATGAAGCAGGATACGCCTCTACAAATTACTAGTGCTTGGAGGCACGAGAATTTCGCGCACAAAATATGTTATCTTCTCGGCTCATGTCGCAGACAAAGAAGTCGAAGGCTTGTCTGAACCATCACTCCAACGACAAGTCGAACTTCGCATCAATTTGATTCCAGACGTCGCGCCTACAGTCAATGCACCTTAGCGACTTACACCTTCGGAGAGGCAAGGATTGTCAGTATAGCTTCAGTAGTTGGTAGAGAAGGAAGATAACAGACCAAGTTTATCGCTTTGAATAACCCCAGCTCTGCTCGTCAAGGAGAAGGACGATAGCTTTCGTACGAACGTCAAACTACCAGGAGCCGAATGAGCTAACCAACAAGAGTCGATGACTCTTGCTGAGGATTAACGAACTAATTATTTTCCTAAC
Source organism: Helianthus tuberosus (assembly GCA_030545235.1). Lineage (NCBI taxonomy): Eukaryota > Viridiplantae > Streptophyta > Magnoliopsida > Asterales > Asteraceae > Helianthus > Helianthus tuberosus. The sequence goes on along the minus strand of CM060429.1, from coordinate 79,801,755 downwards.
TGTGGGGATCCGATTACTATTTCGCGACTGATCGATGATCGAGTGTCATTAGCTGTGAGTTCGGAAAGAATGTATACCAAGGAAATTGTGGGACAATAACTTGTTTTAAACTTACACACAAATGATGTTTCCTACACGATGCACCAAAACAATTTTTCACAGAATACGAAACTTTGAAAACCTATAAAACATGGGCTTAACCCTTGGGGACCCAGGTCAAAACTCGTAAGGATTGTCACTTAGGAACCACACATGTTAACTCACGCAAACTCCATTATCCCGACATATATGCTGTTTCAGATAACCAAACAGAGAGTACTTAAATTTCTTTCACTTAAATCGTCACTCTTGCTTCTAACGAGTAGATGTTTGCATCTCTACTTCCCTTAATGGTAGTTGCATCACGTTAATTCTCTTCGCTAAGAGCGAACACAAAATTGCTTCGATACTAGGTCATTTCATCATACTCATTGTTCCAGTACTCGGAAACTTTTATGTCACACACATGCACCGTTTGCTATGCTTGTGGTTTCGTTTCGGACAAACGCTTCATTAAAATACAAATACTATTTTGCTAATGCTAACTATTGGTTTAGGATTCAAATAATCTATGTTATTGTAATCATTGGCTCCTTTGCTACCAAGTCAACACACTTTCTTGAAACTTCATTTCTTTCAAGTTACATTCATGGCTTATCTTCGTAACCATGCTGAGATTCCCTTGTTGATATATACGTTTATTGTCAGGTTACCAAGTTCAATTGTTTGAACTTATCCATTTCGCATATTCAATCTAAAACGTTATATGATGTATTGGGAGCGTCATATTCAAATATTTTTGCAATGTTCTTTTACTTCAAGCCGTAGTAGACTTGTTTGGTCTGCAGCTCCTCTAAAACGTTTGTTGATTTCAATACTTTACGGTGATACTTTCACGAAATTGAAGCTTGCGCTAATCTTGTTACGCACCCCATACACGGATTTAATCGGTTATTGACTTGCTCTGAATCTGTTTTGTTTATCACGATTAAAGTGGTCTCAACACAGTTGTGTGTAAAGACAATGGTACATAGGTTCATTCGTGTCGCGGTGTACCTCCTAACGATACTTTCATTATTGATCGAATACCTTGTGGTACTTATTACTCTTTCATCTGCAATCGGAAACAGTGGTTCTTTGACGTTCCGTATTCAACTAAAAACTCTATGTCATTGCGTAAATCAAATCTTCAGATTGTGACGATATACTTTCATTTGATTTCAAACACGGTGAACTTGTTCGGTCACCGCTATTGTTGGAAACATTTCAATTACGACACCTTGTGGTGTCATTACAGATTTGAAGCTTGTGCTAATCATGGTCAACCGTTACACACAAAACTACACATACTTCTGTTTGACTTTTCATTTTGACATTTCTGATGCAACCACGAATTAAGACAATAATACACCAGATTCGCTCGTGTTCCATGCGGTGTATTTTCGCAATTCAAGAATGTCAACGCACTATTTTACCCATGTATTTGTTCGGAAGTTGACAGATCATTTTCATGATACTATCGCATTCAAATCATTGATTTTGAGTTCATATAGCAGAGGCTATGTTTGGTGAAAAACTCGTTTGCATATTGTGACCGATTGTTTGAGAATCCTATTGGACAAAACTCCTCTTTTGTGGAACCCCTGTTAACTGAGTTGCACTATATTATACATCTATACATATCATGTCTTTTGACTTCAAATGCTAGAACACATATATGTTTAACCATTGGGTTCCTGTTGTTGAAATACATGCTTGGGTTCGCCTGATTTGAATAAGTTTTGATTCGGTTTTGGGATACCTACCTCAGTATTATTCATGCACATACACGCACCAGGTAACCCTAAGGAGTTAAGGTAGTACAAATTTCGAGGACGAAATTTTCTTAACAGGGGGAGAATGTGACAACCATCAAATTTGCAGGCATCCGTACGTTTAATTAATATTGATTTATGCTTAATGACTGTGCTTAATTACAACTGCTGACTTAAACTGCTTTCTGATTATTATAATTAATTTAACGGCTTTACTTATTTGGCGTTTATAACTTATAAAATATAACGTTTTATAAAATAATAAATATGTCATTAGAACCAGAATATTTGTGTCTATATTTTGAACCATGTTTCATTAAAAATAGAGTAGGTTCAAATATCATGTATTTTTAGAATTTAATTAGTATACGGTTACTAGGCCCGTCTAGGTACTTCATATTTGTAATAGTTAACTTACCCGTAAGCTACCTGTCTAATAATATAAGTTTTTATATACTTTTATTTTATTTAGAAAGGTCACCCATATTAGGGACAATTAATTAGTATAATATTTCAACCAACTATATATAAATAGTGTTTAAAACTATTTGAGTTGAAAAAAATAAACTAGTTACTAGTTACTAGTGGTTAATAAATTTAACCAAACCTATAATTATTATATAAAAATAGGAATGTTACACGCTATGTCTTCGTTAAGCATGTTATTGATCTATATGTGTGTGCTATAATTATAATGCTACGTGCTTACCTGCTATGCTCATTAAACATAATTTCCCAAATTACGTGCTTATGCTATGATTATGATGCAATGTGCTTACCTGCTTAATGAAAACCTAATCGTAATACGTGCTACCAATATAACAGGAATGTGCTATGATTGAGATACACGTGTTTGTTTTTTATACTCTCATTAAACATGATTCCATTTACTTGCTTGTGCTGTTGCTTGATGTGTTGATATGATGATTTAAATACGTGCAAATACATATGATTTCCAAACAACTATATGCATTCCCTGAACAGACGAGACCTAACTAACCCGAACTTCATCTTAGAAGATGTCTCATCAAGAGATCACTCGATTGACCGAGGCAGAATGGCTAGCGCATGCCTCACGAGTCATAGCTCGGCACGAGGTTCTTCGCTACAAACGCAGCGAAGGTACCTCAAGGAATGACCCACCTAACGTTTGTACCTACAAACAGTTTCTAGACTGCAAACCCCTGAACTATGGTGGCACTGGAGGTGCCATAGCTTTTGTAAAATGGGTTGAGAATGTGGATGCGGTTGTACGAATGAGCGGTTGTACGCTAGAGCAACAAGTCCCATACGTTTCTGGATTGCTACAAGATGAGGCTCTATTATGGTGGAATCTTAGCGTTCGAACAATGGGCGAGACTGCAGCATGTACGTTAACATGGAATGAGCTGAAGGAAATGATGCGTAGGGAGTATTGTTCTCAGATGGAGATCCAGAAGCTGGAAGTCGAATTCTGGAAGCTAAAGATGGAAGGTCCAAAAGTGGTGTAGCACGTGCAGAGGCTTCATGATTTGTCGCGAGTCGTTCCGTACCTGGTGGAACCCGAATTGAAGAGAATGGAGCAATCCATTTGGGAACTGGCGCCTCAAGCCTTGAGCTTGATGATAGCATCAACGCCACCAACAACCATGGTTGCATATATGATGAGTCTGGCGCTCACTAAGGAAGCACTTAGATTGGAAAGACTCTCAACCCCCGACGAGGAGAAGGAAACTCCGATAGAGTCATCTGAAAAGAACAAAAGGAAGCTCAGTGAATTCCAAGGAAGTGATCGGGCAAATAACAAGAACAAGGCCAAAAAGGGAAAGGAGTACCAGGGTAAACTACCTAAGTGCGATGAATGTCAACGTCATCATACCGGGCAATGCAAAAAATGAAAAATGTGACAACTGTGGAAAAGTGGGGCACAGCGAGGAGACGTGTTGGCATAAGACGAAACGTGGAAAGAAAGGGCTAGGATGTTATAACTGTAGTGACATGGGGCACTTTCGGAAAGAATGCCCAAGGGAGATTAATCAAGACCGTGAAGGAGCACCCAACATCGGAGCTCGTGAAGCACGTCAAGACCCAGATGTGGATGCTGGTACGTTCTCTGTCAACCAAAATTTTGTATCTACGCTATTTGATACCAGTGCCAACCATAGCTTCGTATCTCATGAATTTAAGGATACACTTGGTATGATAAGGATAAGTTATATAACCTTCACTCGATAGAACTAGCTAATGGGAAGCCTCGACGAGGTAACTGGGGTGGACCAATTGTCGAGCACCCAAGCGGAGATCGTTATCCGCATCCCGATGTCAAGCGACGAAGCAATCGTGATCCATGAAGCAGGATACGCCTCTACAAATTACTAGTGCTTGGAGGCACGAGAATTTCGCGCACAAAATATGTTATCTTCTCGGCTCATGTCGCAGACAAAGAAGTCGAAGGCTTGTCTGAACCATCACTCCAACGACAAGTCGAACTTCGCATCAATTTGATTCCAGACGTCGTGCCTACAGTCAATGCACCTTAGCGACTTACACCTTCGGAGAGGCAAGGATTGTCAGTATAGCTTCAGTAGTTGGTAGAGAAGGAAGATAACAGACCAAGTTTATCGCTTTGAATAACCCCAGCTCTGCTCGTCAAGGAGAAGGACGATAGCTTTCGTACGAACGTCAAACTACCAGGAGCCGAATGAGCTAACCAACAAGAGTCGATGACTCTTGCTGAGGATTAACGAACTAATTATTTTCCTAACTGTGGGGATCCGATTACTATTTCGCGACTGATCGATGATCGAGTGTCATTAGCTGTGAGTTCGGAAAGAATGTATACCAAGGAAATTGTGGGACAATAACTTGTTTTAAACTTACACACAAATGATGTTTCCTACACGATGCACCAAAACAATTTTTCACAGAATACGAAACTTTGAAAACCTATAAAACATGGGCTTAACCCTTGGGGACCCAGGTCAAAACTCGTAAGGATTGTCACTTAGGAACCACACATGTTAACTCACGCAAACTCCATTATCCCGACATATATGCTGTTTCAGATAACCAAACAGAGAGTACTTAAATTTCTTTCACTTAAATCGTCACTCTTGCTTCTAACGAGTAGATGTTTGCATCTCTACTTCCCTTAATGGTAGTTGCATCACGTTAATTCTCTTCGCTAAGAGCGAACACAAAATTGCTTCGATACTAGGTCATTTCATCATACTCATTGTTCCAGTACTCGGAAACTTTTATGTCACACACATGCACCGTTTGCTATGCTTGTGGTTTCGTTTCGGACAAACGCTTCATTAAAATACAAATACTATTTTGCTAATGCTAACTATTGGTTTAGGATTCAAATAATCTATGTTATTGTAATCATTGGCTCCTTTGCTACCAAGTCAACACACTTTCTTGAAACTTCATTTCTTTCAAGTTACATTCATGGCTTATCTTCGTAACCATGCTGAGATTCCCTTGTTGATATATACGTTTATTGTCAGGTTACCAAGTTCAATTGTTTGAACTTATTCATTTCGCATATTCAATCTAAAACGTTATATGATGTATTGGGAGCGTCATATTCAAATATTTTTGCAATGTTCTTTTACTTCAAGCCGTAGTAGACTTGTTTGGTCTGCAGCTCCTCTAAAACGTTTGTTGATTTCAATACTTTACGGTGATACTTTCACGAAATTGAAGCTTGCGCTAATCTTGTTACGCACCCCATACACGGATTTAATCGGTTATTGACTTGCTCTGAATCTGTTTTGTTTATCACGATTAAAGTGGTCTCAACACAGTTGTGTGTAAAGACAATGGTACATAGGTTCATTCGTGTCGCGGTGTACCTCCTAACGATACTTTCATTATTGATCGAATACCTTGTGGTACTTATTACTCTTTCATCTGCAATCGGAAACAGTGGTTCTTTGACGTTCCGTATTCAACTAAAAACTCTATGTCATTGCGTAAATCAAATCTTCAGATTGTGACGATATACTTTCATTTGATTTCAAACACGGTGAACTTGTTCGGTCACCGCTATTGTTGGAAACATTTCAATTACGACACCTTGTGGTGTCATTACAGATTTGAAGCTTGTGCTAATCATGGTCAACCGTTACACACAAAACTACACATACTTCTGTTTGACTTTTCATTTTGACATTTCTGATGCAACCACGAATTAAGACAATAATACACCAGATTCGCTCGTGTTCCATGCGGTGTATTTTCGCAATTCAAGAATGTCAACGCACTATTTTACCCATGTATTTGTTCGGAAGTTGACAGATCATTTTCATGATACTATCGCATTCAAATCATTGATTTTGAGTTCATATAGCAGAGGCTATGTTTGGTGAAAAACTCGTTTGCATATTGTGACCGATTGTTTGAGAATCCTATTGGACAAAACTCCTCTTTTGTGGAACCCCTGTTAACTGAGTTGCACTATATTATACATCTATACATATCATGTCTTTTGACTTCAAATGCTAGAACACATATATGTTTAACCATTGGGTTCCTGTTGTTGAAATACATGCTTGGGTTCGCCTGATTTGAATAAGTTTTGATTCGGTTTTGGGATACCTACCTCAGTATTATTCATGCACATACACGCACCAGGTAACCCTAAGGAGTTAAGGTAGTACAAATTTCGAGGACGAAATTTTCTTAACAGGGGGAGAATGTGACAACCATCAAATTTGCAGGCATCCGTACGTTTAATTAATATTGATTTATGCTTAATGACTGTGCTTAATTACAACTGCTGACTTAAACTGCTTTCTGATTTCTGTATCATACATACATGTGCATCACATTTCATACTGTCACACCATTTATCACATACAAACTCTAGTGACATAAACGATGCACAAAGCACAGTTAGCGGATAACTCATAAACATACTGACAGTGCCAGTAAATAGACAGACAGTGTTTTGAGACCCAGTATGGGCCAGAGACAAGGTACTACACCAGTATGATGTGTAGGAAAGTGAGGACCATAAGACTGTATCACTAGGTGATAGATAAAGTGCCGGGAAGTGCCTAAAACTCACTTTAAGTGCAGAATTCTGCATTTTTCAGCAAAATCCAGCATTTTAAAATGCTAGTAATATACAGAACATTGACTAAATGGTCCTGAATACTTTCCTAAGTGTTGGGAATTTTAAGTGTTACAAAAAGTTACATAAAAGACACTATACGAAACAACTTAACACTTTAACGGAACGGTACCTAACCGAACAATCGGACATTACTCGGGACACCGAAATTTTTGCCAGAAACATTGTTTAATTTTTTTTGGACTAATTATGGTCCCCGAATACCCCAACATTATATAATGTGCCATACACTTAAAACACTAGACCTTTCACTTAACCCCCAACTATTATTCACTTACCATTACAACTTACACTTGGACCCCCTCCCCCCTTATATTTTCGGTCACAAGGTGTGGCCCCACTTGGGATCTCCAAAATCTTACAAGATTTTCAATAATCTTCCATATCTAGCAAGATCCTAAATAATCTTCTCTAGATATTGCTTAGATCCTCCTTGGATTTCATGTGATCTCATTAGATATGATTAAAATTTACAATTAACCCCCCCCCCCTTGTCTACTTACGGTCCAAAGAGGACCCACACCCACTCAAAATTGTTGATTATTTTATTCTAATCTTGCTTGTAATCTTGAACAAAATATTTAAAAATCTCTATATGTATGATTCCCAAGACATTTAATCATTACATATCCTTATCATATCTTCACTCAAGATCACCCTACTCCCTCACACTCTCTCTCCCTCTCTCGGCCCTCTATACATCCGCCACCACCACTTTATCACCACCATTACTCCATTATCAAGCTTGTTCCATGCACTAGAAGGTGAATTAAGGAGCTTGTAGCTTGGAGATCTTGAAGGAACTTCATACATTGCTTTTACACACCATCTTCATCATCCTTGTTCTTGAGTTCTTCCCTAGCTTTAAGCTAGTTGTAAGACTTCCTTAAACTCTTGTCTACTCTTATTTTCATAGTTAAAAGATTATGTTATGATGAAATCGTATGAACACTACAAGAACACAAACATAAAACATGAACATAAAGCTTTACATAAAGATCATGAAATGAAAGATGATGATACATGATAAATCTGAGTTAAATAAACAATAACCTGCTGTAAATGACTTATGATCTGATATTAATCGTTATTAGAAAGTATGGTGATCGTATGTGTGCATTTTAGTGGCATTTAAGCTATAAACAGCATGCTGAGTAACATTTTCAGCCAACTTCAACTGGCTGTAAACAGACCATTATAAATCGAAAAATTGATTTTCTGAAATCTAAATTATGTATTTTCGAAAAACGGATCAAATGGCACTGGAATCATATGTTTTTTTGAGGTCGTTTGCTATTTTTAAAGGGGCATTTTTCACAGCAGCAAAAGCTGCGTTTTTACTGCAGAAAATGTGTGTTATGTTTTTCATCATAACTTGAAATCTGTGTAGAATTAGCTCATGAAATTTGTACTGTAGATGAGCACTGATGTCATTGTAATTCTCCCACTGGAATTTCATCAATCGGACTTACGATGAATTATAAATGAATTATTCCGTGGACTGCAGTCAGAAAGTGACGAATCTGATTTCAGCCCGGTAAATGATTTTTTATAAAATGTTGGTAATGAATTGGATCCCGATATTTTTACAATGATATTTGGATCGTTTAAAACATTCTGTAAAAATTTGGGAATTTTTGGAGTAAGTTAACTATTTTATTAAAATTCCCGAAAACAGCCCAGTTTTGAATGATAGTTAAAATGCAAGGGTTTTGATGATATATGCATGGTATGATAAATGTTCAAATACATCAGCAAATAAACATGAATAAGTTGGATATTTGTTAATTTGTGGATTAGTTATATTATACTAGGGCAAAATACTATATCCTAACAAAAGACCATGAAATTACAACTCCAAAATAATACCAACAATTGCAAGGAATAAATGATTAAGTTTCACACTTGTTATTATGGAACCAAACGCTAAAATGTAACCTATGAAATATTCCGGACATACTTTTGCAAATATATTTTTGATAAATGTTGTTTTGGACAAGAAGTGAAATATATTATCTTGGGAAAGAAATACGGAGTTAAATACTTTAGAAGTATTAATACCAGAATATTGAACGAACAATTATTCCAACACTACATATGCTTTAAGTTGAAATATTAATTATTTTGACAAATAATTATCGCTCGGAATAACATAAGAAACGTAACTCAAAACATTAAGCTCTAAGCCAAGGCACGGCCCGTTCGTCTAATAGACATCAGTACATTGTAGGTAGTCGTGTTTGCCGAAGGGATTTGAGTTACATTTGTGAAGACGCAATACAGTGAGTTCATGTCCCCCTTTTCTCTTAATTGTTTTCAGTTTTATACTTCGGGGGTGAAATACATGTTACAATTATTACAGACATTTTATACATGGTATGATTAGCTTAAGGAGGGTTTACTTCTAGATCATGTGAGTGGTGGGTACGACACTTAAGGCCATTAATCCTCGTCGTAGGACCGAGGAACATGAGTGATAGATCTATTTAGGTGTAGCGAGCCCCACTCCTGAGTCCGCTGAGTGGACCATGAGGTGACTATGTCTTACCGACAAAATTTGCTAGGTTTGAGTCTTCCTGCATCACGTCACACATATCAATGGCCTTGCAAACCATTGGTGATCTCTTTTTCCTTATTGCTACATACCAGGGACTTACATACATACTTACAATGTTTACAAAGGCTTATACATACACACAAACAAACACATGAACTCGCTCAACTTTTGTTGATGTTTTTCAAACTACATGTATTTCAGGGAATTTATAAGTGGATCTGGCGGGCGTTGGGAGTTTTTAAGTTGCGTTAAGAATAAAGCTGTCATCCATGGTCTTTGATTTGGTTAATGTGCCTTATTCCTGGACGAGACACGTTATCCAAACCTTGGTGTTATTCAATATCTTTTGACGAGTCCTTATGAACTCATAAACAATTTGTAAAACTTGAATTTGAAGTCTACGATTTAATCAATGTTGTTATGTTTTAAACGAAATTAATGGATGGAAAATCTATGGTTTATCATGTAGTTGTTTGTTGTGGTTGAATGCAATGATAACAAGTAAGTCACACCATAATCACGCTTCCGCAAAAGTCTGGGTGTGACATTTTGAATATGGGTTTTTCATGGTGGGTGCTATGGTTAAATATGTTGGTGGTGGTGTGATGGTTTCGGTGGTGGTTGCGTGATGGTTGCAGTGGTGGTGGGGGTGGTTGACGGTAGCAAGTGATGGTGGTAGGTGGTGTGTGTGAGAGAGAGAGGCGGGAAGAGAGAGAATAGAAGTGAATAAATTGCAAAATGTTTTATATAAATAAATGGGTAAAAAGTCTAATCTGCCCTCATGTGGGTCCATTTGGTCAAATTTAACCATGAAAAATAACTGAGTTAGGACTAAAAGACATAACGTGCAAGGGTTTGCAAACATCGAGTACGTTTTTTATACTTTTTGAAGACAAATGACACACTTTGCGATCTAGTGTCAACATAAAGGACGAGTTTTGTACTTTACTCTTTATTTTTTTTTTCATTTTGATTGTCGTAACATAATAATTTATCATTTACAACTATTTTATTTACAATTTATAATTTAATGTTGTCCATTGCTACTAGATATGTGAGATTCTCCTTCGAATACATTTTTCTTGTAGTTTTTAAACGAATCAAAATTGAAAACCAAATTATAACATATTATTTTTAATCTGTTAATCAGCTGTATAAATAAAATTCTTATATAATCATATTATATTTAAAAACAATATGATTAATAGTAATGCTTACAAAAAGATGTATAAAACGTGTGTATATCTAACTCATAATAAATAATGCCACATGGTATTTTCTACTTCAAACTCATAAATATAATTTATATTTGTTTAATATATTTATTTTAATATTATTAATAACTAATATATAGATATCACTTATCTTTATCCTTATTTTTATCAAATCTAATAATTTAAATTCTAATAAAAGACTCCAAATAATAACATGTGGCTCATTCTTTCAAATTTTGAAATTTAAAGATTTGAATCTAATCTAACTATATAATAAAAGAAACCACTTTAGGGGCACTTGTCATCATATTAGACCATCTCTTATAGATAATTATTATTTTAATTTAATATCTTCTAATTAATTATATATAACCCTCCTACTAAATATTATTAGTTTAATATCTTATGGATAATTATTATTTAGTTTTAATCTCCTTCTCATTTATAATATTCTTTATTTGAATTAATTATATTTAAACGTTTTGTTTAGTTTGGTATCAAATAGATTTTACGAAACTTAGAATAAAATTAACTAATATTATTTATCATTTATACATTTACGGAGTTTTAAATAAAGGGTTAAATTTATTGAGACTTCGTTAACAAATTTTGCAACAACACAATAATCTATTTTTATCACGAAAACCAAACTTTGTATTAATATATTAAATATTTCTATTTTCACTATACAAAATTACATTTACTCGACCCATGTAATACATGAGATTTTTTAAGATGTAACTTTTTATTATTTGATATAGAAAATTAGATTTATTCAATTCGTACAATACACGAGGGTTTTTAAGGATATATATTTTTTTATTTAGTACAGAAAATTACATTTATTCAAACCGTGTAATGCACATATTTTTAAAGATGTAATTTTTTTTATTATTTGGTATATAAAATTGCATTTATTCAACCCGTGTAATACACGTGGTTTTAAAGATATAACTTTTTTTATTTGTTATATAAAATTACATTTATTCAACCCGTACAATATGGTTCTTAACCTTTTATTATTTAATATATAAAACTATATTTATTCAACACGTGCAATAAATGAGGTTTTTAAAGATATGTTGTTTTATTATTTAGTATATAAAATTTATTTATTCAACCCGTGTAATACACGTGGTTATAACCTAGTTATAAATAAAGTAAAAATATAATATCAAAATGTTTTTAAAACTATGATATTCGTTAATGATATATTTAGTTTTGGAATCACCATCATTTAGAGGATAGGGATACGCATGAAATTTATTTCGGATTTGATGAAAAAACCATGTATAATTTAAATAAAAATTTAAAAAGTAAATTTAATGATACACGTGGTAAAAAAGTTTTTTCAAAACAATTTAGAAGTAAATTTAGTAACCATACCATATAAGGTATTTTACTACTAATAATAATAATAATAATAATAATGAGGAGAATTATAACTTATTTCTATATCTTTATTATCCCTTTATTATAATTGACGATTACAAATAATGGTATATATTAGCACCAAACTCATTATCCCAATTTTAATATTATATATAAATCGTTCTCTAAATTTTAATCTTATAAATTACCACCTCCACACAAATCTTAGAAACAAAAATGACTGAGTTTATCATACGAAAAATTTTAAAAATATTATAATTTTTGAAACAGTTATGATACACCCATCAACAATACACAATATTCAACTGTGTGATAACATTATAATACTAGTACATTTATTAACCATGTTACACATTTTATAAGATTATAGTTTATATTTCCTTAACACGTGTGATAAAAAACATAAATTATAAATGTATAAGATTATAATATTATCACATTTTTAACAATGTGACGAGGATTATATAGAAGTTTATGATTTACATGTTTTTCAATATACATCCCGTTGAGGATTATATAGAAGTTTATGATTTACATGTTTTTCAATATACATCCCGTTGTAATACACTGGTTTATAACACCTATAATTAAAATAATATTTATCTTAATTTTTTTATATTTAACTGGTGTAACACACGGGGTTCTAACCATGAACTATAAAACAAAGTACAATTAAGTTTCGTCAAAATATACTCCAAAAAGAAATGGGTATGGTCATATGAACTTACAAATATATATATATATATATATATATATATATATATATATATATATATATATATATATATATATATAGGGGAAGGTTCAAATGAAAATCACTAGTTATGGTGAAAACTTGAAAACTAATTAAAAACCACTAAAAAGGAGGGGGGGGGGAGACTTTTAATGAAGGAGGGGTAAAATTGGAAAAAAATATATATAACTTTTCAAACATTTCTCATTTCTCCATACGTTATCATTTTAAAACAAAAATGGCACCATAAGATCACAAATTTTTGTATCTTTCATTCAAGTATATTCGAGCATATTTTTTATGACATAAAAAAAGATTTATGGTGTCGTCTTGTTTTCAATACTATTATTATAGTAGTGCACATGTGCAATATAACATGTACTACAATTGCATTACATGCTTAAAATTAGCTTTTTGAGTCTAGTTTAGCTTTTAGGGTTAGTTTTTTTGGAGGTTTAGGATTAGGATTAGGTTTTTGGGTGTGGGGGGGAGGGGGGGTTTAGGTTTTTGGGGGGTGGGGGGTTTAGGTTTTTGGGGGGTGTTGGTGGGGGGTGGGTTAAGTGGTTTAGGCTTTCCGTATTAGTGTACTACACATGTGCAGTACAACAAAAAAAAATTTGTTTTTTTTTTTTTTTTAATTTTTTTTTCATATATAAAAACCAGCGAATTTAATAAAAAAAAATTGAAGAAAAAAAAAATTTGTGTGTTTTTTAGGCTTTTTTTAGTTAGTTTTCGAGTTTTCGCGTTAAAAGTGGTTTTCATTTGAACCATCCCATATATATATATATATCACAAAAAATCAACAATCATCAAGTAGCATTCAAATTTTGAAAACTTGAAAGTATCCCTATCGTAATGGAAGTCTGAATATAATAAATATGAAAAAACGAAAGGATAAGAAATAAAATTATATTCATGTAATCAAAATAATATCAAAATATCTATTTATTTATGCGGGAAAAGATAATTAAGATCACCCTATAAAGTGTCATGTGTCCCCTATATGGTTTCTTTTATTGTATAGTATAAATATAAATATAAATATAAAATATAGATATTATTTTTTTAATTAGTTTAAAAGTTATATAAAAACATAATAAAAAAGTAAATGATTGAGTTATGATTGAGAGGCTTTATTTCATTGTTTAGATGTTATTGGAAGGAGATAATTGAGTCATCTGTCTATGTCTATGTGGCGCAATGAAGCTCCTAAGGGCTCCATTCCATATCACATAGGCACATAACCTTATTGGACATTTGTAAAAGAAACTTATATATGACTCAGTAGTCTAGTAGCATGGTGATTGCCCCCTCGTAAAAATATGGTGTGTGGCGTTAAATTTTTACAAGTACAAAGATAGTATTTGTGTGTAAAGAATTTATGTTCAAAAAATTACAAAGATGGTATTTATGTGTAAAGAATTTATGTTCAAAAAATGTATAAGATTATATTTTTGAGGAGCATAAATGTTTATTTTGAATTTTTGATAAATCAAGTATTATAAATATTGTTATTTTTTAGACTCATGGTGAAAGCTAACAAATTTTAATACGCATTTCAGGGTGAGTTTTAACAATTAGGTGTTGTTTGTTTTTCCTTAAAAGCTCTTGCTGGTCTCTTTTGTTTGTGTCGCGCAGACACGCGTAGACCTTTTGTTTCGCATAGTGTTTGTTTTGTAGAAGTTATTTCACTTAAAAACATCTGTTTGTCCTTTTATTCCACCAGACCTGGACTTTCCTCTTCTAACCTTTTCATACCACTTCAAAACCCTAGTTATCATTCCCTTCTCACCTATCATCTCTCACCCCTCTCCTCCTCCTAAAACGGCTTCCACCTATCTCCTCCACCCCACAGTGCCTTCACCACCCTCTCCTCCACCCCACAGCGCCGCCGCCACCCTCTCCTCTACCCTCCACCGCCACCTTCCACTGCGGTGCCACCCTCTGTTGGCCTCCTCACCTCTCCCAGCCGCCACAACTCTCTCAGGTTCCCCGGAATGGACTCCTTGATGCTCGTCACCGTCGTTGACTCCACTCCGCCTCTAACTACCTCTCCCTAGGTCAATCGTCCTCTCCATTGTTCCCCTTACTTTCCCGATTAGAAGTTCCAGTATGATTCTAATCTTAAACCTAAGGTATTTCTGTGTTTTTGTAAGATCAGAAGTTGAAAATTTGATTGCTAGTGAAGTGATCTGAGTTTTAAGTTAGTGGATCTGATGTTGTAGTTTGGGAGAATGTTGAAATGATGTTTGGATTTGAGTGATGAATTAGGTTTTAGATGTATGAATGTGAAAGTGAAAGTTTGGTGTTAATTTATATAATTTTTTATGTTATTTTTCTGAATTTTTGTGTTTGTTATTAGAATTTCAGTTTATTTTAGCAGTTTGCAGAGGTTAAAAAACAAACAGTCTTTCTCTTGCAGACCGCAGATGTTTGGTCCACCTCTTCTGCTACAGATGTCTGCAGATGTGGTTCGCAGACTGTAGACATTTTACCTCTGAAAAAACGAACAGCACCTTAGTGACAGGATCCGAGCTAACTAGAGTAGCAGTTATGGCATCCTATAGTTTGGTAATTTCATAATTTTTAATTTGTAATGGAATTTGTTATTATATTTGTAGTATTCGGGTGTGTGTAATTTTTTTAACGATAAATTTGGATCACTGACGGATCACTGGAGTATCATCGTGTCATAAGCGGAAACGCCTGATCAGTTATCTGCACTAGGCAATAATGCATCTACACTAATTTAGGAGAAAACCAAATAAATATGGGGAAAACCCCTTTGTGGGAATAGAACCCAGGACCTAATGGTCTCTAAGCCTTATTTCACCTCTAAGATGCCACTAAGCTATAATGTCATGGGCGTGTATGTAATTAATAAACCTAATAGGTTGCTCGTGCGGAATTTCCGGTGTGACATCTTTTATATAAACATAATAAGTTGATCATACGGAATTTTTTTTTAATGACTATAGAAAGAGATAGATTCAAAGATTACTGGAAACAAATAATAATCAGTGTGATACGTAAATCATTAGGGCAAATTACATAAGGATAGCAGGTAGACGAGCAACAAACTGCGCCGCCATCCCCTTCTGAATAGAAAACCCTAATCTACTAAAAACAAAGCCTCGCCCCTGAGGGGTCGAAAAGTTGTTGTGGACCACACGCTGAACTCTAGACAAGAACCGAACTGCCTCCGGCGCCAAGGAGCCGAACGTGTCAAACGCCAGGGGGACAAAGGCATGTTGATTAATCATAAATGTCTTTAACAAACAAAACAGTTTGAGTTAAATGTTATTATTGATTGTGTGGAAATACAATTCAAATACACATACATGTGAAAATTACATCTATTAATATTATTAACTTAGTTTTTAGTGTTACAAATAATGGAGAAAGTTATTGTACAAATAAACTTAACATACTAAACATACAAATTGAAGAAAAAGTCAAAAAGACAAGGTGACATTTTTGTAATTATCAATAACTATCAAAGTTACTCTACAAATGTACCTAAAAAACCTAAAAAAAACCTAACCTTCCCTCCAAAAAAAAAACAAAAAAAAACAAAAACCTAAACCCCCCACCCCACCCCCAAAAACCTAACCCCCACCCCTCAAAAACCTAAAAATAACTTGTTAACTATTCAAACTGACATAATGAAAGTTAAAACATTGTGAAGCTTCCATGATATGTTCTTTGAGCTTACTCTTGTCTTGAAAACTTGATAAGATCAATGTCCCGTTAAACATCTATAAATCATATCAAAGAGCATATATAATTATCATTTTCCCAACAAATGTTAAAAGAAACTTCATAAGATCACTATCCCCTTTAACGTCTATAAATCATACCAAATAGCAGATAACAAATGTTTAGTTATTCTCCAAAAATGACGTTTGTGAATAATAATTCTTTACAAAATAGCCCTATGTGAAGGTGAGATGACAAGAATGCCCTCATGTGCAAGGCGACCATATTTAATCAAAAAATCTGACTGAGTTAGGGATAAAAGACATAACGTGCATGATTTTGAAACGTTAAGGACAAAACTCGTCAAATTTTACACCAAAGGACACCGCCTGCAAAAGGGTGTTAACGTAAAGGACAAAACTTGTAATTTACACTACTTATAATTAATCAAGAATGGTTATTGGATTTTAATAATCCAAACTTTGACCAATTGGCCGGCAATAATCCCAACTTAAAAAATCCCCCCTGCCAGTCTCAACTTTCAAACTATTTTCCTCCACCAAGTCTTTACTAACTAGGTTATAACCAGTTAGTGTTTTGCATAAGTGACAGCTTATGTGGCACACAACCTGGTTAAATGCTGACGTGGAATCTTACTTGGCATCACCACCACCCACAACCACCGTCTACCACCACCATCACCACCACACACCGCGAAAACTTCTTCCGGCGACCTTATACTTGTTCCGAATGCCTGCAACTTACTCCGACGACCTTATAACTTGTTTCGAAGACCTTGTAACTTGTTCCGGCGACCTGCAACTTACTCCGATGACTTGCAACTTGTTCCGGCGACATTCTTTACCTATGAAACCACCAAACAAGACAACCACCAGTCATCTCCAACCTCATGTGACCTTCTTCACCGCTCAGAACTTCAAAATTTCCACAATTGCCTTGTTTCACGTTTTTCCGGTGAGGTTGGAGTTGTCGATGGTAGTTTAATGGAGGTGGTCAGAGGTTCGAAGGGTGGGGTTTTCTGTGGATATCCACCTTTCGAACATCGGCTACCACCATTAAACTACAATCCACTACTCCAACCTCACCGGAAAAACGTGAGAAGCGACGATAGTTAAAATTTTGAAGTTTTGAGTGGTGGAGAAGGTCACGGGAGGTTGGAGATGACTGACGGTTCTCTCGTTTGGTGGTTTCACAGCTAAAGAGTATCGCCGGAACAAGTTGCAGGTCGCCGGAGTAAGTTTCAGGTCGCCGGAGTAAGTTTCAGGTCGCCGGAGTAAGTTTCAAGTTGCCGGAGTAAGGTGTAGGTCGCCGGAACAAGTTGCCGATGGTGTGTGGTGGTGATGGTGGAGGCAGGCGGTGGTTGTGGGTGGTGGTGTTTAAGATGGTGATGATGATGGTGCCACGTAAGCTTCCATGTCAGCATTTAACCAGGTTGTGTGCCACATAAGCTGCCACGTATGCAAAACACTAACTGGGTTATAACCCAGTTAGTAAAGGCTTGGTGGAGGAAAATAGCTTGAAAGTTAGGACTGACATGGAGAATTTTTTAAGTTGGGATTATTGTTGTCCAATTGGTCAAAGTTTGGATTATTAAAATCCAATAACCCATCAAGAATAGACGTGACATTATATATTATCATGTAAATGTGGGTATGCGACATTTTTTTTCAATTTTTTTGCTGAAACAAGTGATTGTTTTTATGACTTTTGAGAAATTTTTTTTTGGAAAAACCATTTGGATGAACTAGTTCTCGTGGTTCTCGCAACTCGTGGTGTTTCTTATTTGAACCGAATCCTATATATATATATATATGAAAATTGGTATTTAATAAACCAACCTTTGCCCAGTTGGTAAAGAATAATCCTACCTACAGAATTGGTAAATAATAATCCTACGTTTCAATATGTTGGTACTCAATAGACCTCCGTTAGTTTTTTTTGTAACTGAAGTTAGTTTTTAAGTTTTATTTGTTACGCAAACAGTCCCTGTAGTTATACTTTACTAGTTTTAAGTTTTATTTATTACACAAACAGTCCCTATAGTTATAAAAAAAATCATAAAAATAAAAAAAAAATCAAAAAAATCATAAAAATTCAAAAAAAATCAAAAAAATCATAAAAAATCATAAAAAATCATAAAAAGTCATAAAAATTCAAAAAAAGCAAACGTTTCGATCCGGACCGTTTCGACCCGTACCGTTTTCGACCCACCACCACCGCCACCGCCACCACCACCACCACCACCGCACCGCCGCCACAGCACCGCCACCACCACCACCGCCACCACCACAGCACCGCCACCACCACCACCACCGCCGCCGCCACCGCCACCGCCACCACCACCACCACCGCCACCACCACCGCCGCCGCCGCCGCCGCCACCCGCCGCCGCCGCCGCCACCACCACCACCACAGCACCGCCACCACCGTTTTTGAAACGGTACGGGTCGAAACGGTCCGGGTCGAAACGGTCTGGGTCGAAAACGGTTCAGGTCGAAACGGTACGCGTGGAAACGGTACGGGTCGAAAAGGTACGGGTCGAAACGGTCCGGGTCGAAACGTTTGCTTTTTTTGAATTTTTTGAATTTTTATGACTTTTTATGATTTTTTATGATTTTTTTGATTGTTTTTGAATTTTTATGATTTTTTTGAATTTTTTTGATTTTTTTAGAATTTTTTAGAATTTTTATGATTTTTTTGATTTTTTAGATTTTTTTTTTATTTTTATGATTTTTTTATAACTACAGGGACTGTTTGTGTAATAAATAAAACTTAAAACTAGTAAAGTATAACTACAGGGACTGTTTGTGTAACAAATAAAACTTAAAAACTAACTTCAGTTACAAAAAAACTAACGGAGGTCTATTGAGTACCAACATATTGAAAGGTAGTATTATTATTTACCAATTCTGTAGGTAGGATTATTCTTTACCAACTGGGCAAAGGTTGGTTTATTAAATACCAATGTTCCTATATATATATAGGCTAAGTATAGATAGAAAACCCTAAAAAATTGAGAAAACCAAACCTCCCGACATTTTTTTTTTGAAAAAAATAGCACATGTAATATACACGTTTTTAAGAGTTTTCGGCAAAAAAAAAAGCACCGAAGGATATTTAAAAAAATAAATAAACAAATTTCAGCAACTTTTGTGACTAACATGTGTTAGACAAAAAATGCTGAAACTTGTTTATTTTTTTTTAAATATTCCTTCGGCGCTTTTTTGTTTTTTTTTTTTTGCCCAAAACTCTTAAAAACATGTATATTACATGTGTTATTTTTTTCAAAAAAAAAAAAAGTCGGGAGGTTGGGTTTTCTAGGGTTTTCTCAAATTTTTAGGGTTTTCTCTATAACCCTACCCTATATCTATATATATATATACAGTAGAAACTCGATAAATTAATACTCGATTATTTAATAAACTCTCTAAGATAATATTTTTTGCCGGTCCCGACTCGGGGATAGGGTGCTAAATTAATAATTCGCTAAAATTATAAGATAATACATTTTTGATAATTTCTTTAGACCCCATATAAAATATAAATTCATAATTCCTTATATATAGCATATTACATGAATGATTTATGAAGGTTTCTTGAAAAATGACTCAATTGTCTTTTGTTGAAATCAATTTCCCCTTGAATCTCGTCTCTAATTTTCCTTAGCATGGTAAGAACTTCTGGTGTTGTTTTCTCATAGCTCAACAAGAAATTGTTCAAGAAGCATAATAAGGTGGGAGATTGAAGGTTTCTTTCAAATTGAGCCGTTCATTTGATATACATCCATTGCATACAATAATTAAGTGGAAGCTTGAAAAGTGTTTGTAAACTAAGTATTCTACTTTAAATTAATAAAATATTAATTAATAATTATTAATTTATCGATTAGTTAATAACTCTTTTAATTAATAAATTTTGGTGATTCCAAGTGTATTATTTTATAGAGTTTTTACTGTATATATATATATATATATGGGACCGCTAAAATGAGAACCACCTCCGGTTGTAAGAACCGTGAGAACTTTTTGATCCGGGGCGAGTTGGACCAATTTTTTTTTCATAAACGTAGATGTTTGTATTATAAGCACATTTGTAAAAAAAATTCAAAAAAAAAATGTCGGGTGTGTAGTTTTGAGCACCCCAAGTTTGTGTTTACGGGGACCGTAAATTTTATTTTTTTTTTTGAATTTTTTTTACAAATGTGTTTATAATACATGAATCTACGTTTATGAAAAAAAAATTCGGTCCACCTCGCCCCGTACGGTGTAGTTCTCACGGTTCTTACAACTGGAGGTAGTTCTTATTTTAGCGGTCCCCTATATATATATATATGGATAGACCCTGATTACATGAAACACAATGACTTTAAATAAATTATCATTATATGTAATGAATATTAAATAAGTTTTATACCATATAAAATCTAGAACTTATAATTTCATGCAATAACATTGAAAACTATGATCAAATTCAGTGGTGAATACCTTTTTTTTTTGTAGAGTCTGACAAAAAAAGAAATGATGCTGATGATAAAATTAAGTCGGACAATATAAATAGTTCATTTAATATCTGAATATAATGTATAAATAAATACCTTATTACAATTTTCCTCAACGTGTAGGGTTGTTCAAAAAGCTCGCGGTTTGCAGGTCGCTAAAAAAAAACTAGGTAAAGATATTTGATTTGGATAGATTAAGCCATTAACCATTCAACTTGGTGTTAAGTATGTTTATGCATGTTGTATTAAAGTAGATATATTGTTAATTTGAGTTAAGAATGTCGTCTAAATAAAGCATAAGGTAGCGTTTGATATGCAGGATTGAGAGGTGGAATGGATCGCATCATTGTTAGGGAATGAAGAAAATAGTGTTTGGTTGGTCAATGGAATGGAATCGCCCATTCCAAAATGCATTTCATTCATTCAAAATCATTCCATCTGTTCCCCCTGTTTTTTCCATTTCATTCCCTCTTCACCTTTCACTAACAACATTACAACCCACTACTGTTGCCACCACCCACCACCACTGTCATCCATCGCTGCCACCTGCCTCCGCCGCCACCCGCCACCGCTGCCACCCGCCACCGTTGTCGCCGCCAACCAACGTTGCCACTGCCACCTCCGATCACCGCCACCACCCCCTTCGATCATCGTCGTTGCCCGTCGTCGCCACCCAGCTCCACCACCGCTATCAACCACCACCACCCACCGCCACTGACCCTACCACCTTCCATCACCGTCGCCGCCGCTCCAACTTCCGACCACCGTCGCCACCCACCTTCGGCGTCACCCACCACCCCCACCACCGCTGTCACCACCCGCCGCCGTGTCTACCCACCACCACTGATGTCGCTACAACTGCCACCTATCACTACCCACCATCACCGCCTATCATTGACCACCACCATTCCGATTTTATTCCTTTTAACGTATATACCCAAAAATTTCTATACGAAAACTACATATATAACACTACTGGCCGAAAAGTTCGGGGGGTCGGGCGCCCCTCCCGACCCCTTCAAAGCATCGCCCCTGTGAATACCAAACAACAAAAGGTAATGGTTCATTCCATTCTCGCATGGGAACCAAACAAGACATAGAATGGTAATGATCAATTCCATTACCTCGTTCATTCAATTCTCCCGTCCATTACATTGCCCCATACCAAGCAGGCCCTTAGCATTGTCACGGAGGGCCCCGAAGGGGGATCCGTGACCAAGCTCAGGCGTGAGAGTAAGTAAGCTTGCCGGAAATATGGAGTCGTTCCGACGAACAGGGATCGCCGGAATATCCTGGTGTGGATCTTAGACTTTGAATATTTAATGTGATTCGGAGAAGGTCCGAAGTTATGGTGATTGTGTGATTAAATGCTTGAGGTATTGAATGCATACCTTAGATGATCATGGAGGCATCTTATGTATAGCAAGGTTGTCGTATCAACTGTCGAGATCCCTTCACCAACCCGATGGTCTCCCATATGCCAACTCATATCTCGGGCTACGAGGGTTACGTGTCACCTTTGCCGGAGAAAAGGTTCACACCATTAATGAGGCAAGTAGGAGGTACGTACTTTACCGGCCGCTTCTTTCTCTTTCCTCTATGACTCTGCAGAGAAGATCCTCTCCCCGGTTCCCACCTTTCCTATATGCAGCGTAATAAGAGTAACAATTGGGCCTGTTGTGGAAGCCCAGCCAGGGGCCTGTCGACAAGATCAAATATCAAGAAAATAAGAAAGTAGCTATCTATTTAGTGTGTTTTACACCTATAACCAGGGCGGACCTACCTCTTTGGTAGGGGTAACCCCCGCTACCCCTTGGTCGGAAAAAAATTGAAAAAATTAGTGTAAATTTTGGAAAAATTTGACGTTTTTTCGATTTCGTTACGGCTTATTTATAAAACGTTACCCCTTGGTCGGAATCCTAGATCTGCCACTGCCTATAACTACGACATGATTATATAGTCGCATATATATGTTTGCTTGCACACTGAGTTATGTGTTATAAACTCACTGTATAATTATTTCACTAAAATTACTTGGGAGTTACGACCGTAAAAAAACATAAACTCAAATATGTTTCACGTAAAAATATATCAATGTGTGCCCCACTTGCGGTGTGCACATATAATGTATATATGTGTGGGCGCTCGGGGGGCAAAAGTGAAATGGTACTAACTTTAACGTTATTTTACTAATTTCGTGAAAATAACATTAAAAGCGGCAGATGGTTAATCATGCATCATGTGGTGACGTTGATAGCTGAAGGACACGGTGGTACATGCACCAATCAGTCTCTGTCCCGATTGTTTGAGTGTTATGTGTCTTAGGTCCAAGGCTTGATACAAAACTACAATCGAGCCGAGGGTCTCACTGGAAGCAGTCTCTCTATTCCTACGGGGTAGAGGTAAGGCTGTCTACATCTACCCTCCTCAGACCCTACCTTAGCTTTGCTATTGGTGGGATTTACTGAGTATGATGATGATGATGATGTAAAAATATATCAATGTAAAGGAAAACATATAAAATGTGCTTGGGTCCCTGCCAAGTGTAATATTTTTCTTTGGAGAGCCAGGCAAGACAGGATCCCGACTAGACAGGCTCTGGTGGGTCGGAATATTTGGGTTGACTCGGATCTTCGCGTCTTTTGCGGGGAGGCGGCGGAATCAACTGACCACTTGTTTACGGCGTGCGAAATCTCGTGTAGGGTGTGGAACAGGTTGTGTGCTTGGGCTAATATTCCTCCTTTTTTTGCCTTTTCCTTTGAGGATCTTTTGGGGGTTCACAGAGGGTTACCTGGAAACAAGTCTTACAAAGAGATCATAAGGGGGCTTGTTTTCGTGACATGCTGGTGTATTTGGAAAGCTAGAAACGCAAAGATTTTTTCCAACGGGAGAGGTTCGGCTGAAGAGATTTTTAGAGAGGTTAGAAGCTTTGGTTTTCTTTGGCTTAAAAATAGATCCAAGTTTTGTAACTTAGTTTGGAATGATTGGGTTGCCTATCCTCTGTATATGATGTAAGTATGGGTTGGTGCTGGTCGGTTTTTTCCGTCAGGCCGTTTGTTAATATATTCTTACCTTTCAAAAAAAAAAGTACTTTTTATGGATACGCTCCTAACATTTATCATGTGTAGACTAGACAAAACTTTTTTCAGGGATATGAAAATTTGATTACACGCCGTAAAATTATGTGTCCAACATAATGTATCTCATAAATTGAAATGAAATAATTAATGTAAAAAATGTGCTTTGTAGTAGAATAATGATTATTTTATTTATATAAAATAATAATATCCTAAACAATACACGCTCGTAAGTCAAAACACTATCCATATTGGTACATATCGTACTTTAGTAAACTTTACATTTGGATGGAGTTTACTGTAGAGACATATGGAAACACATGTACGTGTGGAAATAATCAAATAAACTACTAAACTACATGAATAGTCCATGTAGTTTGTAAAAACATTAAAGGGGATTTAACTATGAGAAACTAGTCAAGAAACTACATTCATGGTTCAAACTCATGAACACTCATAATATGTTTGGTCTCTAATTTGGATTAAAGTTAAGCATTTTAGTTAAGTACATCTAAAATAATCAACATACCCTTATCATCTCACTCATAATATGTTTAGTCTCCCTCTCTCTCTCTTCTTCAAGAAACCCACTGGTAGCCACCACCACCATCAAAAGTCGCCGACAGTCACCACCACCAGAAATTTGTAAAGTTTTTTAAATAGCCATTTATCGCTTGGTAAACAAATGTACTTATGTTATTTTACATGTACTTTATAGAAGAGTTAAGTGTCATTTTTGTCTCTATAGTTTGTCCAATTAAGCCAGTTCAAGCCAAATTTCAAATTTGTAACATTTTCATCCTTAACATTATTGAAACATGCCAATTCCTGAGTTTCGTAAAAAAACAGGAGTTAACTGCCATTTTCGTCCCTGTGGTTTTTCTAATTATTTGATTCAACCTTAGTTTTTTTGGACGGAAATGACATGTTTCAAAAATATTAGGGATGAAAATTGTACAAATTTGAAATTTGGTTTGGACTGACATAATTGGACAAACCACAGGGACGAAAATGACATTTAACTCCTTTATAGAAAAAAACTAACCTAATCTGCTGCGTTCTGAGACCAAACATGTTACGTAAGTGCAAAAGTTTTGACCATTAGTGTAGTTTTCATAGTTAAGAGACCAAATTTAAAACTTTTACAAAACACAAGGACTACTCTTGTACTATAAAAAAAGTACAGTTGTATGAAAGATGAAGTAACCTGGTGACCGCTGATTTTGACCGAATCATCGTCGGCAACTTCTTCAACTTCCAACGGCGTCTTCGGCTCAGTCAACGGTCAGTCGTCGTCTCCAAACATGTAATTATACAGCTTCATGACCGGTTCCACCGGTCATCCAGTCATTCTCTCATTCATCACCTCTACATTGGCGGTTAGTATTTATGATTATTATTCACTCAAAATTCATTCGCTAAAACCTCCAACCTTCACGAATCATGACGGTTAGTTATAGTTTCTTCAACTTAATTTCATAAATGACCGAATTTATTCTCTTTTTGATAAATTAGTGTTTAGATTTAGGTTTTATTGCTAATTAAATGTTCGTAGCTAGGGTTTTATGAGTAGATTGTTGTTGTATTGTGTAATTTGTTGAGGATTTGACGTTATAATGCTGGATATTGGTTATAAACATCACCGTTGATTCCCAATTTCACATTATGCTAGTTGAAAACAGAATTGGAAAAGAGTATCTTCAATATTTTAGTGTTTTGATTATTCTTTTCAGTTGTGGTTGTGATTTATGTTAATTTGATTAGATTAGGATTCGGATGATGTAACCGATTTGACTGATTTTAGGTTTGTTTTGATTTTCAGTTTCATATTATGCTAATTGAGAACAGAATTTAGTAGAAAAGAATGTATTTAACTTATAATTTTAGGGTTTAATTATTTTCCTCAGTTGTAGTTGTGGTTAATATTTGTTTTATTAAATTAGGATGATGTAATCGATCTGACTGATTTCTAATTTTTTTTTTTTGAACGGCAAATTTGGATCACTGACGGACCACTGGAGTATCAATTCTAAATTTGTTTTGATTCTCGGTTTCATATTATGTTAGTTGAGAACAGAATTGGAGAATACTGTTTTCAACTCTTTAGGGTTTTGATATTAGGTTTTTATTATCTTCTCAACTCTAGTTATGACTAATGTGAATTCGATTAAATTAGGATGCGATTGATTTGACTGATTCTAGACATGTTTTTAAATCTCCAGCAACGCTCACAAGTACCAAAGTTTGGCGATTGGGAGAATCAAGATGATGTTCCCTACACCGTGTACTTTGAGAAAGCGAAGAAAGGACGAAAATCAAAGATGACTCCACAAATTTCTGATCAGTCTTTAAACAACAACCAATCATTTCAGGCTCCAGAAGAAGCTCACATCAGTTACGATGAATCAATACAGTCTGAGCCAGAGAAACCAAAGGTTCAAGATTCATCAAGAACAAAACATGAGACTCGTGTTAGCCGGGAAGAAGTTGACTTGAGAAAGTCAAGTGATTCTTCTTCACAGCCCCGAAGGGTCTCAAGGCCGAGTGCTGGTTCTGTTCAGAGTTTTGATAACTCGCCGATGCACCCACGTCACCATGCAAGAGGCGGGAACAAGGCTAGTGTTTCGTCTGAAAGTAGCTATGGTGCAGGTTCTTCGACTCCTGGAAGGCGTTTGGGACCAGTTACTCGTGGTGACGAAAACGTAAGTTAATCAATGAATGCATAATTTATAATAAAAGTGCATAAGATCATCTGCATTGTTATGGATGGAACTTTGTCCATAGCATTGTCTGCCATGCTGTGGCACATCAAGATTTTTAAGACAAATGCATAGTCATTTATTCATACAATTATGTATACATTTTATACAAAGTTTTATTTAATAATAAGATTGCGAGCGTATAGACGCACCAAGGTGTGTGCTTGGTCATCAATGGTAAGGACGAAACTGGTATGGAAAGCAATTCTCAAGGACGCCTATTGACTGTCCATGAGCGTAAGAGTTTGTTCCGCAAATCATAATATCAAATATATTTGTTTTAGTTTGTGACGTTTTTGCCCTTCCCTTAACACTTGCATTAGGATATGGCAGTTTAGTGTAAGGGAAAACGAGAACAGTATAATGGTCATATTATTATAAACTGTGTTTGGTAAATTAGGTAAATATGAAATTTGAAGTATTTTGAAACGGGTATATTTTATATCAGTTTTTTTTTTTTTGAGTAATATGATATTATATACATTTTTAAGGGTATATATGAAATTGACCCGTTACAATATAAAAAAATGTCAGGTTGATGATGGCCCTGCAATCCCAAAGTTTGGTGATTGGGACGATACCGATCCTGCATCAGGGGAAGGTTACACTGAAGTGTTCAACAAAGCCCGGCACGACAAACACGCAGGCGGAGGAAAGTCTCCGATGATAACATCCGAGAACACTAATTTTTTTGGTCAACGCAAAGAAAAGCCAAAGGTATCTATATAGTTGTTAGTCAACACTTAATTTCTAAACCTCATACTTTGTTCATGGTTTCTGACTTTTTTCTTTCAATGCCTCAGGTTTTTGGCTGCTTTCCCTGGGGCAGAAAATGATTATTGGAATAAAAGTGTTTGTGGGTGTATAGTTTAATACAAAAGAACACTTAATCTGTTATACGAGTTCTTATTACGGTTTCAAATTATATATATATTTTTTTTAAAGTGTGTTGTAAAGGTTAAGATCAAACGTGATTTATATGATTTTGTATGCAGTATTGATATGATATACTTGTTACATTGATATTTATTTTCGGTTGTTCGACTCTTTTACAAACTTTAGGGTCAAATACGTAAATTGCTACTGAAGTTTTGTTATGATGTTATAACAATTCAAAACTCACCTGAAGTTTTGTTATGATGTTACAACATTTCAAAACTCACCTTTTAAAGTATCTGGTTGTCTGCTGCGTAATTTCTTTAATTCTTATTTAGGGTTAATTTTCTTTAATTTTTATTTAGGGTTAATTATACTGAAATTTTGTCAAAAAAATAAAATTAAAAATAAACTAGGGTTAATTACACTGAAATTTCGTCAAATATAAACAAAAATGCCCTTCAAAATAGTTTAGCGGAACAAATAAAACATTGAAACTGAAAATGCAGCAATTATTTATTAGTCTATCTCCAATGCATCCATTGGAGGATGTCCTTGAAGGCCCTTACAAGCCTTTAGCATTGTGTGATTTTGTCCATGGATGCTCTTAACATCTAAGCCCTTCCACAAGGGCTTTGTTTATGTAAGTGAGTGGACCCAAAGTAAAAGAACAAAATGTTTTATTTTAATATTGTGCATAGTGGGTAAGTAAATGAGGTGGAAATTAAGAAGGGTAAGGATATTTGTAGGGTTGGAGGTGAAATAAGGGGTTTTAAGGATTTGTAAAGATATGACGTGGTACATGACGTGACAGCTAAGAGCGTCTAAGGACATATGTAGCACTGGAGATAGTCTTAGGGTGAAGGGGGACCCCCCTAATGAGATGAGGGGAAACTTTTTTTAACCCAATCATACAATGCCATGTCATTTCCCATCTAAAACTCCCCTTTTGCCCAAAAACGTACGGGGTGCGCCTCTCATGAGTGATGAGGTGGGGGAAAACCATTTAAAAAAGAAAAACATATTATTGGTTGAAAAGTTAGTGGGTCACCCTCTCCCTTTCTTCCCACAATCGGTGAATATCCACCGAAATTTCATCCCCTTCATGCGGTGAAAAGAGATGGCGGCACCCTCCCCTCATGCGGCAAACCCTCCCCTCATGCATTCACCGTGAACGCCCCACTCACCAGGGGCGGACTTACCATTTAGGTAGGGGTAGCCCCCGCTACCCCTTAATTTTTCGGCGGTAGTGTAAATTGTTTCTTTTTTCCGACGTTTTTTGTATTCCGTTACCCCTAAAAAATATTATGCTACCACTCTGGAAAAAAGAGAATGAAAATAGCTTGATTGAAAAAAAAAATCCGGCCAAATGAATGAGGGTGGCAAGCGGCAGTGGAGATGCTGTAAAGAGAAAAAGTATAATAAAGAGATGAAAAGAGAGGGATATTGTTCTAATAATAGCAATACGCTTGAGGTGTTGGGGAGATGATGGAGACACTTTGTTGCAGAATTGAGTATATGATAAAAGAGAGTCTATAAACCTTAAAGAAAGCAAGGGTAATAACTAAGACTATGAGGTATGGGGCGTGGGTCGGGTACAAACGTCCAAGTCACCACCTCGAGTGGGCTTGGGTTTCGGCGTGGCCCCTTGGGCGGGGGTTTCAGCCCGGGCATTGGGCGGGCCTAGCGGTCTTCCGTGGCCGGCTCTCATTGACTTGGTTGGCTAGGCTATATGTGGCTAGGCTTTTTTTTTTTTTTTTTTTTTTAATTTTGTGTGTATTTTTATAATAATTGAAAAAAAAATTATAATACGTGGCTAACCCACGCGGGCTAGCCCCGCCCCGCCATACCGACCCAACATGCAACTGACGAGCGGTGCCCATCGAAGTCCACATGTCAACCCATGCTCCACCATACACCACGGTCTAAATAAGGGTGTTGATTGATGATATAGAATAGGTAAAGAAGAAAAAGGAAAGAAACAATTTCATCAAATTCATTCTTAAATTAAAGATTCTAATTAGATAAATTACTAAAGTTTTCCTAATTAAAAAAATTCAATTACTCAACTGTTTTCTAAATGAAACTTTAATCACGTAAATGATTCGTCATTCCTTTTTTAGGTTAAACAATCCTATTCAAAAACAAAATTTAGTATTCTTATTTTTTAATCCAAAAATCACGTAAATCAAATCATAAAAGATATTTTAGGCTCAAATTTAATATTTTTATGATTTTAATAGTTAGATTATCTTATGATAATTAAAATACAAAAATAACATTTCAGATCAAGTCACATAAAGAAAAGATCTTAGGTTCAAATTTAGTGTTTTTTTAGCGGTTGGTTTATATACAGTATAATAATTAAAAAGCAAAAACATCTAAATGTTTTTTTATTGATCCTTTTGAGTTGTTATTTTTATTTTATATAATACTTGATTAAAACAATTCTAATTTCTTAAGTTTTTTAATTGACTAAGAACACTTATGATGAGATGAGCTATTAAAACAAGAATAACAAGCAACTAAAAGTAGAAAACTCTTCACAACAAATCTATTATGCATCTTAATATATTTCTAGGTTGTAATCGAGGTAAGTCGACTTGAATCAGGTTGAGTTCGAGCTTAATATAAAGCTTTAGATATGTTCGACTTCCATTGTGCATTTGTAATGACGTTTGACGTACTTTTGTTGATTATATAAATTTTCGTTTAATTATATATTTTTCATATGATCCGACCCGAACCGGATTTAGGGCTTATGTGCAATTGGTTTTAGAGTTTCTGTGCAAATGATTATGGGTTACTTTATAATTTTCGTTTACATTGTATGAAGTACGGTAAAAAAAATTTTGAACGTTACCCCTATAAGTTTATTCTAGATCCGCCACTGCCGCTCACCCTTATGTCTATAACATGAATTCCAACTTGTAAGAGTATAGGTTCTTTAAAAAATATTAATTCTCAAAATATAGCATTGTTTGAAAAATGGAGTGTACCAGTGGTCCCATAATAAAATTATTAAAAGCAATTGTAACTACATGTCAAGTCAACAACTAACAAGTTTCGCCACTTTGGATTGTTTGAAAAATGGAGTGTCCAATGCTTTCCTTTGGACTTTCAAATCAGTCAAGAATGTACGTTATCGTTAACGATTTTGCCACATTACCCTCGTCTATGTCCACATGACCTTGATGCTTATGGGATGGCCCCCCTACTTAAGTCTTCCTCACATTCGTAGTATCAACTATCAACTTATGTCTTGCACCAAAGCGCACATTCCAACGGTGCTCGACATGTACAACTTTTGAATGTACCATGTCGTATGTCCTGACAACATTTAACCATCACTTAACCAGTTTATCATTCACAAGTAAATCATCATCATCATCATACTCAGTAAATTCCACTGACAACATTTAACCATCACTTAACCAATTTATCATTCACAAGTAAATCATCATCATCATCATCATCATCATCATCATCATCATCATCATCATCATCATCATCATCATACTCAGTAAATCCCCCACTAATAGCAAAGCCAAGGTAGGGTCTGAGGAGGGTAAGATGTCGACAGCCTTACCTTTACCCGTTAAGAATAGAGATGCTGCTTCCAGAGCCGTCTCCGAGAATATTAAAAAACTTTTGGGCCTCGTGCGACACAAAAAAGTTGGGCCCCCTTTCTATAATATAAACTTATCATTTTATATATTCAAGACCCAACCACGATACAACGATAACTGATTAATTGTTATAAAATAAACAAAACAATATTAGTGTAGCCAAATTTCTAGATAGGTATTGTATTTAAGAATGGGTGACATAATTTCTAGACAAAAAAAAAATCAAAGATTCAATTAATAAATCTAAACAACAAAGATTCAATGTAATAAATCTAAACAACAAAGATTCAATGTTTCATGTAATTGACTAATTATATAAATCTAAAAATAAAAAAAGTACATTCTATTAATGGATTTTACAATTAAAAATTACATACCTCAAGGATGAAATCTTGAATATTACAATTGGAAAAAATATGTTCAATCGTTTGATAGAATATAGATGGATGATGATGAAAAAACTAAAACGTTCGGTAGTACGAACTACGATCGCACAACAATTTGGAAGTTTGTTTTGTTTTGTTTTTTTGAGCGCACAGCCCCCCCCCCACCCCCCCCCCCCACACACACACACACGCGCGTAGGGATAAACTGCAAGTAGAAGATAGGCCTTTTTCTTTAGCTTTGGGCCTTAATGTTCAGAGTTTGGGCCTATTATAAATACATAACATAATGAACTTATAATATCTGCCGGGCCCCTAACATCTTTGGGCCTTGGGCGCCCAGCTTGGCCGGCCCAAGAGCCGAGTCTGGCTGCTTCCAGTGAGACCCCGGCTCGATTGTAGTTTTGCATCAAACCTTGGACATAAGCCTTGCATCATTCACAAGTAATTGTTTTTACTTTTACACCACTAACTGACGAATACGTTGTATCATTTCACCAATTCATTTTCCCAAACTATTTGCTACTTTTTTTTTTTTCAGAACAACTAACTCAAACACTATATAAACCTATTGCACATTTTGTCGATCATTGGACACTTTTTTCCAACAGTTTTGTAGTACTAGGCCAAAGGCCCTTTGGTAACTATTTGTTACTCGGTTTCATCGTTATATTCATACATACTTGATAATATTCCCCTAATTACATTCAAATAATTTTGTTACTTAATTCAACTTATGCATAACTTTAAATTCGACATATATTTCATCAACCAAATTTCCACACGATTGGTTACTAGTTCACTTATTGTGACATCGAGAAAATGGAATATAATATTTTAGAATATTATACTAGAAGTTAATAAAGGTATATGCATAAGGAAATTACGAGTATATGTTGTTAAGATTTATAAGTTGTTGGGTGCAAAATGTAATTTTGGTAATCTTATGCAGGACACACTTATGTGATGTTTAATACATAACAATGTCATTTGAAGAAGGGAACTATTATGTATAGTCTACTAGATAGACACACTTATGTGATTTTAATACGTTTAAACTTATATAAGTGATGGTGTTAACTTGGCTAATATATCAACATAAAGGAAAAAGATGGAACAAATCAACATACTTTATGAAATGATTTTCTAAAAATTATAAGATCATTAAATTATTTGTTAAAAATAAATCGGCATACTTTATGAAATAATGATACATGATTCAACATTGATTCATGATGTCACCCATATATAGTAGATTCTGTTGCTAGTAATGCTAGTAATTATCAAGGGATATTGGGGTCCATAAAGAATGTAGCCGTATGTGACAGCGATAGCAAAGGTGTGATTGGTGATCATCTTCATATGCTATCCACACAGCTTGCCACATAGGTGAAACATTTTCGGTGTATCAGTCACAACCTTGGCCATACCTCTAAGCATACAATGGGTAGAAGTGACCCCCACATAATTGGGCCCGATATCATATCTCTTTATTACCAACTCACTTTACTCACGTTGAAAAGCATATGAACTTAACCTAAATAAACAACCGAACACACCATAAATACGTGCCGGTCTTGTGCTAGATTTAACGCAATGGGCAAGAAAGTTGACATGAAGGTATTCTTCGAAGGTGAAGCGGTGGAAATTTTCTTGAGCTCATGTGACATCCATGATAACAATATTGTTATAACATGTAGCAACATTCAAATGCTCATTTCTTTTTTGTATAGTACAACATTACTATATATACCTAGATAGTAGTAGATTTATCTAACATGGGTATAAATACACTATTTGCCAATAAACTCCACAATTTGAATGCTTAACCTAATTTTATTGGATATATGTTATACAACAACAACGTTGACCCAAATCAAATTAACCTGCTGGTAACTTTTAACTCTAGTCCATCTCCTTCATGTCCAGGTTAAGGCCCAACTCTAAACAACTCTAAGCCCAACATGTAATCAACAGCCCACAGCAGCTCAACCTCAACAGTCAACATCCCAATTTGAACCAAAAACAATATTAAAAAATAACAAAGAGACAAATGACACATGTTTAAAGTACTGAACTGAAACATAAAAGAGTATAAGGCCTGAAACCCGGCTCAACTGGGGAGATCACGATTGTGCCCGGCTACTACACCAATGCCACGATCATTGCATGATTTAACGTCGGTGACTTTCAAACGATGATGCTTCATGCTGAAATTGGGTGTGGAAAACGAAAACAGAAGATGTATAGGTAGGTGGCGGTGGTCGTAGACCCCAAACTACAAAAACGATTCATGAAAAGTAACTAACTTAAAGGACTTTGAGCACAATAGAAACGGGAAAATAATCCAAATCAAATCTATTATAATCCTGAAATATCAACAACACAAGAATCTGGAAGTCGGAGACAAACGCAGTGGGGTGTTCATAAAACATAAAGTTAAAGTCGTTACTATGGGATGTGGAGGGGCTTGGGTTGGGGGCATTGCTCGACACGTGGTGAGGGTGGGATCCACAAGGTAATACTCAAAAACTAAGGGTGTGGTGTGGCGTGGCTTAGCTTGGCGTGGCCAGCCATGTGGATTTTTTTTTAATTGGCATCGGCTACCCCCAACGGCTAGGTTGAACCAGCCAACCAAAGCCAGCCATTTCACCTGCATGTTATGACACATAATTCGCGAATTGCCAGCCATGGCAGTCTGCATGATATGACACATAATCCGTGAATTGCCATCATCTCTCTGCTTCAAACACCTCAATAGACACTTGTTAACATCTGGAAATCTTTGCCAACACTTGGCATGATCTTGTTGATCTTATACAAGTATAAATAGAGGTCTCCATGAGCCTCATAAACTTGCATCTTATCATTCTTTCTCTCTCTCTAACTCACTCTTGGAGTGCTTCTGATCATAAAGAGGCTTCCCACTGAGTTCAAATTTTCTCCTAGAACACTTGTAAGTGTTCTTTCCTAGTTCTTTTTATTTCTAGGCTAAGTTATTAGCCGAAAGTCCAGCAAATTAACTTTTGCTTTGACTTTGACTTTTGATTATGGCCATTATGGTCAAGCCAATGTTTGAATCGAACATGGCTACGTGATCATAATAAGGTAGGTGATAATCCCCTATGAGGGGACCTCCTGAAGATCACGTTAAGTTGGTCAAATGACGGATCAAAGTTGTAATTAAATAAAAGTCAAAACGCAGATTTTTGGAAAATAATTTAAATGAACTTCTAAGTATATAAACACTAATTTTGACATTTTAATAGTTGGTATAACATATTAGAACATGTTAGAACATGTTCAACCCGTCACTTCCTGCTTATAGTTCGGTTCACAACCAAAAGTCAAGCAGTTTGACTTCTGCTTTTACTTTTGATTCTGACCCGTTTAAACTAAGTTAACTACTGATTTGAAGTTATATTATGATCATATTAATGTATGGAATAACCCTCTGAGGTTATACCATTTGATCATAATCAATTGTCGGTTTTATGCAAGTTCTTATATTATGCCTTAAAAATGCCGATTATGCCCTTTTGTGCATAAAATGATTTTAAACTATAATGAACACATAATTTGAGTTATAATGTGGTAACATATTAAACATGTTTTGGCATAATGAATTTGACATTGACTCATCCGATCACCCGATGCCGCCTATGCGCGTACGATTGACTTATATAGCCTAGTTTATATAAGTTAGCCGAATCGGGTCAAATTCCTTCAAATTCATTTATAATCAGAATGTATTATTATTTAACCCATATTAGTTAACCGGTCCAAGTCATATGACTTGAATAATACCCGTTAACATTCTAATGGATCATAATTCCATTCATTCCAGACTAAGGGCGTCCAGTAAATTGCAACCTTGTTAGTTATTTAAACTTAAACGGTTGTGGTTATAAATATCTTTGGATTGTAAAGATTTAAGCTCAGGTAAATACTTTTAACCTATTTTCCCTATATGGGTTTAGGATACAGTAAATTATTACCACTTGGTCGGGTATGGGATCAATGACCAATGTGTCCAAAATCCAAATAACCCGTTTTAATCCGTTATGCTTGATAATTTAAACATTGGGGGTTAATGCGATCGTGTCTTGGAAATCCACGACTCACTTAATTGCAAGTGGCCATGACCTAAGCACGGGGTGTAGGCATACACCTGACATATGCTAATGCTATGATAAACTATTTTCTTACCCAATATGGGGATAAAGTGGTGTGTCGGTTAATCATGTATCAGAGTTTTGTTCCGGGCCCCATATGTATTGACAAGCATGTAATACTGGTAAAAAGAGATATAGTTTGTCCCAAGTTATTTATGAAAATTTATATAACAAATGGTATATAAAATGATTTTGAAGTATTTTCAAAATGTGTCGATTAATTGTATTTACCAGTGAAAACTGACGTATCTTCAAAAGACTAAGCGCAGGTTTGCAAAGTACGGAATAGGTTGGAAGCTGCCCGGTAATTGCTTATTGGAATTTGCAACTCCAAGCAAAAAGCCTAGTAGTCTCTTATGTAATTATTTGTTATTCGATCCGCCTGTGGATCTTTTAGTACACTCTCGTCTGTATATTATTTTGAACTTTGGACATTTGTACTTTGTAATAATTAATTTATATTTCCAAGACTTCCGCTGTGTTAACGTGAATATCTATATCAATTTGTCACGCATAAACCCCAAGTCCGGGCCCACCGGTGTCACACCCCAACCGATGGCGGAAACATCGGGGCGCGGCACTAAGCGAATCAGATTGCTCAAGAGAATCCACAACACTAATAGTTTCAACATAGATTAATTCAAAATTTCATAAAATTGTCTAAGATGTCAAATATAATTATCCACAACCACAATAAGTATCAAATAACATCATAATTCAAAAATTGTTTAAATTTGCCTAGTTAACAAAGATGAGTTTCTAAGCACCATCCTAGCTTGTTTTCTTGATTCCCAGCTACTATCAACCTGCAACATGTATTAAAATACAATCAACATAAATGTCGGCGAGCATACAAGTTTGAATACGTAGCATAATAGTTTAAAAAAATTCATATCCAACATGAAAACATATAATAAGTTTCACCATGCTAGTTAACGTAGTCCAAGTGATAGCCCAAGTTTCCAACGCAATAAAGTGCCTTTCCCAAAGACTAACGGGAGGTTAATATGTCTCATCCTTACAATACCCCAAGACTCAAGGGGGGCGGGCGTTACTCCTATAGCGCTATAATTTTTAAGGCGGAACTACACACAAGGATTAAACATTCACATAGCATAAAAGTCTCAAGTATCACAAGTATCATGTTTCATGATTAATGAGGATAGAGTATGTTTCAAATAAGTTTCAAGTGTCTTGATATAGAATACATGTTGCATCCCAAAAGTGTTTAAAACAAAAAGGGATCGAGTATACTCCCAGTAGGTGCTCAAACCAAACACTGCTAAGATTGGATCGAAGGGAGCGCTGGATCAGCCTGTGTGCGTGGAACAGAGCATAAGTCCTCTAAGAGCTGACCCGGTCGGGAACAGAGTGTCGAATGGTGCGAAAATCGAGTAAAAGTGTCTGAAAGACTACCTGAGCGGATGGTCATCCGGACGGATGACTGGATGGCCATTCGATCATTGGGTGTTTGTAAACTGTTAAAGTTTTCAATGTTGTGATCATAGTGCCCTGTAAAACAAGCAATAAGTTTTATCATAATCAGACCATCGGGAATGCTGATCCGATCGGATGGCCATTCGGACAGACGATCAGTGAGTGAAGTCTTGCGAAATTTTCTAAGTTTCTAGTTAATGGTGACGGTGCGACGATGTGTCAAACAACGGAAACATACCAAACCCAACTCGTCGATCGGACGGGTATCAACCCTTTTCGAACCGATGAGCTGTTTCTGATGAAGTTTCATGTTTGGACCGTCAATCGTCCCATTTTCCGGTGGAATTCAGTTTTCTTCCAAGCCGACTCTTGACTAAGGAACGAGGCAAGAGTATGCTTGAGCCTGATTTCACCAAGGTTTTGCATAAAAATTGAAGAAAGGTATGAAAATCATGGTGTTTATCAGATCTGAGCCAGAAACATGTGAAATTCTGTCAGATCTGGTGTAAAAGTGTGAGATTCCTTTAGTTTTTGTATAAAAGATGTGAAAATCCTTTAGATATAGGGTCGTTCTTGATTAAATGATGCTCCACCACAGTTTGTACCAACAACTGTGTAACACCCCGTGTTTCGAAAGTCAAAGTTAAAGTCAAGATTGAAGTCAAAGGAAGAAAGGATTGCTAATTGCGATCTGTCTTTCCTTGCTCAATTCCTGTTTTGACTTCTTTGACTTGTAATTAGTCTATTTTATTATCGCTTTAGTTGTATTATGTGGTGCATCTATTAATAATCGCATAGTAGTTGCTGTTTATCGCATGTTTAATCGCTTTATCGCTATCGCACTCGCAACTCGAACTACGCATTTTGGTTATTGTTATACGTGTGTGTGTGCCTTATGTGTTACTTATGCATGTTTATTTATGTTATGTGTGGTAATCAATCGAAACGCAATCGAACTCAATCGCAATCGAATCGCAAACACTAAACGAATAAAATAAGGATGTTTGTATGTTGATATAGTAGTTGGGATTAAAAGTAATTTGACTAGGAAATTATCTCGCATCGCAACGCTCGCAATCGCAATCAAAACGGAAAAACTCGTCGCACCAAACACTTGAACAAGTGGCCAATCGACCAGGTGGCCAGCCGATCGACCAGCTGTTCGATCGAGCTGCCGCTCGATCGGCCAGCCAATCGATCAGGCTGCCAACCGATCGACCAGCCCCATTCCTCCCCTTTCCTTTTTGGGAAACCCTATAAATACCCCCTGTCACCATCCTACTTTCCACTTTTGGCAACTCTCCTCTGACCAGCTCATCTTCCCCACTTTTCTTCAGATTTCTCGCGATTCCGGTAAGATCTCATCCTAAATCTTGTACTTCCTTAATCTACACGCACTCCTACACCTTTCTATCTTTTGAATCTTAACTTTTAACTGTGAAATCATCAAGATTCAAAGTGTTCTAGGATGACGTCATCATGTGTTCTTGAGAACTTCATGTTTTGGCCTCAATCCACCAAGAACAACTTAGATCTAACCGATTTCCACATAAACAAACAAAGATCTTTCATAGATCTAAACATATTCACAATGAAAAGGATTGAAAGATGGTTTCCAACTTTCTTTCAACTTTTTTACACTCAATGCCTTCAAAACCGATAGAATCAGAGCTTGTGCCGACTTACTACTCATTCTTGTGGTTGTGTTGGTTCAAGATCTGGATTCTATCCACGAGACTACCGATTTCAGGTTAAACATGGAACACCGTCTCAAACAGTTAACTAGTCGGATTTGGGTGATTCCTGTCCGATCAGGGGTACCAAGTATTGACAAGGTTTCTATTGCTTAATATGTTATCAAAACATCTCGATAAAACGATAAACGATCAAAACAACCAAGTGTGAGACGAACAGGTCGACCAGGACGGAGTGTCGTCCGATCGGAATGCTGTCCGATCGGACAGCCATCCGAACGACCGATCATCCGATCGACTTGCACCTTGGCCCCACAATTAATTTTTCAAATCAACCCTCAAGAGTTTTGGGAACACCGAACGGATTGCCGTCCGATCGAGTTACCACTCGATCGACCGACTATGTGATGTTTCGAAACTTTAACACTTAAAGAATTTTCAACATGTTCAATGCACAAGGGATGCCACCCGATCGAACAACCGTCCGATCGAGTGACAACCTGCTGAGAACTTGTTCTTACTGAAGTGCCCAACCTATCGGACTGTCGCCCGATCGAACGGTCGTTTGATCGATCGACCTGAAAGGTAGAGATACTTCAATGTTTTCAAAATGCTACAATGAAAACTTCAAAAGTCAAGCCATCATACACAAACACATCCTTCCCAAAGGAAGTAACAATCCACTCGAACGGTCATCCGACCGGACGACCGTCCGAACGGACTGTCACTCGAACGACCGGCTGTCCGATCAGACTATCATCCGATCGAACTGCTGTCCTACCCACTTGCACTCTGTATCATTTTACGCGTCACTTTTCGTTATGCTATCAATCTGTTCAGGCTAACCCTACTCCCTAGCGCTCCCTTCAATCCATCAATCGTTGTGAGTATACTCGATCCCTTTTTGCTTTACGCACTTTAAGGTGTTACATACGTTTCTTATACAAAATCACATCAAACATACTACGCAATACTTTAAACGCTAACCGTTATCGCATGTTATACGTGACTTAATGAATGCTTGTTTGTTATGTTTACACATGGAATGCTGTCTACCTGCCTTAGCAACGATAGTACTATAGTTTGGACTCAGCACCTGTTCACTCAGGGGTTGTTAAGGACAATTAGTTACATGGCTCATAGTGGTGAGTGTGTATCGCGAATTGCCTTGGGCAGTCAACCCGCAGTCATTGGTATCGATAGGTTCATGTCGATAACTAACATGCCTCATTTTACACTGTGTACGTGCTGGTTATGCGTAATGCTTTCGAACTCTATATGCTATTATCAAACTTGTATGCTCACCTTTACACTATGTGTATTGACTTTTACTTCAACGTATGTGACAGGTGCTTAGGATGCTTATTTGCATTCTTCGCTGTGAAATCGAGGCTAGGAAAGACCTAGGTCAACAATAAACAATTGTCTGTAATGAAAATATGATTTTTCGGAACAGAACAATTTGACTAGATCTTTTCTGTAATAATTGTATTATCATTTATGACATGGTATGGGACGCGTTGCTTTAAATATTTGGTAAATATAGTTGTTATGGAAACTTCTGGACAATCTGTTTCACTCAGTGCCACGCCCCGATGTTTCCGCCATCGGTTGGGGTGTGACAGATTGGTATCAGAGCCATAACTATAGGGAATTAGGCAAGACTCGACCTAGTCCGGGTTGATGTCTTAGAGACATAGTCTATAGTTAGGAACCAACAGACCGACTCGTGCATGTCCAGTGGGGATTATGTGTGAGTGTACTTGCTATTTCTCGCTATTTTCGCCTACACTGCACTCGAATTTTCAAATATGATTGAGCGATTAAGTCGAGATTAGGTGTGAAAACCACAAACTCTCGACTAAATTGCTTGTTCAACCCATATTTTTATCTATAAACACGAGAAATTGCGTTGAAATAGGAGTGAAATCCATACTTTGACGCATAATTCTCTTTTATTTTATCAAAACAGGAACAAAGTTGTTAAGTCAGGGGTGAAACCCGAACCTTGACGACTTGTTCCAACCTCTACTTGGTTTTTTACAAAACTCTCACCAAAGTCTCGACGGACTCCAATGACTTGAAGTCACGATATGACAAAAAGGATGCGTGCCGAGCCCAAGATTCGAGGTAAAAGCACAGTCCTGAAAGTCAAAGTGTGCACAACAGGTCCCTGTGAACAGCCGAATCACTTTGGATAGTCAATGTCTAATAGCCGCAGATGATCTATTTCTCAATTTCTATGTGTTTCGATTCTGAGCCCGCAACTGCTGACTCTGATGATTCGTTGATTTTATGTGTTTGTATGTGTATTTACCTGCTTATGTGTTTTAATTTTTGGAGACTTATTCGATTTTTGCTTTCACTTTGATCGACACGCACGACCCGCATTGCTTATCTATCTCAAAACGTTAACAAATCGCTACTACCATGAGGAACCACCGTACGCTATGTTGCTTGCTATATTATTCGCTTATACTATACTACTCGCTATGCTATGCGCGAATGCTCTTCTCGAATAATCACCAACTTTGAATGATAGGTTTCTATATTCTGACCGCCTCTGTGTGCATCTAGACAAGTTACATGCTTATATGCTTCTGTGTTTTGTGCCCTACGTGCTTATGTACTTCTGTGCTTATGTGAATCTGTGATTATGTGCCTATGTGCTTACGTGATTGTACGTGTTCCTGAGTTTTAGACAATGTCGTCATCTGGATCTCGCACTACTCGAGATGCTCGCCGAAAGCAAGCAGACAAACGCCTCGCTGCCATGATTACTAAGCAAATGGCAAAGGTTGTACCCCAAGTCGTCAGTGAACTGTACGAAAACATGAGCAAATCGTCTGAAGAATCCAGGACCGAGACTCCCAAAGCTGCTTTCAGCTTCAAATAGTTTAAGGCATGTGGACTGAAAGAGTTCACCGGAGAAGAAGGCCCTACATCTTTGTTTCAATGGTTTGACTCAATCGAAGTCACCCTGCGACAGAGCGGATGTCCTGATAATCTACGCACACTGAACCCGACCGGCGTCTTCCAGTCCCGCGCTCTAGACTGGTGGACGGCCGAAAGGAACAAGCGCGGAAATGATGCAGCTTATAGTCTGTCATGGGATGAGTTGAAGAACGTTATGCTCAAGGAGTTCTGCCCTCCTCATGAGCGCCAGAAGCTGGAGGATGAGTTCTGGCACATTAAGCAGAAAGAAGGTGACAACGCTGCCCTGACTGCTCGCTTTAAGCTGCTCAACATCATCTGTCCCGATCAAGTGAAGACGCCCGACATGACGATCAAGATGTACATTCGAGCTCTACCTGACTGTGTTGCAGATTTTGTGCATGCCGCAAAGCCAGCAACAATCGATGAAACTTACTTGCTTGCCGCAGAAATCAACGACAAGCGAGTAAAAGTTGGTTTTTGG
This sequence comes from Helianthus tuberosus, assembly GCA_030545235.1. Classification (NCBI taxonomy): domain Eukaryota; kingdom Viridiplantae; phylum Streptophyta; class Magnoliopsida; order Asterales; family Asteraceae; genus Helianthus; species Helianthus tuberosus. Next base: position 79,759,218 of record CM060429.1, on the reverse strand, counting down.
GATAAAACTTCAAAGAACGTGCATCAAGTCACCGCCGCACCAACCGCCTAAACCGCCGCCGCTCAGTCATTAAAGTCCTCACGCCGCAAGAAGAAGAACAACAACAGCAGCTCCAGCAACAAGAACTGTGCTGTCACTACCACTGTTGCTCCACTTCAAGCCGTACTGGCTCAGCAGCAGTCTCACCACCGCCCAGCACCAGTTACCTATGCACTGCCTGCAAAGCGTGCATACACAGGCCCTCACCCTGCCTGCCCGACATGCACTTATCATCACCTGGTGGGTCTAGCTTGCCGTTTTTTCTCACTGCAATATGTATGGCCACTTCACTACAAATTGCCGTACTGGTCCCCGTCAAGCCCCAGCTCAAGCAACTGCTCATCAAGCTCTGCTCCCAGCCCCACAAGGCCAACAAGCGGCTCAGGCACCCGCGGCCAACGCCCGAGTCTGCTTCGCATGTGATGATCCCAACCACTTTGCGAACATGTGCCCGAACTGGGTTGTGAAACAAGAGCCCCAGCAGCAGCAACCTCAACAGCAGCAACAGCCTCAGCAGCAACAGCAAGCCGCACGCGCCAGAATTTTCAACATCAATGTGCGCCAAGCCCAGGCTGACAACAACGTGGTCAATGGTACGTTCCTTGTGAATGGTATTTATGCACCGTGTTTGTTTGATACTGTAGCCAATAACTGCTTTGTGTCATTTGAATTCGAGAAGCTTCTTAGTCATAAGCGCTCCCATCTCCCCTCGACGTTCGATGTTGATGTCGCCACTGGAAGAACTGTCACCGTTAATTCTGTTCTTCGTGATTGTACTCTTGAGCTCAACAATCACATCTTCCCAATCGACCTTATTCCGATGCAACTCGGAAGTTTTGACGTCATAGTAGGCATGGACTTTCTTCATGAAAACCATGCTGAAGTTGTGTGCTTCGATAAGATGATTCGATTCTCGCTCGCGAATGGTGATTTATTGTGTGTTTATGGCGAAACTGCTTCGAAAGGTCTCAAGGTCATGTCATGTGTCCAAGCTTGCAAGTATCTCCGCAAGGAATACAGAGCTTTCTTGGCTAACATTGTAGTAGCGGAGAAGGAAAAGAAAGGAAGACCTGGTGTAAATGATATTTTAGTGGTCCGAGAATTTCCTAACGTTTTTCCTGAGGAACTTCCCGGACTACCGCCAAGTATTGATATCGACTTTGGTATCGACCTCATTCCTGGAGCCAACCCTGTTGCCAAAGCTCCTTACTGACTCGCACCGTCCGAAATGCGTGAACTCTCGAGTCAGCTTCAGGAATTACTTGAGAAAGGCTTCATTTGCCCGAGCACCTCTCCTTGGGTCGTGCCAGTCCTTTTCGTAAAAAAGAAGGATGGGTCGTTCCGGATGTGCATCGACTATCGGGAATTGAATAAGTTAACTATCAAGAATCGCTATCCCCCACCTCGCATTGATGATTTATTTGATCAGCTACAAGGTGCTACGTGTTTCTCGAAGATCGATCTACGTTTAGGCTATCACCAGCTAAGCATTCAGGAGGAAGATATACCCAAAACCGCTTTTCGCACTCGATACGACCACTATGAGTTCGTTGTTATGCCTTTTGGTTTAACCAACGCAGCGGTTTTCATGGATCTGATGAATCGCGTGTGTAAACCTTATCTCGACCGTTTTGTCATCGTGTTTATCGACGATGTCTTGATCTATTCCAAGTCGTAAGCCGAACACGCGCAACATCTAGGTTTGGTTCTCGAGCTACTCCAAGGGAATCGACTCTATGCCAAGTTCTCCAATTGCGAATTCTGGCTGGAGGACGTTCAATTCCTCAGACACATTGTAAATAGTCAAGGTATTCACGTCGATCCCGCGAAGATTGAAGCCGTTAAGAGTTGTATTACACCTAAGAACCCGTCTGAAGTAGGTTCTTTTCTCGGAATAGCGGGCTATTATCGACGATTTATCGAAGGATTCTCAAAAATCGCTGTGCCGCTTACCGCTCTTACGCATAAAGACAAGCCTTTTGTTTGGGGATCCGAACAAGAGTCCGCTTTCCTAACCCTCAAATGCATGCTTTGCAATGCTCCTGTTCTCTCATTGCCCGACGGAAACGACGACTTTATTGTCTATTATGATGCCTCGAACCTTGGTCTTGGCTGCGTTCTCATGCAACAGGACAAGGTCATTTCCTACGCATCTCGTCAGCTCAAAATCCATGAAAAGAACTATACAACCCATGATCTCGAGCTAGGCGTAGTTGTTTTTGCGTTAAAGATTTGGCGACACTACCTGTATGGTACAAAGTGTACGATCTTCACCGATCATAGGAGCCTACAACATATCTTTGACCAGAAGGAACTTAATATGCGTCAACACCGATGGGTAGAACTTCTCAACGATTATGACTGTGAGATTCGTTATCACCCTGGCAAAGTAAATGTCGTTGCCGACGCTCTCAGCAGACGGAGTTATTTGCTCAGCATTCGTAAAACCCAAGCCCAATATGATCTCGAAAACCTTATCCGCGAAGCCCAGCATGCTTGTTTTAACGAGCGCGCTTTGGATAAGGAAAGAATCTATCACGACGGAGCCCAGCTTATGAATAAGTCGAATGGGATATTCCACTACCTGGACCGAATTTGGATCCCTAAACGGACTAATTTACGACAGACTCTGATGGACGAAGCCCACAAATCCCGATATTCCATTCATCCCGGTGCCGATAAAATGTACCAGGACCTTCGCTACAAGTACTGGTGGCCGGGCATGAAAAGAGATATCGCCCTCTACGTTGGAAAGTGCCTGACTTGCTCGAAGGTCAAGGCTGAACACCAAAGGCCCTCTGGCTTACTCGTACAACCCCCAATCCCTATGTGGAAGTGGGAGAGTATAGCTATGGATTTCATAACAAAGCTCCCGCGCACGCCATCAAGTCACGACAGCATCTGGGCTGTTGTTGACCGTTTGACCAGATCAGCCCACTTTTTACCAATACGGGAAGACTACAAGGTAGAACGATTAGCCCGAATCTACACCAATGAGATCATTTGTAAACATGGGATGCCTCGCGACATCATCTCTGACCGTGACGCTCGGTTTACCTCGTGTCACACCCCGACTTTCCACGTGTCACCGGTGGGCCGGTGGGGAGTATCGTGACGTGGTTGGCAACATAATAGTCAAACAACACAATATATAAATGCACAGCGGAAGCAAAAGATAAATAAATTACAGTCCGAATATAAGGTAATATCAAAGTATTACAACGGAAAGTAAAGGATCCACAGGCGGATCTTCAAACATAAACATTGTTCAACAGACTTTAGACGCCTAGAACTTGCAAGATTCCTTATTAACGCCCTGAGCTTCCAGCCAATTACGTTCAGTACCTGTCACTTAACCCTTTTGGAAAATACGTCAGTTTTCACTGGTAAATACACTCAACCGACTCATTTTAAAAAGGTTTAACAAAATTGATTTGAATACACATGGCACAAACTCTTTATAACTTGGGATAATTATATTTATAATCTTGTATACAGATTTACATGTTCGTTATACGTTCAGGGCCCGATGTGGAAATCGAGTCAGATTAATAGACATACCACAAGTATAGGCCCACAAGAGAGTGAGATACCGTTTTCCCTTAAGCAACTGTCAGGTGTATGCCTACACCCCGTGCTTAGGACGTGGCCATTTTATAATACAATGATGTCAAGGATATCCGGGACATGGTCATTAACCCCTAAAGGCTTTTATTTCAAACAATACAGATTAAAGCGGGTTACCTCAATAATTTAATCACAATCCGATTAAACATTCAATACCCGACCAAGCGGTATTATTATAATACCGTATCCCAAGCCCGTATAGGGAAAATAAGTTAAGAGTATTTACCTGAGCTAGTAATGCAATTTATACTAAGCCGTATTTTCTAATTAGCAAGCACAAGTACTTTTACTGGGGCTCTTAATCTGGAACGAAGGTTTTATAATAATCTATTAGAATCCTAACGGGTCTTTAATTAAGTCTTGACTTAGACCGGTTAGTTTTCAAAAGAAAGATACGGTTCAAACGCATGATAAAGCGAAGACCGGATTTGAATGTGGTTTTGACCCGACAAGCTTGTATGCTTGTTTAATATGGGTAACTTAAACACATTCTGGATTTTGAGACGAAAATGACATGGTTTGACCCATTTCGGCTAATATATGCAAACTAGTTACAAAAGCCGATCCGAACGCGAAAAGTGCGTAACGAGTAACCAAATAAATCATATACAGGTTTCCTAAGTTAATATGCATTTAATATGTTGTGATATCAGTAGGATACCTTCCATTATGCCCAAAACGAGTTAAATCTCACAATAAGCCCCGTAGGGGTACTTTGGTCATTTAAAAGGTTATAAAAGAGTTTAAATGAAGTTCTAAGATTCAGGTCCGAATACATCAGTAAAATAATTTATTTTAATGGGTCATATCAGTTGGTAATAAGTCTTATGTGATAAAATGGTTTTAAACCCAAACTATGCGTTTAATACGCGTAAAAAGTCATTTTAAGCGATTTCCGGGTTATACAGGAAATCTGAGTTTTCTGATCAGGTTATAAAGTTCAAAATACTTTATTTATTATATAAAATCAGTAGCAATTGGATTGGTGTCAAAATACTATGTAGAACTCATTTTATGACCGAAAAGGGTATATTCGGTATTTACCGAATTAACGCCATAACCTTAGGTTATGAGCAGGTTAAAAAGAATTAAACATCTTTAAAAATCTCAAATTATTATATTACATCAGTGGGTAAAAGGTTTGGTGTCAAAAATAGGGTTTAGATAGGCTTTATGCTGATTGCGCCTTTTAATTACTAAAAGGCGATATAATTACGCTAATGAGCATAACTCCTAATCTAGACTCCCAACTGATGTAAAATTTTAGGGACATGTTTATAAATCATTAACAAAGGTTATTGTCTTTTTACATATCCAAAATTCTCGTTTTATGGTCAGAAGGGCATAATGGTCAACATTTAAGCAATTAACGGAAACATGTAATCGAATCGGATAATCAATGAACCAACCACAGAGGGTTATGCTAACATGTAGCCTGGTCCTAAGGAAGCACTAAGGCATTTCCAAATCATACTAAAACGGGTCAGAACTGAAGTCAAAGCAAAAGTCAAAGTTTTGCGACTTTCGGTTCCGAACCGGGTCTAAACAGCAAATTGTCGGGTTGAACATGTTTAGACATGTTCTTACATTCATTACTAAGTTATATCAATGATCAAACACATTGTATGGGTTCTACATTGCTAATTATGCATAAATTGTAAATTAAGCATTCTGTTGACTTTTTAATAACAAGTTTGACCCGACATTTGACCTAGTTAGAGTGGGAATCAGAGGGTGCCCTTTTAAGGGTTTATTGCCCACATAATTACCAACTTATAACAACTTTCAATTCGACAAATCACTGGACCATTAGTGATTAATCGTTAAGTCAACCGTTAATTACGACGGGTTGACTTTTAAGCTAAAACTAAGTAAAAACTCAACTAAGAAAGGTTAAGCATACTTACCAAAGTCTAATGCACTATTAGAGATGGCTTGGGTATGCTCTTATGCACCAGGAAGCTCCAAGAAAGCAGATGGAAGGAATGATCACAAAGTTGCAACATGAATGGCCTTTTATAGTGATTTTGATCCCTTAAGATCATGACAATTCATGCTATAACTGATCATGGATCATTAACAAGTGTCCCTAAAGTCTAAAAATCAGTTTAGGCAACTCATGGAAGTGTTAAAGGGCAAGAGGTGTCGCTTACATAGCTTGAACAGCCAACAAACGAGTTTTTGCATCTGGAAGTAGGCTTACGGACCGTAACATCCATAGTGTTGAGGTCCGTAAGGACCTGGTCAGCATGATACATCTTTCAAAAGTTGACAGTTTGGCCCCTGAACTTCCAAACTTGATTTTTAAGATGCTTTCTTGCACTTGTAACCCCCAAACATGACTTTTAAGGACTCCAAGTCATAAACTAACTTTGTTAGGTCCCCGGCTATTCACACGATCACCGAAAAGTCTTAAATTTCAACGTTGACGCTTTTAACCCCTCGTATACGAATTTGATCATAACTTTCTCATACGATAACGAAACTTTATGAATTTTTTTATCACACATTCTAGTGAGCAAAATTAAATGCAGTGGCGTCTCTGAAAATTCACGTACCCTGTTCGAGCTCGAAAAATGTGCCCACATGCTTTAACGAAAATTGTTTTTTTTAAATCATATTAGTATTGGGTTGAGCCCAATAAACCCAATGTTAAGTTGGGTAAATTATAAAGCATAAAAAGGTATTTGATAACGGGCCTCTATATTGGATTTGTATGCGTTTACAATTTGTTTTCTTTAAATAACATATATATCGATTTAAAAAAAAAAATCTTGTGCCTCTCGAAATCACGTGCCTTATGCGGAAGTCCTCCCCGCACACCATAAGAGCCGCCCATGATTAAATGTTACAAAGCTTCGGGTTTGCTAAAAGGTCACTCAGAGGTATACTTTAAACATGTTGACACATTTAACCCATGTAGTTTGTATTCTCTCACTTTCTTTCATATTTAGCTTCGTATGATCCATGATTTATTCGTTTAAGGGTATAAACATCATGTAGGGTTATTGTAAAGTATATTTATCCATTGTTGACATTTTGAACCCTTATACTCACATACTTTCCTTGTTTATCAACTTTAGTCCCTCTAGAGTATTCTTTCACACGTTCAAGCTTATGACACGTGTCAATACATTATAGGACATGAAATTTCGAGGTGTTACATCCTCACCCCCTTAAAAGAAATCTCGACCTCGAGATTTGCTAAAATGATGGAAGTACTTTTTGTCGCATAATGGACTTAACCTCTATAACATATCTGGAGTCTTTCCAAGCTCCCAAAGTGACCCCTATATTAGGTACATGTATCCTTTTGGAGCTTCTTAACCTCTCGATCCTTAGTCGATACAGGATGCTCACCACATCATAAATATGCATATCATTATGTGATAGTGCTTCTTGACTTATTGGCGAAACACATCCTTCAGTCACTAGTGTGCAATGAGCTCCGCCAAGCTCCTTAAATAGGTTTTAGCTTATAAGCTACTCGATCTTGATACATTCGATTTCCTTCGAATGATTCTATATATATTTAGAGCTTAACTAGCCTGATAATTTAACAATTTGGCACACCCTTCCTGGGTGATATCTTTTGTTGAACCTTATCCTTAACAAGAATTTAGGAGGTTTGCTATTTTCATTAATCCTTGATTTTTCTGCCGAATACTGGCATCTTACCGATGATTATGTATTTGCGTGATCTTATTTGTTGCTTCTAATGCAACTTTCAGATCCTGATAATTGGACTTACCAATCTATTGTCCTATCAATAGGCGTTTAACATTCCATCTATACAAGGTCTTCAAAGGAGCCACCTTGATACTTATATACAACTATTATAGAAAAGCTTATATTAAGGTGAGATGGTTATCCCAACCATTGCTTAAAACTATTATTAGAGAATAGCTAATCCTTATAGCTAGTTGAATAACTCGACGATTCTGAGTAGCTGATGGAAATTCTTAATCATTGCCTAATTAGGGTTGCGGTAATAATGCGTAAGCAAAATGAACCGTCTTTCATAATTAACTATACCGAATTCTCCGGATATTGAGTTAGGCTATATGAACCCTCTATTTTAAACTTAGTTAATTAGGGTTTCAATTCTTCCAATGATGATACCAGTCGTCTTAGAGATTTCATAGTAATACAACCTTAATGGGATATAAATCTTAATTCTACCTGCCTTCCAGGGGTAAACAGGGTAATCTTAGGAGAAGATAATCAAGATGCAAGGAGGTTACAAAGATTTCCATATCTCAGGCTCCAGTTCACCCATCATTGCTTGTGTCAAATAGGTGACATATTTATGTTACTAGTCCACTAATTCCTTAATCGGGAACATTTACTTGGACAATTCCATTCTGGATATCTCCTTTGAATACCATTAGTTGACTTTAGTACCATATGACCATCGGAAATATCTTTGTGGTCCCATGCATTAAACCTCCATACTGATCAGGCATGGAAGCAATCTATGGAACATATTAAGATATACCAATCCTCATATGACGCTTTTTATCATACTGTTTGGTATTCGCAATCAATAAGGATTAAAGAGATGTCAATTACATGCGAATATCCTTTATCTATAGAGAGGGTACATTAAAATTTTATGACTTAAAGATTTCTGACAGGAACAGAAGAAATGGTTCCTATTACTAAATGAATCAATTTCTTGGTTGCGATCCGACCACTGCTATTCCTCATCCTCATGGCCTTATATACTAACCATGGTTTCGTTAAACCATACAGGCCAATATAGCATTAACATTCTTCATGAACGTTATTTAATATATATAAATTATACTTAGCCTAGGTCACAAAAGACCATTAATGGCATTTAAAGTTTGGTCCTAATCCATCATCTTTTGACAGGGAATTAAAATGTCACATCTGTCTTTATTATAGTGATGAACTTGGATAGCTTGAAAGCTTGCCATAAGGATACCAGAAAGAGTGATTCCTAATAGATATAAAATATCAATTTAAGATTTGTTGGAGCATTTTCTATAGTGTCATCGGCCAATTTCTACCTCGCATTAAATGACCGGAGTCCTAATCAGGCGGAGACAACAATTCTCAACATTTATTGTTTAGTATAGAATCATATGTGCCAGCATCAAATAAATTTTTGCATAAACTGTTTTATATGGAAAGGTACCTGCTATGTAATTGTCATTCTGCACCATCTCCTGGGCTTCATCATGCATTTGTTTTCTTGGCCTCTTCGGGCTTCTTCTGATTTCTAGGGCAGTTGGTCTTGATATGCCCCTTCTCGTTGCAACCATAACAGGTTGCGTCTTTCAATTTCTTGCAATCCAAGGTTGTATGTTCCCTAGACCTGCAAATCCCACAAAGTAGAGGCTGAGATTCAAATCTGCACTTCCCGAGGTGGTATTTTTGACAGGTTTCGCACCTGGTCTTCCCACCCGACTGCTGGCTGTCTTTCTTAAACCCGAAACTCTTCTTATCCTCAGAGTTCCTCTTCTTATCGGAGCGATGAGAATCCTTATCCTCCCTTTTACGCTTTCCCTCTTCAGAGGCTTTGGTAGCCTTGTTTCTGACCACATCGAGTGTGAGAGATAGCGACAGATCTGCCGCTGACCTGAATGTAGCAGGTCTTGAAGCCTTAACACTGGCTTTGATTTCTGGGGCTATACCCCCAACGAAGCGAGCAATTCTCTTAGGTTCTGGTGTTACTAGGTAAGGAACCAGTCTGGACAGGGTATTGAAACTGGTGAGGTAAGCTTGACAATCTAAGTTTGTCATAACCAATGATAAGAAATCTGACTCAATCCTCTTAACCTCGTGTTGAGGGCATTAGTTCTCCATAATGAGAGCAACAAACTGTTTCCATGACATGTTGTAAAGTGGGATCTTCCCAGCAGCTTGAATGAGAGCCTTCCACCATGCCAGTGCCTCTCCTTTGAATGATTGGGATACATACTTCACTACATCCCTCTCAGCACAACCGCTGATATCGACGACTGTGTCCATTTCATCCAACCAGGTCATACAATCGATTGCCCCTTTCTCCCCAGTGAAATCCCGGGGTTTGCAGGAAACAAAGTATTTATAGGTACAGGATTTGGTATGCGGTTCATTATCGAACACTATCCTCTTGGATGGAACACTGAGTTGATTAGATGAACGTCGATCATCATCTTTCTTTGGCTCGTCTTTCTTTGAGGGTGGCTTGCTATGAGCCTCAGAATGAGTCTTGGGGACAGACTTAGAGTGGGATACAGGTGAGGCTTTACTATGAGTCCCACTATACTCCCTAAATTGCTCCTCTACAGCTTTAGATACAGATGTATCAATCAGTGTATGAAGTTCTCCTCTGGTTATATTAATCCTATCATCATCGCGGTTTTCCAGAGGATGACTGTTTATCTCTTCAGAGTCAGCCATGTAGGTAGTTTTAATTGCTTACAAAAAGAAGTAAGGGCAAGGTTTATTTAGAAGCCCATACAGTACTATCGTTCTTGACGATTTATTAACCATGGTAATATAAACCATATTGGTTAATTTGTTAGTTATATTTAATTAGCATTTTCATTATAATTTATCCTAGTTATAAAACATTAAGGATATTAAGGTGGCGCAAAGGGCCTAGTCACAAGGACAGTTTTAAAGTTACAAGCCAAGATTTCAGGGAATCGAGGAATTAAGGTTTGAATCAAAGTTCATTACCTTTTCTTGACAGGGAGTTGTAGGCTACCACTCTCTTTAGTCTCAAAGGACATTAACTATAGCCCGTAGGCATTTCCCTTTTAAGGGATATTTATAATATGATCCTCTTATAGGATGATATAAGCCATGATTTCAGAGAATCAAGGCATTAAGGTTTGAATCAAAGTTCATTACCTTTTCTTGACAGAGAGTCAAACACTACTACTGTCTTTAGTCTCAGAGGACGCTAATTATAGCCCGTAGGCACTTCATCCTTAATGGATGATTATTTCAAATAAGGGAATTTAGATTAACCCATTTAAGAATGACTTATGTGATTTTATCGTACCACATTTTGTCAAGCATGTTTATATGCTTTCAGATATTTAACAAGGATTTGAATCTTTTGAATAAGTTTTACCATCTTGGCCATGTCTGCAATGACAATTTGGCTAGGTTTTACTCTTTAGACTCTTTTTAATATTCAACGCAGAACAATCCTAAATTGAAATGTTAGCAAGGATCTGAATCTAATTGTGGAACTACCATCTTGGCCCTGTCTTAAAGTGACACATGGGCTAGGTCTTGTTCTTTTTAGATTTTGCCATTTTTATTATAATGGTAGATCTTATAATATAGGAATGATATTTTTAAATATAATCGTTCCATTAAAATTTAAATAAGTATATGGTTGCCCAAAACGGGACTTCAAATTGAAAATGACTTGTCCATGCAAGGCCAAATCAGAAAAATAACAAACGAAACAAATTAACAGACAATGAAACGAATTAGGATTAGTCCTATGTTCTTGTCTAGACTCAAGAATGTGCAACTGTGTAACTGAGATTAAACACAAAGGTTAGTGTTTAATTCACTCAGTGTTGGCTCTGAAACCAACCTGTCACACCCCGACTTTCCACGTGTCACCGGTGGGCCCGGTGGGGAGTATCGTGACGTGGTTGGCAACATAATAGTCAAACAACACAATATATAAATGCACAGCGGAAGCAAAAGATAAATAAATTTCAGTCCGAATATAAGGTAATATCAAAGTATTACAACGGAAAGTAAAGGATCCACAGGCGGATCTTCAAACATAAACATTGTTCAACAGACTTTAGACGCCTAGAACTTGCAAGATTCCTTATTAACGCCCTGAGCTTCCAGCCAATTACGTTCAGTACCTGTCACTTAACCCTTTTGGAAAATACGCCAGTCTTCACTGGTAAATACACTCAACCGACTCATTTTTAAAAGGTTTAATAAAATTGATTTGAATGCACGTGGCACAAACTCTTTATAACTTGGGACAATTATATTTATAATCTTGTATACAGATTTACATGTTCGTTATACGTTCAGGGCCCGATGTGGAAATCGAGTCAGATTAACAGACACACAACAAGTATAGGCCAACAAGAGAGTGAGATACCGTTTTCCCTTAAGCAACTGTCAGGTGTATGCCTACACCCCTTGCTTAGGACGTGGCCATTTTATAATACAATGATGTCAAGGATATCCGGGACATGGTCATTAACCCCTAAAGGCTGTTATTTCAAACAATACAGATTAAAGTGGGTTACCTTAATAATTTAATCACAATCCGATTAAACATTCAATACCCGACCAAGCGGTATTATTATAATACCGTATCCCAAGCCCGTATAGGGAAACTAAGTTAAGAGTATTTACCTGAGCTAGTAATGCAATTTATACTCAGCCGTATTTTCTAATCAGCAAGCACAAGTACTTTTACTGGGGCTCTTAATCTAGAACGAAGGTTTTATAATAACCTATTAGAATCCTAACGGGTCTTTAATTAAGTCTTGACTTAGACTGGTTAGTTTTCAAAAGAAAGATACGGTTCAAACGCATGATAAAGCGAAGACCGGATTTGAATGTGGTTTTGACCCGACAAGCTTGTATGCTTGTTTAATATGGGTAACTTAAACACATTCTGGATTTTGAGACGAAAATGACATGGTTTGACCCGTTTCGGCTAATATATGCAAACTAGTTACATAAGCCGATCCGAACGCGAAAAGTGCGTAACGAATAACCAAATAAATCATATACAGGTTTCCTAAGTTAATATGCCTTTAATATGTTGTGATATCAGTAGGATACCTTCCATTAGGCCCAAAACGAGTTAAATCTCACAATAAGCCCCGTAGGGGTACTTTGGTCATTTAAAAGGTTATAAAAGAGTTTAAATGAAGTTCTGAGATTCGGGTCCTAATACATCAGTAAAATAATTTATTTTAATGGGTCATATCAGTTGGTAATAAGCCTTATGTGATAAAATGGTTTTAAACCCAAACTATGCGTTTAATACGCGTAAAAAGTCATTTTAAGCGATTTCCGGGTTATACAGGAAATCTGAGTTTTCTGATCAGGTTATAAAGTTCAAAATACTTTATTTATTATATAAAATCAGTAGCAATTGGATTGGTGTCAAAATACTATGTAGAACTCATTTTATGACCGAAAAGGGTATATTCGGTATTTACCGAATTAACGCCATAACCTTAGGTTATGAGCAGGTTAAAAATAATTAAACATCTTTAAAAATCTCAAAATATTATATTACATCAGTGGGTAAAAGGTTTGGTGTCAAAAATTGGGTTTAGATAGGCTTTATGCTGATTGCGCCTTTTAATTACTAAAAGGCGATATAATTACGCTAATGAGCATAACTCCTAATCTAGACTCCCAACTGATGTAAAATTTTAGGGACATGTTTATAAATCAGTAACAAAGGTTGTTGTCTTTTTACATATCCAAAATTCTCGTTTTATGGTCAGAAGGGCATATTGGTCAACATTTAAGCAATTAATGGAAACATGTAATCGAATCGGATAATCAATGAACCAACCACAGAGGGTTATGCTAACATGTAGCCTGGTCCTAAGGAAGCACTAAGGCATTTCCAAATCACACTAAAATGGGTCAGAACTGAAGTCAAAGCAAAAGTCAAAGTTTTGCGACTTTCGGTTCCGAACCAGGTCTAAACAGGAAATTGTCGGGTTGAACATGTTTAGACTTGTTCTTACATTCATTACTAAGTTATATCAATGATCAAACAGGTTGTATGGGTTCTACATTGATAATTATGCATAAATTGTAAATTAAGCATTCTGTTGACTTTTTAATAACAAGTTTGACCCGACATTTGACCTAGTTAGAGTGGGAATCAGAGGGTGCCCATTTAAGGGTTTATTGCCCACATAATTACCAACTTATAACAACTTTCAATTCGACAAATCACTAGACCATTAGTGATTAATCGTTAAGTCAACCGTTAATTACGACGGTTTGACTTTTAAGCTAAAACTAAGTAAAAACTCAACTAAGAAAGGTTAAGCATACTTACCAAAGTCTAATGCACTATTAGAGATGGCTTGGGTCTGCTCTTATGCTCCAGGAAGCTCCAAGAAAGCAGATGGAAGGAATGATCACAAAGTTGCAACATGAATGGCCTTTTATAGTGATTTTGATCCCTTAAGATCATGACAATTCATTCTATAACTGATCATGGATCATTAACAAGTGTCCCTAAGGTCTAAAAATCAGTTTAGGCAACTCATGGAAGTGTAGGGCAAGAGGTGTCGCTTACATAGCTTGAACAGCCAACAAAATGAGTTTCTGCATCTGGAAGCAGGCTTACGGACCGTAACGTCCATAGTGTTGAGGTCCGTAAGGACCTGGTCAGCATGATACATCTTTCAAAAGTTGACAGTTTGGCCCCTGAACTTCCAAACTTGATTTTTAAGATGCTTTCTTGCACTTGTAACCCCCAAACTTGACTTTTAAGGACTCCAAGTCATAAACTAACTTTGTTAGGTCCCCGGCTATTCACACGATCACCGAAAAGTCTTAAATTTCAACGTTGACGCTTTTAACCCCTCGTATACGAATTTGATCATAACTTTCTCATACGATAACGAAACTTTATGAATTTTTTTATCACACATTCTAGTGAGCAAAATTAAATGCAGTGGCGTCTCTGAAAATTCACGTACCCTGTTCGAGCTCGAAAAATGTGCCCACATGCTTTAATGAAAATTGTTTTTTAAATCATATTAGTATTGGGTTGAGCCCAATAAACCCAATGTTAAGTTGGGTAAATTATAAAGCATAAAAAGGTATTTGATAACGGGCCTCTATATTGGATTTGTATGCGTTTACAATTTGTTTTCTTTAAATAACATATATATCGATTTTTAAAAAAAAATCTTGTGCCTCTCGAAATCACGTGCCTTGTGCGGAAGTCCTCCCCGCACACCATAAGAGCCGCCCATGATTAAATGTTACAAAGCTTCGGGTTTGCTAAAAGGTCACTCAGAGGTATACTTTAAACATGTTGACACATTTAACCCCTGTAGTTTGTAATCTCTCACTTTCTTTCATATTTAGCTTCGTATGATCCATGATTTATTCGTTTAAGGGTATAAACATCATGTAGGGTTATTGTAAAGTATATTTATCCATTGTTGACATTTTGAACCCTTATACTCACATACTTTCCTTGTTTATCAACTTTAGTCCCTCTAGAGTATTCTTTCACACGTTCAAGCTTATGACACGTGTCAATACATTATAGGACATGAAATTTCGAGGTGTTACACCTCGCGACTGTGGGAAACGTTTCAAGCGGCTCTTGGTACTACGCTTAACCTAAGTACCGCATTCCACCCTCAAACCGATGGTCAGACTAAAAGAACGTTCCGTACTCTTGAAGACATGCTCCGTTCGTGTGTCATATATTTCGGTGGTAATTGGGATGCATACCTGGCGTTAGTCGAATTCTCGTGCAACAAAAGCTATCATACCAGCATCCAAATGGCACCATTCAAGGCTTTATATGGAAGAAAATGTCAATCGCCAATTGTATGGCACGAGATCGGTCACTCGAAACTAATCGGTCCTAAGCTATTGCAAGAAACGACTGACAAAGTCCTCCAAATAACACACAACTTGCTGAAAGCTCAGAGTCGTTAGAAAAGTTACGCCGATAGACGACGCAAGCCCCTTGAATTTGATGTTGGCGACTACGTACTCCTAAAGGTATCACCTTGGAAGGGTGTGGTCAGATTCGGCAAGAAAGGGAAACTAGCGCCTCGATATGTTGGACCTTTTAAGATTCTGGAAAGGATAGGAAAAGTCGCCTACAGACTCGAACTACAGGAGGAACTTAGTAATGTCCACCCTACTTTCCATGTGTCAAACCTCCGAAAGTGCCTGGCTGAGCATGATTTAATTGTACCTCTCGATGACCTCCAAATAAACGAAACACTAAACTTTGTGGAAAAGCCTGTCGAAATCATGGACCACCAAACCAAGCAGCTCCGACGCTCGCGCATTCCTATTGTGAAAGTCCGATGGGAAGGCAAACGAGGCGCAGAGTTCACTTGGGAACTCGAAAGCGACATGAAGGCGAAGTACCCACAGTTGTTTGTTACGGCTTCGGCCTAATTTCGGGACGAAATTCCCTCAACTAGGGGAGGCTGTAACACCCCGTGTTTCGAAAGTCAAAGTCAAAGTCAAGATTGAAGTCAAAGGAAAAAAAGATTGCTAATTGCGATCTGTCTCACCTTGTTCAATTCCTGTTTTGACTTCTTTGACTTGTAATTAGTCCATTTTATTATCGCTTTAGTTGTATTATGTGGTGTATCTATTAATAATCGTATAGTAGTCGTTGTTTATCGCATGTTTAATCGCTTTATCGCTATCGCAAGCGCACTCGCAACTCAAATTACGCATTTTGGTTATTGTTATACGTGTGTGTGTGCCTTATGTGTTACTTATGCATGTTTATTTATGTTATGTGTGGTAATCAATCGAAACGCAATCGAACTCAATCGCAATCGAATCGCAAACACTAAACAAATATGAAATAAGGATGCTTGTATGTTGATATAGTGGACTCAGCACTTGTTCACTCAAGGGTTGTTAAGGACAATTAGTAACATGGCTCACAGTGGTGAGTGTGTATCACGAACTGCCATGGGCAGTCAACCCGCAGTCATTGGTATCGATAGGTTCATGTCGATAACTAACATGTCTCATTTTACACTGTGTACGTGTTGGTTATGCGTAATGCTTTCGAACTCTATATGTTATTATCAAACTTGTATGCTCACCTTTACACTATATGTATTGACTTTTACTTCAACGTATGTGACAGGTGCTTAGGATGCTTATTTGCTTTCTTTGCTGTGAAATCGAGGCTAGGAAAGACCTAGGTCAACAATAAACAATTGTCTGTAATGAAAATCTGAGTTGTCGGAACAAAACAATTTGACTAGATCTTTTCTGTAATAATTGTATTATCATTTATGAAATGGTATGGGATGTGTTGCTTTAAATATTTGGTAAATATAGTTGTTATGGAAACTTCTGGACAATTTGTTTCGCTCAGTGCCACGCCCCGATGTTTCCGCCATCGGTTGGGGTGTGACAAACTGCGTGGAAACCACCTTCAAGAGACCCAAATCAGTTGGTTTTCATGAAAATGTTGTAGTATTCGTGTGATTTTGATGAAGAATATTGTGTAGAAGTGATAAATGATGAAAGTTGTACAAGAATAGGGGAGGAATACTTACGAGTTTGCCTTGAATCTCGATAAAAGTGCCTGAGAGTGCGTGTGGTCGAGTGGCAGAGAGTTAAGTGAGAATGGAAAGTCAAAGGGGGTATTTATAGGTGATGTTGACAGCTAAGTCGGTGTGGAGTGCAAGGGATCGGATGGCTTTCTGGTCCAACGACAATGCGATCGGATGGTCATCCGATCGGATGTCCATTCGGACAGCCGAGACCCGTTTGCTAGTTTTCTGACTTTGGTTCGTTTTGCGAGCTAGGTTAAGTGTTGCGTTGCGTATTATTGTGAGTAATCATTAGGTGGTATTATTATAGAGTTAACACAAAAGTTTCTGTGTTTCAAGTCCGCATTTAAGCTAGTTTCCCGTTCAATAAGTATCAGGTTTCTCGTTTAATAAGTATCAAGTTTCAAGTTTCTAGCATCACAAGTGTCAAGATTAAAAGTATCATAAGAGTCAAGATTCACAAGAGTCAAAATTCATATCGTTCATGTATTAAAGCATCACCAAATCAACACGTAGGGTAAAAGTTTCACATAGTTTAACATGATTAAGACTCACATAGTTTCATTTAAGCACCACAAGGTACAAAGTACGACGAGACTTGCCGGAAGATGAAAGTTTCAAAACGTTGGGCGTTACAGTCTCCCATCCTTTAGGAGATTTTGTCCCCGAAATCTAAGAGGAAGACTGCTCGAATAGCTGTGGATACTTGGTTTTCATTTCACTCTCGAGTTCCCAAGAAAATTCGGCGCCATGCTTTCCTTCCCATCGCACCTTAACTATGGAAATTTTGCTGCGCCTCAGTCGCTTGGTGCCTCGGTCCATGATTTCGACCGGCAAAGTGAAGAGTCTCATTTTTGCAAGTCTTCGATGGGAACCTGAAGTTCCTCGTCTGCTAAGCACTTCCTAAGATTAGAAAGATGGAATGTCGGGTGGACGTTGCTAAGCTCTTGAGGTAAATCGAGTCGGTAAGCCTCCTTGCCAATCCTTTCGAGAATCTTGAAAGGACCCACATAGAAAGGGGCAAGCTTTCCCTTTTTCAAAACGTATAACTCCCTTCCAAGGAGATACTTTGAGCAGGACGTGATCTCCAACATTGAATTCCAGAGGCTTACGCCTTTTGTCGGCATAGCTCTTTTGTCTGTTCCTAGCCTTGATCAAGTTATCGCGGATTTGAAGTATCTTATCCATTGTCTCTTGAATGATCTCAGGGCCAGTAAGTTGCTTGTCACCAATCTCCTGCCAACCGAGAGGAGATCGGCACTTGCGACTGTATAAAGCTTCGAAAGGAGCCATCTGAATACTGGAATGAAAGCTGTTGTTGTACGAGAATTCGATCAATGGTAGATGTACATCCCAATTACCACCAAAGTCAATGACATAGGAATGGAACATATCCTTTAGGGCTTGAATAATGCATTCAGTCTATCCATCCATTTGAGGATGAAAGGCTGTACTAAGATTCAGGTGAGAACCCATAGCAGACTGAAAAGTTTGCGAAATACGTGAAGTAAAACGACCATCAAAGTCAGAGATTATGTCAATGGGTATACCATGACGACATATGATTTCATCAGTGTAGATTCGAGCAAGTTTTTCCACCTTGAAATCTTCACGAATAGGAAGAAAGTGGGCTGATTTGGTCAAACAGTCAATGATAACCCATATACTATCATGACCGGCAGGTGTACGAGGAAGTTTAGTAGCGATGCTATCCCATTTCCAAACATCGATTTCGGGTTGTTCGAGAAGACCTGAAGGACGTTGATGTTCGACTTTAACCTTTGAGCAAGTAAGACACTTCGAGACATACGCGGCGTTGTCCTTTTTCATGCCAGGCCACCAATAAGTCATACGCAAGTAATGGTACATCTTATTAGCACCAGGATGAATAGAGTATCGAGATTTATGAGCCTCATTCATAATGAGCTCACGAAGATTGTCGCGATTTGGCACCCAGATGCGATTCAAATAGTATTGAAGTCCATCAGACTTTGTTTCAAGTTGGTCGGTTGAAGCGCCTCATATTTCAACATTTAGACTACCTTCGTTGACTGAGGAGTATTGAGCTTTGCGGATACAAGCGTGAAGGTGACTAGAGACATGAGAATAGCGGATGCTACTAACATGAGTCTTACGACTAATAGCATCGGCCACGACATTCGCCTTGCCAGGATGGTAGCGAATCTTGAAGTCGTATTCATTAAGAAACTCTACCCATCGTCGCTGACACATATTCAGTTCCTTCTGGTTAAAGATCTGCTATAGGCTCTTATGGTCAATGAAAACCACATACTTAGTACCATATAGGTAGTGTCGCTAAATCTTTAACGCAAAAACAGCTGTGCCAAGCTCTAAATCATGGGTAGTATAGTTTTTCTCATGTATTTTGAGCTGTCGGGAGGCATAAGGGATTACTTTGTCCCGCTGCATGAGCACACAGCCCAGGCCACGGTTCGAGGCATCGCAATATACCACGAAATTATCATTCCCGTCAGGGAGAGCAAGCACGGGAGCGTGACAGAGTAGGTTCTTAAGAGTTTGAAAAGATTCCTCTTGCTCGGGACCCCAAGCAAAAGGTTTCTCTTTCTGAGTTAATGAAGTGAGAAGAACGACGATCTTTGAAAAGTCCGAGATGAATCGACGGTAATAACCCGCCAATCCTAAGAAGGAACGAATCTCAGATGCAGATTTAGGCGTACTCTAGTTCTTCACTACTTCGATTTTGGAGGGATCGACATGAATTCCTTGTTTACTAACAACGTGCCTGAGAAATTACACTTCATTAATCCAAAATTCGCACTTAGAAAACTTTGCGTATAAGCGTTCACCACGTAAAAGTTCTAACATTAGGCGTAGATGGCGTTCATGATCAGCTCAAGTTTCGAATAAATAAGAATATCATCTATAAAGACTATTACAAAATGATCCAGATAAGGTTTACAAACATGATTCATAAGGTCCATGAACACGGCGGGTGCATTGGTCAAACCAAAAGGCATAACCATGAACTCGTAGTGTCCATAACGAGTGCGAAATGCAGTTTTAGGGATATCTTCTTCGAGAACACGGAGCTGATGATAGCTAGATCGAAGGTCGATTTTAGAAAAATAACTTGCGCCTTGGAGTTGGTCAAAAAGATTGTCGATACGAGGAAGAGGATAACGATTCTTAATGGTGAGTTTGTTAAGTTAACGGTAGTCGATGCACATGCAAAACGAGCCATCTTTCTTCTTGACGAATAACACGGGAGCACCCCAAGGTGAGATACTTGGACGTCTAAAGCCTTTGTCGAGTAGTTCTTGCAGTTGACTAGATAATTCTTGCATCTCAGAGGGTGCAAGTCGGTAAGGAGCCTTGGCAACAAGGGTTGAACCCGGGATGAGATCAATAAGAGAATCAACAGATCGAGGAGGAGGAAAACCGGGGAGATCTTTGGATTTAAACTCAGGTAAACACTCTTAACCTATTTTCCCTATATACGCTTAGGATACGGTAAATTGTTACCACTTGGTCGGGTATGGGATCAATGACCAATGTGTCCAAAATCCAAATAACCCGTTTTAATCCATTATGCATGATAACTTAAACATTGGGGGTTAATGCGATCGTGTCCTGGATATCCATGACTCACTTAATTGCAAGTGGCCACGACCTAAGCACGGGGTGTAGGCATTCACCTGACATATGCTAATGCTATGATAAACTATTTTCTTACCCAATATGGGGATAAAGTGGTGTGTCTGTTAATCATGTATCGAAGTTTTATTCCGGGCCCCATATGTATTGACAAGCATGTAATACTGGTAAAAAGAGATATAGTTTGTCCCAAGTTATTTATGAAAATTTATATACCAAATGGTATATAAAATGATTTTGAAATATTTTCAAAATGTGTCGGTTAATAGTATTTACCAGTGAAAACTGACGTATCTTCAAAAGACTAAGCGCAGGTTTGCAAAGTACGGAATAGGCAGGAAGCTGCCCGGTAATTCCATATTGGAATTTGCAACTCTAAGCAAAAAGCCTAGTAGTCCCTTATGTAATCATTTGTTATTCGATCCGCCTGTGGATCTTTTAGTACACTCTCGTCTGTATATTATTTTGAACTTTGGCCATTTGTACTTTGTAATAATTAATTTATACTTCCAAGACTTCCGCTGTGTTAATGTGAATATCTATATCAATTTGTCATGCATAAGCCCCAAGTCCAGGCCCACCGGTGTCACACCCCAACCGATGGTGGAAACATCGGGGCGCATCACTAAGCGAATCAGATTGCTCAAGAGAATCCACAACACTAATAGTTTCAATATAGATTAATTCAAAATTTCATAAAATTGTCTAAGATGTCAAACATAATCATCCACAACCACAATAAGTATCAAATAACATCATAATTCAAAAATTGTTCAAATTTGCCTAGTTAACTAAGATGAGTTTCTAAGCATCATCCTAGCTTGCTTTCTTGATTCCCAGCTACTATCAACCTGCAACATGTATTAAAATACAATCAACAAAAATGTTGGCGAGCATACAAGTTTGAATGCGTAGCATAATAGTTTAAAAAACTCATATCCAACATGAAAACATATAATAAGTTTCACCATGCTAGTTAACGCAGTCCAAGTGATAGCCCAAGTTTCCAACGCAATAAAGTGCCTTTACCAAAGACTAACGGGAGGTTAATATGTCTCATCCTAACAATACCCCAAGACTCAAGGGGGGCGGGCGTTACTCCTATAGCGCTATAATTGTTAAGGCGGAACTACACACAACGATTAAACATTCACATTGCATAAAAGTCTTAAGTATCACAAGTATCATGTTTCATGTTTCATGCGGATAAAGTATGTTTCAAATAAGTTTCAAGTGTCTGGTGTCAAGTGTCTTGATATAGAATACATGTTGCATCCCAAAAGTGTTTAAAACAAAAAGGGATCGAGTATACTCACAGTGGGTGCTCAAACCAAACACTGCTAAGATTGGATCGAAGGGAGCACTGGGTCAGCCTGCGTGCGGGGAACATAACATAAGTCCTCTAAGAGCTGACTCGGTCGGGAACAGAGTGTCGAATGGTGCGAAAATCGAGTAAAAGTATCTGAAAGACTACCTGAGCGGATGGTCATCCGGACGTATGACCATTCGAACGGATGGGCATTCGATCAGCGGGTGTTCGTAAATTGTTAAAGTTTTCAATGTTGTGATCATAGTGCCCTGTAAAACAAGCAATAAGTTTTATCAAAATCAGGCCATCTGGATGAATGGTCATCCGATAGGATGGCCATTCAGACAGACGATCAGTGAGTGAAGTCTTGCGAAATTTTCTAAGTTTCGAGTTAACGTTGACGGTGCGACGGCGTGTTAAACAACGGAAACATACCAAACCCAACTCGTCAATCGGATGGGTATTAACCCTTTTCGAACCGATGAGCTGTTTCTGATGAAGTTTCATGTTTGGACCTCGTCTCGTTTTCCGGTGGAATTCAATTTTCTTCCAAGCCGACTCTTGACTAAGGAACGAGTCAAGAGTATGCTTGAGCCTGATTTCACCAAGGTTTTGCATAAAAATTGAAGAAAAGTCCGAAAATCATGGTGTTTATTAGATTTGAGCCGGAAACATGTGAAATTCTGTCAGATCTGGTGTAAAAGTGTGAGATTACTTTAGTTTTTGTATAAAAGTTGTGAAAATCCTTTAGATCTAGGGTCGTTCTTGATTAAATGATGCTCCACCATAGTTTGTACCAACAACTGAGTGGAAACCACCTTCAAGAGACCCAAATCAGTTGGTTTTCATGAAAATGTTGTAGTGTTCATGTGATTTTGATGAACATTATTGTGTAGAAGTGATAAATGATGAAAGTTTTACAAGAATCGGGGAGGAATACTTACGAGTTTCCCTTGAATCTTGATAAAAGTGCCTGAGAGTGCGTGTGGTCGAGTGTCAGAGAGTAAAGTGAGAATGGAAGGTCAAAGGGGGTATTTATAGGTGATGTTGACAGTTAAGTCGGTGTGGAGTGCAAGGGATCGGATGGCTTTCCGGTCGAATGGCCATCCGATCAGATGTTCATTCGAGCGGATGGTCATCCGATCAGATGTCCATTCGGACAGCCGAGTCCCGTTTGCTAGTTTTCCGAGTTTGGTTCATTTTGCGAGCTAGGTTAAGTGTTGCGTTGCTTATTATTGTGAGTAATCATTACGTGGTATTATTATATAGTTAACACAAAAGTTTCCGTGTTTCAAGTCCGCATTTAAGCTAGTTTCCCGTTAAATAAGTATCAGGTTTCTCATTTAATAAGTATCAAGTTTCAAGTTTCTAGCATCACAAGTGTCAAGATTCAAAGTATCACAAGAGTCAAGATTCGCAAGAGTCAATATTCATATCGTTCATGTATTACAGCATCACCAAATCAACACGTAGGGTAAAAGTTTCACATAGTTTAACATGATTAAGACTCACCTAGTTTCATTTAAGCACCACATGGTACGAAGTACGACGAGACTTTCCGGAAGATGAATGTTTCGAAACGTAGGGCGTTACAGTCTCCCATCCTTTAGGAGATTTCGTCCCCGAAATCTAAGAGGAAGACTGCTCGAAGAGCTGTGGATACTTGGTTTTCATTTCACTCTCGAGTTCCCAAGTAAATTCAGCGCCATGTTTTCCTTCACATCACACCTTAACTATGGAAATTTTGCTGCGCCTCAGTCGCTTGGTGCCTCGGTCCATGATTTCGACCGACAAAGTGAAGAGTCTCATTTATTTGCAAGTCTTCGATGGGAACCTGAAGTTCCTCGTCTGCTAAGCACTTCCTAAGATTAGAAACATGGAATGTCGGGTGGACGTTGCTAACCTCTTGAGGTAAATCTAGTCGGTAAGCCTCCTTGCCAATCCTTTTGAGAATCTTGAAAGGACCCATATAGCAAGGGGCAAGCATTCCCTTTTTACCAAAACGTATAACTCCTTTCCAAGGAGATACTTTGAGCAGGACGTGATCTCCAACATTGAATTCCAGAGGCTTACGCCTTTTGTCGGCATAGTTCTTTTGTCTGCTCCTAGCCTTGATCAAGTTATCGCGGATTTGAAGTATCTTATCGATTGTCTCTTGAATGATCTCAGGGCCAGTAAGTTGCTTGTCACCAATCTCCTGCCAACTGAGAGGAGATCCGCACTTGCGACTGTATAAAGCTTCGAAAGGAGCCATCTGAATACTGGAATGAAAGCTGTTGTTGTACGAGAATTCGATCAATGGTAGATGTACATCCCAATTACCACCAAAGTCAATGACATAGGAATGGAGCATATCCTTTAGGGCTTGAATAATGCATTCAGTCTATCCATCCATTTGAGGATGAAAGGCTGTACTAAGATTCAGGTGAGAACCCATAGCGGACTGAAAAGTTTGCCCAAGACGTGAAGTAAAAAGGCCATCAAGGTCAGAGATTATGTCAATGGGTATACCATGACGACAAATAATTTCATCAGTGTAGATTCGAGCAAGTTTTTCCACTTTGAAATCTTCACGAATAGGAAGATAGTAGGGCTGATTTGGTCAAACGGTCAATGATAACCCACATACTATCATGACTGGCAGGTGTACGAGGTAGTTTAGTAGCGATGCTATCCCATTTCCAAACATGGATCGGGTTGTTCGAGAAGACCTGAAGGACGTTGATGTTCGGCTTTAACCTTTGAGCAAGTTAGACACTTCGAGACGTACGTGGTGATGTCCTTTTTCATGCCAGGCCACCAATAAGTCATACGCAAGTCATGGTACATCTTATCAGCACCAGGATGATTAGAGTATCGGGATTTATGAACCTCATTCATAATGAGCTCACGAAGATTGTCGCGATCTGGCACCCCGATGCGATTCAGATAGTATTGAAGTCCATCAGACTTTGTTTCAAGTTGGTCGGTAGAAGCGCCTCGTATTTCAACATTTAGACTACCTTCGTTGACTGACGAGTATTGAGCATCGCGGATACAAGCGTGAAAGTCACTAGAGACCTGAGAACAGCGGATGCTACTAACATGAGTCTTACGACTAAGAGCATCAGCCACGACATTCGCCTTGCCAGGATTGTAGCGAATCCTGAAGTCGTAGTCATTAAGCAACTCTACCCATCGTCGCTGACGCATATTCAGTTCCTTCTGGTTAAATATGTGCTATAGGCTCTTATGGTCAGTGAATTCCACACACTTAGTACCATATAGGCAGTGTCGCCAAATCTTTAACGCAAAAACAACTGCGCCAAGCTCTAAATCGTGGGTAGTATGGTTTTTCTCATGTATTTTGAGCTGTCGGGAGGCATAAGCGATTACCTTGTCCCGCTGCATGAGCACACAACCCAAACCACGGTTCGAGGCATCGCAATATACCACGAAATCATCATTCCCTTCAGGGAGAGCAAGCATGGGAGCGTTACAGAGTAGGTTCTTAAGAGTTTGAAAAGATTCCTCTTGCTCGGGACCCCAAGCAAAAGGTTTCTCTTTCTGAGTTAACGAAGTGAGAGGGAGGACGATCTTTGAAAAGTCTAAGATGAATCGACGGTAATAACCCGCCAATCGTAAGAAGGAACGAATCTCAGATGCAGATTTAGGCGTACTCCAGTTCTTCACTGCTTCGATTTTGGAGGGATCGACATGAATTCCTTGTTTACTAACGACGTGCCCGAGAAATTGCACTTCATTAATCCAAAATTCGCACTTAGAAAACTTTGTGTATAAGCGTTCACCATGTAAAAGTTCTGACATGAGGCGTAGATGGCGTTCATGATCAGCTTGAGTTTCGAATAAATAAGAATATCATCAATAAAGACTATTACAAAACGATCCAGATAAGGTTTACAAACACGATTCATAAGGTCCATGAACACGGCGGGTGCGTTGGTCAAACCAAAAGGCATAACCACAAACTCGTAGTGTCCATAACGAGTGTAAAATGCAGTTTTGGGGATATCTTCTTCGAGAACACAGAGCTGATGATAGCCAGATCGAAGGTCGATTTTAGAGAAACAACTTGCGCCTTGGAGTTGGTAAAAAAGATCGTTGATATGAGGAAGAGGTTAACGATTCTTAATGGTGAGTTTGTTAAGTTCACGTGTCACGGCCCCCGACCCGGTTTGACCCGTTTCAGGAGCCGCGGGACAGAAATCCCATGGTATTTAATTAACAGCGGAAGTTTCTTCAAGATCTTTTTAAAACTGAAATATTTCCCGATTATTTTATTTCACAATTCGGGATAAAACCCAATAATTTACAATCTGGAGATTTCACGAAGAAATCTTTTTATTTTACAAAACATGTTTCTTTATTTTTATACTAAGCCACTTCCTTAAGCTGATAGTGCTTCAAGGCACTTTTCCTGGATCACAACAGATCACCTGAAACATGTTTTGTAAAAGGTTTTGTCAGCGGGAAATACTGAGTGAATCATTCTATTTTCTAAAACGACACGTTTGTTATCATTTACAGTATTAAGAGCGATTACAATGTCTCTATCTTTTAATTAACTGACCCAGTTGTCACTTGACCGGACTTGTGACTGTGGACATATCACTTGTTGGGTCCGTTCACCCACAAGTGATAAATAATTAGTAGCTATGTGCACATCCCCCCACATACTGGCAGTAATTTCAGATTACATAGACTTAATCCCTGTAATTATAATCTTTGAAAATAAACATGCTTTTGTAAAGTAATTTGATAAAAAGAGAATGACTCACATTGCAGATTTAACAGAGCTTTATTCTACTGATTAGCCTTGATAACCTAGTTTAAATAATCAGGCACACAAACTAGGTTAGTAACTTAATACAACATTTACGATAACTCACGAGATTACAACCTTCACAACGAATGACAAAGTGCGATACTTAAACATCCATCGATTTAACGACGAATGACAAAGCATAAACCCTAATGTGGGCAGCACTTAAACATCCATTGGATAGTTTAATCGATCGGACATTGAATCGTAGCAGCGATCGAGTTATTACCCTGAATTGTGGCAGCACTTCGTGATCAGTGTGTGTTTTTGTAGTAAACAGCGTCTAAGTGATTGTACGTAATGAATTTTATCGTCGTAACATGCAAACAGTTCAAGTCCCAAACCCTGGTATTTATACTTGAAAATTGGTCCCCCCGCGTGTCGCGGAAGGTGTCGCGGATCCTGTCGCGACTCGCCTGGGGTGTCAACCTATCCTAGAGTAGCCTTGTCACTAGTATAGGCTTGGTGAGTTGTTATTCGAACGTATCTCAAATTTGACAGCATATTTCGAAGATAATTATCAATTAGGGTTTACCCCCCCCCCCCCTGAGTTTTAGGGGCCCTGATTCTAATTCCAACTATTCTGAAAATTTTAGGGTTTGTTCAGAATTACTTGGGTTTCTCAATTAGGGTTTCCTATTGGACAATTTAATTAAATAAATATGACTTTTGATGAGAGTTGTTACATTCTCCCCACCTTAATAAAAATCTCGTCCTCGAGATTTACTGGAATAAGTGAGGATACTTTCGCTTCATTTCTGATTCCAGCTCCCAAGTATATTCAGCTCCTCTCTTTGAATCCCATCTGACTTTGACTAAAACTAGTCGTTTGTGTTTAAGAAACTTGATCTTTCGATCCTCAATTTGAAGAGGTTTCTCAACAAATTTCAGCTTTTCGTTTACCTCTATATCTCGAAGAGGTACTACCAGTGATTCATCTGATAAACATTTCTTGAGATTGGATACATGAAATACATCATGTACTCCTGCTAATTCTTCTGGTAGTTGTAAACGATAAGCAACTGGTCCTATACGTTGGATCACTGAAAATGGTCCTACGTACCTTGGACTTAGCTTTCCTTTCTTTCCGAATCTAACTACTCCTTTCCAAGGAGAAACTTTCAACAATACTCTGTCTCCAACTTGGAATTCAAGTGGCTTGAGCCGATTATCTGCATAACTCTTCTGACGATCGCGAGCCATCTTCAGTTTTTCCTTGATTTGAGTAATCTTATCAGTCGTCTCTTGCACTATTTCAGGACCTGATAATTGACTTTCTCCTATTTCTGCCCAACAAACTGGAGTTCTGCACTTTCTTCCATACAGTGCTTCAAATGGGGCGGTTTCAATACTTGAATGATAGCTATTGTTATAGGAGAATTCAATTAATGGTAAGTGATCATCCCAATTTCCACCAAAATCTATTACACATGCTCGAAGCATGTCTTCTAGAGTTTGGATCGTCCTTTCACTTTGTCCATCTGTTTGTGGATGATATGCCGTACTCAGATTGAGTCGAGTTCCCATAGCTTGCTGGAAGCTTTTCCAGAAATGAGAAGTAAAACGACTATCCCTATCCGAAACAATGGAGAGTGGAACTCCATGTAAGGATACAACTTCATCTACATACAATTTTGCCAACCTTTCCATACTAAAGGTTTCTTTCATAGGTAGAAAGTGAGCTGATTTGGTTAATCGATCCACAATTACCCAAATCGCATCATTACCTTTTCTGGTTTTGGGTAACTTAGTAACAAAATCCATTGTTATAAGTTCCCATTTCCATACTGGCATTTCTAATTGTTGTAGTAACCCTGAAGGTTTCTGATGTTCTGCCTTAACTTGTGAACAAGTAAGACATTTAGAAACATATCGTGCTATATCCTTTTTCATTCCTATCCACCAGAAGTTCTTTCTTAAATCTTGGTACATCTTATTGTTTCCTGGGTGCATAGTATACCTAGATTTATGAGCTTCTTCTAAAATCTTAGGTCTTAAGTCTCCCTGCTTAGGTACCCAAATTCTACTTTTGTGGAATCTCCAAACTCCATCTACTCCTTGTTCTAATTCCTTGATTCATCCTTTCATTCCTTCAGCATCATCCTTGATTGCTGTAGCTTGAACATTCTTCAATTGTTCCATTAAATCTATTTGCAGATTTAATCTGAGAGCACGAACCCGTCGTTGTTTCTCATAATACTTACGACTTAAAGCATCTGCAACTACATTTGCCTTTCCTTCGTGATACTGAATATCACAGTTGTAGTCACTTAAGATTTCCATCCATCTCCTTTGCCTCATGTTTAACTCTTTTTGCCCGAATATATATCTTAGACTTTGATGATCTGTATAAACAATAAATTTACTCCCATACAGATAATGTCTCCAAATTTTAAGGGCAAAAATTACGGCTCCTAATTCTAAATCATGAGTCGTATAGTTTTCTTCGTGCTTTTTCAATTGCCTTGAAGCATATGCAATCACCTTTTTGCGTTGCATAAGCACACATCCATACCCTAGTTTTGAAGCATCACAATATACTTCAAAATCTTCAGTTCCTTCTGGTAAGGCTAAGATTGGTGCATTTGTTAATTTCTGCTTTAATATTCTAAAGGCTTCTTCTTGTTTTGGTCCCCATTCAAACTTAATGGCTTTACAGGTTAACTTAGTTAATGGTACGGCTATCTTGGAAAAATCCTTAATAAACCGTCTATAATACCCAGCTAAACCTATAAAACTTCTTATTTCCATTGCTGTTTGTGGAACCTTCCATTTGGTAATTGCCTCTATCTTAGCAGGATCTACGTGAATACCTTCGTGATTCACCATGTGTCCTAAGAATTGCACTTCCTTTAACCAAAATTCACACTTCGAGAATTTGGCATAAAGCTTCTCTTTTCTTAACAAAGTTAAGAGTGCATGAAGGTGTTCACAATGCTCTGTCTGACTTTTGGAATAAATAAGTATATCGTCTATAAAAACAATTACAAATTTATCCAAATATGGTTTACAGATCCTATTCATCATGTCCATGAATGCAGCAGGTGCATTTGTTAACCCAAAGGGCATGACTGTAAACTCATAATGACCATACCTAGTTCTGAAAGCAGTCTTAGGTATGTCCTCTTCTTGTACCTTCAATTGATGATATCCGGAGCGTAAATCTATCTTAGAAAAATATCTAGCTCCTTGAAGTTGATCGAAAAGATCATCAATCCTAGGTAATGGGTATCGATTCTTAATTGTAA
This sequence comes from Helianthus tuberosus, assembly GCA_030545235.1. Classification (NCBI taxonomy): domain Eukaryota; kingdom Viridiplantae; phylum Streptophyta; class Magnoliopsida; order Asterales; family Asteraceae; genus Helianthus; species Helianthus tuberosus. Next base: position 79,729,260 of record CM060429.1, on the reverse strand, counting down.
CCTTATTTAATTCTCTATAATCGATACACATTCTCATTGAACCATCCTTTTTCTTCACAAACAACACTGGCACTCCCCAAGGGGATGAGCTAGGTTGTATGAATCCTTTACTTAGTAATTTATCTAATTGCTTTTTCAGTTCTAACATTTCTGTAGGTGCTAACCGATAAGGTGCCTTGGCTATCGGTGTAGTTCCTGGAATTAGATGAATCCTAAATTCTACTTCCCTATCTGGAGGTAATCCCGGTAAATCTTCTGGGAATATATCTGGATATTCTGAGACTACAGGAATTTCCTTAAGTTCTTTACCCTTAGTACTAATGATTACCGAAATCATATATACTATTCCTTGTTTTCGTTCATAATTAGCAACTTTCATTACTGATATGAACTTCATGGGCTTACGTGGTTTATCTCCTGTAATCCTAATTACTTCTCCATTGGGTGATTGAATTTCTATGGAATTCTGATCACACAAGATTCGAGCATGGTTGGTTACTAACCAATCCATTCCTAATACAACATCAAATTCAGCTAACTTCATTGGCAATAGTTTTGAAGAGAATTTATGTCCTAAAAGTTCTATATTTTCTTCTTGCAAAACTTTATCTATTTTAACTGAATTTCCGTCTGCCGTTTCAACTGTAAAAATCTGCCTAATATTGGTTAAAGGTAAATTAAGAGCTTGGCAGAATGAAGTATTTATAAAACTTTGGTTTGCACCAGAGTCAAATAATACTTTGGCATAAATGTTGTGAACTAAGAACGTACCCGCTATCACATCTGGGATGAGTTCTGCTTCTTGAGTGGTCAGCTGAAATGCCCTAGCATTCTTCTTAATAGTTCCGTCGGTCGCCTTGGTTTTGTTGTCTGCTGGTTTGATTAATTTAGGACATTCTATTTTGAAATGTCCTGCCTCTCCACAATTGTAACAAATTATGGATTTCTTCCTGCAATTTTCTTCACGATGCCCTACAGTTTTGCAAAAATTGCAATATACTATGCATTTTCCAAAATGTTTCTTTTTGCAATTTTGACAGAACGGCAAAGTTGAAGATTGCCCTGTTCCTCTTCTCTTGAAGCTGTTATTATTACCCGTACGAAATCCTTGGGTAATTTTCTGAGCTAATTCCTTCTTCCTGTTTTCATCTTGTGTGCGTACTAATTCATCGGTTAGGGTATTAGCTAATTCCACAGCATCGTCAATAGTGCGAGGTCTCGCAACTTTAACAATATTGCGGATTTCACTAATCAGTCCCCAAATGTAGCGAGAAATGAGTACCGGTTCTGGCGAAGCCAGCGTTGGTACCACTCTAGCATATTCAAAGAATGTCGAAGTATAACCGCGACAATCTACACCCATCATCCGATGATTTAGAAACTTATTCGTCATCTGTTCCTTTTCATACTCGGGACAAAATTTTCTTTCTACAAAACCCTTAAATTCTTCCCAAGTCATAGCATAAGCTATTATTCTTCCTTTTGATTGTAACACAATGTTCCACCATTCGAGTGCTCCTTCCTTGAAGAGATTTGATGCGTACATGACCTGATCATCTTTAGCACATTTACTTATTGCAATGACTGCTTCGGTTTTCTCTAACCAACGCAGTGATGCAGTTGTGTTGGTGCACTTATGTCTGTACTTTGTCTGTATTTTGTCATGATTCAAAACGATGTCTTGTGTTAGTCTGAGTTACGTCTTAGGTTTGTTTTTATGTGCATTCGATGTAAGTTTGACCAAGTCAACCATCCTCCTGGTTTGACTTGACCAAACAGTTAGCACATGGTTGAAAGATGTTTGAGTCGAAGGATGGTCATCGAAGGATTACTTATATCCTTCGATGATGATGAGCTCGAAAGATATCCTTCGAAGTCGAAAGATCATCTTTCGACCAAAGGAGGTTCGACAGATAGTCATCCTTCGAGCATCCTTCGAAGTCTGAGACTTATCTTTCGTTCCAAGGAATATTTTCGAAACATACATCTTTCGGTCTACAGTTCATTTTCGAAAGATAAGGATCCTTCGATTGGAGAATCTTTCGAAAACATTGTTCGAAACTCAACAGTGATCTTTCGAACACTGTTGATCATTCGAACAGGTGTTAATCTTTCGATCCTTGTCTGTTTTTAAGTTTAACAGGTTGTGCTTTTCAGGTCTTTCGATTCTTGATCCTTCGGCTGGTTGTTATCCTTCGAGATTTTAACATAGTTTGTGAAAATTAAATTTTTAAAAGGAGAAAACTTTTTTTTTTTAATTTTTAAATCAATTTTCACTTAATATATTAATTTTCATAAAATGGGAACAAACGGTCAGTGGGATCCAACCGCGTGGACTCAAATAACTTCGACTCCACAATCATCAGCTACGCAATCGGCGTCAGATTTCAACAAAACTGCATGGATGCAAGCTATTGTCCCACCTCAAGCTGCAATGATCACTGCAAATCAATGGGCATTGGTCACAAATCAAAATAGCAGCATTCAATCTATGATGCAGAACGACAGTGAAACTGGTACAAGCACAAAACCGCCAAAGCTAAATCACATCAATGATTGGGGATGGTGGAAAGAAAGGCTGAGAACTTATGTTCAGGGGCAAGGTCAAGACCTATGGATGTGCTTCTTCACCGCATTTGAACATGATTTGGAAGTTGCAGGATCTAATCCAGAAACTTACAGCACTTTGTCTGAAGATGATAAGAAGAAATTTGAGTTAGAAAAGAAAGCATTCATGATTCTCACACAAGCTCTTCACAGAGACATATACCACCAATTTGTTTACTGCACGACTACTAAAAGCTTGTGGGATATGCTCACGTTACGATGTGAAGGAAATGCTCAATCTAGAAAGATTAAGCAAGAATTACTGAAGAAAGAGTTTGAAGGATTCACGTGTATGGAGAATGAGACTTTGGCAGATTTATCTACAAGGTTCCATCACTTGTTGAGTGAGATGTTTGCTTTTAAAGTCACTGCCACTCCACAAGAAATGGTGAAGAGATTCGCTGACAGCTTACCAGCAAAGTGGAGCAGTTATCTTGAAATTCTCAAAGAAAATGGTGTTCTAGACACAATCACCGTTTATGAGTTGATTCAAAGATTGGAGAACAAGGATGTAGGCAAAAAGAACATTGACTCCTCAAAATCCAGAGATGTACTTTGGGATTGCAGGAGGTATCAGTGGAGAAAAACCAGTCTCTCAACATGCAAAGCTTCAAACAGCCTTCATCTCAAACACTGGTCCTTCCACAACAAGTCAGTTTGATCCTTCAGCATACACGATGATGTATTCAAGACCAGATTCCTCTTCTTCTTCAGCTCAGCAGCAACAACCGCAACAGCAAGGGTTTTATGGAAGCTCTTCAAACTTTCAAGCCACTTCCAATCCAAACACAGTCAGATTAGACACTTCCAACTTTTCCAAAGTCAGTGTCGAAATAGCCAAGGAGCATATGGAGATGTTGAATACCTTGGTTAGTGCTTATAGTGGATTGATCGCAGGTCAGATTGGGAATATCAATCTAACCAATGAAGATTATCAGCAAGTGGATAAAGAAGAGGTTGAAATGATGGATATCAAATGGGCTCTTGCTAGTGCAATTCGAAGAGCAAAGGAGTTTATGGAAAGGACGGGGAGAACCAACTTGGAAAACAAGAAAGACACCAAGTATGGGTTCGACAAGCAAGCTGTCAAGTGCTTTAACTGTGGCGAACGGGGTCATTTTAAAAGGGAATGCACAAGACCAGCTCAGCATGGAAATCAAAATCCGTTCAGAAATCAAGGCAACCAGCAGAACCAGAACGGGAACAATGTTCGTACGTTGATACCTGTCAACAACCAAGGCCAAGCAGGGTCATCAAATGCCAACCGGGGGCTGGTGGTTCAAATAGATGAGGGTTGTGATTGGTCGCTTCAGCTTGGAGAAGGAGGAAATGGTGGAACAACATGTTTTGCTGAAGTCGTAAAGGATTTAAAGCACGCCAGTGGTGGAGAATCTTCCACCAATGGTGTTGCATCTTCTGGAGATGAAGACAGTTCTGGTTATAGTGGAAGCTCAGATGAAGAATCTTCCACTTCAGGAAATGATCATGTGGATGAGACATCAAGTGCGTCAGTCGATGCAGATATTGATGAGCTTTTGGAAGAAGCTGCAGCAGGAACTGAAAGAAGATCTAATTTGATGGATCAAGCTGCTTACTCTTCGTCTTCTCTCCATTCAGCCTTTATGGCTAATGTCGACAGTTCATCAGGTCAGGTATGTGTCGATGAACCCACTGTAGTTAGCTGTGAAAATTGTGATAGTTTAAATGTTAAATATGCTGAACAGGAAAGTCAGTTTGAAATCCTATCCAAACACAATCAAGAATTGATTGTAGATCTTTCTAAAGCAGCTGAAGCTAACGTGTTTTTAACCAGAAATGAAAAGGAATTTAAAACAACAATTGCGTCATTAAGACATGATGTTTCAGAATTACAAAAAGCTGTTTTGCGAAAACAACATGCTAACAATGATCTTATAGACACAATTGAAAAGCAGATGGTAGAATTGGCAACCGCTCGATGTGAATGTGAAACAATCAAGCAGAAATTGGAAAGTTATTCCAATTCCCGCTATGTATTGGATCACATTATTGATGTTCAAAAGAAAAAGGGGGATAAGAAGTGTATGGGATTCAAATCATGTCCTCCCCCAATGAATCACAATTACTCCAAATTGCCTGATGACGAGGATATGCCCCGTTTTGAACCTACTGTGCCACTCGGTCTAGATGACTTTGCAGCAGGCCTCGGGTTCACAACTGGTACATCATCCTCGGGTCAATCAGAATCTGAGAAAAGTGTGACAGATTCATCGTGTGTTAAGGAACAGAGTCCTCCCGTTGTTGAGGATACTGATTCTTCGGATGATGAATCTGATGTAATTGTGAACCAACAGTCTAACTCGGTTACAACAGATATTCCAATCGAGAATCACATCCTGTGTGATCCACCAGTGAAACCGAGTAAGACTGAAATGTCAAAAGAAATGGAGTCGATTGTATCAAGTTTTGAAGGGAGTAACTTGTTGTACATGCTCAAAGGAGATAGCAAAATTTACTCTAACAAAGATTTTCCAATTAAAAATGTAAATCAAGATTTAATTGAGCAAATTTTTGAAGGATGCACTGATAAGTTTTTGGGGAACAAAAGTGGCAAAGTTACTGTCACTCAATGTGAAAACAGTACGGAAACCAAAAACTACAAGTTGAGCAAAAACAACAAGTCAATTCCGGAAAAGGTAAGGTACAGGGAAAGAAGGCTCAGAACAAGAATTTTCAAGCACCTAAGGTTCAACAACAATGGGTGCAAAACAAAAGAGCTCCTGTTAAGAAAAGAGAACCGAAAGTGAACTTTGTTGGATCCGCGGGTTCAGATAAACTTGAAACATTTCAGGATAAATCTAACATTGATTTTGTAAAACAAGTTAGAATTTTAAAACGAAATGATCAGAATAACTACACCCAACACACCAACGGAGGTGATTTAGGTCCAAGCACGTCTAGATCACAAAGTTCATTGTCTGGTTCTCCGTCTGATCATCAACATGTTTCTCCGAGGTTTGTAGAGCGGAGAATGTGTTTTGAGTGTGGCACAATTGGGCATATTGTAAGATACTGCCCATACCTGCAAAAGTTGAAGGCAAAAATAAGTGCTCCCCAAGAAACCAATTACCAAAAACGATCATTTTCCCCGAAACAAGACCCACGTGTCTTGGAAGAAAGGGAAAAGAAGTTAAAACAAAAGAATCAAAAGGTAATTGAAAAGGCCTTAAAATCAGAGGTCAAAGAAGAAAAACCTGTTCAAGCAAAACCTAAAACTGTAAAACCAGTAAATACTAAAACAATTAATACAAATACTGGTAAAGGACAAACAACTTGGAAACAAAAACAGGTAATTCAGTCAGGGGGAGCACCACAGGTTCTTTTTCCTAATCATCAAGTGATTGAAATCACCTTTCTTGATGATCAAGGACGACCCAAGTCCACAAAGGCTTGGGTCCCCCTCTCCGACTAATCTCTGAGTGAGTGTGTAGGATATTCCAGGAGGAACTTTCGATAGTCGTAAGATTGTTGATAGTGGAGCGTCCTTGCACAAGATAGGCGACAGAAGAAATTGTTGCCTTTGATGGAGAGGAAGAGAAAAGGGAAAAAGAAATGTCTGATGAAAGAAATTGGAAGCTTCGACAAAATGAAAATCATTTCAAAATGTGAATGTTCAAGGCTTTGATCGGGTCCCCGGGATAGATTCAAATCAAAATGTACGCACCTGCAGCACGTCTGAAGTTCAACAATCTACAAGATGAACGTGCAGTGTACATTTCTTCGTGGTGTGATTGAAGAAAATGTGTTTGTTGAACAAACCATCCAGGTGTGCGGATGCCTTGGCATGGATTGAACAATCGCACACTACTTCTGAAAGAGAAAGACAAAGACCTTCGCTGGTGCAATGTGGAAGACCAGCCGGACCCGGAGGTTTATGATCTTGTTGCTGTGAAGGGATTTCAGTAGCTACAAATCGACCTTGAAATCCACACCGGGTGGATATTCAGTTTGGGAAAGCACTCAGATTCCTTGCAATGCACGATGCAGTTGCAGGATACGGTTTTAAATTTCTAATCTCTCCTATACTTGTCGATATTTAAGCTGCTTTGTGAATTATTATCTCGTTCAGCACTCTTTGGCCAGACAATGCTGTCATGGTCCGCACCGCTTACCGACATGTCAACTGATTTTTCCGAAATTCGTTCAAAATTAATTTTGGTAAACGGCATTGAGGTAAAACATGAGTTAACCAACATCGGAAAATCATTTTTGTAAATACCTTTGTGTTTTAAATTTATTTTAGTTTGTTGATTTTAGGGGGAGTAATCCAAAATCTGAAAATCCAAAAACATCGAAAAATTTCAAAAACACAAAAACAATAGAAAAGCAAAAATGAGTTTCCTGGCGAGCAAAAGAGAATATGATAGTACATCAGTGGTCTGTCTAAACCTCTTTAAACCTTAAATGAAAAACGATAAGCAGCTCTATATAAGATGTATCGGTAGGCTCACAATCATTTTAAAGTGTGCAGGGTGATATAAACTTAAATCGACTGAAGACCAGGTGGGAACCACTCATTGGCATATGGTCTTAGTACCGAAATTTCGTTTGAGAGATTGCCGAGGTTCTGAGATATTCGGTCTTTATGCTGCTTATCATCTGGGTATCATGGTTGTATCTTTTACCGAAAAATAACGGGGACGCAAGTCTAGATCTTCCATGATACCATACATACGTGTACATACTGCATACGACCTCAATAAGTGATCAACAATCACATGTCCAAACCAATAAGTGATTAAATATCACATTCATCCGGGAGTCAAGTTCGTCTCTCTGCTGTACGAAAGTACTGACCTGTTCACGGACTTGCTCCTGTGCCCTCATGCATCTGAAAATCAAGTTCCTCATCAATAAGTGATTCTATCACATAGGGCTTGTTTTCAAATCAAATAACTGAGAATCTCACATCATATACGGTCAAACAGATGATAATCGGTATACTCACCGGTAAGATGAATCCTCGTGCATACCTTGATACGGGAATGTGTCGTGATGTGGATGAACACCGGTCGGTAAGTATAAATTATACCTTAACGTATCCCCTCGCCATGATTACAAATGATAAGCTGAGCTTAAGTGGACAACAATACCGATAATCGTTATAGGATGCTTATCTTAATGTTAACTAAAAGAACAACAAGAGCGTTTTGGCATGACCGTACACTGATATGATTCTCTTACCCTCGAAACTCGCAAAAAGAATGTCTGTAAATATTTATTTAATGTTTCCTGTTTATGCATCTTTGTATATATTTATTTATTGCTTTCCATCTTTACATTTGAAAAATGAAAACTTCAAAAAGATTTTAGGTGTGTTTTAATATAAACTTTATAAAATCCAAAAAGATTTTGCTTCTAGTTTATTTTTGATTGACTGATGTTGGAACTCGAGTCTATCCTTCCCAAGATCCTGATTATAAGCTGGAAAACAATTGCATCTTCATAAACAGTCGAAGTTAACGAGTTTTGAAAGTTAAAGGATTAAAATGAATATTTTTCTAAACTTTCAAACTACTGTCGGTTGGTGTTTGATTGAGATTTGATCTCATATGTGTCGTTAGTTTAAATGTTAACTATATTCCAAGCGGTTGTTCTCATTATGCGTTTAGCTTTCTTGCATGTGCAGATGCTAAAGGCGAGGAGAACATGTTCGATGAAAAGCTTTGGAATGAAGACACGAAGTGGAGGCACTCAAAGGATAAAATGATCGAGTTGCCGCTGTCCCTTCATCAACACCACAAGGATCTGAAGAATTGACAAGTCAACGATTCACGAGCATGACTCAATGGAGAGTTCAATCTAAGGGGGAGTTTGTCAACACACTTTCTACATGAAACGGGGAGTTTGTTGATACACTTTCTACTTTCAAGACGTGAAGACTTTGAAGATCATCCGACATTGAAGACGTGAAAAGAAGTCAAAGACTTGAAGACACGAAGACCTACAAGAACGAAAATCGAGACAAAGCTACAGCCAAGGGGGAGTTTGTTGGTGCACTTATGTCTGTACTTTGTCTGTATTTTGTCATGATTCAAAACGATGTCTTGTGTTAGTCTGAGTTACGTCTTAGGTTTGTTTTTATGTGCATTCGATGTAAGTTTGACCAAGTCAACCATCCTCCTAGTTTGACTTGACCAAACAGTTAGCACATGGTTGAAAGATGTTTGAGTCGAAGGATGGTCATCGAAGGATTACTTATATCCTTCGATGATGATGAGCTCGAAAGATATCCTTCGAAGTCGAAGGATGGACCACGAAAGATCACATCTTTCGTGGTATATGTTGATCCTTCGAGCTGTTTCTGGTCGACAGATGATCTTTCGATCAGTCTGTCTGATCCTTCGACCAGACGATCTGTGTCGGGTATAAATACCCGTGTGTTGTGTTCACTTCAGCAGTAGACACAAGAGGAAGACAGAGAGAGACAGGAGCACACACACACACTTTGAGAGTTTATAGAATACTTCTGTAAACATTGAGCTTGTAACCGTACCCTTCATTCGTATTAATACATGTGGTGTTAATCGGTGAATCTTGCGTGTTGTGTTTTTGTCGTCTTCTAACTCGGTTTGCATGCTAGCTTGGATTCCGCACTCGCTAGTGTGTTTGATATAACAAGGATAAGGTTTTATCTCATCCTCGAGAGGGACCTACAAGTTGCTCCTTCATTGCCTGCAAATTCAGTGGGTTTACAAGCAAGGAATTCTTTGAAAGTGCAACCAGGCGTTGCAGTTTTCATTTTCTTAGGAAATGGAGCTTGATGTGGTTCTGCATTATGATTGACATTATTATTGCCTCCGTTTACACTATTACTGAAGTTATCTTCAGAAATACGTTTACTAGGAACAATTTGTTGCGATTCGATTGGATTCTTTATAGCATCAACGAATGCTAGAATAGCATTAGCTATCCCTTGAGCTACAATATTTTCGATATCTTGTCTAGTCATATATTGATCTCCTGGATGTTGCTCAGACTGATTAACCTCATTTACTGGTTCGTTACCAATGTTTGACATCTGATAATAAATTTTATGTAAATAATTAGTATAAATACAAATATAATTAAACAGTTTGCACATAATCACATTAACATGTATAACCAAAATTTATCAATTTCCCAAGTTTCATTTCTATATATATTATATTATGCCTCGTACACACGATTATCATACAACGTTTTATTGTTAAGTTATCATACATACTGGTTATTATGATTATTTATTAACACATATTCCTGCAAACTCCCATTATCTGGTTAGCTAATTTCTTAAAAACGACGCTCCCTTTCGTCATACTTCCAAGTAACTCTTTCTCCCACATCCCTAATCCGATTTCCTGCATCAATCAACTCTTCGCCCCAGAGGCGAAGTTCAGTCAGATTCTCCGGGCTCATAGTTGGGTATAGTGGAGGTTCTGGGTCAACTTGTGGGAAAAATGTATCAGGGTTGTTTAAAAGATTTTGGTATTGCCAATCAGTTGTCCACCATTCATCTAATTCTAGTGGTAGTGGTTGAGGTTGGACAATAGGATCTGGAATAGCAGGTTCCAGATTGATTGGGATTGGAGCTTCTAGTGGGTAGCTAAAAAGATCTTCTCCAGTAAATATAAGGTTTGGATTAGCTGGTTCAAGGTTTCCATCGGCAGGTCCGATGAGGTCACTCATTACTAATTTATAATCTAAAACTTCCCAGGGAGTCATTTTCTGTTTCTGTCTAGAACTTTCTCCAATTTCTATTTTTGTTTGCTTAAAACTCTTCTCAGCTTCTATCTGTATTTGATTAATATTTTCCTCAATTTCTACCCCCTTTCCTTTGTCTTTTGGTTCTTCAGTTTTGGTAACCTTTCTTGTTGCTGGCTTTTTCCTACGTACACGCCTCCAACCCACAAATCTGCTTCTTTTCTTGGGTTTAGGTTTTGCTAGTGGTTTGGATTGAAATTCCATGGGTTCTTCTTTATCAGCGAAGTAACCAGTGAATTCCTTGGAAACTTCTATCTTAACGGGACAGAGGTTAAGATTTTCTAAACCTTCAGATATCTCATTCATGCTGTTTAGCATATATGCAAAATACATACCAAATGTTAAAATAGAATAACAAAATTTTTTAGATAACCCATAAATATTATTGCATACATAAAACAACTGACAAGTAAATTATACTACGATTTACTGTAACTTATTTATTTACTAAATAAGGTTTCTGGGAAATAAAAGTGCTAAAACTTTTGAGTATTTAGAGATTTGCATTTTCTGCTATTATGGCTAGCATATAAAGATTTGCCCATTTCTCATCTAATTTGTCCTCCCAAGGTGATTTATTGATTAAATCTTGGGTTTCTTGTTTAACTTTCTTCTCTCGGTTTTTCCTTATTTCCTCCTGACTTTTCCTAATAATCAAACTTCTTTTATTAGGAGAAAGTGATTCCTCGTAATGTGCCTTACGGACAAATATTCCTTCTTCAGGAATTACATAAGGTTTTGTTTGGGATGAACTTCCCTTCTCGTTGTATGACCTATCTAGTTTAAGATAGATGTTTGACAACTTTTGTTTACCCATACTGTAATTAACAAATAATCAGTTAATAAAACACATAATCACATTATTGGCAATCAGTAAAATTAAGTATTTCTAAATACTTAATAGGCTTAAATCAGTGGCTCTGATACCACCTTATTTCTGTCACGGCCCCCGACCCGGTTTGACCCGTTTCAGGAGCCGCGGGACAGAAATCCCGTGGTATTTAATTAACAGCGGAAGTTTCTTCAAGATCTTTTTAAAACTAAAATATTTCCCGATTATTCTATTTCACAATTCGGGATAAAACCCGATAATTTACAATCTTGAGATTTCACGAAGAAATCTTTTTATTTTACAAAACATGTTTCTTTATTTTTATACTAAGCCACTTCCTTAAGCTGATAGTGCTTCACGGCACTTTTCCTGGATCACAACAGATCACCTGAAACATGTTTTGTAAAAGGTTTTGTCAGCGGGAAATACTGAGTGAATCATTCTATTTTCTAAAATGACACGTTTGTTATAATTTACAGTATTAAGAGCGATTACAATGTCTCTATCTTTTAATTAACTGACCCAGTTGTCACTTGACCGGACTTGTGACTGTGGACATATCACTTGCTGGGTCCGTTCACCCACAAGTGATAAATAATTAGTAGCTATGTGCACATCCCCCCACATACTGGCAGTAATTTCAGATTACATAGACTTAATCCCTGTAATTATAATCTTTGAAAATAAACATGCTTTTGTAAAGTAATTTGATAAAAAGAGAATGACTCACATTGCAGATTTAACAGAGCTTTATTCTACTGATTAGCCTTGATAACCTAGTTTAAATAATCAGGCATACAAACTAGGTTAGTAACTTAATACATCATTTACGATAACTCACGAGATTAGAACCTTCACAACGAATGACAAAGTGCGATACTTAAACATCCATCGATTTAACGACGAATAACAAAGCATAAACCCTAATGTGGGCAGCACTTAAACATCCATTGGATAGTTTAATCGATCGGACATTGAATCGTAGCAGCGATCGAGTTATTACCCTGAATTGTGGCAGCACTTCGTGACCAGTGTGTGTTTTTGTAGTAAACAACATCTAAGTGATTGTACGTAACGAATTTTATCGTCGTAACATGCAAACAGTTCAAGTCCCAAACCCTGGTATTTATACTTGAAAATTGGTCCCCCCGCGTGTCGCGGAAGGTGTCACGGATCCTGTCGCGACTCGCCTGGGGTGTCAACCTATCCTAGAGTAGCCTTGTCACTAGTATAGGCTTGGTGAGTTGTTATTCGAACTTATCTCAAATTTGACAGCGTATTTCGAAGATAATTATCAATTAGGGTTTACCCCCCATGAGTTTTAGGGGCCCTGATTCTAATTCCAACTATTCTGAAAATTTTAGGGTTTGTTCAGAATTACTTGGGTTTCTCAATTAGGGTTTCCTATTGGACAATTTAATTAAATAAATATGACTTTTGATGAGAGTTGTTACATCACGGTAGTCGATGCACATGCGAAACGAGCCATCTTTCTTCTTGACGAATAACACGGGAGCACCCCAAGGTGAGGTACTTGGACGTATAAAGCCTTTGTCGTGTAGTTCTTGCAGTTGACTAGATAATTCTTGCATCTCAGATGGTGCAAGTCGGTAAGGAGCCTTGGCAACAGGGGTTGAACCCGGTATGAGATCAATAAGAGAATCAACAGATCGAGGAGGAGGAAGACCAGGAAATCTTTTGGAAAGACATCAGGGAAATCACACACTACTGGAACGTCACTTACGCTCTTTCCCTTACCCTTTTGTTCCACTACGTGGGCCAAGAAGGCAAAGTATTGTTTAAGTAAGCATTTGTTCGCTTGAGTGCATGACATTAACCTCAGTCCTCTAGAAGGTCGGTCTCCATAGACGTGCAAAGTATCACAAGATGGGAGAGGTAAACGAACGTACTTCTCGTGACAAGCGATTTCGGCATGGTTCTTACGCAACCAATCCATGCCGACTATGATATCGAAGCTACCCAATTACATGGGTATGAGATCAATAGTGAAAACATGATCGTTAAGAGTCAGGGAACAATCACGGAGAATAGAATCAACTAGAATGGACTTACCATCGGCAATCTCAACACAGAACGACTTAGGTAGTTTTGAGCGTGCACAGTTTAACAAAGATTCAAATTCTACGGACACAAAGCTTCTGTCGGCACAAGTATCAAATAGCATCGAAGCGTAAAGTTTATTAACGAGAAACATACCATTAACGATGTCATTGTCGTTACGCGCCTTATTGGCATTGATGTTGAACGCTCGTCCTCGAGCGGCTTGCTGTTGCTCCTGATTTAGCTGGGGACATTGGGGACGGAGATGAGTAGTGTCTCCACACTTTTAGCATGCTCTCACATTGTTCGCCGGTTTGGGATTCCACTGAGCTGGCTAAGCTGGTGGTGCTTGCTGAACCAGATTGGCTTGACGGCAGTAAGGGGTTGTGTGACCATAGCGATTGCAGTTGGTACACAAGCGGCAATCGGAGTTGGAAGGGTGATGATAGTTGCAAGTGGCACACTTGGGATGAACCCCATGTGTACGACTTCTTGGTGTTTTCAGGAGCAGGAGGGTTTGGAGTAGCAGGCACAATAGCATTGCCAGTAGGGTTTGGATTCGCAGCAGGGACAATTGCATTGCAACCAAAACCTTGAGACTTTCGTTTCTTGTTCTTGCTGCCATTTGATTGCTGGGTGATCTGGTTAGCTGGTTTCGAGGGAGTAGAGTTTCCAAACTGTTTATCACAAACCCAGTTGTTGTTCAAACTTGCTACGAGACGGTAAACTTCTTCAATAGAGCTGAATTGAGCTGCTTCGATGGCGTCACGCATAACAGGAGGTAACCCATGAATGTACTTGGTGATCATGCACTTAGGAGTGGACACCAAGTGTGGTACGTTGATGCTCAGTTGCTTAAAACGGGTAGTATAAGCCAAATTGTCATCTCCAACTTGTTTCAGATGCCGGAATTCATCCTCAAGTTTCTGCTGCTCATGCGGAGGGCAGAATTCAAGCATCATCATCTCCGTAACCTCGGCCCAGGGTAAAGCATAAGCTTCATCATTGGAGCAGATGTTTCTCTTATTTGTCCACCATTCCAGAGCCCTGCCTTGAAACACGCCAGTTGCACTCCTAGTCTTTAAATGCTCAGGGCACTCACTGTTGATGAAAGTAACCTCAATGTTGTCGAACCATTCCAACATAGCGGTCACCCCATCACTGCCCATGAAAGGCTTAGGGTTGCAGGAGACGAAGTGTTTGTAGTTGAAGCTCACAGGCTTAGGCTGGACTGCTTTAGAGTTAACAAAGGAGGGAGGAGTGTTTGATCTCTGGATTTCAGAGACAATATTGGGAACAATCCGTGCAATCTGGTCGGCCATAAAAGACATCATCTTCTTCTGGGTGTTGGCCTTTGACCTCTTGTGTGGGTTGGAGAGACGACTTGACGACATCTAAAGAGTCAGATTAAGGATCGGATGAGACTCGATCATAATGTTTTGTTTAATAATATAGTCTCACGAACACACAGCGTAGCATAAAGTTTCACATGATTGCATAAAAAAATCAAGTTGTTTCACACATCACAAAACGTTCAACAAGTTTCACATTGTTTAGTCAAGTTGTCTCACATAGCATAAAATGTTCAACATGTTTTCACATAGTTTAATCAAGATTCCCACGTAGTATAATACAAATGATTAAAGCATTATAAATTTATCTTGCTCCTGAGGAATTATTATTATTGTTCTAGATTGCGAAGATACGTGCGATATGTGTAAAAGTTTCAAAACGAACAAGTATCGAGTATAAAATTCATATGTAAAATCGAGATAACATAAAAAAGGTAGGCTCATAAAACATAGGATTGTTTCGGGTAGAGAAACGTTGACTAACCAAAGTAAATCGAGCCCCTTTCGAATTAAGGCAACATGCTTTGGCTTACTTAGACAAATACGTTCATCGATGTTAGGCCTACGATATTTTTCCTTTTGTTCACTACACGTCCTTAATGTTTGGGAAATTTGAGACTTTGGCGAGATTCGAAAAAATCAAAGAGTGGGACTAGTTATCAAGATGCGAGTTTCACCTCTAACATGGTAACTGATGTATGTAAAATGCAACATATAAATTACATCAAATAAGGCATAAAACTAACCCTTTTTTAGTACTAATGTTGGAAAAAGTATGTTTTTGTCTTCCTTTTGAATTTACAGGGTCAAATGAGCTTAAACGAACAAAAGGAACAAAAATACAGCCAAAACCAACATAAATACAAAGAAAAGGAAGAAACGTGGCATGCCCGACCCCTCGACAACAACTCCCAAAGCAAAAACAAGAAGAAAGCTGAGCATGGGGCTGTGCCCAGCCCGACACGGGGCGTGTCCAGCCCGACACGGGGCGTGTCCAGCTCAACACGGGGCCGTGCTCAGCGAGCACGGGGCAGTGTCCAGGATGGTCAGCCCTGGCACAAAAGACAAACCTCTAGAAGCTTCTATTGCCCACCACGGGGCCGTGTCCAGTGAACACGGGGGCGTGGCGAAAGTACAGCAGGCGCATTAATTGTAATTGCGAATTACAATTAATGAAGAGAGAGAATGTCAGACAAGCACGGGGGCGTGCCCAGCGGACACGGGGGCGTGTGGAGCTAATAAAGACAAACTGTATTAATGAAGAAAGAGAAAAGGGTGGACACGGGGCCGTGTCCAGCGGACACGGGGCCGTGTCCAGGCTTCTGTACAGGCTATAAATAGGAGTGCTTGGCTCAAGCTCAAACTATCCCTTGGCACACCACCTCTCTCACACTTCATCCACCACCCACCACCATCACAACACCATCATCCACCACCATCATCCATTGTCCATCATAGAGTGTGTGAGTCGTCTCGGGATCCAAGATTGATCGTAAGAGTTCTTGACAATCAAGGCCATGTTTGCCTAAGTCTCTTACATCACTTGGTGAAGACAAAGTGTCTAGTATAATACTTTTTATTTCTAATCTTTTGCACTTTTTATTTGGTTTTGTATTAATGACTTTAATAACTAGTTACTTATGTTGAAGGTGATCTTTCCTTATCGTTTGTCCGTGGTGTCTTGGCATTATTTTACTGTCTATATAAAATAAAAGATTTTCACCATTCATATCTCCACGGTCTATATGGAGGTATGTTGGCTACCTGGTAGGGGGTTAAGGGAACGGTTTGGTAAAGGTCTTGCCATTGTTCAGCGTTTAGAGGTCCTGCAATGGACCTGGGTCAAATTTAGTAGGACCTCCTTCAATACTTCACGGTATTGGATGGCGGGGGTCCAAACTCTTTGATCCCCTCATAAGTTAACTACTATTAATACTATAACCCGGCTATTTAGGACTGTATCCCTGCTGACTCAGACTACTTAGTCGAGGGTAACGTCACCGCCAAAAGCGGGGCCTACCACAATACTGCATTAATAACTTAATTCATTATCTTCCAATAATCCACCCCTTTAGGATTGTATCCCTGCTGACTCAAACTACTAGGGTGAGGGTAACGTCACCTTCAAAAGAGGGGCCTACTACAATAACTAAGATAATCTCTTAATTATGTGCAAAAGTGCGGAAATAATCAAAGGTTATACTAGATACGAGTCGGAACCAAGTGATTCATCTTGTCTATCTGTTTTTATTTTATTTTTATTTTCAGCATTTTAGTTAGTTTTATTTTTCTTAGTTTAAAACATTTTTCTAAACTTTTATTTTGGTTAGACGTTGAGGATAAACCGGTACTAAAAGCTCTTGTGTCCTTGGACGACCTCGGTATCTTACCAACGCTATACTACACTCAACGATGGGTGCACTTGCCCATATGTGTGTTTAGTGTTAGTGAAATATCGTGTTTTATAAATTTAAAACTTGGCTAAAATAAGTGTTAAAAAGGGCTTAAAATATACACCTAAAATATACGACACTTCGCACGCATCAGTAACATCGTACCCTAATATTGTCGGTACTTATCAAAAGATAAGACATTCTAGATTATGAAATGGAAATTTTTCTTCAAGGTTTGGATGTCACTCCTGACTTGAGGGTAAATCTCATGCAAAATATGAACACTGCTGAGCGAAAGTCGTCATCAAAGGCGGGAATCACCCCTGTTTTGATGAGTCGTTTCAAGAGTGTTTTCAAGCATCCAAGTGTGTATTGTGTTAGCCTTAGGAAAGACATGTAAGTTTAACAGGAAAGTATTGCTAGGAAGCATGTACGGTAGAATGCATAAGTTTTAAACAACAAATACGAGTCAAATTCTCCTAGAACTATAGACTAGGGCAAAGTATTCCTACTTTTCCTAATTCCCTATAGTTATGGCTCTGATACTAATCTGTCACACCCCAACCGATTGCGGAAACATCGGGGCATGACACTAAGCGAATCAGATTGCTCAAGAGAATCCTTAACACTAATAGTTTCAATATAGATTAATTCAAAATTTCATAAAATTGTCTAAGATGTCAAACATAATCATCCACAACCACAATAATTATCAAATAACATCATAATTCAAAAATTGTTCAAATTTGCCTAGTTAACTAAGATGAGATTCTAAGCATCATCCTAGCTTGTTTTCTTGATTCCTAGCTACTATCAACCTGCAACATATATTAAAATACAATCAACAAAAATGTTGGCGAGCATACACGTTTGAATACGTAGCATAATAGTTTAAAAAAAACTCATATCCAACATGAAAACACATAATAAGTTTCACCATGCTAGTTAACGCAGTCCAAATGATAGCCCAAGTTTCCAACGCAATAAAGTGCCTTTCCCAAAGACTAACAGAAGGTTAATATGTCTCATCCTAACAATACCCCAAGGCTTAAAGGAGGCAGGCGTTACTCCTATAGCGCTAGAATTGTTAAGGCGAAACTACACACACGGATTAAACGTTCACATAGCATAAAAGTCTCAAGTATCACAAGTATCATATTTCATGTTTAATGCGGATAGAGTATGTTTCAAATAAGTTTCAAGTGTCAAGTGTCTTGATATAGAATACATGTTGCATCCCAAAAGTGTTTAAAACAAAAAGAGATCGAGTATACTCACAGTGGGTGCTCAAACCAAACACTGCTAAGATTGGATCGAAGGGAGCGCTGGATCAGCCTGCGTGTGGGGAACAGAGCATAAGTCCTCTAAGAGTTGACCCGGTCGGGAACATAGTGTCGAATAGTGCGAAAATCGAGTAAAAGTGTCTGAAAGACTACCTGAGCCGATGGTCATCTGGACGGATGACCATTTGAACGGATGGCCATTCGATCAGCGGGTGTTTGTAAACTGTTAAAGTTTTCAATGTTGTGATCATAGTGCCCTGTAAAACAAGCAATAAGTTTTATCATAATTAGACCATCTGGACGAATGGTCATCCGATCGGATGGCCATTCGGACAGACGATCAGTGAGAGAAGTCTTGCGAAATTTTCTAAGTTTCGCGTTAACGGTGACGGTGCGACAACGTGTCAAACAACGGAAACATACCAAACCCAACTTGTCGATCGGATGGGTATCAACCCTTTTCGAACCGATGAGCTGTTTCTGATGAAGTTTCATGTTTGGACCGTCAATCGTCCCGTTTTCCGACGGAATTCAGTATTCTTCCAAGCCGACTCTTGACTAAGGAACGAGTCAAGAGTATGCTTGAGCCTGATTTCACCAAGGTTTTGCATAAAAATTGAAGAAAAGTCTGAAAATCGTGGTGTTTATCAGATCTGAACCGAAAACATGTGAAATTCCTTCAGATCTGGTGTAAAAGTGTGAGATTCCTTTAGTTTTTATATAAAAGTTGTGGAAATCCTTTAGATCTAGGGTCGTTCTTAATTAAATGATGCTCCACCACAGTTTGTACTAACAACTGAGTGGAAACCACCTTCAAGAGACCCAAATCAGTTGGTTTTCATGAAAATGTTGTAGTGTTCGCGTGATTTTGATGAAGAATATTGTGTAGAAGTGATAAATGATGAAAGTTGTACAAGAATCGGGGAGGAATACTTACGAGTTTGCCTTGAATCTCGATAAAAGTGGCTGAGAGTGCGTGTGGTCGAGTGACAGAGAGTAAAGTAAGAATGTAAGGTCAAAGGGGGTATTTATAGGTGATGTTGACAGCTAAGTCGGTGTGAAGTGCAAGGGATCAGATGGCTTTCCGGTCGAATGGCCATCCGATCGGATGTCCATTCGGACAGCCGAGACCCGTTTGCTAGTTTTTCGACTTTGGTTCGTTTTGCGAGCTAGGTTAAGTGTTGCGTTGCGTATTATTGTGAGTAATCATTATGTGGTATTATTATATAGTTAACACAAAATTTTCCGTGTTTCAAGTCCGCATTTAAGTTAGTTTTCCGTTTAATAAGTATCAAGTTTCTCGTTCAATAAGTATCAAGTTTCAAGTTTCTAGCATCACAAGTGTCAAGATTCAAAGTATCACAAGAGTCAAGATTCATATCGTTCATGTATTAAAGCATCACCAAATCAACATGTAGGGTAAAAGTTTTACATAGTTTAACATGATTAAGACTCACATAGTTTCATTTAAGCTCCACAAGGTACGAAGTACGATGAGACTTGCCGGAAGATGAAAGTTTCGAAATGCGGGGCATTACAACCGGGAAATCAGGGTGTGACATTATGTGCTTTGGTGAATCCATATAATGACGTTAAATTGGTGGAATTCATCCTACCTCTTTGCATGACCATTTTATGGTATCCTACAAAGTCATAAAACACCACAATTTCAACCATAAAACACACTCAAAACCCACAAATAACAAAGTGAAGATCACTAAAACACAATATCCAAACCCTAACACTCCATAAAAATTTCAAACACACCATCGTAGAACTATGAATATAAAACACAACATGATAATCAACATAAAACACATTAATGTTAGTCATTCGATAATTAAAGCCTTATCATCCAAAACACAACACAAAACCCACAAATATGGCGTTTTAGTAATCTTCACTTTGTTATTTTTGGGTTTTGAGTGTGTTCTATGATTGACATTATGGTGTTTTATGACTTCTTACACTTTGTAGGAAAAATGGACTTTGTAGCCAACTCTCACCGAATATTTCACGTGCTTGTGTAAAATTCATGTTAGTAATCTTGTTATAACATTTAACAACACTGAATATATATTAATATAATACAACATTACTATATATATTAATATAATACGTATATAGCAGTAGATTTGTCTAACAAGATACAAATACACTTTTTTGCCAATGAACACAACTTTTGAAAACTTAACCTAATTTATTGGATATATGTGATGCATCAATATATTACACACAAATAAGTAAACATCAAAAGTTGGGGGACCATGAACCCGAAGGTGAATCACCCAGAGAACGATGAGATGGCGAAGAACAAGAGTTGAACGAGTTGATAGGATTTCGTACAAGTAATGGAACCATATCTTCAAGCAATCCTTGGGAAGTCAATCCTACTTGAGGGTCATGGCTTGCTAATATCGTTGATGTATGTTGATCAAGCCAATCATGTCTTATGGTTTCCTCCAAGTCTTTCGCTGGTTGACGTTGATCTGTCGCTGTTTCGACATTGTGCTTTCTAGACTTCTTAGTTGGTGGGTCAGGATTCTTGGATTGGCCAAATATGAAATATGGGTACATGTAGTGAAGGTGAAGTCCTTCGTAAGTAATGATCAATGTGTCCGGGTCATCATTTGATCGCTCTACTTGTTTTTTCGCACCACAGCGCGGGTTAGTACACTTGTAATAGTTTCTGTATCAAGAAAAAAACATTTGTTATGATTCCATGTTGTTTATAATGATTGTGTTACACACACTCATATATATGTTTAATATAACATTAACAGTATCATTTTTTAACATTTCCTTTATATTTTTAGGATAAATACATCAACCTCCTCCCAATATAGTATTAATAATATTAATATCATTTAATAATTGATTTTGTTAAAAGAGTCATGCACAAAAAATGAATCTAAAAGGGTTTTCGGTTATATTTTTCTTATTCATACCTAAACGACAGACTTATTTAGTTAACAATTAAATTTAATAATATTGATGTGAAAATGACTATTTTTGACAAACGTGCATACTTAAAATGGAAAAAAGTAAATATAAAAATGTTTTAACCTTTTTGATTTTTTTTAATTAGTCCATTGAGGATTTTTTTTAAATTATTTTTATCAAAATAAATCTAATTTAATAATAAATCTTTATTGGTAAAAAAAATCCCAAAAAATTGGTAGAATGCTAAATACCTCATAAATTCATGTCAATATCAAAGATATTTCACATTTTTGAAAAAGCTAGTGATTGACTTACAGTGTCGTCGGTGGTCACACGTACGAAAATAAAAAGTCAAAACATAATGCACCATAAAAAGTTAAAATCTAACCGGATTTTGTCGAGAAGTCAAAACTAGTTTGGTAAAAAGTGACTTGACCAAAAGGGTTGTTTTTATTACCGGAAAATTAGGAAAATAACCATTAACCATCATGATTTTTAAAAATAGTCATCTCATGCGTCTTTGGAGTGACGTATCATGCGCGGGATGCGTCCTTCAATGACAAATAAGGTGGCTATTTTTGAAAGTCATGGTAGTCAATGGCTATTTTTGTAATTTTCTCATTTATTATTTTCGGGTGTATTTTTTTAGCAGTATAAATATTTAAATCTATATAGTTAATTACCTGGGGTTGGCGCTGTTCTTAATAGACTTCTGACCATACTTTCTCCATTTATAACCATCATCTGCCAATACATTCCCACTGCTTTTTATTTTCAGTATATACTTGTTCTCAACCCTACTTACCCCTCTCTCCATATCTGCAATCCTGCACAAACAGATTAACCATGCATGCTGCCACTTGTTAGTTTATATGCCTTTACTATCAGTGGCGAAGCTTGCCGGAGAAAATGGAGGGGGCTAAAACATATATACCAAAAAATTTCTATAGAATCGGGGGGGGGGGGGGGGGTAAAAAACGTATATATCCAAAAATTTCTATACGAAAACTACATATATAACACTACTGAGAGAAAAATCCCGGGGGTCGGGCGACCCCCCCGCCCCCAAGAAGCTTCGCCCCTGTTTACTATTGTGTGTCTATATATATATACATGCATGCATACTTAGACAAAGTCAAACTATCTAATATATAATTAATTAGCTTTAGGAACTCAGTAAGATCATGATGTGTGTAAAGCACAAACCAAGGTTCAGTTTAATGAATGAATCATATTCTCTTATTGCCAAAAAAGAAACCCTATGCATATATTAATTTTATTAAAATACACACACACATATATATTTAATAGATAGATAGATGTCATAGAGTTGCCTAGTGCTAGTGGTATCAAAGTGTGTAGTAAAGGTGTCCCTCTGCATATGGCTAAGGATTCAAGTCCAATGGTGAACATATGTGTATATATTTAAAAGTAGGATTAGAGGGTGTGAGTTAGTTGTTAAAAAAAGATAGATGGATGTGAACTTTTTTCCAAACCTTGTTTATTATGAGAAACACATGAAAACCTAGTATGCATTAATTAGAAAGAAACACTAAATGATTATGAAGGTACAAACCTGGCTAAAGCTGAAAAATCCTGAGTGTGGTTTGTGTAACTGGAAGCTAATAAGGCGGTTTCAATATCCGATATTGTTGGGCCGGAGTATAAGTTTGAAAGGAGGTTATTAACGGAGTTATCATATGAATCACTAGTGATTTCTTGAGGTTGCAAAAGGAATGGCGAGTTTTCGTCGAGAAGATCTCTTATTAGATCTTCATACACTTGTGTCAAATTGCATGCTGCGGATTCCTCCATTGTAAGCTTGAGAACTTAAGTATTGATTGAAAAGGGGTGGTTGTAAGCTTATAAAGTGGGTAAGGTAAGGTAAGATTAGAGGTATATAGAATTATGAGAGTGGTTGCTAAAAAAGAATGAGAGTGGGGCAGATGAATGAGGATTTTGTATTGTTATGGAGTTTGGGTTTATTTTACATAGCAATGATAGGTTGACTTTATATGTCAATGGGGTCAAGTCTCATGGCAAGACTCCAACATTTCTATTCATCATGAAATGTCAGCGTTGGATCATGTGCATCTTGACATCTTGTAGCTAGTAACATGTAGCATGTGAACGTTTATCTAGATGGATGTTATGACATGTATCGACGATATTGTTGCAACTTACAACACGTAACTTTTTTTTGAACGGCAAAGGGCATTTTGTTCAACACCAAATGTATACAATGCTTTGAGTAAGCAACACACTAATACAACACCATACAAACTCACCCATCTTTTCGCCTAACTTTTGTTACAATCGACATTCATTCACATTATATTAAAAGACACCCAGTTTTGCCACTCCAAGTTGATTCTTTTCGCCCAAAGAAAAGTTTTAGCTTGAATTCCGCCGAATATCATGTCGATGCTTATACGTTTGCCTGAGAAGATTAGTTCGTTTCTCGCTTTCCATATCTCCCAACATGTTGTTAACACTATTAACTGGATCGCCTTCTTCTTTTGTTTTGTTGTTGCAATCTTTTTGTGTATCTCTATCAAGTGTTTTATTCTTGTGGCCGAAATATTTGGGATGTTGCACCATGTACAGATCTCATTCCATATGACACATGATATGCCGCACGATACAAATAAATGATCCACATCTTTGTCTTGATCTCCAAATAATCTACATGATGTTGATCCGTTGAACCCTTCTTTTATGCAGATTTTTAAGTGTTGGTAGCCTATTTTGAACGCCTCTCCATTTGAAAATATTTGTTTTTTCATTTGAGTGCCCATTTAATCCACTCAAACGGGTAATACAGAACAAAGTTTTGGTTAGTAGTTCCCTGCATGATGATACCGAAAATACTCCATCTTATTTGGTTCTCATTGCCAATGATCTATACTTGCACTTAAAACAAAACTACTCATATAGTTATTAAGTTGTGCCAATTGGTTTTGTTCTTGGATCGAAAATGGATAGCGCTTCTACTCCCAACCATCCACTCTCGCTGCTGTACTATTGCGCTTTTGTTTTTTTTCCTGCATAAACAGGTTCGGATACCTGTCTTTCATCGGCCCATCTTCGCTCCACTTATCTATCCAAAACCTCCTTGTGTTGCTGACTCCTACCACTATTTTGAGTAATTGTGAGACCTGTATTTTGCGAGGAAAAATGTATATATATAGTTAAAAATAGGTCAAAATTAATAATGGTCCTCCTTTTTTTGCTTAAGTAAATTATGTATATATATAGGTTTAACTAAAGTAGGGTTAGAGTATGTGTGAGATAGTCAT
The DNA here is from genome assembly GCA_030545235.1 of Helianthus tuberosus. NCBI lineage: Eukaryota > Viridiplantae > Streptophyta > Magnoliopsida > Asterales > Asteraceae > Helianthus > Helianthus tuberosus. Next base: position 79,704,708 of record CM060429.1, on the reverse strand, counting down.
TCTATAAAGAAATTGTTTGTATTTTTCATGGGACTTAAAAATAATAGGCAAGTTGCTCATGTGTGTTAGATTTTTTTATGTGATTTAATTCGTGAAATAAAAAGAATACCGAAAATAACTCATTTTAGGTATGTATCAATATGATTTACGCCTCTAGCTAAATGTATACGACTAGGCTATATATAAAGAAGATAAGTGTAAATATGTTGAGATAACTAAAAAAGAAAATAGATATGAGAAAATGAAGTGGATACGTGAAAGTAAAGTAGGTATGTGGAAGAATATGTATGTGAAGAAAGTAATCATTCAAAAGTTAATGTTAGTTGAGACTTAAAGGTGATTAGATAACTAATAAGTATTATGGTATCTAGCTCTAGCAAGTTAGGTTTTTTTTTTCAATACAACTTCTCCTCCATTGTTTAAAAAAGAAAGTTAGAAAATATTCTAGAAATATCGAAGACAAAGCCTTTAAAAACATTTAGATTTGTATGTTTTGAATTCAAAGAAATTCGCTATTTAAAAAATAGAATTGTGAAATTTGATCACTTATTTTGAAATTATAGATGTTGACATCACTATTTTAGCTATTTTATAAGCTATATACATGCTGTATTTTGAGAAAGGAGTTAGGGAAATTGTGTGTTGTAGGTTGGTTGACTTTTGAATAAAACCAAATAAGCCATCGATGGTAGGGAACAGTAACCATTACTTACTAACTTGGCTGTATCCTTTTCTTGGTTCATTTCCCGTGGCTTCTTTGTCTCTTACATGCATACAATTTCGACATCTATTATTGACACCTAAACCATCATCTTTGTCTTCTTATTTAAAGTCAACCACTATTTATATAATTCAGAAAACATTGTAGCCCCCTCTAAATCGTATTATTTTCAACATATGTTTTTAGATCTGAATTGTAATTCTGATAAAATATAAGTAAAATCTTGTTGTTCAATTATCATAAAAATAAGTTACTTTTACTCATTTTTCAAGTATATTTATAGATTAATTGTTGAAAAGGAAATATAGAATTTATTCACTTCTAAGTTCTAACACAAAACAACATGCGAAAATTTGAGTTGAAAAGAAATTAATCATTAACGATATTTAACAATTTCTAACTGAAAATAAATTCGAATGATTACAGATAAATACAAATAAAAATGATTATAATGTTATCTAACAACGACCTAATAGCAACAATATATAAAGTATATTAACATATGAACTAAGAATAGGGAGATTATGGAAACAAAAGGAAAATGGAGAATGTAAGAAACTCATTCTTATTGATGTGTCTCATACAAAATACATGAGCCACTATATATAGGCTATAACATTAATACAAACATAAATGTGACATGAGAGTTAGAAATGTGGATAGTCACTAATAATGGATGCATTCATCACACTCTCCCTTGACTATCCACATGATGATATACAATTCTTCCATACGCTTTGTGATGCTACCTCGTTAAAAACCTTGTTAGTAAAACCCAAGGGCGGCTCTTATGGTGTGCGGGGAGGACTTCCGCACAAGGCCCGTGATTTCGAGGGGCACAAGATTTAAAAAAAAAATCGATATATATATATATATATATATATGTTATTTAAAGAAAAAAATTTGTAAACACATACAAATCCAATATAGAGGCCCGTTATCAAATACCTTTTTATGATTTATAATTTACCCAACTTAACATTGGGTTTATTGGGCTCAACCCAATACTAATATGATTTAAAAAAAACAATTTTCGTTAAAGCATGTGGGCACATTTTTCGAGCTCGAACAGGGTACGTGAATTTTCAGAGACGCCACTGGGAAAACCCAGTGGGACAAAACCTCAGCTAAGGGAAAAAAAGTGTATCGCGTATTGTCTTCCCCTAATACTCCTTGTAACACCCCGTGTTTCGAAAGTCAAAGTCAAGATTGAAGTCAAAGAAAAAAAAGATTGCTAATTGCGATATGTCACTCCTTGCTTAATTAATGATTTGACTTCTTTGACTGGTAATCGAATCTTTTAAGTTTTCGCTTTAGTTGTATTATGTGGAGTATCTGTGAATAATCGATGTCATCGCATGTTTTATCACTTTATCGCTTATCGCATCGCAATCGCATTCGCAACCCGAATTATGCGTTCTGGATATTATTTTACGTGTGTGTGCTATTTATGTGTTACTTGTGCATGTTTATTTATGTTTATGTTTGTGGTGATTAATCGAAACGCAATCGCAACTCTATCGCAATCTAATCGCAAAGCTAAACGCAATTTACTTAGGATGATTGTATGTTAGATATAGCGGGTTTCGATTGGGCTAATCATAGTTATTGTCTAATACTATCGCATCGCACACTCGCTTAAACGCATCGCAACGCTCAACACACGAAACGAAACGCCGAAACCCAACTCGTCGGACCACTTCGATTGAATGGCTAATTGATCGAATGGTCGTCCGATCGGATTGCCATCCGATTAGTGGCCTATCCAACACTTATGCACCTTTCCCTTTTTGGCAACCTATAAATACCCACATATCACATCATTTATGATGTGACAGTTCTCTCACTCGACCAGCTCGCTCAAGGCCTTCTTTCTCTCGATTTCTCGCGATTCTTGTAAGTTTCCAACCTAAATATTGTACTTCTATGATCTACACACACTTCTTCATCATTTTCACCTTTGAATCATAACTTTTAACTGTGAAATCAGTGGATTTGAGAAGTTCTAGGGTGATGCCATCATGGAGTTCTTATGAACTTCAATATTTGGCTTCATTCCACCAAGAACAACTTAGATCTGAAAGATTTCCACATGAACAACCAATGTTTTCAACCAGATCTATTCATTTTCAGAGTTAAAAAGATTGAAAGATGATTTTCTAACTTTCTTTCAACTCTTTTACACTCAATGCACTCAAAACCGATAGAATCGGAGCTTGTACAGACCTTCTACTCTTTCTTAGTGATGTGTTGGTTCAAGATCTGGTTACTATAAAAAAGACAACCGGTTTCGGGTTAAACATGAACCACCATCTCGAACAGTTAACTAATCGGACTAGGGTGATTCCTGTTCGGTCGGATCACTTGGATCATGATGGGGTTTCTGTTGTTTAGCACGTTGTCATACCGTCTCGATCAAACCGCAAAAACTTTCAAAATAATCAAGTGCCAAGACGGTCAGATCGTTGGGACGGATTGCCGACCGATCAGATTACCGACCGATCGGATTGCCATCCGATCGAACAGCTATCCGATCGGATTGCACATGAGGTTCAACACTTAAACAATTTTCGACATGTTTAATGCATAGCCAGTTCTAACGGATTGCCACCCGATCGGTAGACCATCCGATCGAGTGATAATCCTGCTGTGAACTTGTTCTCTGAGAAATACCTCGCCGAACGGATCGCCATCCGATCGAACTGCCGTTCGATTGAGCGACCTGGAAGGTAGAGATACTTCTCTGTTTTCAAAATGCTACAACGAAAACTTCAAAGCCATCATACACAAACACATCCTTACCAAACGAATGTCAATCCGACCGAATGGCCATCCGATCGGATGACCATCCGAACGGATTGACATCCGATCGGATTGCCATCCGACACTTTGACACTTTGCACCGTTTTACGCGCCGTTCTTCGCTTATACTATCGTTAACTGTTCAGGCTAATCTCTCTCAGCACTCCCTTCAATCCAAGAGAGTGTTTACTTGTTAAACGCCATCTGTAAGTATACTCAATCCCTTTTTTCTTTATGCACTTTTGGGTGTTACATACGTTACTTATTCTAAATCACAATCGACACACAACGCAAACCCTATTTATACGCTGACCACTATTGCATGTTACGTGTTATTTGATGAATGCTTGTATGTTATGTTAACACAGTGATTGTTGCCTGACACCTTAGCAACGATAGTACTATAGTTTGGACTCAGCACCTGTCGTGGACAGGGGTTGTTAAGGGCTTTATTTCACGTGTCCCAGTGGGGATATGTGTTGCACATTCTATAACTCGCAGTCACGTCTGTTCATATTTCTCTGTCGATAACCTACTTGCCTTCACTTTGTACATGTTACATGCTGGTTATGCGTAAACGATTTCGAACTCTATTATACTATCAAACATGTATGCTCACCTTTACACTATGTGTATTGACCTTTATTTTAACGTATGTGATATGTGTTTGAGATGCTAGGATGTTGCTTGCTTTCATGGAATCGAGTAGGAGAGTCTAGAAACAAAGAAAATTTATTTAAATCTGAGTTGTCGGAACATGTTTTGTTTTGAGAATATCTATGTCTGTAATAATTTGATTACTTGGTGGGTTATGGTATGGGACATAATATTAAGTATTTGGTAATCTAGTTGTTATGGAATTTCTCTTGACAATCTGTTTCGTTCAGTGCCACGCCCCGATGTTTCCGTCATCGGTTGGGGTGTGACAGGTTGGTATCAGAGCCATAACTATAGGGAATTAGGCAAGACTCGACCTAGTCTGGGTCGATGACTTAGAAACGACCTAGTCTATAGTCTAAGTACCAACAGACCGACTTGTGCATACCCTTTAGGGGTTTTGTACAAGCTTACTTGCTATCCTTGCTCGCACTCGCTGGACACTATCACTGCACACTATTTATCGAAAATGAACGAGTAATTAGGTCGAGATTAGGTGTGAAAACCGCAAACTCTTGACTAAATCGTTTGTTTGACCCGCATTTATATCTATAAAAAGGAGAATTTGCGTTGAATCAGGAGTGAAATCCGTACTTTAACGAAGATTTTCTCCTCTATTTCACCGAGATAGGAACAAAGTCGTTAAGTTAGGGGTGAAACCCGAACCTCGACGACTTGTTCCGTTCTCTATTGTGGTTTTACAAAACTCTCACCAAAGTCTCAACGGACTCCAACGACTCGAGTCACGCTGTAACTGGAAGGATGCGTGCCGTTCGCCCAAATCGAGGCGAGAGCACAGTCCCGAAAGCCAAAGTGTGTACCAAAAGTCCTTGTGAATAGTCGAATCACTTTGGGTAGTCGACGTCTATCAAGCCTTAGACGATCTATCCTCGATTTCAATCTCACAATCGCTGATTTTATGTGTTTCAATTCTGAGCCCGCAACTGCTGACTCTGATATTTGTCATTTTACGTGGATTTTATGTGATTTTTGCCTATTTATGTGTTTCGATTATTGGTAATTTATACGCTTTTCGCTTCTCGCTTTGATCAACTCACACGACCCGCACTGCACATCCATATCAAAACGTTAACAAATCACTGCTACTTATGGATAATCGCATGTTATGTTACTCGCCTATGCTATGCTACTAGATGTGCACTCGCTAATCGCAATCTCTATTCTCGAACTCGTGGACTTTGAATGATAGGTGACTATGTGCGACCAGGGAATGTGAATACGTGCAATATATAGTGTGGTTTCTGTGGTTTATATGCTTCTGTGCTTACGTGTTTATGTGCTTCTGTGATTATGTGCCTATGTGTTTATGTGCTACGTGATTGTGTTCCTGAGCTTTAGTAGTATTAGATATGAGTGAGGTGAGATTCGATTATAAACTGTTTGAGTCCTATAACGATGTCTATTGCAGACAATGTCGTCATTCGGATCCTTTCACTCGCGCTCAGCTCGCCGAAACCATGAAGACAAACGTATTGCTGCTCTCGTCGCTAAGCAGATGGCGAAAGTCATATTGTTAGCGAACTGAATGAGAACACCAACAAGTCTTCTGAAGAGTCCAGGACTGATTCGCTAAAGTCTACTTTTAGCTTCAAGCAGTTCAATGCCTGCGACCCGAAAGAATTTACTAGCGAAGATGGACCTACAGCCATGTTCTAATGGTTTGATTTAATCGAAGTCACCCTGCGCCAGAGTGGCTGTCCTGATAATCTCCGTACTCTTAACGCCACTGGCGTATTCCAATACCGAGCTCTAGATTGGTGGACGGCCGAGAGAAACAAGCGCAGAAATGATGCAGCTCACGGGCTGACGTGGGATGAGTTGAAGGACGTTATGATTCAAGAGTCCTGCCCTCCCCACAAGCGCCAAAAGATGGAGGACGGGTTCTGGCATATCGAATAGAAGGATGGTGACAACGCTGGTTTGACTGCTCGCTTCAAGCAGCTAAGCATAATTTGTCCAGGTCAAGTTACTACGCCCGAAATCACCATCAAGAAGTATATCCGTGCTCTTCCGGATTGCGTGGCTGATTTCGTTCAAGCTGCGAAGACAACAACCATTTAGGAAACCTTCTTACTCGCTGCTGAGATCAACGACAAGCGAGTAAAGTCTGGTTACTAGGATAAAGCCTCCAAGAATCTGCATCAAGCTACCATTGTTCCAACCGCTGAAACCGCCGCCGCACCGCAGTCTTTAAAGTCCTCCCATCCCAAGAGGAAGAACAACAACAACAGTAGCAAGAATTGTGCTGTCACCGCTGCCGCTCCTCTCCAAGCAGTACCTGCCCCACCGCAGCCTCAACACTGCCAAGTAGCGGCACCGGTTACCCATGCACCGCCGGCTAAGCGTGCATATACTGGTCCTCACCCAGCTTTCCCTACTTGTACTTATCACCATCTGGTGGGAATCGCTTGCAGATACTGTGTGCACCGCAATATGTATGGCCATTTCACCGCCAACTGCCGTACCAGTCCTCGTCAAGCTCCAGCTCCAGCACAAGGTCCAGCTCCTGCTCAACAAGCTCTACTTCCTACTCCTCAAGGCCAACAAGCGGCTCCTGCACCCGCGATCCATGCTAAAGCTTGCTTTGCGTGTGGTGATCCCAACCACTTCGCAAACATGTGCCTAAATCGAGTGCTGAAACAAGAGCCACAACAGCAGCAGCCTCAGCAACAGCAACAGCAGCAGCCCGCGAACGTACTTTCAACATCAATGTCCGCCAAGCTCAAGCCGACAACAATGTGGTTAATGGTACGTTCCTTGTGAATGGTATATATGCTTCATGTTTGTTTGATACTGGAGCCGGTAACTATTATGTATCGTTTTGATTCGAAAAGCTTCTTAATCGTAAGCGCGCCCATCTCCCCTCGACGTTCGATGTTGAAGTTGCCACCGGAAGAACCGTCGCTGTCAATTCTGTCCTTCGTGATTGTACTCTCGAACTCAACAATCACATTTTCCCTATCGACCTTATTTCGATGCAGCTCGGTAGTTTTAACGTCATAGTAGGCATGGATTTTCTTCGTGACAATCATGCTGAAGTTGTTTGTTTTGATAAGATGATTCGCTTCTCGCTCGCTAATGGTGATCAATTATGTGTTCACGGTGAAGTCGCATCGAAGAAACTTCAACTCTTGTCGTGCGTCCAGGCAAGCAAGTATCTCCGCAAGGAATACCAAGCTAATGGTGATCAATTTTTGGTTTTTTTGCTAATTGTGTTAGGAACGGTCGCTCATGAGGTTTGTTAATTGGTATTCCTGGGTTTTGTTTTAAAAACACGATACATTGGGGACAATGTCGCCCAAGTGTCGGGATATGGAAACTCGGGAAGGGAAAGGCTTGGGACAGAGTTTGAAAGAGGTTGAAAAATGATTGAAAACGATGAACAACTGAAAAAAATGAAAATTTTGAAAATTTTAAAGAATTTCATCGCCTTAAGTGAACTAAATGGATATGAAAGTGAACGTTTCAATCACTAAAGGGTCCCTTGCCGGTAGTAAACTAACATAGTCCTTTGTCATGGTTGTTCCTTTAAGTTTCATGAGAGTAGGTCCGACAGGTGTTTTTAGGATTAAAATATTGAGAAGAGATGTCTATTTAGGGGTAACATGCTTTAGATTGCATATGCTACGTGTCGGCAGCCATTTTACCCTTCTTTGGTGAGAATTTTGAGCCTGTAGAATGATAGAATGATTTACATTATGACTTCATTTGTTGAGAGCAGGCCACGTGTTATTCTGTGTTAGAACTTGTATGATTTGATACATGCTGAGACTGTGGTTTAATATGTGCACGTACAGGATAAAGGCATTAGGATATCCCGTACACCCGTTGTGTTGTTTTATGTTTACCGAACCATTACCCTTAGTGGCCCTGTTGAGCCTATTTACCCTTTCGTTTGTCCACCTATTGTGAAATGTTTTGATACCGACCGTGAACGACAACTCATAAAGAAAAAAAAGAGAAAAAAAAGAACAAAGAAAAAAAAGAGAAAAAAAAATAGAAAAAGAAAAAGACAAAAATAGAAGTGTATGAATATTGTTCATGTCTTGGGGAGAAACCAACCCAAAAGTGTTTATTAGTCGTTATGAGTTGCAAATAAAGTTGTCACGGTTTGGTCGTTTGTTTGTTTTTTCGCCGCATAAACACATATAAATATAAACAAAAAATTTCCTACCTTTAGCCTAAGCCCAAAACCGAAAGTCCTTTTGATATGTGACATGTTACATGATACAGTGGAGGTGTGATTGTCGTACAAGCCTATGATTACAAGATTTCATGTTTGGTTTTGAGTGATATAAATGCTAGTACATTACACGCTAGTTCAGTTTTTTAAACCGAGAGGAGAGCTGATTGTGAGGGGCGTGTAGCATGTGAATAATCCTAAGCATGTTAGTTTTAAATAGGCAAGTCTTAAGTTTTAGAAATTGCACCAATTGCTTGTCGGACTGTCAATCTTGATTGTGTCAGTCTATGGAACGGGTATGACTTGGGACTTAATCTGTTGCATTGGTTTAGGGGTTTAGAAGTGTTGTTACTATGGTGAGTAATTCCGAATCGGTTTGCTTGAGGACAATCAAAGGTAAGTGTGGGGATGTGATGGTGAGTGTGAAACATGGTGTTTAAGTGTTGATTTTACGTGGTTTAGCTTGTTTTGCATGATCATATGCTTGGAATTGGTTTATTGTGAGTATTTGTATGCTTGCAGGCAAAACATGTGAATTTGGTGAAGTTACGGGGTTTAAAAAAAAAGAAAGTGAAACATGACATGCTTACCATTTGAAAATCAAGTTCATAACTGTTAATTGTAATTAATGGTTAAATAGTTTAAGGGTTACAAGTAAATAAGAATTAACACAAGTCAATTAAAGTAATTATTATTGTAATTAACATATTAAATGTACTTAATTGTTCTTTGTTAATTCTTGCAGGAAAATATGGTTCGAGATTTAGAGATTAGAGTGTTAAATGAGATGTGATGACTAATTCAATCTTTTGGATCAATACTTAAATGAATTTTGAGTTGATTGGAACGAAGATTAGTGGCAGCCACCATCACAACTTTTGAGGAGACTTTATTATTTTTGGGAGTTGCAAACTAATGATAAAAGACATCATTATCATCACTTTGGCAGCAAGGGTCACGAATGATGGCAGCAACATAATAGACTTTTGGGCCTTGAATTCATCATTAGCAACATCCACGAAATATTGGGCCACCATCACGAATTATTGGAGCAGCCACAAGACACTTCAACATCACGATTTCTTGGGCAGCCATATTATACGTTATTGGGCTCTAAATTCAGCCCAGCAACATAACTTGGGAACTCTCAAGAGGAGCGACTTCTGATTATCATCGGGAGGAGGCAGCAACAACATACACTTTGGGGCTTCTAAATCATCATCATTATCATACCACATCTTTGGAAGATCAATCATGAACTCAACTTTTTTTTCCAAGCTATTGAGGATCGTTCGAGCATCATGAGCGGCTAGTCGTCCCGTGACCAGCTCCGGGAATAGGGTTTATGTTTGAACATTGGGTTTGCGTATGTTACGACTTTTTGGATTAGGATTCGATTAAACTTTCGGTTAGTCGTTCCTATTGTTTCTTGTTTTGATTAAACATTTTTTTATTATCGTAATCATTCTTGTTCATCAATTATTTGGTTTGTTCATCAGCAACCGGGATTAAATTCTAGGTTGTCATTGTTTAACCTTTAATCATTGAATGCGTTAATGTTTATGAAATCTGAAATTGGTAATTAATTGGACTACTATTCATTTGCATCAATCTTTCGGTTTCGATCGTGGATCATTGCAATCAAATATATTGTCCGTTAATTATTTATCAAAACAAGTTTTCGAATCATGTCTATGTGATTTCCATCTGGTGGTAACTAAGTAACCTGATTTTCTGCATTACTTGAAAACCCGGAGATTAGTCCCTCTTCTCACAATTGTTTACAACCATAATTTATATTTGTTTTCACAATTATTTTCAAAACTGCAAAAAGCAATTAGTTTAGGAATAGATGATAATTAAAACAACGAACTTTTACACTTTCCACTGATTCCCCGTGGATTCGACACCCTACTTGCCCTTTACTAGTAAAAGGTTAATAAGTCACTTTACTTTATTTTTGACCGACCTTACGACATCGATCACCCCTTATCGACTCGCTCCGTCCGAAATGCGCGAACTCTCGAGTCAACTCCAGGAATTGCTTGACAAAGGCTTCATTCGCCCTAGCACCTCTCCTTGGGGCGCACCAGTCCTTTTCGTCAAAAAGAAGGATAGGTCGTTCCGGATATGCATCGACTACATCGAGTTGAACAAGCTGACGATCAAGAATCGCTATCCCCTGCCTCAAATCGATGATTTGTTTGATCAGTTACAAGGTGCTACGTGTTTCTCGAAGATTGATTTACGCTCAGGCTATCACCAACTACACATTCAAGAGGAGGATATACCTAAAACCGCTTTTCACACCCGATACGGCCACTATGAGTTCGTTGTTATGCCTTTTGGTTTAACCAACGCACCCGCGGTTTTCATGGATCTGATGAATCGCGTGTGTAAACCATTTCTTGACGGCTTTGTTATCGTGTTCATCGCTGATATCCTTATCTATTCAAAGTCAAAAGCTGAACACACGCAACATCTACGTTTGGTTCTCGAACTACTCAGGGGAATCGACTCTATGCCAAGTTCTCCAAGTGTGAATTTTGGCTGGAGGAGGTTCAATTCCTCGGTCATATTGTCAATAGTGAAGGTGTCACACCCCAACCGATGGCGGAAACATCGGGATGAGACGAAGTGTGTATAGATTGCAAGAGACTTCATAACACTATGTGACAATATTCAATTAAATTCAAATTTCATTGCAATTGCTAAATCGTCATACAACATTTAAAATAGAAATAACAACATTGTTCAAATCTCAACGTAACATCAAAAGATAAATAGATTAAAGGTGTGTATCTAGTCCACCCTAAACTTGTTTCATCATTCATCCATACTTCAATAATCAACCTGCAACATGTATTAAAATAGGGTTTCAATGCAAAAGCAATGGCGAGTATACAAGTTTGTTTACATAGCATAATAGAATAAAAACTCAAATCCAACATGATTCATAATATGTGATTACTAGTATGCAATTTTGGCGTACAATATGATCAAACCCTAGAATACAACGCATAAAATAGCCTAATCCCAATAGTTTAGCGGGGTGGTAATGTTTAACTTAACAATACCCAATAGAATAGCGGGCGGGGCGTTAATCCTATAGCGCTATAATTGTTAAGGTGGGCGAGCAAAGTTAATGAGCATATAACGTTCCAAGTCGTTCACATAGCATACAAGAATAACAAGTAAGTTACATTAGTTTCATGCTTGATCATGGATTGAGTATGTTTAGTTTAAAAGTTGTTTGCATAATTATACATGTTGCATCCCAAAGTGTAAAAGGGGAAAAAGGGATCGAGTATACTCACGGTTTTTGCAAGCTTTCCTACTTGATATCCCGTGAGTGTTGGTTGTTTAGTTTGGAGCACCTTGTCCTCCTACACGAAGGAACACAGGTGTGTGAGTTGGGGATAACGGAAGATTATAGATTTGGAATTTAAAATGCATGAACATAGACATAGGAAAATAACCATTCATTACATATGATGTTGAAATGGTATACTTACTAACTTGATAATGTCCATTTGTTCATCATCAAGAGTTCGGTTTAAATATTATATAAGTATTACATAGATTATAATATATATCATATATGTCAAGCATGAGGTAGAAGACTAAGGTCTTCATTTAGGCACCTCTAAGAGTCATAGAAATCATGTAGGAGGTAGGAAGAACAAGCTTCCATTTAGGTACCTCTAAGTGTCATAGAAATCATGTAGGAGGTAAGAAGAACAAGCTTCCATTTAGGTACCTCTAAGTGTTCACCACTACACTTGATGTAAAGACAACCAAGGAGGGTCATGAACCATGAATAATATAGAAATGAAATATACATATTAACAAAGAGAGAGTCACCAAGTGAGGGTGGATTGCACTTTTACCTCAATGTGGTGATGAATACACTAGGATTTCTAGGATCAAAGAGCTTCTTGTTGATGAATCCTCCTTGAAATGCTCCTAAAGTTACTTGGATTTTCAAGAGGTGTCCAAGAACTCTTATGTGTGTGAAAAGAAAGGTGTAAGTGGGAGTAATTTAGAAGTAAGAAAAAGGAAAAGTGAAGTGAGGAGTGTGGTGGTGGTGGTCTATTTATAAGGAGAAGGAGAGAGGAGAGAGAGTGTCTTGGAAAGGGAAAGAAATGATTAGGAGGAAGAGTGTAAGAATGGGTTAAATTGTGAGTGGTGGTCTAAGAGATTTAGTGAGATTTTTGAGATATTCTTTGGGTGAGGCCCCATTGGCCGAAATTTTTTATTATTATTATTATTATTATTATTATTATTATTATTATTATTATTATTAGGAATAACACTTAAATATTTTATAAAAGTCTTGCAACTTTTATAAAAGTTTGTGGCCTAATCTCACTTGATTGAACTTAATAATTATGGGGTAATACCTTCCCACAAATTTCATCATTATTAAGATATTACCTGTTATTTCACTAATCTGTTTAGCGAGTACCGAACATTAAGGTGAAATAAAGAATCAAGAATTTTGAATAATATAGCGTTCAAAATGTGAGTCGTGATTACAATTTGCACATAAGTTTAACAAGAATAACATGAGTATGATAAAAATTATTTCGTGTTCATTATGATCAATCATCTCGGATTACAAATAGAAAAAAAAATAGAATACAACGAGAGTACAAGACTTCCAAAAATAGAAATACAAACGACGGTTTCTAATTATGGAAGGTATGAAAAAGTAGGGCGTTACACAAGGTATTCACGTCGACCCCGTGAAGATCGAAGCTATTAAGAGCTGGGTTACACCTAAGAACCCGTCTGATGTTCGTTCTTTTCTCGGACTAGCGGGCTATTATTGCCGATTTATCGAAGGATTCTCTAAAATCGTCGTGCCGTTTACCTCTCTCACGGACAAAGACAAGCCCTTTGTTTGGGGAACTGAACAAGAGACTGCCTTTCGAACTCTCAAGCATATGCTCTGCAATGCTCCCGTTCTTACTTTACCCGACAGAAACAATGACTTCGTTGTCTATTGCGATGCCTCGAACCTTGGCCTTGGTTGTGTTCTCATGCAACGAGACAAGGTTATCGCTTACGTATCTCGTCAACTCAAGATCCACGAGAAGAACTATACAACCCACGACCTCGAGCTAGGCGCAGTTGTTTTTGCGTTGAAGATTTGGCGACACTACCTGTATGGTACCAAGTGTACGATCTTCACAGATCATAAGAGCCTGCAACACATCCTCAGCCAAAAATAACTGAATATGCGCCAACGCCGATGGGTAGAACTTCCAACGATTACGACTGTGAGATCCGTTATCATCCTGGCAAAGCAAATGTCGTTGCTGACGCCCTCAGCAGACGAAGCTATTTGCATAGCTTTCGTAATGTTCAAGCCCAACATCATCTCGAAACTCTTATCCGTGACGCGCAGCTTGCTTGTTTCACCGAACGCACTTTGAAGAAGGAAAGGATTCTGAACGATGGAGCCCAGCTAGTGAATAAATCGAATGGGATATTCTATTATCTGGACCGAATTTAGATCCCCAAGCGGACCAACTTACGACAGATTCTGATGGACGAAACCCACAAGTCTCGATACTCTATTCATCCCGGTGCCGATAAAATGTACAAGGACCTTTGCTACAAGTACTGGTGGCCGGGCATGAAGAAAGATATCGCCCTCTATGTTTCAAAGTGCCTGACTTGCTCGAAAGTCAAGGCCGAGCACCAAAGTGTTAGTGCAATACGTCTATTGACTTCGTCTTGTATCATATAATAGGATAGAATAGGATTATCAGTGCCCGAGGTTTGAGAAACAGATTTTCAGATTTAAGGAGGTGATTCCGCTCGAAATTGCACAAGGTCATTTCGAGCTAAATCAGAACTTTCTGATTCCACTCCAAAGTGCATCATGTCATTTCGTGGAAAATCAGAACTTTCTGATTCCGCTCCAAAGTGCACCATGTCATTTCGTGGGAAATCAGAACTTTCTGATTCCGCTCCAAAGTACATCTTGACCATTTGGAGCGAAATCAGACATAGTATATATAGGGCACTTGTTGTTTCATTTGGTACGGCTTCTGAATTTGTGTCGAAGTGCTGCCAAAGTTTGTCCAGGTTGTAATCAGTGTTATTATCAATATTAGTGACAAATTAAAAAGTATCAAGCTGTTTCCACGTCCGTTTCACTGATTCCGCCTTTGAATCGGATATAAAGCTCTTCTGAACGACTCAGTCGGGTCCAACAACGATCCTACAAGTGGTATCAGAGCACAGGAGGAAGAGTTCTATACAATTCAGCTGTGATTTCTGTTTCTACACCTTTCTTTTTCAATCTGAACATTATTTCATGGTCCAAATTGGCTAAAATTCACACAGTACACTCGGAATCATGTATTAACAAAGCCTTAGAAGTTTCGTGTCCAAATTCGAACTAAAAGTGACAATTTTTGACCTTTCGCTCGAAATTGTTCTCGGAAAAGATGACATCATAGTGATTCAGCTCGAGAATTGATTTTAATTCCGCTCCAAATTGGCTTTCAGCTTGATTTCGCTCGAGATTTAATTCTTGATTCCGCTCCAGATCAGGTTTAATTGGTTGATTCCGCTCTAGAATATTGACTGATTCCGCTCCAAGTAGTTCAGTTTGAAGTTACTTGTTGATTCCGCTCGAAATCTGATTTAGCCTGAACTTAAATGTTGATTCCGCTCCAAAACAGGTTCAGCTTCAAAGTTATCAAGTGATTTCGCTCCAAAGCAAATTCAGCTTGAAAAGTCTAATATTGCTCCAAAGTTTTCTGATTGATTTCGCTCCAAGTGTTCAAATTGTTGATTCCGCTCCAAACAGTCTTCAAACAGATTCCGCTCGAAGTGTTAAACATCTAATTCCGCTCGAAGTGTTAATCAACTGATTTCGCTTCAACTGGTCAACTTGTGATTTCGCTTGTGTTGTCAAATAAAGTGATTTCGTTTGAGTTTCTTATTTCGCTTGAAAAGTGAAATTTCGTGTCAAGATTATTTCACGACAATCTAGTGTCAGTCTGTTTTCAAAATATTTGATATTGTTTGTACTGATAGTGTTTGTTTGATTGTTTGTCCAGGTTTACATCATGGCTGAATAATTCTACAACACATTTTTCAATGCATTCACATCCGAATCGTCCGAGATTGCAAATGTTACACCAAAAACCATCACAAAAGCTATCAATGAGAACATCAAGCATGATAATTTCTATGGAACACACTCAAAGCCACCAACTCTGGAGAGCATTGAAGATTATACATGGTGGAAAGAACGTTTTCTCAATTGGACGAAAGCGTATGCTCACGAAAGCTGGTTTTGCTTAGAGTTTGGATATGAACGGCCAAAAGATGATAAAGGCGAAGAACTTTCATTCAAGAAGTTATCAAGAGAAGATAAATCTGAGTTTGCTGCTGAACAAAGAATGATTGCTTTGATCCAGTCTCCAATCAGAAATGATATTTTTGCATTGCTGAATCATGATGGGTCATCTAAATCAGTTTGGGAAGCTTTACGTGTTAAAGCTGAGGGGGGTAAATAGATAAAAAAGAACAAAATTGCTTTACTTAAAAAAGAATTTGATCTGTTTGATAGTCTAAAAGGAGAGACAGTGAGACAAATGATTGAGAGATTTTGTCATCTTAAAATTGAACTTGAGAGATTTGAGATAGTGAAAACAAGAGAGGAACTTATAGATAAGGTGATTGAAGCGTTACCACGAGCTGATCAGTGGCAAACGTTTGTGTTTATTTTGAAAAATGATGCTTTATATGATACAATTTCTCTTGATGCATTGTTTGAAAAGATAGAGAGTCATGATCTAGAGCTACAAAAGCAAAGCAAAATGACTGGTTCTTCACATCAACAGAATGTTGGATTGTATTACAAAGGTAGTGTACATTCGGAGAAAGGTGTTGGTTCACCAAAGACAGCATTTAGTGGTGAGAAGATGAAAGAACCTCAAACAACTTCAACAAGTCATCATTCTGGATATCATTCATCTTCAAAATCAATTTCTGATGAAGCTGAGGAGATTCTATGCAACATCGCTCTCAAACTGAAAAATTCTCCGGCAATGAGCGTTAATGCAGCTAAACAACAAATGAGTTTTCTTGCTTCTGTTTTGGAATCGTATGAAGGTCTTGTAGCTGGTAAAATTGGAAACTCAGAGTTAACCAAAGAAGATTACGACCAGATTGATCCGGAAGAGATGGAACTCATTGACATCCGTTGGTGTTTGGCAAGCTGCATTCGAAGAGCGCAGAGGTATATGGAGATTACTGGGAAACAATCTCTTGGAGGTGCATCAACGAAGCTTGGATTTGACAAATCCAAAGTGACCTGCTTCAAATGTAAGCAGAAAGGTCATTTCAAGAGAGAATGCACTAATTCTGCAGTTGGTGGAAATGAACATCAATTCAATGATGATTATTACCGAAAGGCAATCTACCATCGAAGCAGAGAAGAGCCTAAGATGATTGAAGATAAACCTAAATCGAGAGCTTGTTTTGTAATTCAAGATGATGAAGGTTTTGATTGGTCCGAGATATGTCCAGAAGAAGATCGTTTGGAAAATGTTCGAAAAACAGCTCATGGAAAAGCTATAACAGAGGAAAGAAAGTTTGTTTGTTTTTGTTGCTGAAATCCGTGAAGAGAACAATGAAGATAAAGATAAAGCTAAAATGAAGGAGAAAACCAGAGAAGAGATTCTGGAAGAAAAGACCTATAGAGAAAGAAACATTGTGTTGAACAGAATGGATGAAATGCAAGAAGAGTATGAGAGTACAGTGAGCAACAGAAGATGGGATAAAAAGAGAGAGTGTTACTTCAACAGAGAAGGTGAACCAATAGTTCCAAAGAAAGATATAATCTTTGATGATGTTCTTCTCATAATTCCTTTGAGAGCTGAATATTATAGAAATGTGTTGAAAGATGATACATATGCTAAAAGGCATGAAAAGGAGATCAGATATGCTATGACATCGTGTCTAAGAAAAAGGGATGAAGAGAGAATGAAGAAGAATGTTGAAGAAATGGTGAACAATCTGAAGAAGGTTGCTGAAGAGGTGAAAGCAGAAGCTGTTGAAGTTGAGGTTGTGAAGGAAATCAAAAGTGAAGAAATTGTTGTGAATGAAGAGGTTGAGAAAGCTGTTATTGAAGAACGACAGATTGGAGAAGAGGTGAAGAAAACAGAAGAAGAAGTAAAGAATGAGAATTTGGAAGTTGGTAATGTTGGTGATGAAGTTGGTGTTGAAGAAAAGCAAGATGATGCTGATCAAAAGTAAACTGAGAAAACTGCATCAAACACCGAAGTGCCAATCACTGAGGTACATTCTGATTCTAAAATCTTAAAAACGATTGATCAGTGCAAGAAATGTATGGAATCGTGCAGAGATTGTACTGAAAAAGATGAGCAATTCAGAACAAGAGATCTTGAATTTACTAAAATTGAAAATATTTTTAAAGAAAAATGCAAAGAAATGCTAGAAAAAGAAAAAGTTTTAAAAGAAAATGATGAAAAACTTTCAGAAAAATGTAAAAAGTTAGAAACAGAAAATGAAGTTTTGAAAGAAAATGTTTCTAAAATGACAGAAGAATGTTCACAAAAAGAAATTGCTTGTCAAGAAATGAAGAAAGAATATGACTCAATGAAATTAGCATATCATATTACGAAAGAGTCATACGAAAAAGTGAAAGATGAAATGAAATATGCTCAATCAAGAATGAATTATTTGTCTGAAACAACTAAAGAGCTTAAACGAATGTATTCTATAAAACAAGATGTTGTTAATTCTTATATTGAGGATGTTGCTAAGCTAAAGCGACAGATTGCTGATTTAGAACAGGATAACAACAAGTTGAAAAGTTATCACGTGTTGTCATATGTGCTTGAACGTATTTTCAATATAAAATCGGGAGATGGTGAGTCTGAGCAAAACAAGAAAGGCATTGGCTCAGAGTTTCATCAAGTTCACCACCGGGAACATTTGCATTTTATGACGAGGAAAAGGTCGAAAAAGCTTTCAACATGGTAGATCAATTGCCAGACAATATTGACATAACCTATTCCAAATCTGATGATTCTCATGATTCAGAGGTGGTAGGTAAAGTTGTTGAAAGTGTGTTGAAAGAAGAGTCGGTTGATACAGGTAAATCTGAATCACAGGATGAAGATGAAGGAAATCTTCATGATAGTTATATGAAAAACACAAAATCCGAGAAAAGTTTGAATGATGATTCAAAAGGATTGGTTTATACCATGATTGGATCGGACAAATTGTTCTTCGATGTTGTATTCCCGATTCAGAAAAGGTTGATAAAGTTTTCAAAATGGTTGAGATTGAGAAGTCTGAGATTTCAAAGTTTGCTGGTAAGAGTCATAGAGGTTCGTATAACAAACCTAGTTTCAAGAAGAAAAACATGAAGGCTGGTTTGGGTTATAAAAAGAAATAGAATTGGAAAAGAAATGCCGAATTATCAGGAAAAAATGAGTTTTGTTCAAGGAAAAAGTTTTGAAGAAGAGGAACAACTCAAATTTAGACAACAGTCTAATGAAGAGTTATGTGATAAAAAGAAAAAGCAACAACCACAGGTCAAATATGTGTCCATGAGAACATGTTTCAAATGTGATCAAAAAGGACATCTTGCATGCAAGTGTCCTAATCTGAAATCTGTGGATATTGACAAAAAGAAGATTGATGCTGAGAAACAAAAATATGAGAATATGAGAAAAAGGTCAACCAAATTTGACTCAAAACAAACTTGGAGGTACAACACAAACAAGTTTGCTTCGAATCAAAATTGGAAGTCAAACCCGTATAGGTTCGATTCTAGACAGACCTGGAATTCTCATAAACTCAGATTCAGAACAACTCAAAGTTGGAAAACAACTGTTGATATGACAAAACCACAAGAGTTTTGGAAACCAAAAATTGTTGTTCAAAAACAGAATGTTCAAAAAGAGTCTCATTTTTACAAAAGAGGGACTCCAAAAGGTCAAACTTGGAGTGTTAAGAAACAAGTAAATTCGGTAAAAGATGAGAAAGTTGAAGTCAAAGTTGAAAAGGTCTTTGTGAAAGATGATAAAGAGTTTCCAGCGTTGAATGAAAATTATTGTGTTGAAATGCCTAAGGTTCAACAGACCTGGGCTAAATTGTTCAAGTAAT
Source organism: Helianthus tuberosus (assembly GCA_030545235.1). Lineage (NCBI taxonomy): Eukaryota > Viridiplantae > Streptophyta > Magnoliopsida > Asterales > Asteraceae > Helianthus > Helianthus tuberosus. The sequence goes on along the minus strand of CM060429.1, from coordinate 79,685,155 downwards.
TGAGTAGTTTGTTTGTGCAGGTGCTCATGGAATTTGAAGATTGTGAGTTTGGAACTCAGAGCAGCCTAGCACAACAAGATGAGGAGGCTGCTGCTGGACCCTGTGTTGGTTGAAACAGGGAGTTTGTTTGTTTTTCTGTAAATAAATAAACATTATTTTCAAAAATCTTAAAAAAATTTGAAAAAAAATTAAAAAAACCAAAAATATGTTTTAGTTTGTTAAAAACTTTAAAAACCAAAAATATGTTTGTTTTTTATTTTTGTCAAAAATAGAAAATTAAAAAAAATATGTGTTGATTGAATACGCCGAAACCCTCACGGCTGAACAAACATGATTAATTTCACAAGATTGAAAAACGATTTTCAAACTGTCGAAAATCAATGGGTTGTAAATCATGGGGGTAATTGTTGGTACTTTATGTTAGATTTTCTGCAAAACAGAGCACATTAAGCAGAAAATGGATGGCGAGACAAAGCTATCAGTATTGGTTGTCATATTTTCTTTTAAATGATTTTGCATTTTAGGGGGAGAAATATTGTTAGAAAATACAAAAACATTTAAAAATTTGAAAATGAAAAAAACATGATAAAATTAAAAAATTGAGTTTTTGCGTAAAAAGAGGAAATGATAGTACATCAGTAGACAGTTACAGTATGCTAAAGAATTAGAAAGTTTAAATGTGTTAAACGATCTCACCGTGGATGTGTCGGTAGATTTTTATACATTTAGTAAACTTTTTCGGGATATAAACCTAAATTCCAACTTGCTTATTTCGTGGGGAACACTACTTGGATATATAGGTAACCCTTGAAATCTCGTTTGAAAGGTCCCTCTTTCTGAGATACTAGGTCTTTATGCTTAGTGATATCTGGGGTATTATCCTGGGACTTCTGATTTTGCGGAAGCAATGGCCTAGTCCCCGGAGAATACTTTCTGCTTGCTTGAAATATAGTGTCGCCCTCAGCAAATTGATGAAACAATAAAATTGATAGTCATTGCTGTTGTAATTCAAAAGATCCTCTAAAGGGGACACACCAAAAGTCGAACCGTCATCTCTCTGCTGAACGGAAGTTCTGACCTGAGCTCTCACAGTTTCGTACTATAATTTATTCCCCTTACAGATATCATCTAGGTATACTCACCTGTAAGACTGAATATTGGGATCTGGATACGGGAGTATATCCAAGAGGTGGGAGACATGAATGAGTTTAAGTTCTTAATACACCTAATTCGTATCCTGAATCAGTTGAAATTTGTATGAAAATTTAAGTGGATCAGTATATCGACAATCTAAGTGAATTGTTTAATTCTTAATGTGTAACTAAGCTCAACGGTACTTGTGACTTGTCAAAAACTGATATGATCCTCTGACGCATACTCAAACAAAAATATTGTCTGTAAATATGTTTGTACATATTTCTTTACTGCTTTATATTTTCAGAAAAATTCAAAAAGATTTTTGATTCTGCTTTATTTTCGACAGCCGATGTCTGAGATGCTGAGTTTCAAAATCTAAGTAAGCTGATTGTGTTTCTGAAAATAAAACAAGTTCATTAATTTGAAACTTAAATTAAAAATAAAAAATTCAAAAACAGTTTGTGATATCTCCAAGGTCATTAGTTTGGACTTGGATGATTAACTGTGAGGGAGTTGGATTCTTTAATGCTGCTAAATCTTTAGTTTGTTGATAGGGGAAGCAGTTAAAGAGGTTAAAAGAGTTTTTTTTAATGATTTTTGAGTAATTGAATATAAAAACATTGCATTTATAGATGTTTGAGTGTTTGCAGATAGTCCAGATTATGATCCCGAAAGCAGAGTCTAAGGGGGAGTCTGAAGACAAGCTTGAAGCAAGAGGAGCTTGTAGATGGAAAGCTAGGTGTCGATCCCAAAGCACGGAAGCTTGACGAAAGGGGGAGCCTGAAGCTGATAAGAGAGAAAGATTGATGGATGCTTATAATGTTACAACTTGAATAAGAAGGCAGAATGATCAAGACCGAAGATGTGTCATACTGGAGACTAGACACTAAAGACTTCATCAATATCCGAGGGGGAGTCTGTTAGTGCAATACGTCTATTGACTTCGTCTTGTATCATATAATAGGATAGAATAGGATTATCAGTGCCCGAGGTTTGAGAAACAGATTTTCAGATTTAAGGAGGTGATTCCGCTCGAAATTGCACAAGGTCATTTCGAGCTAAATCAGAACTTTCTGATTCCACTCCAAAGTGCATCATGTCATTTCGTGGGAAATCAGAACTTTCTGATTCCACTCCAAAGTGCACCATGTCATTTCGTGGGAAATCAGAACTTTCTGATTCCGCTCCAAAGTACATCTTGACCATTTGGAGCGAAATCAGACATAGTATATATAGGGCACTTGTTGTTTCATTTGGTACGGCTTCTGAATTTGTGTCGAAGTGCTGCCAAAGTTTGTCCAGGTTGTAATCAGTGATATTATCAATATTAGTGACAAATTAAAGAGTATCAACCTGTTTCCACGTCCGTTTCACTGATTCCGCCTTTGAATCGGATATAAAGCTCTTCTGAACGACTCAGTCGGGTCCAACAACGATCCTACACAAAGACCCTCTGGCTTACCCGTCCAACCCGAGATCCCTATGTGGAAATATGAGAGTATAGCTATGGACTTCATAACGAAACTTTTGCGAACGCCATCAAGTCACGACAGCATCTGGGTTGTCGTTGACCGCTTAACTAAATCCGCTCATTTTCTGCCAATACGAGAAGACTATAAGGTAGAAAAATTAGCCCGAATCTACATCGATGAGATCATTTGTCAACATGGGATGCCTGCAACATCATCTCTAACCGGGATGGTCGGTTTACCTCGCGTCTTTGGGAAACGTTTCAATCCGCTCTCGGTACTACGCTTAATCTAAGTACCGCTTTCCACCCCCAAACCGACGGTCAGACTGAAAGAATGATTAGTACCCTTGAAGACATGCTCCGCTCGTGTGTCATAGATTTCGGTGGTAATTAGGACGCATACTTACCTTTAGTCGAATTCTCGTACAATAACAGTTATCATTCTAGCATTCAAATGGCACCGTTTGAGGCATTATATGGAAGAAGATATCGATCGCCTATTGTATGGCATGAGATCGGAGACTCGCAAATAACCGGTCCTGAGCTGTTGCAAGAAACAACTGACAAAATCCTCCAAATTCGAGACAATATGCTGAAAGCTCGGAGTCGTCAGAAAAGTTACGCCGATAGACGACGCAAGCCCCTTGAATTTGACGTTGGCGATCACGTACTCCTAAAGGTATCACCTTGGAAGGGTGTGATCAGATTCGGCAAGAAAGGAAAGCTCGCGCCTCGATATGTGGGACCCTTTAAGATTCTAGAAAGGATCGGAAAGGTGGTCTACAGACTCGAACTACCGGAGGAACTTAGCAACGTTCACCCGACTTTCCATGTTTCGAACCTCAGAAAGTGTCTGGCCGAGCAGGATTTACAAGTTCCACTGGAGGATCTTCAAGTGGACGAAACATTACACTTCGTAGAGAAGCCTGTCGAGATCATGGACCGAGAAACCAAGAAGCCCAGGAGCTCACGCATTCCCATCGTAATGGTTCACTAGGAAGGCAAACGTGGCGCAGAGTTCACCTGGGAACCCGAAAGTGACATGAAGGCGAAGTACCCGCAGTTGTTTGTTACGGCTAAAGCCTAATTTCGGGACGAAATTCCCTTAAGATGGGGCTGTAACACCCCGTGTTTCGAAAGTCAAAGTCAAAGGAAGAAAAGATTGCTAATTGCGATCTATCACTCCTTGCTTAATTACTGATTTGACTTCTTTGACTTGTAATCGAATCTTTTAAGTTTTCGCTTTAGTTGTATTATGTGGAGTATCTGTGAATAATCGATGTTATCGCATGTTTTATCACTTTATCGCTTATCGCGTCGCAATCGCATTCGCAACCCGAATTATGCGTTCTGGATATTATTTTACGTGTGCGTGCTATTTATGTGTTACTTGTGCAAGTTTATTTATGTTTATGTTTGTGGTGATTAATCGAAACGTAATCGCAACTCTATCGCAATCTAATCGCAACGCTAAACGCAATTTACTTAGGATGATTGTATGTTAGATATAGCGGGTTTCGATTGGGCTAATCATAGTTATTGTCTAATACTATCGCATCGCACACTCGCTTAAACGCATCGCAACGCTCAACGCACGAAACGAAACGCCGAAACCCAACTCGTCGGACCACTTCGATTGAATGGCTAATCGATTGAATGGCCGTCCGATCGGATTGCCATCCGATCGGTGGCCTATCCGACACTTGTGCACCTTTCCCTTTTTGGCAACCTATAAATACCCACCTGTCACATCATTTGTGATGTGACAGCTCTCTCACTCGACCAACTCGCTCAAGGCCTTCTTTCTCTTGATTTCTCACGATTCTTGTAAGTTTCCAACCTAAATCTTGTACTTCTATGATCTACACACACTTCTTCATCATTTTCACCTTTGAATCTTAACTTTTAACCGTGAAATCAGTGGATTTGAGGTGTTCTAGGGTGATGTCATCATGGAGTTCTTATGAACTTTAATATTTGGCTTCATTACACCAAGAACAACTTAGATCTGAAAGATTTCCACATGAACAACCAATGTTTTCAACCAGATCTAAACATTTTTGGAGTTCAAAATATTGAAAGATGGTTTTCTAACTTTCTTTCAACTCTTTTACACTCAATGCACTCAAAACCGATAGAATCGGAGCTTGTACAGACCTTCTACTCTTTCTTAGTAATGTATTGGTTCAAGATCTGGTTACTATAAAAAAGACAACCAGTTTCGGGTTAAACATGAACCACCATCTCGAACAGTTAACTGATCGGACTAGGGTGATTCCTGTTCGGTCGGATCACTTGGGTCAAGATGGGGTTTCTGTTGTTTAGCAGGTTGTCATACCGTCTCGATCAATCCGAAAAAACTTTCAAAATAATCAAGTGCCAAGACGACCAGATCGTTGGGACGGATTGCCGACCGATCGGATTGATTGCCACCCGATCGAACAGCTATCTGATCGGATTGCACTTGAGGTTCAACACTTAAACAAGTTTCGACATGTTCAATGTATAGTCAGTTCTAACGGATTGCCACCCGATCGGTAGACCATCTGATCGAGTGATAATCCTGCTATGAACTTGTTCTCTAAGAAATACCTCGCCGAACGGATCACCATCCGATCGAACTACCGTTCGATTGAGCGACCTGAAAGGTAGAGATACTTCTCTGTTTTTAAAATGCTGCAATGAAAACTTCAAAGCCATCATACACAAACACATCCTTACCAAACGAATGTCAATCCGACCGGATTGCCATCCGATCGGATTACCATGTTCTTCGCTTATACTATCGTTAACTATTCAGGGTAATCTCTCTCAGCGCTCCCTTCAATCCAAGAGAGTGTTTACTTGTTAAACGCTATCTGTGAGTATACTCGATCCCTTTTTGCTTTATGCACTTTTGGGTGTTACATACGTTACTTATTCTAAATCACAATCGACTGATGTGCGTTAGGTGTATATGTAGGTTTAAGTATATTTTAAGCCCTTTTACACTTTCTTTAGCCAAGTTTTAAATTTATAAAACACGATATTTACTAACACTAAACACACATATGGGCAAGTGCACCCATCGTGAGCGTAGTATAGTGTTGGCAAGATACCGAGGTCGTCCAAGGACACAAGAGCTTTTAGTACCGGTTTATCCTCAACATCTAATCAAATCAAAAGTTTAGAAAAATGTTTTAAACTAAGAAAATAAAAACTAACTAAAATGCTGAAAAATAAAATAAAATAAAAATAAAAACAGATAGACAAGATGAATCACTTGGCTCCGACTCGTGTTTAGTGTAACCTTTGATTATTTCTGCACCTTTGCACTATTTAAGAGATTATCTTAGTTATTGTAGTAGGCCCCTCTTTTGGAGGTGACGTTACCCTCAACCCAGTAGTTTGAGTCAGCAAGGATACAATCCTAAAGGGTCGGATTATTGAAAGATAATTAATTAAGTTATTAATGCACAATGTGGTAGGCCCCTCTTTTGAAAGCGACGTTACCCTCGGTTAAGTAGTCTAAGTCAGCAGGGATACTGTCCTAAGTAGCCGGGTTAAAGTATTAATAGTGGTTTAACTTATGAGGGGATCAAAGAGTTTGGACCCCCGCCATCCAATATCGTTAAGTATTGAAGGAGGTCCTACTAAATTTGACCCAGGTCCTTTGCAGGATCTATACACTGAACAATGGCAAGACTTTTACCAAACCGTTCCCTTAACCCCCGACCAGGTAGCCAACATACCTCCATATAGACCGTAGAGATATGAATGGTGAAAATCTTTTATTTTATATAGACAGTAAAATAATGCCAAGACACCACGGACAAACGATAAAGAAAAATCACCTTCAACATAAGAAACTAGTTATTAAAGTCATTAATACATAACCAATTAAAAAGTGCGAAAAGATTAAAAATAAAAAGTATTACACTAGACACTTTGCCTTCACCAAGTGATGTAAGAGACTTAGGCAAACATGGCCTTGATTGTCAAGAACTCTTACGATCAATCTTGGATCCCGAGACTACTCACACACTCTATGATGGACAATGGATGATGGTGGTGGATGATGGTGGTGGTGGGTGGTGGGTGAAGTGTGAGAGAGGTGGTGTGCCAAGGGATGGTTTGAGCTTGAACCAAGTACTCCTATTTATAGGCTGAACAGATGCTCGGGCACGGCCCCGTGTCCACATCCTTCTCTGTCTTCATTAATTGCTCTTGTCTTTATTAGTTGACCACGGCCCCGTGTCCGCTGGGTACGACCCCGTGTGAAGAAGCATATCTGTACTATCAAGATTTGCTTGGATTCTGCGAATCTTATAGTTGACCACGGCCCCGTGTCCGCTGAGCACGGCCCCGTGGTGGGCAATGGAAGCTTCTACAACTTTGTCTTTTATGCTGACACCTGGGCACGCCCCCGTGCTCACTGAGCACTGGGCGTGTTCAGCCTTCTGATCTCTTGTTTTGCTTGGGAAGATGCTTTCGGGGAGGTCGGGCATGCCACGTTTGTTCCTTTTCTTGTATTTATGTTAGATTTAGCTGCCTTTTTGCTTCTTTTGTTAATTTGAGCTCATTTAATCCTGAAAATACAAAAGGAAGACAAAAACACACTTTTTCCAACATTAGTACTAAAAAAGGGTTAGTTTTATGTCACAATTGATGTAATTTATATGTTGCATTTTGCACACATCAAATACCCCCACACTTGAATCTTTGCTTGTCCTCAAGCAAAACTCTTTATAATATGGCTTTACACTCCCAAATGGAATGGGTAGAAGAGAAGGTTTTTGGGCTTGTTATAGAGTGTCGGGATTTCCAAGATTCTTTATTTAGTTTTATTTTTATTTATTTACAATCCTATTCGTCATGAATTATTTAAAACTTTTCATAAGATAAATTATTTATTAGGGCATAACATGCCTCTATAAATTCTATTTATATACAAGTTCACATACCTCACGGGGGATCACTCAACACTCGGCCGAAGATGTATTTTAGTGAATCACTCGAGTGCGGCATAGAACTTACTCCTACCATAGGCTTGCCAAGCAATCAATCCTCCTCCTTTTTAACTATATACCTTTGTAAATATCAAGAGGACTTTTTGGGTGAAGGGTTAGGCTTGGGTTAAAGGTAGGTGGTTGGGTTAGTGGTAAGTAGAAAAGGGCGAAAAAACGTAAAAAGCATCGGTTTTCGTAAGACTCTCTATTTTTTAACTTTTTTATTTTGATGAAGCCATAATTCCAAACAAAGTTATTTTTGATGAACTTGCTTGTTTATTTCTTTTGCTTCATCATCAACACATTTTTTTTTGAAAGTCATACGAAAAACCGAACTTGTTACTAAAACAAAGGGTTAAAAATAAAAAGGTTTTGGTGGGTGAAAGGGTGTTTGGTTTAGGTTATGAAATGAATAGGTTTAGGCTCAAAGGGGTTAACTAGGGGGATTTTGGGTAGCTGGTAAAAAAAAGAAAATAATGGTGTAGAAATAAAAAAGGGTTAGTCCTAATGCCTTTATCATATACTTACTCGGGTTTAAGTTGGTAAGGACAGGGAACGTATCGTCGTGGCAAGTTCTAGAGTTGTAAGAACCAAGCGGCTATTCACACAAGAAACGAAAAATGAGCATTTAACTTAAAGATATGTATTTGTATGCTCAATAAAGGCTCAAAACTCACTTTTGTGGGAATGGGTTTTTATGTGATCAAGTATATACAATTAAATTTTAACTAAGCTTGTCATGCCTTTTCATAATTTTCTTATGTTGGTTCTTTTTATCACGACGCTATCGGTTGTAAATTTGTAAAAATATAACCTTTTTAGAATTTTGAAATTCCCAAATTAAACCTAGACGAGTAAAAAAAATGAAAGTTTTTGAAAAAATTTGGGGTGATTAGCGGTTCCAATAGAGTTTTGTGTAAGGCTTGTTATTAGGACTTGCAAGATTCAAGGTTTTAGCATCCCCCCCACACTTAAATTACACATTGTCCTCAATGTGTCCCAAAAATAAGTTTTTAGGTTGATTGAATGTGTAAAAGGTGTGAATCAAGCAAAAATTTGTGTTACTGGGTGCTGGACACGGCCCCGTGCCTGGTGGGCACGACCCCGTGTTCAGGTGCCAGTAACGAAAACTTACAGAAAGTGGACACGGGGGCGTGTCGGCTGGACACGACCCCGTGTCTGGCAAAAAATCTGCATATTTAGACAAACAACAGGTCTGGGGTAGTGGGAACGGGGGCGTGTCGGCTGGACACGACCCCGTGTAGACAGTCTGCAAGGTGGAGAAACAGGTTTCTGGTTCTGGTTTTCCTGTCCCGGCTTTGGTAGCACTAAGGTTTAGTGCTCCAAGCCTCGTATGTACCTGTTTTATCAATAAACACTCCACCAAAACATAACAAACGTCCCAGATTACCAATGTTCAACATCCCATCCATCACAAAGTTAGAAAAAAAATGCAGAAAATAAAAGAGTTAAAGGGAAAGTAAATTGTTCGACACACGGCACGCATGCCGGAAATTATTCAAGATAAAAGGTTAACCTGGGGAATCACCAACCAACCACTTCTTCCTCCGCTCTTCCCCCTAATCCATGTCCTCGTCCTCATCATCATCATCTCCACCATGCCCAACAATGTACTCCCGGATATTTCCAATATCATCTTGGATATCGGATATGTTTCTCTCGATCGCCCCAACCCGGTTGTACGTGTTGCTTGCCATATTGTAGGTGTTCCTGGTGCACATGAGGTTTTCTTGCAATAAATCATGTAAACTTTGGAAGTTAGGAAAACCGCCTCCCGAGGAGGACTGGCCTGGATCACCATGGGGCTGTACTGGTACTGATGATGTTGTGGAGCGTGAAGGACAAGTGCCTCTTGTGGGTTCCATGCATGCCCTTGCATCCTTTGGAAGCTAACCGTCCCGTCTTCAGCCTCATAGATGAGGTTCATTGAGCGGCAGATGTGTATATCTACCCTACCCGACCATGGGCTCCTTCCTAATGACCTAGGTATGTTGGTGAAGTGCTTGAATAGATGGTACACCCATCCCCCAAAGAAGATAGGGGTTGGTGCAGTAGCAAGGCGGTTCAGATGCATGTTTCGGAGCATGAGGAACGGAACATCGAGGTGCCTGCGGTTATGGATGCAGTGGAGGACAACCAAATATCTTAACCCAACAACGCCACCGCTATCATGCCTTTGGCTAAGAGAGTAGCCGAGGAGCCTATGGATGTATCGGTAGAGCGGATCACTCAACTTCGTGTTCTTAGTGCTGCTTGGATTGTAGTGCTCTTCACCAATCTGAGCCCATGCGGCTTGGCGATCGTTCTCATCTATCTCTTGCATCCCTCCAGTATTTTCCTCGTTACCTGCATCTTCTTCCGCAAACAACCCGACAATCTACCCAAATTGTGCCATAGAGATCGAATACCTAGTTCCACCACATCGGAATGCTACCCCATCATTGTCGAATGGGTCGCGCCTTGAGTTGAACGTGAAGGTGCTATAGAATTCCAAAGTGCATTCGTGGACGGAACGGAGTCGAGTTGTTAAAGCGACTCTTAGTGGTCCTGTGACAAGGTTGTTGAAGCGGTCGAGTTGGTTCACCAATGCTAACAAATCCGTGCATGCTTGCCTTGGGTATTCCTCCGGCCTTGTTTGAAGTACTTCGTATCTAGCCCTAGCATCGAGCTCATTTGCGTTAAACCTCGTGAATTTCCTAGCCATCTGAAAGAATACACCAAAAGTTAGTACGAAAGATTAGCATTTTCGGACAAAACTGCAAACAGCGTGCTGGACACAACCCCGTGTTCAGCGGACACGGCCCGTGTCCAGGCGTCTGTTACACAAAAATATCATTTTTCGACCCGGTTTCGAAAACTTGAAAATTTTTGGTCCAATAGGTGCGGTTTACCCCGAAAATGAAACCCCAAGTGCCGTTTTTCCCAAAACAACCCGTTTACCCATTCAATTTTATCTTTTTCGATTCAAAAACAAGGGTTTTGGGTTTTTGTGAAAAATCGGGCGAATCTATGAACAATACAAGTGGATTTACTTCCTTTAACACTAATCTAACTAAATGCTAACAAATTAAAGCAAAAATTTGAGGTTTGATCTGGGTGTAGTTCAAGAACCCTAGATTTTTTCCCAAATTTTTGAAGTTTTAACTACATGCAAATGCTAAATCTAACTAATGATAGTGATCGAATCATACCTTGATGTTGTTAGAATGATAGGAGACGTTGAAAATCTGTGGAAAATCGCCTGGAACCAGAGCGTTTTCGGGGAAACGGGGCGTGTGGAATGAAGTAATTGTTATGAAAAGAGGGGTTTTATCCCGATAGTAGCGCGGACACGGCCCCGTGCCGAGCAAAGTTTGAAATTTTTTTTTAGTGCTTGTGTGAGTGCCCTTTGCTTCCCAAGAACATTTGGTTAGAAAACTTACCAGTTTAGATATCGTCCCAATCGTTCGTAACTTTCCAGGTATGATGTTGATGCTTTCATTCTGCAACCGTTTGAAGCGAGATCTCCTCCTCTTCATCCACAATGAATCCTTGATAGAGTTTTAGCTGTTGGCCATTGACTTTGAATGGGGGTCCATTCCGAGATTTTATTTCTATTGCACCGTGTGGGAAAATATGGGTGATGGAAAAAGGTTATGACCACCTAGATTTTAATTTACCAGGAAACAATCGAAGTTGCGAATTAAACAAAAGAACTAGATCTCCTACTCGAAATTCACTAGGTTTAATATGTTTGTCATGCAAGTTTTTCATTCTTTCCTTGTAAATTTCTGAGTTTGAGTATGCATAATTCCTAAGCTCGTCTAATTCATTTAATTGACAAAATCGATTTTTACCAGCAAATTCCAAATCTAAGTTTACATTTTTAATTGCCCAGTAGGCTTTGTGTGCAATTTCTACTGGCAAGTGACAACTTTTTTCCATAAACTAGCTTATATGGGGTTGTACCTATTGTTGTTTTATAAGTAGTTCGAAAAGCCCATAAAGCATCATCTAATTTATCTGCCCATTCCTTTTTATTTAACCCTACGGTTTTTTCGAGTATTCGTTTTAAACCTCTATTAGTCACTTCGGCTTGTCCGTTTGTTTGAGGGTGATATGCCGTAGAGACCCGGTGATAGACCTCATATCTTGTTAAAAAATTTTCAAGTTGATGATTGCAAAAATGGGTACCTCTATTCCTAATTAATGCTTTAGGTGTGCCAAAACGAGAGAATAATTTCTTCAGAAATCTTACCACAACTCTTCCATCGTTTGTTGGAAGTGCCTCGGCCTCGGCCCATTTAGACAAGTAGTCTACTGCCACAAGTATATATTTGTTTCCTTTCGATGGTGGGAAAGGTCCCATAAAGTCGAGTCCCCACACATAAAAAAATTCACAAACAAGAATGCCATTTTGTGGCATTTCATTTTTGGAAGAAATATTACCTGTTCTCTGGCACGCATCACAAGTCTTGACAAGACTTTGGGCGTCTTTGTAAATGGTTGGCCAATAAAATCCTGAATCAAATACCTTTCGTGCGGTACTTGCGGCACCATGATGTCCTCCATATGGACCTTCGTGACAATGGCGGAGAATTCTTCGTGCTTCACTACCATGTACGCATCATCGGATGAGTTGGTCGGCACACATTTTGAAAAGATATGGATCTTCCCAAAAATAGTGTTTCACATTGGCAAAGAATTTTTTTCTTTGATGATGTGGCCAACCCTTAGCGACTATACCGCTAGCTAGGTAGTTAGCATAGTCGGCGTACCATGGTTCCTCTTTGTATTCCACCATTTCTAGGGACTCTGTTGGAAATTTTTCGTTGATTTATTCGTCCCTGGTTGCCTCGAAAGCTGGGTCTTCTAAGCGTGAAAGATGATCTGCTGCGGTGTTTTCTGCCCCTCTTTTATCTTTGATTTCAATATCAAATTCTTGGAGGAGTAGAATCCACCGAATCAAACGTGGTTTTGCGTCCTGCTTTTTGAAGAGATATCGAATGGCTGCATGATCTGTATAGACTATAGTTTTAGAAAGAACAAGATAAGAGCGAAATTTATCAAAAGCAAATACCACAGCTAGTAATTCTTTTTCAGTTGTTGTGTAATTTTCTTGTGCATCGTTAAGTGTTTTACTAGCATAATAAATTGGGTGAAAATGCTTTTCTTTTATTTGTCCCAAGACAACTCCAACTGCAAAGTCACTAGCATCGCACATGATTTCGAAAGGAAATTTCCAATCAGGCGCTATCATGATAGGTGCATTGACTAGCATCTCCTTTAAGGTTAGAAATGCTTGATTGCAATCCTTGTCAAAGATGAAAGGAGCATCTTTTTCAAGTAATTTTGTTAGAGGTCTTGAAATTTTAGAAAAGTCCTTGATAAACCGCCTATAAAATCCGGCATGCCCTAGGAAACTCCTGATAGCTCTAACGGAGGATGGGGGTGGTAGTCGAGAAATGGTGTCTATTTTGGCTCGATCCACCTCCATTCCTTCGCTTGAGATTTTGTGATCGAGTACTATTCCCTCCGTTACCATGAAATGACATTTTTCCTAGTTAAGGGCGAGGTTAGTTTCCTCACATCGGGATAGCATTCGTTCAAGGTTATCGAGGCATTGGTCGTATGAATCCCCAAAGATATAAAAGTCTTCCATGAAGACTTCCATTGTCTTTTCTATCATGTCATGGAAGATGGCTACCATGCAACGTTGGAATGTTGCGGGGGCATTATATAGACCAAACGGCATGCGTCGATAAGCAAAAGTCCTATAGGGACATGTAAAGGTTGTCTTTTCTTGGTCTTCGGGTGCTATCAGGATTTGAAAGTAACCTGAAAAACCATCCAAGAAACAATAAAATTTATGACCGGATAACCTTTCTAACATTTGATCAATGAAGGGTAAAGGAAAGTGATCTTTTCTTGTCGCTTCATTTAATCGTCTATAATCTATACATACTCTCCATCCTGTGACGGTTCTTGTTGGTATTAGTTCATTCTTTTCATTAGTTATTACCGTCATACCTCCTTTCTTTGGAACTACTTGGACGGGACTTACCCAAGGACTATCGGAGATAGGATAAATAAGTCCGGCGTCAAGTAATTTGATGACTTCGTTTTTAACCACTTCTTGAACATTTGGATTTACTCGACGTTGTGGTTGTATTACAGATTTGTAGTCATCATTCATTAAAATTGTGTGCGTGCACATGGAAGGACTTATTCCTTTTATGTCCACAAGTTTCCAAGCGATCGCATTTTTATGTTTTTTCAAAAGACTAATTAATTTTTCTTTTTCTAAACTATCTAATTTAGATGAAATAATTACAGGTAATTTACTATCTTTGTCTAGAAAAGCATATTCCAAACCTTTTGGAAGTTCTTTGAGCTCAAGAGGTGGGTCTTTAGGAGACTCCTTATTTGGTTGCTCATTTTGATCAAGAACCTTAAAAGTTTGTTCTATGGCGACCTCTTCTTCAACAAAGTGGTCAAAAATTTCACTTGTATCGGGTGGTTCATCTTCATCTTCAATTAGGGGGTCATTATTGCTGAATGGATATTTCATTGACCGCTCAAGATCGACACTCTTTTTAAATGCCCCTAATTGAAGAGGTAGATTGTTGAACTTCCAGTTTTTCAAAGCTTCGTGAGTTTTTACAAATGGTCGTCCCAACACTAGAGGAGCGTCATCGAGGATGACAAAGTCGGTCGGGATTACCATTTGATTTGTTTGAACCAAGACATCCTCAACTACACCGATTGATTTTATTACTTTCCGATTGGATAGAAAAATGGGTATTTAAAGTGGAGAAAAATCACTAATACTTAATTTTTCGAAAATGTAATTAGGCATTATGTTAACACAAAGATCTTTATCGATTGTGACATTACTAATAAATGAATTTTGAAAGAAACATGAAACCGGTGTAATGTTAATTTCAAATGGGTCTTCTTTTATTAGTGAGGTTTGATCAATAGTTAACTTAACACTTACCGTTTTGTCAATTTTAGTGTTAGTGTTTAACTCTTTTAAAAACTTAGCATGAGTTGGAACTAAACAATGATTTTCAAAAGAAGGTGACAAGAGATTAATTTCTTCAAAATTAGAATCTTCTTGAACTTTATCGTTAACAGACTCACCTTTTTCGTTGTTTAACTCATGTGTCGGTTTTTCACTTATTTGTTCCTCCATTTTTACACTTTCAGTTATCTTTTCTTTATCTAATTCTTCTCTTGCGCGGGACACTTCTTCCCCTGCGCGAGATTCTTTTATATAGTGATCGATAACTCTAAGGTGTTCTAATATCCTATCGGTCACTTCGGTTATAGAAAAAGGATCGGGATTTTCAGAGCTTGAATCCGGTTGTTCGATCCTTTGTTCCTCATAATACCCATATGAAGTAGATGGTTCACACCATTGTTCTTCATTGTAAGCATATGATGGATAAGGGTCATAATTTTGTTCTTCATAATACTCATATGAGGTGGGTTGTTCATGCCATGGTTCCTCATAATAAGCATACGAAGGTGGTGGCTCATATCTTGGTTCCTCAAAGTATGAGTAAGAAGGCTCATACCTTGGTTCATCAAAATATGAGTATGAGGGAGGAGGTTCATACCTTTGGTCTTTATAGGATGTGTATGAAGTTGATGGCTCGTACCTGGGCTCCTCATAGTAGGTGTATGAATTGGATGGTTGATATGAGTGACAATATTGAACCGAGTGTGGGTTACTACAATTAGTGCAATAGTTACTCCTATAATCATCCTCCTCATAGGTGTAGTTGTAACCTCCTGAGTATTGATCCATAAGAATCACTCAGTAGACCACAACCAAGTCTCGAGATCAGAAAACAAAAATAAAAACGGAAACAGAGGCTGGACACGGCCCCGTGTTCAGTGGACACGACCCCGTGTACAGAATCTGTATCTGGGCGTTTTAATTAAATTTACTGATTTCGTTGAGAACGGGGCGTGTTCAGTGAGCACGGCCCGTGTTCAAGCTACTGTTACTGGGTGTTTTATGATAAATATGCAGCACGACCCCGTGTTCAGTGAGCACGGCCCGTGTTCAGGTTACTGTAAATGCAAAACTAAACTAAAATGCAGAAAAATGTGCGCGCGTTTTTTTTTAAAAAAGGTTTTGAAAAACTGATTAGGCCGTCGATTTTAAGCTTTCTTAAAATCCTTGTGTCCCCGGCAGCGGCGCCAAAAACTTGATGTGCGATAGGTGTATATGTAGGTTTAAGTATATTTTAAGCCCTTTTACACTTTCTTTAGCCAAGTTTTAAATTTATAAAACACGATATTTACTAACACTAAACACACATATGGGCAAGTGCACCCATCGTGAGCATAGTATAGTGTTGGCAAGATACCGAGGTCGTCCAAGGACACAAGAGCTTTTAGTACCGGTTTATCCTCAACGTCTAATCAAATCAAAAGTTTAGAAAAATGTTTTAAACTAAGAAAATAAAAACTAACTAAAATGCTGAAAAATAAAATAAAATAAAAATAAAAACAGATAGACAAGATGAATCACTTGGCTCCGACTCGTGTTTAGTGTAACCTTTGATTATTTCCGCACTTTTGCACTATTTAAGAGATTATCTTAGTTATTGTAGTAGGCCCCTCTTTTGGAGGTGACGTTACTCTCAACCCAGTAGTTTGAGTCAGCAAGGATACAATCCTAAAGGGTCGGATTATTGAAAGATAATTAATTAAGTTATTAATGCATAATGTGGTAGGCCCCTCTTTTGAAGGCGACGTTACCCTCGGCTAAGTAGTCTGAGTCAGCAGGGATATAGTCCTAAGTAGCCGGGTTAAAGTATTAATAGTAGTTTAACTTATGAGGGGATCAAAGAGTTTGGACCCCCGCCATCCAATACCGTTAATTATTGAAGGAGGTCCTACTAAATTTGACCCAGGTCCTTTGCAGGATCTATACACTGAACAATGGCAAGACTTTTACCAAACCGTTCCCTTAACCCCCGACCAGGTAGCCAACATACCTCCATATAGACCGTGGAGATATGAATGGTGAAAATCTTTTATTTTATATAGACAGTAAAATAATGCCAAGACACCACGGACAAACGATAAAGAAAAATCACCTTCAACATAAGAAACTAGTTATTAAAGTCATTAATACATAACCAATTAAAAAGTGTGAAAAGATTAAAAATAAAAAGTATTGCACTAGACACTTTGTCTTCACCAAGTGATGTAAGAAACTTAGGCAAACATGGCCTTGATTGTCAAGAACTCTTACGATCAATCTTGGATCCCGAGACGACTCACACACTCTATGATGGACAATGGATGATGGTGGTGGATGATGGTGTTATGGTGGTGGTGGGTGGTGGGTGAAGTGTGAGAGAGGTGGTGTGCCAAGGGATGGTTTGAGCTTGAACCAAGCACTCCTATTTATAGGCTGAACAGAAGCTCGGGCACGGCCCCGTGTCCACATCCTTTTCTGTCTTCATTAATTGCTCTTGTCTTTATTAGTTGACCACGGCCCCGTGTCCGCTAGGCACGACCCCGTGTGCAGAAGTATGTCTGTACTATCAAGATTTGCCTGGATTCTGCGAATCTTATAGTTGACCACGGCCCCGTGTCCGCTGAGCACGGCCCCGTGGTGGGCAATGGAAGCTTCTACAACTTTGTCTTTTATGCTGACACCTGGGCACGCCCCCGTGCTCAGTGAGCACGGGGCGTGTTCAGCCTTCTGATCTCTTGTTTTGCTTGGGAAGATGTTTTCGGGGAGGTCGGGCATGCCACGTTTGTTCCTTTTCTTGTATTTATGTTAGATTTAGCTGCCTTTTTGCTTCTTTTGTTAATTTGAGCTCATTTAATCCTGAAAATACAAAAGGAAGACAAAAACACACCTTTTCCAACATTAGTACTAAAAAAGGGTTAGTTTTATGCCACAATTGATGTAATTTATATGTTGCATTTTGCACACATCATCGACATACAACGCAAACCCTATTTATACGTTGACCACTATTGCATGTTACGTGTTATTCGATGAATGCTTGTATGTTATGTTAACACAGTGATTGTTGCATGACACCTTAGCAACGATAATACTATAGTTTGGACTCAGCACCTGTCGTGAACAGGGGTTGTTAAGGGCTTTACTTCACGTGTCCCGGTGGGGATATGTGTTGCGCATTCTACAACTCGCAGTCATGTCTGTGGATATTTCTCTGTCGATAACCTACTTGCCTTCACTTTGTACATGTTACATGCTGGTTATGCGTAAACGATTTCGAACTCTATTATACTATCAAACTTGTATGCTCACCTTTACACTATGTGTATTGACCTCTATTTTAACGTATGTGACAGGTGTTTGAGATGCTAGGGTGTTGCTTGCTTTCATGGAATCGAGTAGGAGAGTCTAGAAACAAAGACAATTTATTTAAATCTGAGTTGTCGGAACATGTTTTGTTTTGATAATATATATGTCTGTAATCATTTGATTACTTGATGGGTTATGGTATGGGACATAATATTAACTATTTGGTAATCTAGTTGTTATGGAATTTCTCTTGACAATCTGTTTCGCTCAGTGTCACGCCCCGATGTTTCCGTCATCGGTTGGGGTGTGACACTTCCGGATCAGGTATGTTGTCTCATTAAAAACCTTATTAAGAAAACCCAATGGGACAAAACTTAGTCAAGGGAAAAAGAGTGCAAATTGAATACGTATCCCCCTCATTTTAACATGTATCCTTTAAGTGACGTGTGTCCATCTTCCTTGAAAGTCGAACAAAGCGTTTGTAGCCAATGATTTGTCGCTTGGTCCCTTAATGTGCACAACTGTGTTTTGTTACATTCCTGCATCTACAAGACTAACCAAACTTGTTTTGATGGGTTAGTAAAATATAATCAAATATCATTTATACCTGAAATATTTCTTTGAACTCATCCCAATGTCTCTTCGCTTGACAAAGGTTATATCATAACAATAAGCTCAAGTGAAAAATATTATAACCATACATAGCTAGCAAAACATATTAGTGCACTTATGCATTCAACGATGGTACTTCTAGAATGAGAATCTCTACTTTGGTAAGAGATGATAATAGGCATTTCTTATAACAAATGACTTAACAACCTTTAACATACTTTAAGGTTCAACTATGTTCATACTAAAATATCCAAATATCATCTTCTAGATGTACTTGAGGGATTGGTAAAATATAATTACATACATACTCGAACTGCAGTTCGAGTAATAATTAGACCGTGCCAAGGTCATTAAAAAAATTCTCCCTCTAAAACCTCGACAGTTTCTCTTGATGATGCCTAGACATCATTTTTGT
Organism: Helianthus tuberosus; assembly: GCA_030545235.1. Lineage (NCBI taxonomy): Eukaryota > Viridiplantae > Streptophyta > Magnoliopsida > Asterales > Asteraceae > Helianthus > Helianthus tuberosus. The sequence continues at coordinate 79,666,220 of CM060429.1, read as the reverse complement.
AAACTGCGATTATAGTAAACTTTTAAAATTAGAATGTTGAGAGAACATAGCTAATTTAATCAAACTTATATCCCTCTTTATGCGAATATCTCGAGTTGTACAACACCCGTTTCGACTATTTAGTCCATACGTATTTTGTCAAATTCATATAATACGTTCTTGAGGTTTTGATATCATTAATGCTTCTAGCATTATCAATCCATAAGGGAATTCTTTCAATCTTATCCAAATATGCATGTGCTTTTATTCTTTAGAAGTTTTGCTATATAAATTTGCCCATTTAACACATAAATATCTATATCATATGCAAAAATGTCATGAACACTTGCTTTTATCTCCAAAATCCATACTGTACCATGCGTGTACACTATTTATTGAGATATCTCAATCACCGGGTACAAGTTTTCTATGTATGTTTCTTGGTGCACAACTATTACATCGTTAAGATGTGTCAATTAACCCTTTAAGCACTCAATTGCTTGAGAAACTCATCAGGAGTTCCAATTATATCCAACATGTAAAATAATCATAACCTATTCAAATCCAAATATGTATAAATAATCACATTGTTCTCGAGAACTTACTTTACATGATCTACATAATTTAATCCTTCGGGACTTTCATGTAAACTCTTAGTATCAAGTGATACATAACATTCATAAGACGAATATCAATTCTCTCTTTATATTACCAAGCTAATAAAATATTGGAAAGCCAATGCATCCACCACTAGAGAATATGTTTCCTTATAATCAATCATAGGTCTTTGTGAAAATTCTTGTGCCACCAATTTTGACTTATATCACTTAATTTGATTTTCACATGATTCGTGTAAAAGACACTTTTGTATCCAACATATTTTACAACTTCAGTTGTATGGACTGTTGGTCCAGAAACTTTCCATTTCATTAGAGAACTAAACTCTGCCTTATTTGCGTCTTTCTATTTTGGCCAATCATTTCTTAATATTCATTCATAGACAGATCTTAAATCTTAATTCTCATCATTTAATCATTTTAAGCGCTAAATTATATACAAAAGTATAACGAAGTCGATTTTTATTTCGATTCCATACATATCTTAGACATAATACAACTTATCGAGATCTCTTTATTTTTGAGGTACCTGCGGTTCTTCTTGAACCATCATGTCTATTGTCTCTTCAGGAGATCTTATTACTATAACCTCGACTTGACCATCTTAATTACTTACTCTAATTTTCGAGGAATTTTATTATTGGAATCAACTAGTCTACCACGCTTTAGACATGCAATAGACTCATTACAAAAATATGTGGTTGTCCTCTTGGGACACAAATATAACTGGAGCATAAGCAATTGATTATGTGACTTAGTTAGTCACTCTATTTAGGTCAGTGAACTTGTCTGGTAATTTGTTCTTTAATATTGGTAAATGAATTATACTTTAAACTTCTAGTTCATAGTTTATAGTCTGAGAATCAAGATGACATGATAATTCATTTCACTTTTCACTTTCCAACTGCTTGTTATCTCCCCCTAATGCTGGGAACATTCATTCACTAAAGTGAAAACCAATGAGCCATAAACATATTTCTCACTAATGGCTTTAAGTATTAAATCATATACGATTATTTATACCCAACATATTCTCAAACTTTTTAGAAGTCCCATCTTTGTGCGGAGAGGTAGATGAGTTTCATTATATGTCGCACAACCAAAATCTTTGATGAGACATCTTTGGTTCATGACCAAACCCCAACTATATGGGGAGAACTATAACTTATTGGCTTGATGTGAATTAATGGTACTATATATAAAATTACATGTACCTAAATGAACTTTTGCTCCTCTCATGATCATTGACTTTGTAACCAATAGTAGACGTTTAGTGATCATCTCAATAATAACACTTATTCTAATGATCGTTAATAACTTGGGAATCAAATTCACTATTATCAAATAAATATACTAATCTGGATTAATATGCTTGCTATCACATTAGCTAAGACACAATCACACAAGCTTCAGGTTGTGGATTTGATAACCATTTAGACGATGCATCGATTTTAAAATACTAAATGGTATCATGTTTGTATATTTATTTCCATTATCATTTCCAGAATATTTAGGGATTCACATCCTACTTTTGTTTATCAATACTTAACTTTACTTGAGAGCAAACATGACATGCATAATTATCAAGACGAATCTTCTGTTTCTTCAATACTTTTCACATCATCATTAATGACTCGGTGTGGTCTAATCGGTCATGCCAGCTAACTAAATAATTATGATCCATAAACTTTTGGATTATGATCGCATATGTATTACCTGCATGTATGTAATACAAAATATAAGATACGAGAGAACGTATTATAACTTCAAAGTTTAAACCCTCATGTTATATGGTAATTCCTTAGTTTGCCACTTTTGGTGGTCGATCTCAATATTAAAATGGTTATCAACATGGGGATTATTACAATTTGCTCAATTACCATGATCATGACCTTTATAACGATCATTGTATAGTCATTGCACTATTAACATGGTTGATTTTATCACATGATCATCATAACAATTTGCTCAATTACCATCATCACGAACTTTACACCAATTATTATATCATCACATTCTATTCAAGGAATAGATTATACCCATACAACATTCATGGTGACATCATTACAATTTTCTTAGTTATGTATATGATCATAACCTTTGAATTAATCATTATATCATCACATTCACATCAGGGAATAGATTAGAACCACATAACTTTCATGCTTGTTGTTTCAAACTTTATATATATTATTTAACAATTTTGGTACTTCAATAGCTTATATGATATTTGACGATGGAAATTGTTTTGCTCAATGGATTATGATATATATTTTTCTCATCACATGATATAAATCAAGATGTAGTTATATAACTGAGACATTTATACTTATCGGTTTAAAATCTTACAAGTTTTGATAAACTCGTAATAAGCTTTGAGAAGTTAGACACTCCAGGTGTCTTTTTATATAAACCTTGACCACAAATCAATCGTTTTTATAGCTTGTGATCGTATACCACAACCCTGATCGCTTTGATGTCCCCTTCCAAATTTATAACATATGAAACATAATATATACATTAGATTATACAATGTATGACTATATAACATGTCACCAAATAAATAGGTTATGATACAACCTTATGAAATAAGATTTTTTTTATCACTTGTAAGAAATATATAATTGTTTTATTAGCTTATCACGATACAATAAATAAAAAGCAGATCTCTTATACATATATATATTTTTAGTGTAACTTGAAACATATAAATACATAATCATTAAGTTCTTACAATGTTTTAGTAGCATATAATAACATATGATCGAGTATGTCCACTCTTTTTTTATATATAAATTTTGTTAGTACATATAACATAAAAGGTTTCACGAGATTCTCAATGTTAGATTAATTTACTCGTATATCATCTTTTCCATACAAGCATTTCAAATATTAAAATATAAGCAAGAATATGACAACGTTCACAAATATTCATAGAAACTATTATGAAATATTCAACATTATAGCATCTAATTATATAAAATTTATTATAACAACTTTAATAAACTACAACGATAACCTTTGGAATGTAATATTCAAATCACTGCTGCAACCCATTTTTTTCTTCAACCACAAATAACAACAATAATGTCAAATTAAATATAAGACAAATGGGATAATCTTATATCATTACAATGTTTGTTGAACTTTTAAGTTTAATAAACCCTTTTTTTACAATTTACGAAATGAGTAAAAAATAAGTAAATATACATCAAAATGAATTAATGATGAGGAAATCGGAATTAATTTTATAACTAATAATATTCAATTCACACTCATAAGTTATATATTAGAACTTTAATTGAATTTATGCTATATTAATTAAAACTAAATAATATATATAACTTTAAAATATATATAAATAATATAATCAAGAAGTAAATGCAAAATCATGGATATCATAATACAACTTTTCTTGAAAATCATTAAGTATGAGAAAGGCAAAATATGATTGCACCAACATTATAGTAGAAATCATGAACAAATTGTAATTGTTGTTCAACTCCACACAAATTATTTTTCTCAACTCTACTCGTTTATATTGATCAACATAAAATTTTAATTTGTTTATACCATAGATCTTATTTATGCATAAATGTATAACCAAATATTTAATCCTATAACATCACTAAATCCACTTATATTATAGAATATACAAAATGAAATTCTAGTACATACATCATTTATATATTACCACCAATACAAGCAGATATATACCTAATACAATTGCACTGTTTAGTCCATAAATATTAAGTTCAATACTTTGTTTATATTGAATTTTTTTTTCATGAGTTATAAAAGCACATATAATATTCTCTAGATTGCAAATTAACTTCCTCAAATCAAAATAATTCAACAATTTTACTTACAACTTAACAGGGTTAATATTTAACATCCTTAAATCAAACTAATTCTACAATTTTATTTACAACTTAACAGGGTTAATATTTAACATCCTTAAATCAAACTAATTTAACAACTTTATTTGCAACTTAACAAGGTTAATAAAGAAGCATAAATATATGATCATGGTGGCTCAAGGAATATGTAGATGAGCATCACAAGATTGTAAGAGTCCTAAACAACATATATTATAATTAAGTTAACTAATTAAATGATAAGCCAGCCAATTTAGAATAATAGAAGGGTCATTTGTAAAAGATAAAATAAAATAAATGTACGTAATATCATCGTCAACGAAAACAAAAGTTATTCAATTAATAATGAGTATTAGAAAAAGATGAATTAGCCAATTGTAATGTCATAATTATGACGTAACATCTAAAACCCGATCAATACCAACATGCTAATTTATATAATAACTTCTAAAATCAATTGAAAAAAATATAGATATAGTTCAATTATAAGACTACATCCTAGAACTTATAGTAATAATCAGCTTTAAGTTTATATATTTATATTAATATTAATAAGTGTCACCAGTAAGATTGATGTATCATCATCATCATCAAATATAGTATGAAATAATCGTATGAAGCGTCATACCTTCATTAGTAGAGATTGTAGATCCTGTAGGATCGGTTTTTGATGCCCGAACGATTGCGTATCGACACGTGTGACGTGCGGAATCTGTACACGTGCGTGGACCGAACACAAGAACGTAATCTAAACGTGATTTTATTGAGTATTCGATAAGTACAAGCACCACGAATCACCTTTGCAACTTTCTCTCTCTAGTTTCTCTCTCTAACCTTCAAAGCTCCAAAGTCACCAAAATGTTAAAAGTTCTAAATCTAAGCCCTAACTCCTATATTTATAGGCAAAGGATACAAGGAGAATTTCCTTATTTACAATAATGCCACTTTGCCTTTTTTTATCTAAATATTACAATATAAGGCTTGATTAGTCCAGTTTCTCGCTACGGATCGTATTGACGGAGGCGATAGACATAAATGCACTAACAGATCCGAAGATAAAACGTTTTGTCAGTAGTGGCTACGCATTTATCGTTTCCAACTTTCCATCGCATAGGAAACTCATCTTTCATCTTTTCGGATAATTATTTAGCTGCTTTCTTAGCGTGCGAGATTGATTTAGGCTGGAAAATAATGCACATCAAAGGTGAGGAAAAGGGACCAAGGGTGGCAAAACACATAGAGCACTTTCGTGCTAATAACGTGTTATGTAACAACGACCTAATAGCAACAATATATAAAGTATATAAACATATGAACTAAGATTAGAGAGATTATGGAGACAAAAGGAAAATGGAGAATGTAAGAAACTCATTCTTATTGATGTGTCTCATACAAAATACACGAGCCACTATATATAGGCCATAACATTAATACAAACATAAATGTGACTGGGAGTTAGAAATATGGATAATCACTGCATTCATAACATATAAATGTTTGTAACATCAAAAGTTTTTTTTTTATGATTTCTTATTAGCAATAACATGTAGTATCTTAAACCAACTGGGGTAGCCCAGTTGGCCACCGACACCCACCTCTTCCCAGAGGTACCGGGTTCGAGTCTTGGGAGTGGCATATGTCGCCCAGGGTAAGAATTTGGCAATGGGAATTCACCGCGGAGCTAGCTTGGTCGGGTAGCGGCTCCCGGAGTGGGATCACTCCGGCGGTTGGGAGGACCGTGCACTATCCCCATAACATGTAGTATCTTAGGCAAATCCCAAATTGTTGTGTATTGTTTTGTCCACATGAGAGATACTAGGCCAGAATGAATGTCATGCCTCAAATATTACTAACGCGTTTCAGATTCATGGTAATGGATGAGATAAGAACTCGATAGTTAAACGTGCATAGGTGGGAGTAATACTAGGATGAGTGATCTTTTGGGAAATCTCCATCGAGGCAACGAGTGCAACATTAGTGGTACGAGTACTGGCCAAATAATACAAATAGTATGAGAGCCACTCCTTTTGTTTTCTGTATGATGGTAGAGAAAACCAATGGGGGTGTTTGTAACATTTTAGACATATCCCACATTGTTGTGTATTTATGTCCACAAGATAGATACTAGGTTAGAAGGAATGCCTTCCTCAAATATCACCAGCGTGTTTTATGCTAATGGTAGTGAATTAAAGAAGAATCTCACAGTAAAGTGTGCTCATGTGATAGTAGTACTAGGATGGATAAGATCCTAGGCTGTTCCACCGAGGCAACCAAAAACAAATTTGTGACCTCCTTTTGGGCAAAGCGAACAATGTTGGTAATACAAGTAGTCGGATGCTACATTAGCACTATTGGACCATAAGTAACTACTTTCTAGTTCGCCATAGACTTCCTACTCACCACACAAGTTTATGTTGACCACACTTTCTACTGGTACACCATTGCTATTGACTATATATAATCATCATCAACCAGTGAACACTTTCGTTTGACTCTAGCAATGTATTCCTACATTATAAGGGTAGAAACTTAAAACTTATTACTCTATACATCCTATGATGCGTGCGCGTGTGTGTATATAAGGGAGGGTTAATAAAAAAAGGTGAAAACTAGGAAGGATAAGAAAGTACCAAAGTACGTCAAGTGTCAATGAGAAAAAACAAAGGCGTCCAAAGAAAGGAAGAAACCTACACAAGCAAGTTTGGGTGTTCAAGATTGAATATTCGATAATTCGTATACGGATTTGGATAGCAAAACAGATATACGAAATTCTAGAAAAGTAGGCGTTGGTTCCTTATTTTTCTATTATTGTATGTCATTTAAAAAATATACATAAAATCGCGCGGTTTTACCTTTAATATGCTTTAAAAATCGAACACCTAAAATAATCTGACACCCACGTATAAAACACCATGTATAAATTGGCTCCCCAGTAAAACACCATGTGTAAAATGTTAATGAAATGATGTGTAAACTAAAACGCCATGTTAAAGTGGGACGCTAAATGGCAAAACACCGTCCTTCCTTCATAGCCCAGTGGTTGGGGGCCGGTTTGTCCTCCTAGAGGTCACCGGTTCGACTCCCGCTTGTGGCGAAATGGGGTAGGACACCCGTGCGCAATGATGGTGAAAAACCTACCGATGAGGGTTTGATCCTGAGCGTCACTCCGGTTTTCATCCGGCTGTTACTCTAGCGAGGCAACTCGTGTAGAGGCAGTACGGTTTCCGGGGGAAAGCCTTCGACCCAAGACTGGTTAACCCAGCGCTGGCCTTGCTATCTGGGCCCACGTTCTTGGAGAGGGTCCGCGATTTGCGGATGTGACAATGGTCACCATTAAGAAGTTCACCTTTCAAAAAAAAAAAAAATGACAAAACACCATGACCAAAAATAAAACACCATGTTCTCACACCTCGACATATAAAACACAATGTACAAAGCCTAAAACTCCATGTAGAGAACCTTAAAACAACATGTACATAACCTAAAAACATACATAGCTTAAAACACCGTGTAGAAATTCATCTAATTTAGAACATAATTTTTTTTTAAGTTTCACATAGCAACTAGGAAGACTAAACTCATATTAAAAATAAAACAACGCTCGTTATTATTTCGAAAAACAATAACGTATAAAAAAGATGGGGGGAACTTGCATATGACTTGTATGTGCATGTTAGAAAGCAACAATGGGTGCTAATCACCCTTTACGTGACACGCTTATCACCCTCCGATTTCAAAACCGATGGACGAAATTGCTTCCTTCCATATCTAGGATATATAATTTAGAATGATGCTTGAAAAAGACGTAGTGTTGGAGATGAAATGAGTGTTTGTGGGTTTTTTGAATCAATTTAACTAGTGGCAGGTCGAGAAGAAAAATCCAGGAATATCCCAACTTTTTTTACTGCACATCATAGAATGTAAATGAATTTCTTTATAGTACATTTATACAAGTTTTTTTTTTATTACGAGGCGGCGAGTGACGACACATCTCTCGTGTCTGGTGTCCCTTTGTTGCTCTATGCGACATTTTTTTTGTTTTACCTTTGCCTAGGTCGATCTCTCATCTCTTTCAGTTTCAACACTAATATCAGTTTAATCTTTTAAATTAAAAAAAACATTGGCTTCTATTAAATTTGAGCTAAACCTGGGGTTTTACTTAATATTGGATGTTAGGGTTCAACCTCAGAACTTGTAGGGATGCTTAAAAACCGTTGAAATCCAGCCAAATTGGCCAATCAGTTTATGGCTTGAAAAACCGCAGCCGAATGTTTTTTTAACCGACTGTAAAATTTGGAACAATGAATAATACTTTTTAATAATAAAATTTCTACAAGTTGTGTTCTTTAGTGCGGTGGCCTAATTGTTTTCTACTATTATTTGTGGGTCAAGTTCGAATCTTATTTCTCCCGTTAACATAGCCCAAGCCCGTTACCAAACCTAATTTATCAATCTTCCATATAAAAATTAATTAAAGTTGCCGTTCAGAAAATAAAAAATAAAAGTCAAATTCGGTGGGTTCCATTGAATCGCAAATTCCAAATTCCTGACAAGGCTCTGAATCACAGCAAGTAAGAAAGGTTAATATGTTATAATTTTTTATTAGGATTTTTTTTTTGGTTTGGATGCACCAATACAATAGATATTATCAGTCTTAAAAATATGGTTTATGGAATGTTAGGGTTCAATCACTGAACTTGTAAAAACCGTCCAAAGCAAGCCAAATTGGCCGGTTCGGTTTAGGGTCTGAGGACCCGGGTTTTGCAGTTGGGCCGAGGCTACCAGCTGTTAAATTCAAAGCTATTTATTAGTCATTCTTATAAAGTTTATAAATATGTGTTATGTGATCTAGTGGTATAACTGTTTTCAACTGTGTTATCTGGCTCAGGTTCGAGTCTTACTTCTCCTTTTGTTAACTAATTTTTAATAGGATTTAGGAATATTACTTGTGAATTAATAATATTACATTTGTGTAAGGAATAAATCTTACAAACTATTTAAAATCAAACTATAAGTGGATGTAGTTTCCATTGAATATGTGTTTTATGTGTGCTGATGTTTCAATTTCATTCCTACACATTTTTGCTAGATTTGTTCAGCTAGAACTTGCTTAACACTTATTCAACTATATTTCTATACTGCTTTAACAACAATCTGATTAGTTTTGAAAAAAAAAAAAAAAAACCTTAAAAAAAGGAACTAGCCCAAACCGTCAAAACCGAACCGTTTAGTAGGTCCAGGGGATACACATCAATTGCAGTTATTCTTTTCATGGTGTTTCATTGTTTTAGTTAGGTTGCTTGGTATGCATGTTTTAGATGCATTAGTGTCATGACTTTATCATTATTTGACCCGTTTTATCAATTGCTTGAACATCGCTTTCTATAAGACGGACATATACCTTTCGGTTTAGTAATCAGTTATTAGTTATGTATAAAGTAACTTGGATATGTCATATATGCTAATATTGTTCAACTTTGGTGATAGAGAATTCACGTGCGAAGAGATGGTTTGGTGTCATCATTGTTCACAAAATACTGAGACATATCATGACTATACCACCGGCAACATGTAAATATTTCCCAATTATTTATGTTCCTCAGATATAGTCAAGTGAGAAATTCTTGATCTATTCTTGTTACTTTCAGATGCTGTGCTGACTGTGGAAAAGTAGTACATCAAGATGTATATACGGAAGACGACACTTTTGTTAAAGATGCAGCAGGAGGGGTGGGTTTTAGAACGCCGTTTGTTTGATTTTCGTTATTCATTTTGGGTCCGTCTAACTTGTATATAATTGCAGGCTCGTCTTGCAGGAAATCGTGTTAGAATGCCAAGTGATATTTCTGATTCACATCAAAGGACTTTGAATATAGGTGCATTGTGTTTGTGATTGTATATTATTACATACTCCACTAGGTAGATTGCAACGATATATTCTTATATTGCAGGGAATGATTATATTAATTATCTGATAAGTGTTTATGGAATCAGCGATGTTAGTCACGCTACCAAGTATTACCAGGTTTGTGCTTTTCATATATATTAGAATACACTTATTGAGAATGGTAGTTTTTGATTCCTTTGTAATTGTAGATAGCCGTTGAGCGTGGGTTTACAAGAGGACGTAGAACAAAACGAGTTGCGGCTGCTTGCCTCTATGTTGCCTGCCGGTAAAAACATTAACCGTTTGGTTGTCGCGAATTCTTGATAATATTGATAAATTGATACTCGGGTTATGAACAGGGGCGCACCCACCCTTTGGCCAAGGTGGGCAGCCGCACCCCTTGAAAAAAAATTTAGTGTATATTTTAGGCAAAAAAACCTGACCGAACCCCTTGAAAATATGGTTGAACACCTCATCCGCACCCCGAACAAATAATTCCTAGATCCACCACTGGTTATGAACTTATGATTTAGCATTCTGTCATCCTTTTTGTTTATGTGGCATTAACTTTCTTTCGCGTTGGTTTTCTGATATGTTATATAGGGAAATGGAGAAGCCGTTTCTGCTTATAGAATTTTCCAGTCGTTCGGTTTGTAGTGTGTAAGCAATCACCTTCCTTAACTATTAAATATTTTTTGAACTTTTTTTATACCAATCTGAAGTTGTAATTTATATTTTCTAGCTACGAGTTGGGCGTGGTGTATTTACAGCTTTGCAAACTGTTGTGCCTCCAGGAGCATCCCTTTGTACAAAATCCAGTTGATCCGAGCCTTTATATGCATAGATTTATACGTGGTAACTAAGAGTTGATTGCTGTACATTTAATTGAAATATCTTTATTCATTCTCAAGTACATTGCATATATCTGTAACATTTTTGGTCCTTTTCACTAAGTGACGTTAAAACATTTTTTAAAGTAATATTGTATGCTTGTCGTTTCACATGGATTTAACAGATAGTTTAATGTTCCTTAGTGAGGACCATACACATCATCATCATACTCAGTAAATCTCACCAATAGCAAAGCTAAGGTAGGGTCTGAGGAGGGTAAGATGTAGACAACCTTACCTCTACCCCTTAGGAATAGAGATGCTGCTTCCAGTGAGACCCCCTGGCTCGATAGTAGTTTTGCATCAAGCCTTGGACATAAGGCACATAACACTCAACAATCGGGACAAAGGCCGATTAGTGCATGTACCCTTTTGTCTTTCGGCTATCAATGCCATGATGCGTGATTAACCGTCCGCTGCTTTTAACGTTATTTTCACGAAATTAGTAAAATAACGTTAAAATTAGTGCATTTTCACTTTTGCCCCCCGAGGCCCACACATATATACATTATATGTGCACACTGCAAGCGGGGCGTTAGTGAGGACCATACACGTAATTTCTAAAACAAAAGGACCAATATTGCAATACGACCACAGGCTATTCGTGTAATTTTCTCTTCTTGTTCTTTGTTTTATGGTTGATGTTGTTATTGTTACCTTTATGTTTTTTTGTGTTTTAGCACTAAAGGAAGATGGTAGCAAAAAGGAAGCTCTGAACACTACTGCATTGCACCTTGTAGTTTGCATGAAAAGAGACTGGATTCAGGTTTTATCCTTTCTGATTTATTTATTTATTTTTATAATTCCTTCTATCTTAGTATATTTAATTTATTTTTTATTTTTTTCGTGATGTTTTACAGACGGGAAGGAAACCTAGTGGGATATGTGCTGCAGCTATTTATGTTTCTTCACTGTTACACGGATATAATTTTTCAAAAGACGATGTTGTGAGTATAATTCTAAAACTTTTTTATTTATGCAGACATTTAAATTTGTTTAACATGTTTCCGTTATGTCCAAAAATATCATGCGAACCAAAGACCTCCTATTATTTATTCTCTTTCTGTGAAAACATGCCAATTAGGTGTATATCATTGATAACGGGTCAAATGTATAAAGTTTAATTTGTTTATTCGTTGAATGCTTTGTCAAAGTCGCTCAAAGTATGCTCATGTGTTTACAACCTCGTGAATTGATGTATTCAAATAAATTGGAAAATTATATTACGTGTAAAGTACACACATCTGCGGCCTCGATTAAGACATATATTTCAGAGTTTCGTTAAAATTGCATTGATGAAAATTATATTAAGACATGTTAGTGTTTCATTGATGAAAATGGCATTCTTTTTGGTTACAAGGTTCATATTTTACTATATTATTGTCAGGTTAAAGCTGTACACATATGTGAGGCAACATTGACAAAGCGATTGGTTGAGTTTGAAAACACAGAAGCTGGGAGTTTAACAGTGAGTTCTGTTGCTTTGCTCAAAAGGAAATGAACACATATATCTGCATAATATATTTTACTTAATAATGTGTGAGATGTAGGAGTTTAAAAGAGTTTTTGAGCTACTCGAGATCGCCTAGCTAAAAGCACAAATCGATCCAAGCTAAGACGAGCTCGAGGTTATATTATTTATATAATATCCTAAATATATTTGACATGGTAATTATTATTATACATAAAACTATGATAAAGATAAGTAAACAATATACACAGACACACACACACCATGTTATATATGAAAATTATAATTATAAATGTATATAAATTTGGTATTTCCCTCGTGTGATGTAGCGGGAAGCCTGTATATTACAAAAAAATATTTATAGTTGTATTAAATTTAATTACACACGCCTCGCTTGCGGTATGCGCATATAATGTATATATGTGTGGGCCATCGGGGGGCAAAAGTAAAAGTGCACTAATTTTAACGTTATTTTACTAATTTCGTGAAAATAACGTTAAAAGTGGAGGACGGTTAATCATGCATCATGTGGTGGCGTTGATAGCTGAAAGACAAAAGGGTACATGCACTAATCGGTCTTTGTCCCGATTGCCGAGTGTTATGTGCCTTATGTCCAAGGCTTGATGCAAAACTACTATCGAGCTGGGGGTCTCACTGGAAGCAGCCTCTCTATTCCTACGGGGTAGAGGTAAGGCTGTCTACATCTTACCCTCCTCAGACCCTACCTTTGCTTTGCTATTGGTGGGATTTACTGAGTATGATGATGATGATGATGATGATTAAATTTAATTACACAAAAGGCACTCTGTATAACCAAAAGATAAAAGCGTTAACATGCCTAAAAGGATATGATGGTAGCCTTATTAGCCTGTGGAAGGTAGTAAGGGCTTTCATTAATGTAAAAATAATAATAATAATAATAATAGTAATAATAATAATAGTAATAATAATAATAATAATAATGACAATAATAATGATAATTATAATAATAACAATACTAATGATGAGATGAACCGCTAGGACCGAGATGAACAAGTTGTAAATGTTCAATAGTTTTGCTGTTAGAAGGATGTTTTGTTAATTTTGGGGAAACTCTTATGTAGATTGAAGAGTTCACTCAAAAAGCCATAAACTTTGAGAAGGAAATGCAGTCATGTAAACAGTCTGCCAATGATTTAAAGATGCCTGAAATGACAGAAGTGGTTTGCGAGCACAAAAGCAGTGTTGTTCAATCTGGTTCTGGGCTTTGCAAGAGTTGTTATTTGGAGTTTTGTGGGGGACTTGATGGTTCCGAACCTCCAGCGTTTCAACGTGCCCAAGCAGAACGATTATTCATGGAATCCGTGAAAAGGTCAACCGCGTCAACGCCTTGTGTAACAACTCATAGTGAAAATGTAAGGATATTTTTATAGTTACCAGTAATAGTGGTGGGGTTTCGACTCATTTACTTATGAACGGGTCTATTTAATGGGTGAAATGAGCTTAAAAAGAGTTTTTTTTTAGAATTTTTTTTTACATAGAATACCAATAATGTTTTTTTTTTGTTCCTATTGAATCGTTATAATATGGTCTTGTGTCTCGTTTGGGTCTTAAAAAAAATTAGATTTATATACAATGATAAATATGACCCACATGGGTAACAACCATCTTAACGGCTCAGTGTTAAAAATAGTGAGTTGTTTCGTTTGGGCAGTACATTGGTGTAGATTTAGGAGTCTGTTTAGTCTTTAGAGGGTGTATGAGTTAGCCGTTAAAAATAAATTTGATATGTGTGCATGTAAAAGTCTTGATTATGCTTAGTGTGTACTGACTTATTCATATGCACAGGTGACGCTAGATAATACGAAAGAAAAAGGTGCTGAATATGTTGGTAAGTTGTATGTTGACCATTTTCATATTTTTTTTCCTTTAGTTGAGAGAATCTCATATTCTTATTGATTATTTTATCAGGAGAACTAAACGAAACTAGTGACAATGTTGATGCTTTTGTAAGCTCAAAGGAAGCCTCTGCCGATGAAAGTGATACCTTTTCTGATATTGATGAGGCTGAGGTAACTGAAACTGTAACCTTATTCTAACTCTTGGTATTTAAAAGCGCGCCTGAGAGGCAAGGCGCATGACGCGATCTGGGTCAAACTTGGTCAAAAATAGGGTGTGTAGGAGGCTCATAAGTAAAAAAAACCAACTACATTCCCCTCATGCCTCAACTTTCAGGATATAAACGCCTGGGAGCGCCTTGTGCTTTTTAGAACCGAAATATTTGTCATTTAGTTAAGATTATAATATTATATTGTGGTGATATATTTTGTGGTGTAGGTCGATGGCTACCTTCACGACGAGGAAGGTATTCATATGAAAACGCGCATTTGGGAATGGCAGAACCGGGAGTATGTGCAGGTGATTAACTAACTTCTTCATTACTTATGAATTTTTTTTTATTTTTTTAGAACAACGAATTTCTTTAATCATGTCACTTGTTGGACTTGAACCCGTGACCCACTAATTGCTATTTAAAAGTTGAAATTCTGGGGTCAACCTGATGCGTTCGATTTCCTCAGGAACAAGCCGTGAAAGCAGCAGCAACAAACAAGCTTCAAGACGTACGTGTCATAATTTCCATATTAAGAAATTTAATTTTGGAAAATAAGTTGATATGTTATTAAAAAATAGTTATAGATGATTTAAATTGTTATGCGCTGCTGATGTGCGCATCAGTTGACGCGTCGCATCGGGTGCATGACACATTATGCGCTCCTAATTCGCGCATTTTATAATCAAGGATGCATCATTAGTTAGCGTTACTGATTGTATGTATGATGTGAAAGCAGAAAGAAAAAAGAAAGAGAAAAACTGATGCTAAAAATGCTAAGCCTCCAGATACTGCTGGAGAAGCTGCTGCTCAACAGTTTACAAAAAAGGTAAGTTTGATATTAGAAGGTAAGTTTGTCCCAATGTTTCTTATTAACTCGTTGTTTTTCTTTTTGTGCAGAAATTTAGTTCAAAATTTAATTATGATGCGATCGCTAATCTCTTAGATGATGAGGTAAGCACTATGTTCTTATCTCGGTTTCTTAATTTGGTAAACGAGTCGAGTTGACTCGTTTTGGGGTCTGTGTTTAAAATTTCTCTATAGATATAAACTTTGGGGATGGTTAACGTACAATAGCCCCTTAACGCGTGACCGTATGCGACTTCATTTTTAAAATGCGCACATGTAATACATAATTACACAAGTTATTTTCATAATTACACATGGGTTGGGTTCAGTGGCGGACCCGAGAAATATTTTCAAGGGGTGTAATCGAGATTTTACCCTATAAAATACACTAAATTTTTTTTTTCAAGGGATGTGCCTGCCAACCCAATCCTCTACTTAGGTCCGCCCCTGGTTAAACCCTAATTACGCATGTTATATTGGTGGTTGCGCACCATCACACGTTAAGAGCCTTTTGGATTTAAACCTTTCACTATAAACACCTATTAATAAGAATCTAATGGTGCTTTGCTGATTGGTTAAAGTACTAATTATGATATTTATAAATTTAATATATTATAATATATATAGTTATTAGTTATTTTTCTCATATTTAATATAAAATAGTTATTAGAATGTAATATATTGAAAACCATATATAGATAACAACTTTTGTTTATACTTTAGTGGTATCATGGTGTGTAATAAAGGTGTTTCTCTTGAGGTGGTTGACAGTTCTTGTCCAAAGTAGGCGTTTATATAGATTTTGAAGTTGGTTTAGAGGTGTGAGTTAGTCGTTTTAAAAGAAAGAGTTAATTGCCAAAATCGTCCCTGAGGTTTGGGCATGTTTGCCATTTTCGTCCAAAATGACACTTTTGTACCAAATTGCCCCCAACGTTTGTAACTTTTTGCCATTTTCATCCAAACCACTAACTTAGTTTATTTTTTTGTTAAGTTAAGGATATTTGGATGAAACTGACAAATATAAAACCACAGGGACGATTTTGGCAATTTATTCAAACCCTTTTTTAATTTCTTTTATTTAATTATTTTTGTTACATATATAATAAAAAAATGTACATGGAGTTTTTAGAAAAAAAAAATTAATAGTTTTGTCACATAATTTTTATAAATTTGCATCCAAATCACTAACTCAGTTTATTTTTTCTGTTAAGGTGAAGGATGTTTTAAATTTTATAAATTAAGATAGAAATTAATTTACAGCTTCTTTATATAAATTAGTTTTATAAAGAAAAAACGTCATTGGTGTGCAATACATTTAAAAAATATGTAATGTTTTACAATTTTTTTCTATCTCTACAACTGATAAATAAAATATGTTGGTAGAAATAAAATATTTATTTAATTACGATTATGAGGGTAACTTACTAATACTTATTCTGAGTGGCTTGAGTAAAGAAACTTTTGGTTCATAGCATTATAATTACAATTTGGTGGGTAATTTTAAGGTTTGGTAATGATACGTTGTTTGATTGGGGGGGGGGGGGGGCACTAGCTTCTATTTTTCCTTAGGAGCGAATTTAAAAGAGTAGAAGATGAATTACAAACTTGGTACATATGATAAGATTTTTTTATTTGCCTTTTTCAATAAAGTCACCAGCATTTTAGTTTTATAAAATTTAGAGGTTTAAGTAGATTTTATTTTTATAAAACTGATCTATATAAAAAATTAGAAATTAATTTCTGTCTTAGTTTATAAACATCCTTCGTCTTAATAGAAAAATTAACTTAGTTAGTGGTTTGATGAAAATTTATAAAAATTATGTGACGAAGCTATTATTTTTTTCATATAAAAATTGCATGTATATTCTTTTTTATTATATATGTAAAAAAATTAATTAAACAATTTTTTTTAAAGAGTTTGAGTAAATTGCCAAAATCGTCCATGTGGTTTTATATTTGTCAGTTTCATCCAAAATCCTCAACTTAACAGAAAAAATAAACTAAGTTAGTGGTTTGGATGAAAATGGCAAAAAGTTACAAACGTTGGGGGCAATTTTGTATAAAAGTGTCATTTTGGATGAAAACGGCAAACCTGCACAAACCTCATGGACGATTTTGGCAATTAACTCTAAAAGAAAATACAACCTTGTTTAGGCCCACAAGCCTAGTCAATCTAACTCGAATGCTTGATGTTTGAATTCAGACTGATTTGAGCTTTTAACGAGCCGAATATGAGCAACCCGGATTGTTTACAATTTATTTGATTAAATGCATCATGCATGCATCACATCATGATATGCTATAGTTTATTTGTAAAATTGATATTGTTAAAATGGGCCATTATGACTTGTAGTTGGAAGTTTAATATTATTTTTATGTTCTAGGAGCCTTTTTCGAAAGAATAGTGTCGATGATGGCGGTAACAGAAAGGGAAAAGGAATCACGAGGGAAAACAAGTATGATGAAGATGAATGAAAGTATGATAATGAAAATGAACAACAAAAGAGTGGAGGTTATGTTGATGATTATTTATTTAATATGAAATTGTCTTCTGACAGAATTTGGTCTTTGTTATAACAATACTTATGATTGTGGGAATTTTTATAATTTAGCCTAACTATAAACTAGTTATCAACTTATGATTGTGGGAGTTTTTTTAACTTAGCCTAACTATAAACTAGTTATCAACTTATGACTACTAGTTATAACAATACTATATAGATGTAGGATGTCATTTGGATCAAGTGGTAGCAGTGGGAACACCGGCCCGCCGGCGCAACTTAGTGGAAACCAGGGGGTGCACCCCCTCAATGTTTGGTTAAAAGTGTAAAATTTTCGATTTTTCTTCCAAAAATTTACTATTGTAAAGGATCCCCTCCGGAACTTTTGGTCAAGCTCTGTCATTGCCCTCGGTATTGCAAACAGATCTCTACCGGTGCCTACTTCCCGATCTCTCTCAATTGTATTATTATTTTTAATAATTTTATTTTACAATATATATTCCATTGTTCAATTTTTTTTATGTTGTTGATGTTGTATTATATCATTTTGACGGGAGCGACGTTACAAGCAATGCTAGCATGTAAACGTGATGTTTTAGTCTTAGTAATTCTTTTTTCAACCGATGAAACTAGTTTAATGTCTGTTTGGTGGACGGGTTTTGTTTATGCCATAATGACACAAGTAATCCTCCTTTGCATTTTAAACAAAAAGCATTATTTGTTTAAAAAGAGCCACATTCAAACCTACTGTTGGATGAGCTGTCAAGTCCAAAGACAAGTTGTAACAGCCCAAGTAAACCGTGTTAAGATATTGTCCGCTTTGCCCCCGATTGGTTGTCCATCGGGGGGCAAAGCGGACAATATTTTGGCACAGTTTACTTGGGATGTTACACAAGTTCTCAGGTAAACGGGTTTTGAAAATGGTGTATCCTCCTGCGAGATGCCTTCATAAAATTCCTAGGCACATATTTGATCTTGATCAGATTAAGGATATTGGCTATTGGTATCTTGATAGGAAAACTGGTGAAGCGGTGATTACGGAAAAGAAAGTGTCCGAGGAGATTCTACGGGTTTTAACCTGGCTTGTCAACCTGAAGATGGAACATTTAAAAAAGCTGCGTTGTCTGCCTATGCGTTACCTTGAAGAAGATCGTCCGTTGGCAAATCAATTCATCAAGATAGTGCAGTTCTGCGTGAAAATCAAGTTTGGGCAGGCAGTTAATACTCGAAGCATGAATGAAGATTACAAGTTCAACAACGAAGATCCTGCACTGATCAAGGGGGAGTTTGTTAATGCACTTTGGGTGATAAGTGCAGGCTCTCTTTATGTCCAAGGGTCTTTATTGTAATTTGTTATAAGTTAATCCTTGTCCGAACTTCTTTATTTGTCTCAGAGTTTAGGTGTGTCTGGATCAGGGTTCTTTCCCTAATCCGGGTTTTCATATACTACTACAATTTCCGAGTTTATGTTTATCTTGTATTCCGGACTTAGGTATATAGTTCCTAGTCCGGATTTATGTTTGCGTGGTATGTGTTCGGACTTGAGTTTATGTGCTTAGTCCTGGTTTATCTTATTGGGCCTTGTAATGTATATCCGGACTTGTGTGTCCGGATATTTCTTGTATATAACCTATTAGTGGTAATGACAAGACAACAGTTCTTTTGTGGAAAGTTTGTGAAGCAAGAAAACCCTAATCATTAGTGTGTGTTTTGTCTGGCCGCTACTGTGTGTGAGTGACGTCATTCATCTTCTCCATCTAAGAATACTCTGTGTATTCTTAGATTTCACTCATTCTTCTTGTTCTTTATACAACATCCTACAGTGGTGATTACTAGGTGGATTCCACACACCTAGTGTTTGTGTTCTTGAGTGAGATCCTAGAATTAGGTGACCTTACATTTTGTATAAATACTCGCTGACGCGAACCGAAATGGGTCAAGCGAGTAAAA
The DNA here is from genome assembly GCA_030545235.1 of Helianthus tuberosus. NCBI lineage: Eukaryota > Viridiplantae > Streptophyta > Magnoliopsida > Asterales > Asteraceae > Helianthus > Helianthus tuberosus. The sequence continues at coordinate 79,646,109 of CM060429.1, read as the reverse complement.
ATAAGTTTTTGATATTAAACAATTGCTGACATGAACCAAAGTGGGTCCAGCGCATAAAAATAAGTTTTTGATATAAAATACTTGCTGAATTGAACCGAAATGGGTCGAGCGAGTAAAAATATAGTTTTTGGTATTAACACTTGCTGTCGCGAACAAAATGGGTCAAACGAGTAAAAATAAGTTTTTGATATAAAACACTCACTAACGTGAACCGAAAGGGGTCGGGTGAGTAAAAATAAGTTTTTGATATAAAACAATTGCTAACGCGAACCAAAGTGGGTCGAGCGAGTAAAAACATTTTTTTGATATAAAACACTTTCTGACGCGATCCGAAATGGGTCGATCGAGTAAAAAAAGGCAAGTAAATCATATGTTAATGATTAAACTAATGATTGTAAAAGGGAGACCCAATGACGTAAGCCATAATGGGTCAATTAAGTGATACCACTAGCAAATCACATGTTAGTGATTTAAACAATATAAGGACTTGTGTAGTTGCCTAAAGAATAAACAATTAACGGTTAAAAGACCGAACAGGTCATACAGGTCAAATGGTGATGATATTATCGTTTGAGCATAGTATTTAACGCTTGTTATTGTTAAGTGTCATACTTATAGGTAAGCTTATTATACAGGCAAGTATTGCCATGACTAGTGAAAAGAATTTGCAAGGTATTGAAAACGGGTCATTGTTTTGACCCGCACCAAGTATGGGTAACGGGTCAAACTCCTGGTAAGGGCTTATGGTCCGACTAGAGTTGGTTGAGTCAAGGGTGGACACTAGATCATCTCAAGAGAGATATGTCACGGCCCCCGACCGCACCCCGGGGTGGAAGCCACGAAATAGTCAGCTGGTGGTATCGGTGTTTATTAATTTGGCAGCGGAAATTTCATCATCAAGATCGATGTTAGGAAAATATTTCAGAGTTTATAAAACACTAAAGTTTAATATTAAACAAATACGATAAAACTCATATTCCATTCAAATGTTTTGTAGGGATATGCCCCTAATTGACAAAATATAAATTTCTTCTTTTATTCAGGTAATCAAAGCCACTTTATTTAAGCCTTCAGTGCTCCATAGCTGACTTTTATGACTTTCACAGTAAGTTACCTGAAACGCGTTTAAAAACAATTTGGTCAACGAAAAATACTGGTGAGTTCATTCAGATTTTGTTAAAAGATACATTGTTATATTTTACAGTATCAAGTGCGATTACATTGCTTTTATCTAACAAAAACTCAATCAGTATTTGTCACGGTGGCAGTTCCAATAACTGTGGTCATATTACTATTGGCTAACTTTCGTCCAATAGTAACGCTGGACTAGTAGTGTATACAAAACCCCACATACCGGCAGTAATTGCATATTACAAAAAAAATAATCATTGTAAATACAACTTGGTAAAAAATATTTAGGGTTTTGCAAATCAGTTGAGAAAAAGATAGAATGACTCACTTTGTAGTTTTAGGGTTTTTAACCTTAGAGCTTCCCGGTGCTAATCCTGAGTTCCTAATAAATACAATGTAATACGTGTTAGTGCAACAACCCAATTCAAACTTTATCGATACATCACGAGACAAAACCCCAACGTAGTTTACAAAGTATAGCCTGATATACAGGCAACACTTTGGCATTCGTTACTGGGTTTTAGATTAATCGGACAGAGTATCAGATCAGTGATTAGGGTTAAAACACTTACAACGGGGTAGAGATTTAGCAAATTAAGGGTTTTAGGGGTGTACTTCAGAGAATACGGGTACAAGAATCAGAGAAAGTGATTTGAGGATCGAAAATGAGCAACGGCTTCAGTCCCTCGCTGCTCCTTATATACCCAAACTGGGTTTCCCCTGTGCGTCGCGCCAGAACCGGGTTTCCTTTTGCGTGGCATGACAGATACCATCTAGGGCTAGGTCAGCCTGGTCACAAGTGTAGGCTTGCCACTTGTCGCGAAATGATGCTATCTTGTCACACCCCGAAATATTAGAGCTGGCGTGAGTGGACTGGTATCTTCATTGCACAACGGAAGTATTTGAGCTAAGACTTCTAAACAGTGAACACCCGCTAAGTACTCGAATTCCCATGGGTTCTCCTATTCCAACCGTTCCGTAGTTTCAAAAAAATGCCACCTGAGAAAGAACATGCGAAAAATCAACATAAAATTGAGCGAGTTCATAGTTTGTTTTGAAAAAGATTTAAAACAAATATTTTTTTATAACCGGTTTAAAAGTTATTGAGAAAATATAATAAAATCATTTCTCGGCATGATGTTTGAAAGTTGCGAGTCTAGCCCACGAGAGTCTTTGTAAGCAGGACCAACTCGTCCTCTTACTTGTACATAAGTTGAAAACGTTACCAATGTTTGTAAAACCATGTATTTGTGAGTTTGTGTCAAATGAATCTTAAAGGCAATTGAAAGTTTAGGTATCGAAATCCGGTATGTAAAGCGTCAATGAACATGCTGATCATTAATGTGTAGCTAGGACATTAATATGTGTGTCGACATAAGAAGCCACCAACCCATAAGCGATTTAGTACCGATCCACCCGGCGAGGGTAACAAAGGAAACTCCATGTGGTCACACAAGGACTCGTGAGTGGGGCTCGCCCTGTACCCGATAGATCTACCCCCTTTGTTCCGTGGTCTTAAACAAGATTAATGGTGCTTTAAGTATCAGCCTATTCGCACGTGATCTACTAATTCATTCTGTAGCTTAACCATACCATGTAACATGTATTCCCCCCCCCCCCCCCCCCGAGAGTTGTAAAACCGAAACATTAAGAAGAAAAGGGGGACATGAACTCACTGGGTTTGTCTCGTTTTACGTACGCAGACCAACCCAGTCCCGTTATTGTAACTAGGACATTCCCGTCTCTAGTTATAAAAATCATGCACGTTTAATAAATACGCGTGTGTTTTGTAAAACCGGTATGTTTAGTCTAAACCGTTCGTAACCCATTTAAGTTCCTTGAAATCCATTCGCAAAATGGTTTAGAAGTATGAGTTTTCGTTCATTGAAAAGTTTATTTTTGCAAAACTTGCATGTCTTTCCACCCACGAAAACATTTGTAAAAACGTAAAACTAGAAAAAGTGGGGGTTATGAACTCACTGTGAAATTCCCGTGCAAAGCTAGCGTAGCGTGATTCCGTAGTGTCGTTCCAAGAACGTGCATTAGCTAGCGTGCAACTATGGTATTCCTAACAGGGAATAACTTATCAGTTTCTAATTTAAACGTAGCTAAACTACGCGTCCGAGCTCTACCGAGTCGTAAATAAGACGACTCTACGAAGGTGTTGTTAGTTTGACTTAGAATAACCGATCTATGGTTATTTGATCTCATTTAATCGGGATAGAAACTAAGTCTCGAAATGACTTAGCTTCCGAAAGATTTAGGATAAGTATTTATATATATAAATATAATACACTTACGAAGTCGTGATAGTCGTTGAGAATAAAAAAAAAACGTAGATGAAAGAGTAGTACGACTCTTCGTATTTCTCGTAAACTTGTAGCTCGTGTTTTGTCGAGGCGTTATGATTGGTTTTGTACGTCGTAAAGTGTCGTCAAAATAGATATATCCTTATTTTTATTTTATAAGAAAACTCGAATTTCGATAAGTGTTGTTTATACAATATAAATATGTTTGGTATTTCGGATTTTTACGGAAAATCGGACAGAGTTTCCCCTGTTTTTAGGATGCCCCGACAACTAAAGTGTCGATTTATTTTCCAAAATTCAACAACGATTCAATAATTTAACACAATGTAACAACTATATATATATATTTTTGTCAAAATGTCAAACGTAAACAAGTAACTAAAGTATCGGTTCGAGCTCGGTTCGCGTTAACTATAAAGCTAGACTAATGTATGTATATGAAAGTTTAACGCGTCGTTAAAACTTTACCGCATCTTGCGTTTGGCCAGTTGACCCAACAGTTGATGGGTTTGACCACGTTGACTTGCATTGACCGAGTTTGACTTGTTGACTGACTTTAACCTTTTAACCGAGTAGATCTGAACCTCGAACCGAAACCCGAATATCTGAGTCGTTGACCAAACCGAGCTATCCGTTGACTTGTCGGCCCGAACATTGAACTGAGTTGACCCACCTTGACTGTGTTGACCTGAGTTGACTCGGGTTTGACCGAGCTGAACCGGCTGACCCGTTTGACTGAGTTGACTCGAACCGACCGTGCCACGAAACCCGAACCACCCGAACTAATCTGAACCGTGAACTAATCTGAACCGTAATCTAGACTGAATCACGACACCCGAACCTGAACCCAGCAAACCTGACCCGACTGGCTGCTGTTAACCAAACCCAAATTTTTTTATTGTTACTAAATAATGTTTAACACCTTTTTTTTTTAGGGAAGTATAAACAACTATGTGTTTGTAAACATAGATGTATGGAAACATGCTACGTTGGGTTCCAAGAAATCAACATATATATTAGGTTTAGTTTTCTTTTTAGACTATAAAACTAAATTAACTTTAGTGTATGTTAGGTGATCAAAATGAACATATACGATCTAACAAAAATAAATACAATAAAATTGAAACAAAGTTTAAGTGATAATTTTACCTAGTGGGATTGGTTATGGAAGTGCAAAAGATTTGTCATTTGAATCTGAAGTTGAACTTGAGTCTTGGATTGTTGTTGAAAAAAAAAAACAATGTTAAGTGTGTGTGTGTGTGAACCGAGAGTAGAGAGAGGGGAAAAGTGAGTGATTTTTTTTTTTTGTTGTCTTGCCAAAAATGAGAAAATGCAAGGGTTGCCTTTTATATTCAAACCACACACAATTATCCACATCTTACAAATAGGGAAACAATAATAAAAGAAAAAAAAGAGTATGATGGATGAAGTATGGAATTCGGCAGACGGGGGTTTGGGAATGGGTTGGGTTAGGGGCATGTTTGGCTAAGCTTATTAGAGTTAAAAATGACTTTTGGAAAAATGACTTTTGGGAAAAGGACTTTTTGAAAATGAGTTTTAAAAAAAAGTGTTTGGATTAGCTTATAGGGTGGGAAAAGCCAATAAGTCAATAAGTTGTTTTTTAAAAAGTGTGTGGCTTAGCTTATTGATGTAAAATGACTAAAATGGGCATTCTTTTAGATATAAGGGGGTAAAGAAGGGGTATATTGGTAATTTGAAGTTTGAAAAGTTATAAGCTGGCCAAGAAGTCACAATATTGTGACTTCTTAAAAACTCCTTTTCATTCATCTCAAAAAGCTATTTTCAAAAGCACTTTTCAATTTGCCAAACACTAAAATGACTTATTGGCTTTTTGATTAAGCCAATAAGTCAATAAGTTACTTTGAAAAGCTTAGCCAAACATGCCCTAGGTGTTGGTGATGATGATGAAGGGGTATGATGATATGATGGGGTGATTTGCTTGTTGCTTGATACGGTAGTCATAGTTGAAATGGAAGGACTAGTCAGTAATTGGTTCTAGACTTGTTAGCAGATATTTTTATAATGTGTACAAGACAAACTATATGATACATAGTCTAATGTATCATAAACGTATTTGTACGGTGCAGTATTATTTTAGTAAAATACGTGTATAGGTCTCACATAGCACATAATGCGTATTTACATATATTTATATAATAATACATGTAGTAACACCTTGTGACGCTTCCTAAGCATTCGGGATATATGAAACAACGTTTGTGCGTGTCGGGTTAATTCGTTCCCGTATGCGTTTTGTGACGTTTGAAAGCACGATAAATCCGTAAAACCAAGTTCATATGTATAGCGCATACGTATAAAATTTGTATTTATCGGCGTTGTCAGTATTTCATACGGTGTCCGCTCGTTACCGCTTATCGTTCCGTAGTTTTTCCGAAAAGAGCCATGCGCACACCGTAAAGTCAGATAGGCGTTCCTAGGCGTTTCAATATCCTTATTAAGTTAATACATGTCTTAAACACTATTTATTATCATCTTAAACATTGGTTAATCGAGAAATTAGAGGTCGTTAATTACCGGTTGTCACACATCTGTCCCTGGTCACTCCCGCGCGTTGCCCCAGATACAGGGAGTTCTGGCGCGTGACGCTTGGACTCCCAGACCAGCTTTCTTTGTTTTGCATGTCGGGTCTCGTTGTGCGTGTCTGGTTCGTCATTTATGGCTCGTTTTAGGGTGTTTTTGGAGAGTTGTTACAAGATATATCTAGTTTTTAGGTAAAACGACCATTAAAGCCAAGAACATGTCCTTGACTCAATATATGACTAATTGAGTTTTAAATCACTAAACGAATGCAAACTTCTATGTTCTTAGGGAAATAATAAAACTAGATAGGATGACGAGTTGAAAGTACTTGCTAGTTTTTTTAATCTAAATTTTAAAGTTTACCGGTTGCAAAAAGGACCAAAATTGACTAAAATTCCACCGAATTAAATTAATGGAAAAGATAAGGTTCGTCCAATGTAAACAACCACAATCGAGTTGTGGTTGATGGAAATAATTAGAATGGTAAGAAAGTAGGAGGCATGATTTAGAATTCGAAATGCCTCCTAAAGAGTTGGTTTGGGTAAAACGCTGAACCAAAAGAACGATGGAGAGCTAATAAGTCCGGACCCATACATACTAGCAAAGTGAACACGTTAGGGATGTGAACATTTCATGTCACACCCCCAAAATCCACATGCGGAGTATCACCGCTTGGAGGCATGACTGACCAGGATCTTAGCCACCAAATCACATTGAACTCATGAGTATATTAAATAAAACTTTCTTTTATTAAAAATAAGGGTTACAACGTTACAATATATCACAGTTTACAGCGGAAGCATATATAGTTCGTTAAGTGTTTATAAACCACATGTGATAGCTCTTAGTCTTGTGTTGCGTTTCCATGTAACTCGACCCATGACCACTCCAGCTTCCCAGACAACAAGTTCCATTGATTAGCACCTAAAGGCCTGCAAGGCATGTAACAACGAGTCAACAACAAAGTTGAGCGAGTTCACAGTTGGTTGTTTAGTTATAGTGTTCATAAATCATATGTTTACTTCGTAAACCATGTACTGTATTAATCTGTATCGCGGTTTCCCAAACATGTTTGCGATGATTAGTGGGGGTTTCCCATGTGTATCGTATTAATCCGTATCGCGGTTCCCCGAACCTGTTTGCGATGAATAGTGGGGGCTTCCCATGTTGTATGTTACTAGACTAGTCGTATCTGTACATGCCCTTCTTGATCCAAGGACCGTAGCGAGTATGTGTGTACGTAGATTTTACGTACGTGCCCTTCAATCCGAGGACAGTAGTAAGTATGAGTGTACGTAGGTTTTACGTACGTGCCCTTCAATCCGAGGACAGTAAAAAGTAGTTTAATAGTAATGATAGTACGAGTAGTTATTCAATCCCATTCCCAACCCACCGAGAATCCCATGCCTTAGGAGTGTGAACTCACCTTGGTTTGCTCGGTATGTTACGTTACGTTACCCGTTCCTATTGATCAACCAAGCCCTAGTGTGGTTACCAATAACAGTTAGTTCATATGCACATAGAACACGTACTCTCTACACATTCCACACTTGTAGCGTACACAGATTTTACATAACATTATTCAAGTCACTAAAGTACTTCATACAGCATACCAGTTCATTATCATGTATTCACCTAGTGGGTAGTTATTTCATTTACATGTTGATATTACAAGTTCGTATTCCACAAGATGCGTAACCGATAGCATGTTATTCACTGAATGTATAATTTGACAACTTAAAGTTCCAAACAACATTGTATGACCCAAGCTCCTAATTCCCTAATCAAAACAGTCCATAGCTTATCAATTATACCAATTATTCAATCCCCATATTTGTCGTGAACAACATAACCATCACTCCAATCATATTATTTGGATCTAATAACATGGAACTCCCTAAGCTAAGTAACAGTTCATGGGTTAACAAATACCAAATATCAATATACCAAAACCACTACATCCGAACCTATTAGATTACCAATTTCGTCACACAAAATCCTAGTTAAACAATTTAACATCTATCGAGGTGATATATCTTGACCATCCTAATCACTAGACTCAATCACATCATATATCTCACATCATATTAATACCTTTGACTTCCCTGACAACACCATTAATATGTTCACATGGAATGAATTGATCAAAGCTACAATACACATGCAAACTTGAAACATATGGCAAACAACATGGAGTGCTCATTATCAAATCGGCTACCCTTTCAATACATATCACATGCAAATAATCGGGCCCACAAATTCTCATTTAATCCATGTCCAACTCAATCAATTAGTTATGTTTATCATTAATGCAACAATCATTCGTTCATACAGTGTTATTTGATTCACTAAATTTTTCATCATTAGTTAGGTTTAGCTCACATGCTATTATGGTGCGGCCCAATCAGATCCATGTGAGTGGTCCATCTAAGCCCAATTATTCTAAATATGTGTGTATGTTCGATATTTTGTGTAAAGCCCAAATCATCTTTCTGTATGGTGACATATCCAAATTCTGAATAATCAGCCCAATGTCTATCATAGTATGAATTACCCCTTTGATTCAAGAATAAAGCTCAAAAGTGAATTAACTACATAATTTGTTTGGTAACTAAATAACAGGCTATTAAATTGTGGCACATCTAATTCTTGAATTGATTCTTGATATTACATATCATATTAACCTAACACATGTTCATATATTATGACTAATAGTTATTAATCTAATCATCAAAGCATCATAAACACACATAAAACCACCACCTAGACCCCAAGAACCCTAACCAATCCTAGCCGATCTAACACATATAACAGGTATAGTCATGACTCCTTGTGATGCATATACAAGGCACTAACATAATGCACATAATAAATACAATTATCGGACTCCACATAAACAGTAATATCACTAACCAAAAGATAAAGGGAGATGTACAAGGCTTCGAAGGGGTTGTTTCTTGTTGTTGGTCACCGAATGCAAGAGGGGTATTGCTAGGGTTTCTTTATCTTTTACGTTAATATGTTAATATGGGAGTGAGGTGCATGATAATACATATATACATATCTAATTGAAACAAGTGGGCCGATCACAAGGGTTTCTTTGGGCCGGACAATTAAAACATACAAAAGTAACAATTAAAGCACATCAAAGACTAGTTGGGCTCATGAAATCTGTTTAGGCCGACATGGTATTTGTTTGTAAGGTATGGTTATAAAGCCCAAGATATACACGGCCCGATCCAATACCACTAAGTTAATTAATCAGGTTATCGTTTAAGTTTAACGGAGTTAAGATCGCAAGATTACACGATACTAACCATGAAAGTTCGGGTTGTCACATTTCAGCAAGTGCACATGTTAGGGTATGCACATTTCAGCAAGTGCACACGTTAGAGATGTGCGCATTTCAGCAAAGTGCAATAAAGTGCACACACCAGGAATGTGCACAATTTCAGCAAGTACACACGTTAGTGATGTGCACATTTTAGCAAGTGCACATTTCAGCAACGTGCACACGTTAGTGATGTGCATATTTCAGGAAAGTGCACACGTTCGTGATGTGCACACGTTAGTGATGCTCACATTGTGCACATTTAAGTAAAGTGCACACATTAGAGAAGTGCATATTTTAGTAAAGTGCACAGTTTAACAAATGTTTTCCTTGACGTTTTCGCTTATTCCATTGATTATGTTAATGGTTTATTGACAATTTACAATATGTTTTCTCTAAGGTAGTAACCGGGTGGAAGGACGACCAAGTACGTGAAGAACCGAACACTCCTAAACCACGACCTTTTTGGAAAGAATCATAAGAAGAATTAAGCACGATCATGCGTGTCGAAATTTTTGAACTTAAAAACTTGACTATTGTAAAATACAAATCAAGTGTAATATATTGTTATGCCAATCATCTGGGTTGTCGGTTAACCCATACGTATAAGTTATAAGTAAAACAAAATCTAGGACCTAATCATCTATATTTATAAAATAATACTTATAATAGGTTAGAGTGTTATAGCCATTCCAAAGTAATAATAATTAAATATATATATATAGGGCCAGTATCATTTCAGAACCATAAATATTTACAGAACCCGCAGAACTCCTAATAAACAATCTTTTTATTTATATATTTTTATGTTTAGGATAATTTTATCATTTATTATGTGTATTTTTACGATTACATACATGTTAAGAGTAATTTTATCATTTTTTATATGTAATTTTATAATTACACATATGTAAACTAGTTTTTTTACATATATGTAATTAGTTATGACACATATATATAATTTTGGCAATTAAACATATGTAAACTACTTTTAACATGTATGTAATCAAAGAAATACATATAATAGATGATAAAAAGATCCTAAATACAAAAACTTATATATAAAATGATTGTTTATTAGGAGTTCTCAAAGTTCTGTAGTTATTTAGAGTTCTGAAATGAACTCAACCCTATATATATATATATATATATATATATATATATATATATATATATATATATATATATATATATTGTTTTCGAGTGATGATAAATAGTAACTTTATTATTATATTTACTTTTAATAACATATTTTTCTTTTTTTCAAACAAATATTTCCTTTACCTTTTTTTAATATTTGTTTTTTTCTTTTTTTGAACATATATTAATTTATCGATTAATTTGATACTTCTTTAATAAGTTATGTTTGTAACTTTTTTCCTAAAAACTTAAGTACGTAGTTGTGCTTGATTTCTTTCCCTGACATTCCGTTATAAGTTTTGTTAAAAACGAGTTTATACTCAAAATAAAGTATTTAGTTGGTATCATAAAACGGTAGGATGATAAATAAATCGTTCTAATGGTTTGACTTTCTAAACAACATGGTTTATTTTCAAATCACGTTTGTTTTACATTCTCATTTGCTCCGTTTCGTCGCGACGCGTGATATAAAAAAGCTAGTAGTAGAAGTAGTAAGTAGTAGAAGTAGTAAGTAGTAGTAAGTAGTAAGTAGTAGTAGTAAGTAGTGGTAGTGGTAAGTGGTAAGTGGTAAGTAGTTAGTAGTAGTAGTAGTAGTTAGTAGTAGTGGTGGTAGTAGTAGTGGTGGTGGTAGTGGTGGTGGTGGTGGTGGTGGTAGTCTAAATATCAATCTAAGGGGGTCCTACTATTTGTATCATTTTTTACTAATTCCCACAAAAATGGTGTGAATTAAGTAAATATTTTCTTGTTTTTCTTCTTATAACTTTTAATACCTAACGTTTTATTAAAAAGACAAACAAATATTGTGTTGCAATGTGTATACTTTTATCTATGTTTTAATATATATTTTTCAAAAAGGAACTTGTATCAAATATACCGTCCGGAAAAGTTTTATATTTGATACAACTTTCTTTTCGCGAATTTATTTCAAAATGTAGAAAAAAAAAACAAATATATTGCAATGCTATACTCATTTTTCTTTATAAAAACATTAAAAGTTTAAATGAGAAAAAAAAATATAGTAAATAAAGTTATATTACTTGGTGTAATAGTAAAAGGCTAGTTGCAAATAAACTCATCCTCAAATAAAAAGGATTGTTAACGTGAGGTAAGACGGATTTACAAGACATTATTCTTTTAGAAAGTTACAATATAAAATCGAGCATTTTATTCTCTTTAAATTAAATATAGGTTCCGTAATTATCATATACGTTGCATAATTATTTGTATAAGTTGCGTAATTATTTACTTATATTGTGTAATTGTTGTGCCCAATGGTTGTATATAGTTGCGTAATTTTTTATCGTCTAAAGTTATTAGAAAATAATATCTAATGAAAAAAAAATTACGATTGGAAAAAGTTAAAAGAATTTGAATATGTTGCCCAGAATTAATCTTTGATCTTTAGAACATAAACGATAATCTAAACTTTATTGAATGCTGAATTTGAATACAATGGAATAATTACAAATGAAACTATCTATCCCTGTTTATACTAATCTAACGGGTACGAGTGTAGAGTGTCACACCCCGAGGGCGTAAAACAATAAACCGCGGCGGAAACGTCGGGGAGTGTCGTCACAGAATTATTGTTTCCAAACACATGGTATTTAAAGCTTCCCAGACAACAAGTTCCATTGATTAGCACCTAAAGGCCTGCAAGGCATGTAACAACGAGTCAACAACAAAGTTGAGCGAGTTCACAGTTGGTTGTTTAGTTATAGTGTTCATAAATCATATGTTTACTTCGTAAACCATGTACTGTATTAATCTGTATCGCGGTTTCCCAAACATGTTTGCGATGATTAGTGGGGGCTTCCCATGTGTATCGTATTAATCCGTATCGCGGTTCCCCGAACCTGTTTGCGATGAATAGTGGGGGCTTCCCATGTTGTATGTTACTAGACTAGTCGTATCTGTACGTGCCCTTCTTGATCCAAGGACCGTAGCGAGTATGTGTGTACGTAGGTTTTACGTACGTGCCCTTCAATCCGAGGACAGTAGTAAGTATGAGTGTACGTAGGTTTCACGTACGCGCCCTTCAATCCGAGGACAGTAAAAAGTAGTTTAATAGTAATGATAGTACGAGTAGTTATTCAATCCCATTCCCAACCCACCGGGAATCCCATGCCTTAGGAGTGTGAACTCACCTTGGTTTGCTCGGTATGTTATGTTACGTTACCCGTTCCTATTGATCAACCAAGCCCTAGTATGGTTACCAATAACAGTTAGTTCATATGCACATAGAACACGTACTCTCTACACATTCCACACTTGTAGCGTACACAGATTTCACATAACATTATTCAAGTCACTAACGTACTTCATACAGCATACCAGTTCAATATCATGTATTCACCTAGTGGGTAGTTATTTCATTTACATGTTGATATTACAAGTTCGTATTCCACAAGACGCGTAACCGATAGCATGTTATTCACTGAATGTATAATTTGACAAGTTAAAGTTCCAAACAACATTGTATGACCCAAGCTCCTAATTCCCTAATCAAAACAGTCCATGGCTTATCAATTATACCAATTATTCAATCCCCATATTTGTCGTGAACAACATAACCATCACTCCAATCATATTATTTGGATCTAATAACATGGAACTCCCTAAGCTAAGTAACAGTTCATGGGTTAACAAATACCAATTATAAATATGCCAAAACCACTACATCCGAACCTATTAGATTACCAATTTCGTCACACAAAATCCTAGTTAAACAATTTAACATCTATCGAGGTGATATATCTTGACCATCCTAATCACTAGACTCAATCATATCATATATCTCACATCATATTAATACCTTTGACTTCCCTGACAACACCATTAATATGTTCACATGGAATGAATTGATCAAAGCTACAATACACATGCAAACTTGAAACATATGGCAAACAACATGGAGTGCTCATTATTAAATCGGCTACCCCTTCAATACATATCACATGCAAATAATCAGGCCCACAAATTCTCATTTAATCCAAGTCCTACTCAATCAATTAGTTATGTTTATCATTAATGCAACAATCATTCGTTCATACAGTGTTATTTGATTCACTAAATTTGTCATCATTAGTTAGGTTTAGCTCACATGCTATTATGGTGCGGCCCAATCAGATCCATGTGAGTGGTCCATCTAAGCCCAATTAATCTAATTATGTGTGTATGTTCGATATTTTGTGTAAAGCCCAAATCATCTTTCTGTATGGTGACATATCCAAATTCTGAATAATCAGCCCAATGTCTATCATAGTATGAATTACCCCTTTGATTCAAGATTAAAATTCAAAAGTGAATTAACTACATAATCTGTTTGGTAACTAAATAACAGGCTATTAAATTGTGGCACATCTAATTCTTGAATTGATTCTTGATATTACATATCATATTAACCTAACACATGTTCATATATTATGACTAATAGTTATTAATCTAATCATCAAAGCATCATAAACACACATAAAACCATCACCTAGACCCCAAGAACCCTAACCAATCCCAGCCGATCTAACACATATAACAGGTATAGTCATGACTCCTTGTGATGCATATACAAGGAACTAACACAATGCACATAATAAATACAATTATCGGACTCCACATAAACAGTAATATCACTAACCAAAAGATAAAGGGAGATGTACAAGGCTTCGAAGGGGTTGTTTCTTGTTGCTGGTCACCGAATGCAAGAGGGGTATTGCTAGGGTTTCTTTATCTTTTACGTTAATATGTTAATATGGGAGTGAGGTGCATGATAATACATATATACATATCTAATTGAAACAAGTGGGCTGATCACAAGGGTTTCTTTGGGCCGGACAATTAAAACATACACAAGAAACAATTAAAGCACATCAAAGACTAGCTGGGCTCATGAAATCTATTTAGGCCGACATGGTATTTGTTTGTAAGGTATGGTCATAAAGCCCAAGATATACACGGCCCGATCCAATACCACTAAGTTAATTAATCAGGTTATCGTTTAAGTTTAACGGAGTTAAGATCGCAAGATTACACGATACTAATCATGAAAGTTCGGGTTGTCACATCATCCCCAACTTGAAAGAAATTTTGTCCCGAAATTTAGTACGTAGTTACTGAGGAAGCTAGTTAGGTTGCGTAGTTTTCCTGGTTTTTTTTTTCCTGGGGTGTCACATCATCCCCCCGTTGGTTTGGAATTTCGTCCCGAAATTCCGTAGTAGCTTCAGCCTCAGTAATGGTTTCATTGTTCTGGAACAACTGGGGATATTTGCGTTTCATTTGGTCTTCTCATTCCCAGGAACTCGAACAATAGGTATCCTGGTGCGTTTGAGAATCTTGACCTCCCAGTCCAAGATTTCCACTGGTTCTTCGACAGATCGTAACTGATCGTCGATGGTGAGTGCCTTGAAAGAAACTATGAGAGTTTCATCTGACAGACACTTCTTCAGATTTGACACATGGAATACGTTGCTGGAAGGAACGGTTCAAGAGTTTGGATGGTGCGTTCAGTCTGCCCATCCATCTGTGGATGATATGCTGTGCTCATGTCTAGATGTGAGCCAAAGGATTTGTGCATTTCTTGCCACAAATCAGATGCAAATCATGGGTCGCGATCAGAGATAATGGAGGTTGGCACCCCGTGCCTAGCAACCGCTTCTTTCAGGTAGATGACTGCAAGTGTGGAAAACTTATCCGTTTCCTTGATGGCTAGAAAGTGTGCTGGTTACGTGAGACAATCAACGATCATCCAGGTGATATTGTTTCCGTTTAGAGTTGAAGTAGACTAGCGACCAAATCCATGGCAGTCTGTTTTTATTTCCATGAGAGTGTTGCTGGTTGCTGATGCTACACCTTGACTTTCCACAAGTCGGTCCATCATTCACATACTTAACCAGATGAGCCTTCATGTCCGATTACCAGTACAAGGTTTGTAAATCCTAATGCCTCTCATAAAAACCCAGGTGGCTAGAATGTCGAAGCTGGTGTGCTTGCTCAACGCAAGTTCCCTACAGTTTCCGTGTAATGAGACCCACATTCGTTTCATGAAGTAGCGAGTATCGTCCGACTGGTCAAAGGTTGCTTCTCCATGCCCCGCATGGGTTCAACTTGAAGATCCCTCTTCCTTCAGTTCTCCAGTTTGAACAGAGCGATTCTGATACTGGTAAGTTAAAGTCGATAGAGAGCTGCAGGGCTCGTGCACGTTCAAGTTTCGCAATCGTATTCATCCAGAAGTTCCATCCAGCGATGTTATTATATGCTTTAGTTCTTTCGAACGTCGGTACATGGGAGGCCCTTGCGATCGGTCTAAATAACACATCTGGTACCGTCCAAGTGATGCCTCCATCCAAAATCCCAAAGCCATGGTTTTCACCGTCAGTCGAGTGTATCGTGCAGTTCCTCTTTGTGACTTTTATACGTATGTCATCACTCTCTCGTGTTGCGTCGTTGTGCAGCTGGGACACTAATTCGGACCATAAGGATATACCACTGAATCACCCGCATCCTCGGGTAAAACGATGCTCAGAGCATTGCAGAGTCGGGATTCGAGGACGTCCTCCTGTACCGTCTTTCACGAACACAACACCCTGCTGTGCTAGAGAGGTTTAACCTGTGCGACCTTTGAAAATCCTGTGATTTACCTGCGATAGTATCAAGTGAGACCAAGAAATTGCTGTGTCCACGAAGGACTCTTTGGTGTTGATCAGTTTTCCAACCAAGTCGAATCTTAGCAGGATCCACGTGCATCCCTACTTCGCTGATTATATATCCAAAAGATACCTCTCCATCCCAGAAATTATTTTTAACAAGACTTTGAGCGGTGAGGCTCCTCCCTCAGAAGTTCTAACAATAAGATATAAATGCCACCCATGGCGTTCCATTCTCCTGGTCAGGATTCAGAGTGTTGTCAACAAATGCGGTCGATTTATGTGATCCCTGAAGCCGCTGGTGTGTGGGTCAACTCAGTGATCATGGTGCATATCGTTGAAATGGCCGCATTACATTCGACATGCTGTTCTAAGAGTATTCTCCCCTTGGGCTACCATTTGACGGTAGTTCGCTCACTAGCCAATCCTCGAGTGGAAGCTTGCTCCTCGCAATTGATCGACATGTTTTCAATACGTGGCCGAGGCAAACGGTTCTTGACTGCCACCTTGTTGAGTTCTCGATAATCAGTACGCATATGAAAAGGCTTCTCTTCATGGGTATAGCGAGGGCTCCTTAAAGCAAAATCTCATGTCCGACAGTTCCTGTAGTTGGTTAATTAGCTCCTGCAACCTTCCTGGTGCAAAACGGTAAGAGGTACGAGTAGTTAGAACTGCCTCTGACGTGAGGTCAAACTGAGTTCCTACCTAACAGTTGTAGAGACATTCCTGGAAGTTCCTCGGTCAGCACATGGAGGATAATCACGAGCAGCTGGTGGATCCTCGATCCTCGCGTCTATAACAATTGCCACATAGCGGGGTAATCCCTTCGTAGACACTCCTGGCTCTCATTGCTGACATACCACTAACCGTTGCGCCACTCTAACGCGTTGGAACAGATAACAATCCTCCATGAAGGAGAGGGATACGTAGAATTGTCTCCTCGCGGGGTACATCTATCCAGAATATTAGAAGAAGGTCGTTGTCGAACACTTGTCCCACAAGGTCGTGTCTGCATCCCAACGACCATATGAGGTTTCCGTTATCTTTCCATCAGTCGATTCCACAACAGGTTCAAACTCCTAGGAGCATCCAGGTCAAACGGAACAGAGACGAAACAGATTGCTACTCCTAGTAGCTACCATGGTGTTAAAGTCCTGACGTCGTCCATGCCAAATCTAAATGCCTCTTCCAAGAGCATCATTCCTGGTGTTGTTGTTTTCATTACTAGGATTCCAAGTGCTGTCCTTGTTCCTTTGATCGTCGACCTCTTAACTTAACTACGGCCAAACCATGTTGCAGGCACCTTTATTTCCTTACAAAAACCTAGGGTTACGAGCACCTTGTTGTCGTTGTGACTGCTACCCCCAATGTCGTTGCTCGAAACGAAGCCCTACTATTCTTCACCATCATAGTTCAACTTTTCAAATCCTGAGCCACGTCCTAAAGCGCTACTCACTGCGCTGGCAGTTACGCATACCACACTAAGGTCAATTATCATCACTTATGCCTCGATTGATTCGTAAAAGTTGACTCCCATGGGTCGCTGACAAAGGTTAAGGATTTGATTGAAGTCAATTCGCTAGTGTTCATTGCCGGTAATCAGGGTCGTCAAAGTACTGAGGTCGGTAAAGTGCTACGCTCATCCTCCTGTCCATCGATGTTGCAAGTGGTTCGAGTAATGCACAATATGTTGCGGGAGTATTGCAGAAGTAATTGCACTTCAGAATCTGAGGCGTCAATACGTTAAGTTCCAGCAAACGAAGAAAGGTGAGAAAGATATTGATCAATCATTCGACGTTGCGTCATCCAACACATGGACGTTCGTATAAGCACCTAACATTCTACAAGGTTCGCTGAGCTCAGAGGGGTGTTCAGGTAACACTCGATAGCATCGAGTTTCGAAGGGATCCAAGGATAAATGAAATGTTCACGTTTGAGTTTGAGTAGGGGACAATTACTACTATGACCCCTATAGGTTTGTTATGTTTCTCATCGATCAAATGACGGGACGGAACCCCTTTTCCACTTGTTAAGCCTCATCGGGACTCACATGCACCCCACAGTATTATTATGTGTGCACCCACAATAATATTGTGATTTGCATGCTCATCTCAGCTCCTCTTAACTCATGTCAAATGGTTCCTTAAATTCGATTAGCAAACAAAAGGTATCACGAAGCGTAAGTCATGAAGGTTTAGGGAAATACCACCCTATTAGTCACATAACACATGCAAGTATACATGAATTCATACTGTTGTGTTAAACGTGCAATCACATGCAATATCATATGTAGGTGTTCAATAGTTATGCAGTACAATAAGTATACGAGAGACGAACCTTGCAATCTGGAGCTGAGTGTCATGGTTGTATTCACGTTTTCAGAACTGTTCGGTTATACTCTGGTTTTACAAAAACGTTTTCCCCTTTTTAAAACCAAGTTCACTATAACCAATGGCTCTGATACCAATCTGTCACACCCCCAAAATCCACATGCGGAGTACCACCGCTTGGAGGCATGTCTGACCAGGATCTTAGCCACCAAATCACATTGAACTCATGAGTATATTAAATAAAACTTTCTTTTATTAAAAATAAGGGTTACAACGTTACAATATATCACAGTTTACAGCGGAAGCATATATAGTTCGTTAAGTGTTTATAAACCACATGTGATAGCTCTTAGTCTTGTGTTGCGTTTCCATGTAACTCGACCCATGACCACTCCAGCTTCCCAGACAACAAGTTCCATTGATTAGCACCTAAAGGCCTGCAAGGCATGTAACAACGAGTCAACAACAAAGTTGAGCGAGTTCACAGTTGGTTGTTTAGTTATAGTGTTCATAAATCATATGTTTACTTCGTAAACCATGTACTGTATTAATCTGTATCGCGGTTTCCCAAACATGTTTGCGATGATTAGTGGGGGTTTCCCATGTGTATCGTATTAATCCGTATCGCGGTTCCCCGAACCTGTTTGCGATGAATAGTGGAGGCTTCCCATGTTGTATGTTACTAGACTAATCGTATCTGTACATGCCCTTCTTGATCCAAGGACCGTAGCGAGTATGTGTGTACGTAGGTTTTACGTACGTGCCCTTCAATCCGAGGACAGTAGTAAGTATGAGTGTACGTAGGTTTTACGTACGTGCCCTTCAATCCGAGGATAGTAAAAAGTAGTTTAATAGTAATGATAGTACGAGTAGTTATTCAATCCCATTCCCAACCCACCGAGAATCCCATGCCTTAGGAGTGTGAACTCACCTTGGTTTGCTCGGTATGTTACGTTACGTTACCCGTTCCTATTGATCAACCAAGCCCTAGTGTGGTTACCAATAACAGTTAGTTCATATGCACATAGAACACGTACTCTCTACACATTCCACACTTGTAGCGTACACAGATTTTACATAACATTATTCAAGTCACTAAAGTACTTCATACAGCATACCAGTTCATTATCATGTATTCACCTAGTGGGTAGTTATTTCATTTACATGTTGATATTACAAGTTCGTATTCCACAAGATGCGTAACCGATAGCATGTTATTCACTGAATGTATAATTTGACAAGTTAAAGTTCCAAACAACATTGTATGACCCAAGCTCCTAATTCCCTAATCAAAACAGTCCATGGCTTATCAATTATACCAATTATTCAATCCCCATATTTGTCGTGAACAACATAACCATCACTCCAATCATATTATTTGGATCTAATAACATGGAACTCCCTAAGCTAAGTAACAGTTCATGGGTTAACAAATACCAAATATCAATATACCAAAACCACTACATCCGAACCTATTAGATTACCAATTTCGTCACACAAAATCCTAGTTAAACAATTTAACATCTATCGAGGTGATATATCTTGACCATCCTAATCACTAGACTCAATCACATCATATATCTCACATCATATTAATACCTTTGACTTCCCTGACAACACCATTAATATGTTCACATGGAATGAATTGATCAAAGCTACAATACACATGCAAACTTGAAACACATGGCAAACAACATGGAGTGCTCATTATCAAATCAGCTACCCTTTCAATACATATCACATGCAAATAATCGGGCCCACAAATTCTCATTTAATCCATGTCCAACTCAATCAATTAGTTATGTTTATCATTAATGCAACAATCATTCGTTCATACAGTGTTATTTGATTCACTAAATTTTTCATCATTAGTTAGGTTTAGCTCACATGCTATTATGGTGCGGCCCAATCAGATCCATGTGAGTGGTCCATCTAAGCCCAATTATTCTAAATATGTGTGTATGTTCGATATTTTGTGTAAAGCCCAAATCATCTTTCTGTATGGTGACATATCCAAATTCTGAATAATCAGCCCAATGTCTATCATAGTATGAATTACCCCTTTGATTCAAGAATAAAGTTCAAAAGTGAATTAACTACATAATTTGTTTGGTAACTAAATAACAGGCTATTAAATTGTGGCACATCTAATTCTTGAATTGATTCTTGATATTACATATCATATTAACCTAACACATGTTCATATATTATGACTAATAGTTATTAATCTAATCATCAAAGCATCATAAACACACATAAAACCACCACCTAGACCCCAAGAACCCTAACCAATCCTAGCCGATCTAACACATATAACAGGTATAGTCATGACTCCTTGTGATGCATATACAAGGCACTAACATAATGCACATAATAAATACAATTATCGGACTCCACATAAACAGTAATATCACTAACCAAAAGATAAAGGGAGATGTACAAGGCTTCGAAGGGGTTGTTTCTTGTTGTTGGTCACCGAATGCAAGAGGGGTATTGCTAGGGTTTCTTTATCTTTTACGTTAATATGTTAATATGGGAGTGAGGTGCATGATAATACATATATACATATCTAATTGAAACAAGTGGGCCGATCACAAGGGTTTCTTTGGGCCGGACAATTAAAACATACAAAAGTAACAATTAAAGCACATCAAAGACTAGTTGGGCTCATGAAATCTGTTTAGGCCGACATGGTATTTGTTTGTAAGGTATGGTCATAAAGCCCAAGATATACACGGCCCGATCCAATACCACTAAGTTAATTAATCAGGTTATCGTTTAAGTTTAACGGAGTTAAGATCGCAAGATTACACGATACTAACCATGAAAGTTCGGGTTGTCACATTTCAGCAAGTGCACATGTTAGGGTATGCACATTTCAGCAAGTGCACACGTTAGAGATGTGCGCATTTCAGCAAAGTGCAATAAAGTGCACACACCAGGAATGTGCACAATTTCAGCAAGTACACACGTTAGTGATGTGCACATTTTAGCAAGTGCACATTTCAGCATCGTGCACACGTTAGTGATGTGCATATTTCAGGAAAGTGCACACGTTCGTGATGTGCACACGTTAGTGATGCTCACATTGTGCACATTTAAGTAAAGTGCACACATTAGAGAAGTGCATATTTTAGTAAAGTGCACAGTTTAACAAATGTTTTCCTTGACGTTTTCGCTTATTCCATCGATTATGTTAATGGTTTATTGACAATTTACAATATGTTTTCTCTAAGGTAGTAACCGGGTGGAAGGACGACCAAGTACGTGAAGAACCGAACACTCCTAAACCACGACCTTTTTGGAAAGAATCATAAGAAGGATTAAGCACGATCATGCGTGTCGAAATTTTTGAACTTAAAAACTTGACTATTGTAAAATACAAATCAAGTGTAATATATTGTTATGCCAATCATCTGGGTTGTCGGTTAACCCATACGTATAAGTTATAAGTAAAACAAAATCTAGGACCTAATCATCTATATTTATAAAATAATACTTATAATAGGTTAGAGTGTTATAGCCATTCCAAAGTAATAATAATTAAATATATATATATATAGGGCCAGTATCATTTCAGAACCATAAATATTTACAGAACTCGCAGAACTCCTAATAAACAATCTTTTTATTTATATATTTTTATGTTTAGGATAATTTTATCATTTATTATGTGTATTTTTACGATTACATACATGTTAAGAGTAATTTTATCATTTTTTATATGTAATTTTATAATTACACATATGTAAACTAGTTTTTTTACATATATGTAATTAGTTATGACACATATATATAATTTTGGCAATTAAACATATGTAAACTACTTTTAACATGTATGTAATCAAAGAAATACATATAATAGATGATAAAAAGATCCTAAATACAAAAACTTATATATAAAATGATTGTTTATTAGGAGTTCTCAAAGTTCTGTAGTTATTTAGAGTTCTGAAATGAACTCAACCCTATATATATATATATATATATATATATATATATATATATATATATATATATATATATATATATATATTGTTTTCGAGTGATGATAAATAGTAACTTTATTATTATATTTACTTTTAATAACATATTTTTCTTTTTTTCAAACAAATATTTCCTTTACCTTTTTTTAATATTTGTTTTTTTCTTTTTTTGAACATATATTAATTTATCGATTAATTTGATACTTCTTTAATAAGTTATGTTTGTAACTTTTTTCCTAAAAACTTAAGTACGTAGTTGTGCTTGATTTCTTTCCCTGACATTCCGTTATAAGTTTTGTTAAAAACGAGTTTATACTCAAAATAAAGTATTTAGTTGGTATCATAAAACGGTAGGATGATAAATAAATCGTTCTAATGGTTTGACTTTCTAAACAACATGGTTTATTTTCAAATCACGTTTGTTTTACATTCTCATTTGCTCCGTTTCGTCGCGACGCGTGATATAAAAAAGCTAGTAGTAGTAGTAGTAGTAGTAAGTAGTAGAAGTAGTAAGTAGTAGTAAGTAGTAAGTAGTAGTAGTAAGTAGTAGTAGTGGTAAGTGGTAAGTAGTTAGTAGTAGTAGTGGTGGTAGTAGTAGTGGTGGTAGTGGTGGTGGTGGTGGTGGTGGTAGTCTAAATATCAATCTAAGGGGGTCCTACTATTTGTATCATTTTTTACTAATTCCCACAAAAATGGTGTGAATTAAGTAAATATTTTCTTGTTTTTCTTCTTATAACTTTTAATACCTAACATTTTATTAAAAAGACAAACAAATATTGTGTTGCAATGTGTATACTTTTATCTATGTTTTAATATATATTTTTCAAAAAGGAACTTGTATCAAATATACCGTCCGGAAAAGTTTTATATTTGATACAACTTTCTTTTCGCGAATTTATTTCAAAATGTAGAAAAAAAAACAAATATATTGCAATGCTATACTCATTTTTCTTTATAAAAACATTAAAAGTTTAAATGAGAAAAAAAAATATAGTAAATAAAGTTATATTACTTGGTGTAATAGTAAAAGGCTAGTTGCAAATAAACTCATCCTCAAATAAAAAGGATTGTTAACGTGAGGTAAGACGGATTTACAAGACATTATTCTTTTAGAAAGTTACAATATAAAATCGAGCATTTTATTCTCTTTAAATTAAATATAGGTTCCGTAATTATCATATACGTTGCATAATTATTTGTATAAGTTGCGTAATTATTTACTTATATTGTGTAATTGTTGTGCCCAATGGTTGTATATAGTTGCGTAATTTTTTATCGTCTAAAGTTATTAGAAAATAATATCTAATGAAAAAAAAATTACGATTGGAAAAAGTTAAAAGAATTTGAATATGTTGCCCAGAATTAATCTTTGATCTTTAGAACATAAACGATAATCTAAACTTTATTGAATGCTGAATTTGAATACAATGGAATGATTACAAATGAAACTATCTATCCCTGTTTATACTAATCTAACGGGTATGAGTGTAAAGTGTCACACCCCGAGGGCGTAAAACAATAAACCGCGGCGGAAACGTCGGGGAGTGTCGTCACAGAATTATTGTTTCAAAACACATGGTATTTAAAGTTTTGGTTTCATTAATTAAAGTGTTTACATTGTCTTGGAAATAACAAAAACATAACGTAAATTAAGTTCTCTTTCTTCGTTTTAAGTTACTAAGGCCCAAGTCCGCCTAAGTGTGTCACGATCGTCATCATACATTAGGTCCTGAAACACATGTGAAAATAGGTACGTCAGCATAAAAATTCCTGTGAGATACATAGGTTTTGTTGATGAAGGATTCATGACTTGTAGTTAAAAGAAATGTTTAACAAAAGTAGTCATGAACCTTTAAAAAAGTGTTTTCTTTTAGAAAATAATATGAAAATCGATATGAAAATCAGATGATAATAAAAGAATAATGCTTGGTTAATTAAATAACCAAGTAAAAATGAATTTGTATAAAGTATGTCATTGGTAAAACAATGTCTTGTGAAAATATGTCATTTGTATAAAATGTGTCATGTCTTTGTCTTTGTCGAAGTGGTTTAGATAACGCTACGATATGTAATATCATAAAAGCACTTATATATAGGAAGTACCAGCGGCGTATCCACCATGGTTTTATCATATTACACACGCCTCGTTATTTAAATCACTTACTAAATAACCACAAAAATGTCATGTTAACCAATGTAAAAAATGTTATGTCAAGTGTAAACCATGCCTTGTATAATCAAATGTCTTGTATGGCAAGTAAAAAGTATTTACTCAAACCATATGTATAATGTCAATGTGTAACCAAATTTCATGTACAAAACAATGTCTTTGAATAAACCAAAGTTTAAATTAAAAGTTATGTTTTGCAAAACCAATGCTTTTATTGTTACGAACATTTATGTGGTTGTGTTTATCGCATACATTCAAGCCTTGAGACTATCGGATAAACCCTTAACACGTCAAAGGTTTATCAAAAATGTTTTCGGATTCTGTCATTCCCTACTTCCAAACAAACCTAGGAAGCTGGGAACGGGATTTGTCAAGTCCTATGGTACCATTACATACTACCGAGCGACGTGATCAATGTTAATGAATGTATTTTTGTCCCGTTAAACACACCAAATGTCATAACCAATGTAAGCGTGTCATGTGAAAACCATGTACTAAGTATGCTAACTAAACATACGAAGTAGAAATGTCCATGAAATCAATGTGCTAGCATGCTCAGTCAACATACATAGCAGAAATGTAATGTAAATCAATGTGCCCATATGCTGAGTAAACATATGCAGCAAAAGTGTCTATGAAATCAATATGCTAGCATGCTCAGTCAACACACATAGCAAAATATAATTGAAATCATGTACTATATGGGTACTAGTTGAACATAGCAAGTATATGTCATAAAAAGCATGAAAATCATGAAAGTAACAAGTAGGCACATGTGTATCACCCCAAAATATTTGAAAGCAGTAAAAGAGGGGACTATGTACTCACTTGAGATTGCTTAATAGTCTTGAAATAAAGAACAAATAAAGCTCGAAGGATCACGGAATCAAACGACACCTAGTATAGGTAACTATGTTAATAATCGGATCCTAAACCGGAGGATAGGATAGAATGAAGTTCTATAAATCAAATGAGTGTTGGAACTCATATGGCATGATTTAATAGACTTAACATTCTGATTAGAAAGTTATCCTAAGTGCTTTTGACCCGTTTCGACTCGTTAAGGTAGTTTAAGATAGTTTAACGTGTCGTTTGCGTAAAAATAAGGTCGGATGGTTATTTATGTCATATGTTAAGTCTTACATGCCCAAACATGTTTAAAAATGTTATTAAATCATTTTAGATGTCAAAAGTTTGATTACATATGTTAAAAATGAATTTATGCTTAAAAAGGGCATTTTGGTCATTTTTAATGGGCATATAAACGACTTAACGAATAGTTAACCAAACAAGGTGACCATATGGTATAACCTCAGTAGGTTATTCCCTATACAACTATGGTCACAAGATATGTTTGGCCGGATCCTAATGATCGATCAAACGGGTCGGGTTTGAAAGTCTAAGTGGTTGTTAAGACCGCTTGACTTACGACCCTAAATAAGCACTAAACTAGTAGTGACGAGTTAAACATGTTAAAACATATTTAACTAAGTTAGAAAACTGATTTGGTATCAAAACAAAGTGTTTTGATACCCGTAAATAGGTCCGTCGCAAAATGCACATAATCGTGCATTTTGACCGAAATTTTGACTCGTCACTACGACTAGTCAACGTGGTAATAAGTAGGTATAATCGCTAGGGATTATAACCATCGTGATTACGATCACGTTGCAAAGTTCAATTGAACTTTAATTTGATCAATTCATGGTCAAAACCAAAAGTCAAACGGTAGTCAAACTGTTTGACTTTCAGCTTGTAATTTCTGAAAATAAATGAACAAGCCATGAAAGAACACTTACAAGTGCTCTAAGACTGGAAAAAGAACTAGAAAACTCAGGTAAGAGGCCTCCAAACAAGTGCTAGCCTCTACTTAGAGTTCTAGAGAGAAGATAGAATAGAAATGAGCAATTTGTCAAGTGAAGGGAAGGGGTATTTATACTTGTCATGAAGCTTCAAGATCATGACAAGTGTTTTAAGTATTGCCCAAGGATTAATTTTGGTCCATACAAGTGTTTAAGATTTGATTTTGTGCTTGGGGAACACTATACTTGATGACCAAGGCTAAGAAAAATCAAATAAAATTCAAGTTGCAGCCAACTAAGGACTGGAAATCAAGTTTTGTCGAAAAGCAAGGGTCGCGTGACGCGACAGAGGCACCCATCAGGGGTCGTGCGACGCGAGGACAGGTGTTATAGTTTCAGAATTGACAGCTTTAGTCCCTACACACTTTTAAGCATGTTTCGACCCTTTTAACCCCCGTTGAGCCATTTTCAAGGCTCTACAAGGTTCGTTTGGTCGTACGGTCGCGTTATTCGGTTAATTACGACAAAACTCGGACGGACGCGAAAACGATCCAAATTAAGCGACGAATGGTATTTTTGTATTCCCATCACTAAAATACAATATTTTAGTGATTATAAATTTTTTTGGATGTCCAGATATAGTCAGAACGCAAAATATGCACGTATATGCAAACTTTAGCATTTTTGACGCTTTTAGTCCCTATGATCAAATAAGCGTATTTTTCGCATACCGAACCCCTCAAAACTTATTTCTAAGCTATGTTAAGGGTATTTAGGGTATGTCTAGCTTGTGATCTTGTTCTGGAGTGTACGTTGCTAAACGAATCGGCAGACTTTTGCAGTTTGTCGCGAATAGTCCCTATGATCGAATAAACTTGTTTTTTTGCCATACCAAACCCTTCAAAACTTATCTCTAAGTTATGTAAAGGTTATTTAATGTATGTTAAGCTTATTTCACTATTATAGAGTGTTTGTTGCGTTAAACTGATTACGTTTACGCATCAGTTTGCGTATAACTTTCCAGAAAGCGTTTTAGAGTTTGAAATCGGACAAAAATCAAAACGTGCAAAATGTCAAACATAAATAAACAAATATTGGGATCAAAACACATTGTTTTATTGATATTTGAACTGTTCAGAGTTGTAAAATGATTACACAAACACATATGTCAGACATGTCCCTTCGTGGATGGATGTTTCTCTAGATCTTGTGGTTGTAATTAAACGTGAAGAGGTGCGTCTCTAAGATCCAAAAGTCGTGTCCCTTCATCCTTGTATGGCTGGGAATTGTGAATGGATGCCTCCCAAGGGGTTATGCACCCTTTAGGGTGGTGGTTGTCAAGTTCTGTTTTGACACATCTAGTCCCCATACTTTGTAACCTCCCTGGATTGCCTTAATTACACACTAATCCTTGTAGTATGGATGTGTATGATTTGTGATTTCATTCACTCCCCTAATCATGAACAACCTTGAGTTGTTGCAGATCTTGAACTCCGAGCAGTTCTCGCATTGTAGCAAACTTGACTCTTGCTAGTGACTTTGTTAGTATGTCTGCCCGTTGTAGTTCTCCATTGATGTGTTCTACATTGATGTGTTCGTTCTCCATGCATTCTCTTATGAAATGTTAGCGTGTATCAATGCGCTTGCTTCTTCCATGAAAGACTGGATTTCTCATGAGTGCTATTGTAGAAACATTATCGACCCTGAGTGTTATTTTCTCTTCCTTCCAGCCTGTAATTTCACTTAACAATCTTTTAAGCCATAGTGCTTGGCATGCTGCTGCAGTGGCTGCCATGAATTCTGATTCACATGATGAGAGTGCCATTGTGTGTTGCTTCTGTGTGCACCAGGTTATAGGTGATTCTCCAAAGTATAATACTAGACCAATTTTTCCTTTTCCTTTGTCTGTATTAACACCATAACTGCTATCACTATAACCTGTGATCTTACATCCTCCTTGCTTTTTGTAGATGATTCCATGCTCTTTTGTTCCTTTGATATAACGTAGTACTTGCTTCACTGCTTTCAAGTGTTGCTCCTTTGGTTCTTGCATGAATCTACTAAGCAGACTGACTGGGTAACATAGATATGGCCTTGTATGCAATAAGTACCTGAGAGAACCTATCAGGATTCTGTAATGTGTTGCATCTACTAGATCCTCATCCTTCAGTCCTTGTTAACTGTGTTCTTGGATTCATAGGTATCTTTGTGTCATTTCAGGTTAACATGTCAGCGTCTTTGAGTATCTTGTTGATATAGCCTATCTGCTTGATGGCTATCTCACCCCCTGCTTGAATAACTTCTATTCCTAGATAGTATGCTAGCAATCCTAGATCGCTCATTTCAAGCTTGTTTTCCATCTGAGACTTGATAACATCTACTCCTTCCTTGATGTTCCAGTGAATATCAAATCATCAACATAGACTCTGACTATTAGCGTAGAAGTCTTACTCGTCCTTGTATAGATTGCATTTTCTAAAGTGCACTTCTTGAAGTTAAGTGACTTTAGGGTTTGATCTAACTTCGTATTCCAAGCTCTTGGTGCTTGTCTCAATCCATACAGTTCTTTTGATAGTTTATAAACCTTTCCTTCATCTCCTGGCTTTACAAATCCTTCTGGTTGTGAGACATAGACCTCTTCCTTGAGAACTCCGTGTAAGAATGCCGACTTCACGTCTAAGTGATGTACCTCCCAACCTTGATGTGCTGCTAAAGCCAACATTAGTCGAACTGTCTCTATGCGTGCTACTGGTGCAAAGACTTCGTCAAAGTCTATTCCGTGTTGCTGAACGTATCCTTTTGCTACCAGCCTTGCTTTGTGTCTGACCACGTTTTCGTTTGCATCTTTCTTAGTTTTGAATACCCACTTTAAACATATTGCCTTGTGATCTCTTGGAAACTCTGTCAATCTCCAAGTGTTATTCTTGTTTATCGAATCTAACCCGGCCTTCATTGCTTCAATCCATTTTCTGTCACTAGATGCTTCCTTGTAATTCCTTGGTCCTTCTTCAGCAAGTAATAATTCTTGTGGATCTACTTGAATTTCCTCGATCTCTTCGTATAGTTCTTCGAGACTTCTTAGTTTTACTGGAGTGTCACTAATACTCTCCATTGTACTTTCAGATGTAGATGGACCTCTACTTGATAACCTGCTTGAACTTCATGATGAGTTATGATTGTACGAATATGCTGGCGGGGTTACATAGGAGTTTGGTTCTTCTGTCTGATCTACTCCTGAACCTTCATGATGTGGCCCACTACTACCAGGACTACTTGGTTCATTTTCTTCTAACTCTGGTGGGTTGTCATCTTCTTGAATGACAAAGTTCATCCATTTGGGATTCCCTGAATCTATTGTTTCCATATAACTATTCCAGTTCCATGGTTGACCTTCCATGAACTTTACATCTCTACTAACACATATCTTGTTCATCGCCAGATCATATAATCTGTACACCTTTGATCCTTCTTCTATTCCAAGATATACCATGGGTACACTTCTTTCATCTAACTTCTTTTGTTGAAGTGGTAATACCTTAGCGTATGCTGTGCAGCCAAAAACCTTTAAGTGTTCTAGATCCGGCTTTCGTCCTTTCAATGCTTCATACGAGGTCTTGTTCACCAAAGCCTTCGTTGGAATCCGGTTTAATACATATAACGTATGTCTTATTGCTTCACCCTACAAATTATGTGGCATGTACATTGCCTTTAACATACTTCGAGTAGTTAAAAACATCGTCCTGTTCCTTCTTTCCACTACTCCATTTTGTTGTGGGGAATACGTCGTTGTAAGCTGTCTCGCATTGCCGTTGTCTTTGCAATACTTGTTGAATTCAGCCGACGTGAATTCTCCTCCTCTGTCCGTCCTTAGCATTTTTAACTTGGTTCGTGTTTCTGTCTCCACCTTTTCTTTGAACTGCTTGAAAGCTTCGAATGCTTGATCCTTGGAAGTTTGTAGATATGCCCACATGTAGCGAGTGCAACCGTCTACAAGTAGAAATATGTACTTCCTCCCAACATGTGTTGGTGGTGATATAGGACCACACAAATCTCCATAGACTAAATCTAGAGGTCTTAAAGACCTGAATTTTGCCTGATTTGGAAATGGTATCCTACTATGTTTTCCTAATAAGCATGCGTCACATACTTGATTGGCATGACTTATTTGAGGAACTCCATATACCAAGTTCTTTCGAGTCATTTCCTTAATAGTATCAAAGTGTAAATGGCCTAACCTTGCGTGCCATAACCATGCTAAATCTTCTGTGTTTGAGAGTAGGCAGATTGGCCTACCAATCTTCAACTTTACTTTATACAACCTGTTCCTCATTCTCCTGACTCGCATTAGTAGCTTTCTATTTCTGTCACGGACTGTCAGTAGGTCTCAGTCCATAACTACTTTGCAACCAATTTCTGTGAGTTGTTCGAGGCTCAATATGTTGCTTTTTAGACTTGGAATGTAATATACTTAAGAAACAATCTTTTGTTCTTGATTCAGATATTCCAGCAGTATTGAACCTATGCCTTTAATCTCTACGTGCGACCCGTCACCTTTTCATCTAATTCTTTAAAGTGACTTCGCACTCCTATCATGTGGTTGCTTGCTCCGTTGTCTAAGTACCACAGACTTTCATCTTCTTTTGTGTAACTTGCTGGTTCTATGCATTCCTCATTTAGTAGAACCCTTTCTTGAATAATGGTTTCTTCTTGTATTGCGATTAGCAATGCGGGTGCTTCGTCTTCCTGGACGAGATTTGAATGTTCTTGCACGACTTCTTTCTCGGGACGATCTTTCTTAAAGTGTCCGTACTTTTGACACTTGCAGCACTGGATCTTACTTATGTCTGTTTGGTTTCTTCCAAACTTCCTCCAATTCTTAGTATTTTCACCTCTAGGTCTGTACGAAGATCCTTCATTCTTACTGCTTTGCTTGTCTTTATTGTCTCGCCAGTTTCCACGCGGTTGGTTGAACCTGCCACGCCCGCGGTTTCCAAACTGTCTTCATTTTCCTGAGTTGTTGTCGTGATTTGTAAACATCAATCTATCTTGGCTATCTCCTGGGCTTCCTTTCTTTAACTTTAGCCTTTCCTCGTAAGTCTTTAACCTTCCGACTGCTTCTTCTAACGCCATTGTTTCTAGATCAGAGTATTGTTCCGTGGAGGCGACAATCTGAGTGAACTTATCTGGCACAACATTTAGGAGTTTGCGTACTAGAGTCGGTTGACTCAGTGTTATCCCTAATTCACTTTCCCGTGTAACAACACTGTTTATTTTTGCAATGAAAGTATCCACAGTGTCGTCTTCTTTCATTTGCATTAACTCGAACTCTGACATTAGTGTATGCCAGCGAGCCTTCTGTACCCGATCAACACCAACGTGTCTTATCTTTAAATTTTCCCTAATTTACTTTGCAGTCTTGCAACTTGCAATACAACGTCTTCCGATATTGCTTGGAACAGATAAGCAATTGCCGCCTTATCTTTCTGAACATCCATTTGTGTATTTTCTGTCGGTTCAGTCATTTCACAAAGTCCATTTGCTTCTAAAATCGTTTGATGCGAATTGCCTAAACCGTATAGTTTGTCAGTTTCAGGATTGGACACTGAAATTGGGAAAGAGAACTTCCTTCCTTTTGAATTACAATTTGTGGAGTTTGTCCGGTTACCCCTTACATATCCTCTGACCGAACAATCTTCACTTTTAATAAACCTTATTTTTCTTGTTTCAAAAATTTCTGACCACCAATACAAACTCCTGTACCAGTAAACTTTGACTTTCTAGAACCTTCAATTCTTAACTCGCGTATAACTCTGACGCGTAATAACCAATCAATCTAATTCGCGCTAAACCCCAGAATCAAAACCCTAGATTCCTAACCCCTGGTTCGACCCCGAACCGAAAATAAAACTAACTTACGAATTGAGAAAGAATAATAAAAACCTGATCGTGAATTCCTTGCGATGCCTAGAGCCTGATGCTCTGATACCAATTGTTGCCCAGACTTGATCTTTGATCTCTAGAACATAAACGATAATCTAAACATTGTTGAATACTGAATTTGAATACAATGGAATGATTACAAATGAAACTATCTATCCCTATTTATACTAATCTAATGGGTGCGAGTGTAGAGACTTGTCCCTTCATGAGTGGATGTGTCTGTAGATCTTGTGGTTGTAATTAAACATGAAGAGGTGTGTCTCTAAGATCCAAAAGTCGTGTGCCTTCATCCTTGTATCCCTGCGAATTGCGAATGGATGCCTCCCAAGGGGTTTCGCACCCTTTAGGGTGGTGGTTGTCAAGGTTCTGTTTTGACACATCTAGTCCGCATACTTTGTAACCGCCCTGGATTACCTTAATTACACACTAACCCTTGTAGTATGGATGTGTATGATTAGTGATTTCAGAATAAATATCAACGAATGTTGTCTTTTTCAAAATGCCCCTTAACAATTTTTTCTTACACTTCGAACTCAATTTTGAACTCAAACATTGATTTATTTAAATAATGGTCCATAATCCTTCTTAGGCAATCTAGGTTTTGTATTGAACACACACGCTCAAGCACACACACATAGAGAACTTCATTTCGGAAGAAAAATTTAGTGCGAGAAAAGAGAGAACAAAAATAGATCGTTAAAAATGGATAGATTAGTTTGGTTTTTGGGGTATGTATATGACATTTATAATATAAAGCATTGATAAAAAAATGATTGTATACATGTTCTTACGGTAATTTAATTGTCACACCCCAACCGATGGCGGAAACATCGAGGTATGGCACTGAGCGAAACAGATTGTCCAGAAGTTTCCATAACGATTATCATTACCAATTAATTTAAAGTAACATGTCCCATACCATGTCTTAAAAGGCAACCAAATTATTACAGACAAAATCTAGTCAAGTAGTTCTGTTCCGACCACTCAGATTTATACATAGATAGTTTATTTATTGGTTTCTAGGACCTCTTTTCCTAGCTTCGATTCCATCACAGCACAGAGAGCATCCTAGACCTTTCCTGACCTCAAGTTCACAGCAAGCTAAGCATATAGACAACTTAAGCACCTGTCACATATGTTAAAGTAACAGTCAATACACATAGTGTAAAGGTGAGCATACAAGTTTGATAATAGCATAATAGAGTTTGAAATCGTTTAAGCATAACCAGCACGTACGCATAGTGAAATGAAGCACGTTAGTTATCGACATAGATCTATCGATACCAATGACTGCGGGTTGACTGCCCAAGGCAGTTCGTAATACATGATCACCACTGTAATCCATGCATATAATTGTCCTTAACAACCCTCAAATGAACGGGTGCTGAGTCCAAACTATAGTACTATCGTTGCTAAGGCAGGTAGACAACATTCCATGTGTAAACATAACAAACAAGCATTCATTAAGCCATGTATAACATGCAGGAATGGTTAGCATTTAAATAGTGTTGAGTAGTGTGTTCGATGTGATTTCAATATTTGTAACGTATATAGCACCCAAAAGTGCATAAAGCAAAAGGGGATCGAGTATACTCACAGCGATTGATGGATTGAAGGGAGCGCTAGAGAGTAGGGTTAGCCTGATCAGAACGATAGCATAACGATAAGCGACGCGTAAAATGATGCAAGGTACAAGTGAGTTGGACAACAGTTCGATCAGATGGTAATCCGATCGGACGGCCAGTCGTGCGGGTGGTAGTCCGTTCGGACGGTCATCCGGTCGGATGACTGTTCGAGTGGATTGTTTCTTCCTTTGAGAAGGATGTGTTTGTGTATGATGGCTTGTCTTTGGAATTTTTCGTTGTAGTATTTTGAAAACATTGAAGTATCTCTACCCTTCAGGTCAGTCGATCGGACGGTCGTTCGATCGGACGGCAACCCGTTCGGTTGGGCACTTCAGTGAGAACAAGTTCACAACAGGGTGTCACTCGTTCGGACGGTCGTTCGGTCGGGTGGCATCCTTGGTGCATTGAACATGTTGAAAATTGTTTAAGTGTTGAAGTTTAAATGTCTCATGATTCGGTTGGCAATTCGATCGAATGGTAGCCCGATCGGGCAGCAATTCGTTCAACATTCAGACTTCAAATGTTGGCAAAAATAGTTAAGTGTGGGGCCAAGGTGCAAGTCGTACGGGTGGCCGGTCGTACGAGTAGCTGTCCGTTCGGACAGCAGTCCGGTCGGACGGCACTCCGTCCTGGTCGACCTGTTCGTCTTACACATGGTTGTTTTGATGGTTTGTCGTTTTATCGAGATATTTTAGTAACGTGTTAAGCAACAGAAACCTCGTCCATACTTGGTGCTCCTGACCGGACGTGAATCACCTAAACCAAATCAGTGAACGGTTCGAGACGATGTTCCATGTTTAACCCGAAATCGTTAACCACGTTGATAGAATACGGATCTTGAACCAGTCACAACCACGAGAATGAGTGGTAAGTCGATGCAAGCTCCGATTCTATCGGTTTTGAGTGCATTGAGTGTAAAAGAGTTGAAAGAAAGTTGGAAAACCTTCTCCCAATCCTTTTCACCGTCAATATGTTTAGATCTATGAAAGATCTTTGTTTGTTTATGTTGAAATCGGTTAGATCTAAGTTGTTCTTGGTGGATTGAGGCCAAAACATGAAGTTCTTCAAGAACACATGATGACGTCATCCTAGAACACCTTGAATCTTGATGATTTCACGTTAAAAGTTAAGATTCAAAAGATAGAAAGGTGTAGGAGTGCGTGTAGATTAAGGAAGTACAAGATTTAGGATGAGATCTTACCGGAATTGAGAGAAATCGAAGAAAAAAACGAGCAGGAGCAAGGGTCGGACGTCAGTTGCCAAAAGTAGAAAATATGATAGTGACAAGGGGTATTTATAAGATTCCCAAAATGGAAAGGACTGGTTGGTTGGATGGATGGAATCTCGCCCGGGTGGCTCCTCAGTCGGATGGCACCTCGCTCGGGTGGTAGTCCGGCCGGGTGGCTGTTCGGTCGGCTGGCACCTGGTTCGAGTGCTCGGCGCGACGAGTTTTTCCGTTTCGATTATGATTACGAGTGATGTGAATGCGACAGGGTTTCCTATTCAAATTACTTTTAATCCCAACTACTCATATCTTGCACTATCTCTTCTCTACCAATTACCATACCGTTTCGATTGCGATTGAGTTTCGATTGCGTTTTGATTGATTACCACACATAACATAAATAATCATGCACAAGTAACACATAAGGCACACACACACGTATAACAATAACCAAAATGCGTATTTCGAGTTGCGAGTGCGATTACCATTTGATGTCGATTCGATTAGCATAGTTCGAGTATCGTTTTAGTTAACTTTATCGCATTGTTACTTCCTATAGTTCACACTCGTAAATTGATTAAATAGAGAATGACATACATCGATTACTGCGATTATAGACACTTACTCCACATAATACAACTAAAGTTAAACACATAAAAGAAATTCACTATCAGTCAAGTCGCGCGATCGGTCGTTGACTTTGACCTTGACTTTGAGTATCGAAACACGGGGTGTTACAGCCTCCCCTAGTTGAGGGAATTTCATCCAGAAATTTTGGCCGAAGCCGTAACAAACAACTGCGGGTACTTCGCCTTCATGTCGCTTTCGAGTTCCCAAGTGAACTCTGCGCCTCGTTTGCCTTCCCATCGGACTTTCACAATAGGAATGCGCTAGCGTCTGAGCTGCTTGGTTTGGCGATCCATGATTTCGACATGCTTCTCCACGAAGTGTAGTTTTCGTTTACTTGAAGGTCATCGAGAGGTACAATTAGATCATGCTCAGCTAGGCACTTTCGGAGGTTTGACACATGGAAAGTCGGGTGGACGTTATTAAGTTCCTCCGGTAGTTCGAGTCTGTAGGCGACTTTTCCGATCCTTTCCAGAATCTTGAAAGGTCCAACATATCGAGGCGCTAGTTTCCTTTTCTTGCCGAATCTGACCACACCCTTCCAAGGTGATACCTTTAGGAGTACGTAGTCGCCAACATCAAATTCAAGGGGCTTGCATCGTCTATCAACGTAACTTTTCTGTCGACTCCGAGCTTTCAACAAGTTGTCTCGAATTTGGAGGACTTTGTCAGTCGTTTCTTGTAATAGCTCAGGACCGGTTAATTGCGAGTGACCGATCTCGTGCCATACAATAGGCGATCGACATTTTCTTCCGTATAACGCCTCGAATGGTGCCATTTGTATGCTGGTATGATAGCTGTTGTTGTACGAGAATTCGACCAATGGCAGGCATGCATCCCAATTACCACCAAAATCTATGACACATGAACGGAGCATGTCATTAAGAGTATGGATCGTTCTTTCAGTCTGACAGTCGGTTTGAGGGTGGAATGCGGTACTTAGATTAAGCGTAGTACCGAGAGCTGCTTGAAACGTTTCCCACAGTCCCGAGGTAAACCGAGCATCACGGTCAGAGATGATGTCGCGAGGCGTCCCATGATTACAGATGATCTCGTTGGTGTAGATTCAGGCTAATCGTTCTACCTTGTAGTCTTCCCGTATTGGCAAAAAGTGAGCTGATTTGGTTAGACGGTCAACAACAACCCAGATGCTGGCGTGACCTGATAACGTGTGCGGAAGTTTGGTTATGAAGTACATAGCTATACTCTCCCACTTCCACATAGGGATAGGCGGTTGTTCGAGTAAGCCAGAGGGTCTTTGGTGTTCAGCCTTGACTCTTGCACAAGTCAGGCACTTCCCGACGTAGAGAGCAATATCCCTTTTCATACCCGGCCACCAGTACTTGTAGCGAAAGTCCTGGTACAATTTATCGGCACTGGGATGAATGGAATATCGGGATTTATGGGCTTCGTCCATCAATATCTTTCGCAAATCGGTCCGTTTAGGGATCCAAATTCAATAGAGAAAATGGAATATCCCATTGGGCTTATTCACAAGCTGGGCTCCATCGTGGTAGATTCTTTCCTTCTTCAGAGTGCGTTCATTAAAACAAGCATGCTGGGCTTCGCGGATAAGGGTTTCGAGGTCGTATTGGGCTTGGACATCACGAATGCTAAGCAGATAGCTCCGTCTGCTGAGTGTGTCGGCAACAACATTTGCTTTGCCTGGGTGATAACGAATCTCACAGTCGTAATCGTTGAGAAGTTCTACCCATCGGCGTTGACGCATATTAAGTTATTTTTGATCAAAGATGTGTTGTAGGCTCCTATGATCGGTGAAGATCATACACTTGGTACCATACAGGTAGTGTCGCCAAATCTTTAACGCAAAAACAACTGCGCCTAGCTCGAGATCATGGGTTGTATAGTTCTTCTCGTGGATTTTGAGCTGACGAGATGCGTAAGCTATAACCTTGTCTCGCTGCATAAGAACACAACCAAGACCAAGGTTGGAAGCATCACAATAGACAATGAAGTCGTCGTTTCCGGCGGGTAGAGTGAGAACAGGAGCATTGCAAAGCATGTGCTTGAGGGTTCGGAAAGCAGACTCTTGTTCGGTTTCCCAAACAAAAGGCTTGTCTTTATGCGTGAGAGCGGTAAGTGGCACAGCGATCTTTGAGAATCCTTCGATAAATCATCGGTAATAGCCCGCTAGTCCGAGAAAAGAACGGACTTCAGACGGGTTCTTAGGTGTAATCCAACTCTTAACGGCTTCAATCTTCGCGGGATCGACGTGAATACCTTGACTATTGACAATGTGACCCAGAAACTGAACCTCCTCCAGCCAAAATTTGCACTTGAAGAACTTGGCATAGATTTGATTCCCCTGGAGTAGCTCGAGAACCAAACGTAGATGTTGCGCGTGTTCGGCTTTCGACTTGGAATAGATCAAGACATCGTCAATGAACACGATGACGAAACGGTCGATATATGGTTTACACACGCGATTCATCAGGTCCATGAAAACCGCATGTGCGTTGGTTAAACCAAAAGGCATAACAACGAACTCATAGTGGCCGTATCGAGTGAGAAAAGCGGTTTTGGGTATATCTTCCTCTTGGATGCGTAACTGGTGATAGCATGAGCGTAGATCGATCTTCGAGAAGCACGTAGCACCTTGTAGTTGATCAAATAAATCGTCAATGCGGGGTAGGGGATAGCGGTTCTTGATAGTTAGCTTATTCAGTTCCCGATAGTCGATGCACATCCGGAACGACCCATCCTTCTTTTTGACGAAAAGGACTGGCGCGCCCCAAGGAGAGGTGCTCGGGCGAATGAAGCCTTTCTTAAGTAATTCCTGGAGTTGGTTTGAGAGTTCACGCATTTCTGATGGTGTGAGTCGATAAGGAGCTTTGGCAACAGGATTGGCTCTAGGAATGAGGTCAATACGAAAGTCGATATCACGACTTGGCGGTAGGCCGGGAAGGTCGTCAGGGAACACATTAGGAAATTCACGAACCACAGGAACGTCTTTCACTTCTGTCTTTCCTTTCTTTTGCTTCTCCGCTACTACAATGTTAGCCAAGAAAGCTCTATATTCCTTGCGGAGATACTTGCTAGCTTGGACACAAGACATGAGTTTGAGGCCTTTCGAAGCAGTTTCACCATAGACACACAATACATCACCATTCGCGAGCGAGAATCGAATCATCTTATCGAAACACACAACTTCGGCATGGTTTTCGCGAAGAAAGTCCATGCCTACTATGATGTCAAAACTTCCAAGTTGCATCGGGATGAGGTTGATTGGGAAAATGTGATTGTTGAGCTCAAGAGTGCAATCACGAAGAACAGAATTAACGGCGACAGTTCTTCCGGTAGCGATTTCAACATCGAACATCGAGGAGAG
Organism: Helianthus tuberosus; assembly: GCA_030545235.1. Taxonomy (NCBI): domain Eukaryota; kingdom Viridiplantae; phylum Streptophyta; class Magnoliopsida; order Asterales; family Asteraceae; genus Helianthus; species Helianthus tuberosus. The sequence goes on along the minus strand of CM060429.1, from coordinate 79,606,943 downwards.
TTGGGAGTGCTTACGACTAAGGAGTTTCCCGAATTCGAACGACGCAAAGCAATTATCGGCTCCAGTATCAAACAAACACGATGCATAAATACTATTCACAAGGAAGGTACCACTGACCACGTTGTTGTCAGCCTGGACTTGGCGCACATTGATGTTGAAGGTTCTGGCGCGTGCGGCTTGTTGTTGCTGCTGCTGCTAGTGAGGCTGCTGCTGCTGGGGCTCTTGTTTCACAACCCCGTTTGGGCACATGTTTGCAAAATGGTTGGGATCACCACATACGAAGCAGACTCGGGCGTTGACCGCGGGTGCCTGAGCCGCTTGTTGGCCTTGCGGGGCTGGGAGCAGAGCTTGATGAGAAGTGGCTTGAGCTGGTGCTTGACGGGGACCAGTACAGCAATTGACAATGAAGTGGCCGTACATATTGCAGTGAGCGCAGAAACGGCAGGCGAGACCCACCGGGTGATAATAAGAGCATGTCAGGCAAGCCGGGTGGGGGCCTGTGTATTCGCGCTTTGCTAGCGGTGCATAAGTAACTGGTGCTGGACGGTGATGGTGTTGCTGCTGGGCCGGTACGTCTTGGAGTGGAGCAGTAGTGGTAGTGACAGCACAGTTCTTGTTGCTGGAGCTGCTGTTATTGTTCTTCTTCTTGCGACGTGAGGTCTTTGACGATTGAGCGGCGACGGTTTCAGCAGTTGGTGCGGCGGTGACTTGATGTAGGTTCTTTGAAGTTTTATCCAAGACTCCGACCTTGACCCGCTTGTCGTTGATTTCAGCGGCCAGTAGGTAAGTCTCTTCGATCGTTGTAGTCTTGGTCGCTTGCATGAAATCTGCAACGCAGTCAGGCAAAGCTCGGATATACTTCTTGATTGCGATCTCAGGAGTCTTGACTTGATCAGGGCAGATAATACTGAGCTGCTTAAAGCGAGCAGTCAGGGCTGCATTGTCACCTTCCTTCTGCTTAATGTGCCAGAACTCGTCCTCTAGCTTCTGGCACTCATGGGGAGAGCAAAACTCTTCGAGCATAACGTTCTTTAACTCGTCCCATGACAGATCCTAAGCTGCATCATTTCCGCGCTTGTTCCTTTCGTCCGTCCACCAGTCTAGAGCGCGGGACTGGAAGACGCCGGTCGCGTTAAGTGTGCGGAGATTATCAGGACATCCGCTCTGTCGCAGAGTGACTTCGATCGAGTCAAACCATTGAAACAAAGCTGTTGGGCCTTCTTCTCCGGTGAACTATTTCGGCCCACAAGCCTTGAACTGTTTGAAGCTAAAAGCAGCTTTGGGAGTCTCAGTTCGGGATTCCTCAGATGATTTGCTCATGTTTTCGTACAGCTTGCTGACGACTTGGGGTACAACCTTTGCCATTTGCTTAGTGATCATGGCAGCAAGGCGTTTGTCTGCCTGCTTTCGGCGAGCATCTCGGGTAGCGCGAGATCCAGATGACGACATTGTCTGCAACAGACATCGTCACATGACTCAACATGACATATTCGAATCTCACCTCATAATCCTACTACTACTAAAGCTAAAAAACACAATGAAACATGTATCACATAATCACAGATTCACATAAGCACAGAGGCACTTAAACACATAAGCACATAAGCACGTAAAGCACCGAAACACAGAAGCACATACGCATTTAATCACCAGAGGCATATAGGGGCATATAGAAACACGTAGAGTATTCCTACTACCTCAGGATACAAAACCTATCATTCAAAGTCTGCGAGCGTTCGAGAATAGCGATCGTTAATAACTTGTCGAGTAGTATAGTAGTACAAGCGTATAACATAGCATAAGGTCGTCCATAATTTAATAATTTGTCAGCGTTTTGAGATAGGAGTGCAGTGCGAGTCGTGCGTGTCGATCGAAGTGAAAGCAAAAGTCGAATAAGTCTCCAGAATTTAAACACACATATAAACGCATAAAATCGACGAATCATCAGAGTCGGCAGTTGCGGGCTCAGAATCGAGACACATAAAAATCGAGAAATAGGTCGTCTGCGGCTATTCAGACATCGACTTACCAAAGTGATTCGACTATTCACAAGGACTTGTTGTACACATTTTGACCTTCAGGACTGTGCCTTTGCCTCGATTATTGGGCGTTTGGCACATACCCCGTTAGTCATACCATGACTTCAGGTCGTTGGAGTCCGTCGAGACCTTGGTGAGAGTTTCGTAAAACCAAGTAAAAGTCGGAACAAGTCGTCAAGGTTAGGGTTTCACCCCTAGCTTAACAACTTCGTTCCTGTTTTTGATGAAATAAAAGAGAATTGTGCGTCAAAGTGTGGATTTCACTCCTGGTTCAACGCAAGTTCTCGTGTTTATAGATGAAAATGTGGGTTGATCAAGCAATTCAGTCGAGAGTTTGCGGCTTTCACACCTATTCTCAACGTAATCGCTTATTCATAATTGAAAATTCGAGTGCAGTGATAGTGTAGCACAGGCGAGAATAGCGAGAAATGGTAGTAAGCTCATACAGAATCCCTACTGGACATATACGAGTCGGTCTGTTGGTTCCTAACTATAGACTAGGTCTCTAAGACTTCGACCCGGACTAGGTCGAGTCTTGCCTAATTCCCTATAGTTATGGCTCTGATAACAATCTGTCACACCCCAACCGATGGCGGAAACATCGGGGTATGGCACTGAGCGAAACAAATTGTCCAGAAGTTTCCATAACAATTATCATTACCAATTAATTTAAAGTAACATGTCCCATACCATGTCTTAAAAGGCAACCAAATTATTACAGACAAAATCTAGTCAAGTAGTTCTGTTCCGACCACTCAGATTTATACATAGATAGTTTATTTATTGGTTTCTAGGACCTCTTTTCCTAGCTTTGATTTCATCACAGCACAGAGAGCATCCTAGACCTTTCCTGGCCTCAAGTTCACAGCAAGCTAAGCATATAGACAACTTAAGCACCTGTCACATACGTTAAAGTAATAGTCAATACACATAGTGTAAAGGTGAGCATACAAGTTTGATAATAGCATAATAGAGTTCGAAATTGTTTACGCATAACCAGCACGTACGCATAGTGAAATGAAGCACGTTAGTTATCGACATAGATCTATCGATACCAATGAATGCGGGTTGACTGCCCAAGGCAGTTCGTAATACATGATCACCACTGTAATCCATGCAAATAATTGTCCTTAACAACCCCCGAATGAACGATCGCTGAGTCCAAACTATAGTACTATCGTTGGTAAGGCAGGTAGACAGCATTCCATGTGTAAACATAACAAACAAGCATTCATTAAGCCACGTATAACATGCAGGAATGGTTAGCGTTTAAATAGTGTTGAGTAGTGTTTTGATGTGATTTCAATATTCGTAACGTATGTAACACCCAAAAGTGCATAAAGCAAAAAGGGATCGAGTATACTCATAGCGATTGATGGATTGAAGGGAACGCTAGAGAGTAGGGTTAGCCTGATCATAACGATAGCATAACGATAAGCGACGCGTAAAACGATGCAAGGTACAAGTGTGTCGGACAGCAGTTCGATCGGATGATAATCCGATCGGACGGTCATCCGGTCGGATGACTGTTCGAGTGGATTATTTCTTCCTTTGAGAAGGATGTGTTTGTGTATGATGGCTTGTCTTTTGAAGTTTTCGTTGTAGTATTTTGAAAACATTGAAGTATCTCTACCCTTCAGGTCGGTCGATCGGACGGTCGTTCGATCAGAAGGCAACCCGTTCGGTTGGGCACTTCAGTGAGAACAAGTTCACAGCAAGGTGTCACTCGATCGGACGGTCGTTCGGTTGGGTGGCATCCTTGGTGCATTGAACATGTTGAAAATTGTTTAAGTGTTGAAGTTTAAATGTCTCATGATTCGGTTGGCAATTCGATCGGATGGTAGCCCGATCGGACAGCAATTCGTTCAACATTCATACTTCAAATGTTGGCAAAAATAGTTAAGTGTGGGCCCAAGGTGCAAGTCGTACGGGTGGCCGGTCGTACGAGTGGCTGCCCGTTCAGACAGCAGTCCGGTCGGACGGCACTCCGTCCTGGTCGACCTGTTCGTCTTACACTTAGTTATTTTGATGGTTTGTCGTTTTATCGAGATATTTTGGTAACGTGTTAAGCAACAAAAACCTCGTCCATACTTAGTGCTCCTGACCGGACAGGAATCACCCAAACCCGATCAGTGAACGGTTCGAGACGATGTTCCATTTTTAATCCGAAATCGTTAACCTCGTTGATAGAATACGGATCTTGAACCAGTCACAACCACGAGAATGAGTGGTAAGTCGATGCAAGCTCCGATTCTATCGGTTTTGAGTGCATTGAGTGTAAAAGAGTTGAAAGAAAGTTGGAAAACCTTCTCTCAATTCTTTTCACCGTGAATATGTTTAGATCTATGAAAGATCTTTGTTTGTTTATGTGGAAATCGGTTAGATCTTAGTTTTTCTTGGTGGATTGAGGCCAAAACATGAAGTTCTTCAAGAACACATGATGACGTCATCCTAGAACACCTTGAATCTTGATGATTTCACGGTTAAAAGTTAAGATTCAAAAGATAGAAAGGTGTAGGAGTGCGTGTAGATTAAAGAAGTACAAGATTTAGGACGAGATCTTACCGGAATTGAGAGAAATCGAAGGAAAAAGCGAGCAGGAGCACGGGTCGGACGTCAGTTGCCAAAAGTAGAAAGTATGAGAGTGACAAGGGGTATTTATAGGATTCCCAAAATGGAAAGGGCTGGTCGGTCGGATGGCATCTCGCCCGGGTGGCAGCCCGGTCGGGTGGCTCCTCGCTCGGATGGCACCTCGCTCGGGTGGTAGTCCGGCCGGGTGGCTGTTCGGTCGGCTGGCACCTGGTTCGAGTGCTCGGCGCGACTAGTTTTGCTGTTTCGATTATGATTGCGAGCGATGTGAATGCGATAGGGTTTCCTATTCAAATTACTTTTAATCCCAACTACTCATATCTTGCACTATCTCTTCTCTACCAATTACCATACCGTTTCGATTGCGATTGAGTTTCGATTGCGTTTCGATTGATTACCACACATAACATAAATAATCATGCACAAGTAACACATAAGGCACACACACATGTATAACAATAACCAAAATGCGCATTTCGAGTTGCGAGTGCGATTACCATTCGATGTCGATTCGATTAGCATAGTTCGAGTATCGTTTTAGTTAACTTTATCGCATTGTTACTTCCTATAGTTCACAGTCGTAAATTGATTAAATAGCGAATAACATACGTCGATTACTGCGGTTATAGACACTTACTCCACATAATACAACTAAAGGTAAACACATAAAAGAAATTCACTATCAGTCAAGTCGCGTGATCGGTCGTTGACTTTGACCTTGACTTTGACTTTGACTATCGAAACACGGGGTGTTACATTAATGCTCTGTAATAAAGTTTACTAAGTACATATGTATACTGATCGACAGACTAACATGCGTGATGAGCTATGAAGTCGAGTGACATGGTTAAGTTTTGAGACAGCCAATCATCAGATATTTAGATATTAGCATTTGCTCAACCCATAAAAATCAAGTACAACAAAATAAAAAGGATATTAGAATAATGGACTAGGAGTATAACTACCATAACTTACAATATTAAAACGTACAGACTAAGTTGGATTCTGAGAGGCCATGGTTTGTTTCATAGAAACGGAAGTATGCATTGGAGTTGAGGAAGAAGTAATCTGCATCCCGAGGACTAGTTATACTGAAACAAAGTTCTACTAACTAAACCTCAGGATGCAGATTACTTGACCCTAGCCCAATATATCGTTTGTTTGTTTTCAGTAAGAATTAGGATCTTGAAAGCGAATACTGGTTTGTGAAGAAAGAATTGAAGTGATGCCATCTATTTATAATCGTCTCAAAAGAATGGCGAACTTGTAATTATCTGGTGTGAATATATAAATGGTGCAAAGTGATACCCTTTTTTATTAGAACTACTATGTATATCATAAACTATTAGCTTTGTTTATATTCTTTTCTTTAATTAACCCTAACAACATATGCGCAGGATGGATATGTTAAAATTAAAAGCAAATACATCATATAGAAAATGGTAAAAGCAAATACATCATATCTTAAATGGAATAAGCTAGGAATATAGGAAATAGATTTGATAAATGATTATCTTATTTTTATATTATTTTTTAGGGTAAATTACAAGAATCGTTACGTGCTTTCATTGCATAATCAAGTCCTTCGAATATCTTGAATTGTTCATTCAAGTTCTAAACCAAATATAGATTCTAGATTTTATTTGCACTTGGTGTTAAGTCATCATGTGTCTTGCACAAATTGGCATTTTTGGTAGTCGATCGTTATACACTATACATCTTCTTCATATTAACATGTCCACGTTCTTTTTACATTAACCCTACATTATAATAGAAAAAAACACATATTTCAATACACATTATAGGCCAGACATATTAAGCATTTTAAATTAACAATTAAACAATCAATCAACAAAATTCATCTCAGAATTTAAAAGCATTCAGCAAGATAATATATTTTTATCTAGAGGTAATTTGATAAAAAAAAAAACCAAACAACAACAAAGCATACAACTTTCAGGCCATTGAACTCCTATTTTTTTGTTTTGGATTTGCATAATCCATTAATCTTTATTAGTCACACAAGTAATCAAGTTCTCATAAGCATTAAAATTTCTTGGGGTGTAAAACGTGATATCAAGTTGATCCAAGAGTTGATGCACTTATATTTCGACCAACTAGACCAGAAAATGACCATCTTAAAACAACATAACTTTTGCTTCGTAAAGCTTGGTTCACAATATCATCTAGACCTGTGTTTTCAAATTACAAAAAATTCCCGCAAGAGTTTCTAGTTAGTATATATGTGCTTAACCTCTACATAAGAATCAGTACTCCAAAATGACATTTTTTTGGACAACATCATCACATATAGCTTTTTGCGACTGATTTACGATGGACTCAATATGCGCATCAATGAGATTATTATCATAAATCATGCTACTTGCAAAATAAAAAATATTAAATAATGGATTCGTTTGTTAAATCTGATGATATGTTAAATCAAAAAAGGTTTCGATCATGATTCTATCTTAGTTTATTATTCAGTGGAGTTGGTGTGTGTCGCATAGAAAAATGAAATGAATAATAAGGTGCTTGAACAAGATGGAAAGAAGCATATCTAAAACTAGTTTGATTCTGTTCTCGTGTAGCCAATTATGAGGTAAGAATCTATCTTTTATTTTGATAATCATATCTCTGCCTGCCTTGACTGCTTTCGGTACACAAAACGACCATTATTGATGATGCCCTTAAGTACGTACAAAAAAGACTGGCCCTAATTAAACGGCAATCTAATCTGTTTCTATATATCTATCTTGGTTAACATCATGTTCTTGGTTCCAATTTCCAAACTCGTCATAGGCACATAAATATTCGATGACTTCATCTACCTATACATATAATTTAAGTATCGTGTGGGGTCACATCAAGAAGCATAACTATTTTGTTTAAGGCAATATACCAAAAAAAAAAAAAAAATTTGATTTTGTAACACCTAACCCGATTAGGGATGTCACTTGTATAAAAATTTAGAAATCAAACGTCAATCTCTTACGTTAAAATAATTAAAGCAAATTACAACCTTTTTTTTCACTTACATTTATTGGTAGATAGGTCTTTTCAACTCTTGATCTACTAATCCATGTACTCCTTGATCGTCCAAATAAACTAATGTGCACGAAAACCAACTAAACAAGGCAACAAAAATAACAATATATAGTTCACATAACATATGACAACCCGTAAATTCCTATGATTAATTAAGAGAATAATAAGGCCACCCGGCGCGGTGGCTTTTTTGTACGTGATGGCCGACTTCAACGCGTGGAAGATTGGAAGAAACCACCGCCACCCCATAATTTTAACGCGTGAACATTAAAGGGCGTTAATATTTTGACGCGTGATGATTTGAGGGTTGTGAGGGAAATTGTTGGTTGTGGAGAAATTATTGGGTGTGGTGGTGAGTGATGGGCATTTCCACTAAAAAAGGTTGTAAGTGATAGAATAATGGTTGATGACATGGCGGAATTTGATTGGATGTTGTACGTGATAAATGGGTGGTGAGTGATAACCACCCCTACCCTCCTAAGAATTAAGAAGTAAATAATTTATGTTTTAGACTCGATTTAACCTATATAGGCCCTTGGAATGCCTAGAAACGTTTATTCGACTTCACGGTACGCGAATGGTGATTTGCGTAATTCCTATCGAACGTTTGAACTTTAACGAACCGACAACGGATAAAATGACGATAACACCGAGAATACGAGTTTGTACATGTATATTTAATATATATGAAATTATTTGCAAATTTATCCTTGCTTTCAAATGCAATAACACGCGGACGTGAAAGAAAACGCGACAGTAAGAACGCACCGACATTAAAGCGGGAGCATTAGACTCATTAATTATCTTGAACTTGATATATTATGATTTATTTAGCTTCGTAATTGAATTTTAATATTTAAGGTTGAAATCGGGTCGAATAACAGATTAGAAACGACAACTGAACCATTATACGCGATTGTAACGCAACCGAGAAACGTATGCGTCAAAAATTAACTTGCAACATAATTTACGTGTTTTCGACCTTAAATAAACGGGCCTCGGAAACGTGTTTGGGCCGAACAAAAGACTGGGCACGCGATAGTGGGCTTGAGGCCCACTCCACCAAAACCCGAACTATAAAAGAGTCACTAACACACACACTACACACTACACATGTCACACCCCAACCTATGGCGGAAACATCGAAGTGAGACAAAAAACAAGATTGCAAGAGATTTCATAGCACTAGTTGTGACAATATTTCATTAATTGAAATTTCATAAATTCTAAAATGAAAATACATAGTCTTGAAATGTAAAATGCAACAAATTGCAAACACAAAACATGTATTAAAATAATGGTCAACAAAAGTTGGCGAGTATACAAGTTTGATAGCATAGCATAATAATGAAAAGTTTAATCATATCCAGCATGATAATTTGCATATAATGTTACTAAAATACTAACAAGTGTAAACTATATGTCAAACCAGAGTTTAACGCAATCGTGATTACCAATGTCATCGAAACGACAATGGTGTAAAATAGATTACTTAACAATACCACAAGAATATGGGCGGTGCGTTAATCCTATGGCGCTATAATTGCTAAGGTATGCTAGCAAAGTTAATGAGCATATAGACACAAGTATACATAGCATGCAAGATAACAAGAATAATACAATTCTCATGTTTGAATGGATAGAGTGTGAATATAATAAGTTTAGTTGTGATTGTGTGATTTGTATAAAGTGTACATGTTGCACCCAAAGTGTAATAAATGGAAAATGGGATCGAGTATACTCACAGTTTTGCGTAGCTTTCCAACAAAACCGAGAGTTGATAAGTTGAGAGTCGGTATACCGAGGTTACCCTACAATGGGTAAACGAAGGTGTGTGAGTATTCAGATTTGATGAAAGGTTCGAGTTAGAATTTAAATGCGAAATGTATGAATGTTTAAAAATAATTCAAGTTCACGGCACCATTTGTGTGACTAGAGATCTATTCGTGCGAATAGATCCAATCGTGCGAATGTATGTGCGTGATGTTTTAACCATAAACTGGTTTAACGTTATACAGTAATAATAACAGTCTAGTATTGTCACAGGAAGTAATACAGTTAATAAAATATCCAAGCAGACAAATAAGAACAACCCGGGCGTGTCATACCTAACATGGCAAGTGTTGGAGGCGAGGCGGGGTTAACTTACATTGTTTCTGGGAAACTGCTTGGTGTTCGTTCACACGGTGCGCAAGTGAGGTGGTGGAACTAGGTTGGAAAGCCAAGGCTCCCACAGTTCACACTTCTGTCACAAACTCAGATTCATCCATATTAAAGATGGTGAATCTGAGGAGACCTCAACACTTGGCACGCAGATTAACTTGAATCAAAAGATTGAAAAACAGAACCATTCATGCAAATGAACGTCCACTCGTGCGAATGGGTGGCTCATTCGTGCGAATGGAAGTAAATCCTTCCAAAACGACAGTTCTGATTCATACAAAACAGTTCATTTCTCGGTGAAAATTAACCCTAACATGAACCCACAACTATGAATTGAGTTGTGAGCTTGGTGGGTACCAGATTCCACCAAGTTTCGTAGCAGAAAATATCGCACAAGAATTTTAATAAAACATGATTTAAAATAGAAGAACATGATTAAAAATCAAAGTTTTTAAATCTTAGTGTAGACCTCAAATGTGGTGAGGTTTCACCATTAGTTTTCCAAGGAAAACTCGTGAAAACCATCTAAGAGGTTTTTGCCAAACAAAAGGTTGAAGAAAATGCATGAAAAGTATAAAAAATGGAGGAAATGATTACTTACATGTTTCTACAACAATCTGCTCGAAAATGTAAGTTCAGAGCATTTGAGAGTGTTGGTGCAGTTGGAAAGTGTAATGAGTGAAGGGAGGCACATATTTATAGGCTTCGGAGTGGTTTGGAGCGATTGGGATTGGTGCGACCAGGTCAACTCACACGAGGGGGACAAGTCCCTTTGCACGAGCGGGGTATTCACTCGCACGAAGAGGTTAGTTTGGTCAAGTTGGCATATTTTAGTCAGTTTTAGGTGTAACAACCATAATCATGTAATGTACAAGTATAAAGCATGTAAAATGGTGTTTAAAACATAGGTTTTTGAGTATGGACATGAAAACAAGTCTGAAATGTGTACATAAATATGTACAAAAATGATCGAGTTTCATTATGATCAATAGTGTCGAATTACAATGATGGAAAAGAAATACGGATACAATAGAATTACAAGTTTCTAAAAATAGAAATACAACAATACTTTCTAAATAAGGAAAGTAAAAGAATGCGAAGCGTTACAACACACTTTTTCACACACCACTCTTTCTCTACCCTGCAATCTCTCTTTGCTCTCTCTCTCTAAACAGCCGGCGTCTGACGACCTCCAGCGGCCATTTTCCAGTGAGTGGTGGCACGTACCCCACCTAAACCCAACCTCCCGAATGTTATGGCGGTGACAGTATTCAAGATTCAAATCCATCAGAGCAACTCCGGCGAAGCTCCGACCAAATTTTCGACAAACCCATTTCAAGGTTTTCACTTCATGCATTGTTAGATTGGGTAAGCGGAAGCCTCTATGCAAATTTTTGGGACTTTTTTTTTCAGGCGAAGTTCCAGTTAGTTTTTCCTGCCTTTTTATGACTTTTTAGGGGTGGTTCAGGTTGTAGGACGCTCGAGAGGGGTTGCTTGGGTGCTTTTATGGTGGTGCGTCCTAGTGATCGCAGTAACACCACAGCCGGCGGCGGCATTGGTGGTGGTTTATTGTTGGTTCAAGTCTGGTTCAGGTTCGTTCAGGGCAAACCCAACTAACTCGGGTCAACAGGTCAACATGAATCAACACGGGTCAACATAGGTAGACACGGGTCAAAGAGAGTCAACATGGTCAACGGTCTGGGTGCGGGTCAACGCGATTAAGCTCAGTCAAAGGTGGTCAAACTCAGTCAACTCAGTCTACTCGGTCAACTCTGGTCAAAGGCGAGTCAAATGTCAAATTCGGGTGACACGTGGATCGAGACAAGTCACAAAAGGCTTTGGAAAAATTTTAACGAACACGTTGTATATTTATATAGTTTAAACTAAAAATGTGCAAACATGGACCCGAGCTCTACATCGACCCGACTTGTGAAAACGTTAAACGACAATTATTATACGCGTGTACTATGATTATTGTACTTGGTCGACTTGTATATAAACATATGTATGCAATACACACACACATACACACACACACACACACACACACACATATATATATATATGTGTGTGGGAGTTGGCTACAAAGTCCGTTTTTCCTACAAAGTGTAAAAAGTCATAAAACACGATAATGTCAACCATAAAACACACTCAGAACCCACAAATAACAAAGTGAAAATCACTAAAACGCTATATTTGTGGGTTTTGTGTTGTGTTTTGGATGATAAGGCTTTGATTTTCGAATGACTAATATTAGTGTGTTTTATGTTGATTATCATGTTGTGTTTTATATTCATAGTTCTGTGATGGTGTGTTTGAAGTTTGTATTGATTGTTAGGGTTTGGATATTGTGTTTCAGTGATTTTCACTCAGTTATTTGTGGGTTTTGAGTGTGTTTAATGACTGAAATTGTGGTGTTTTATGACTTTGTACACTTTGTATAAAAATGGACTTTGTAGCCGAACTCCACCCTATATATATATACATAGGGAGCCGCTAAAATAGAAACCACCCCCAGTTGTAAGAACCGTGAGAACCACTTTCAACCAATCAGATTATGACAACATAAAGGGTATTTTAGTCATTTACCCTCCATGTCAAATCCCCTATCTCTCTCCATTTAATGCCATAAGAGATTTTTAGATCTCTCACATTTCTCTCTCTTCAAAATATAACCCCCTCACTCATGTCCCTGCTCTCTTATTTCCCTCAAACCCTAACCTAAACACAACCAGCCGCACCATTTTTATCTCTCGCAACTCCGGTCGACGGAACAACTCCGGCCAGCTAGTATCTTGTTTATGGTTTTTTGTTGAAAACCCTTGAAAATCTTGGAAAAAAAGGGGAAAATCATTCACTTCAGTGGATTAGCTATGGTGGATTATCTAAACCAACAAAATGCAGTGGATTAGCTATGGAAAAAGAGGGGAAATTCATTCACGTATCACAAATCATTCAACTCCATCCTCTCTCTCTCTCTTCAATACTCCTTTTCTCTCTCATGCATTTGAAGATCTGAAGTAAAATTAAAAAAGAAACCCTCTTTTTTGGGGGTGATTTGATGAAGATCTAAACATCTGGTTCTGAATAAAAATCAAAGCAACCCCTTCTTTTGTTACATTGATCCGTTCACCCAAACCTGGAGTTAGAGAGAGTGTGTGTGTCCAATTTCAAAGAGAAAGAAAGAGAGAGAGAAAGTGAGGAAGAAGGATGGTCGGCCATTGTGAATTTGATTTTCTTGATTTTTTAAATAGCTCCATGTTTTCTTTATTTTTTGGATATGGCGTCGGGTCAATCTGATTTTTGTGGTTGTGGTTGATTTTGACAAATTGTTGATTTGTCGTGCTAGTGTTGCCCCGTGGGGCCCGTGCGTTGGTGCCCCGTGGTGCCTGCGCGGTGCCGGTGGAGCCCCGTGGTGCCGGTGGTCGATTGAAGTGTGGTTTTGGATTGGGCGGGCGATGATGCAAAAAAACACGTAGATTTTGATGACGATGGCGCGGCAAGGACGGCGGAGAGTAGGTTTTTTGAACCTACAACTCCCTTTTTGCAGCCTTTTGATTATCGGATATTCTGAGCCAAACCCCGTTTTTTTTTTTGAGATACACTTTGTTTCGATGTTGTTGGTTTTTATCCCCCCCCCCTAGTCGATGATGATAACAATATATGTGACACCTCTCGAGTTTGCGATTTCTGGGTGCGTTCGTTTTTACGTAAAAAAAAAATTTGTAAAAAAAAGTTAAACCGTAAACTTTTTAACGTAAACCATAAACTTGTTAACGTAAAACGTAAAAGGTTTTATGTAAAACGTAAAACGTAAAAATTTTAACGTAAAACGTAAATAGTTTTACGTAAAACGTAAAAAGTTTAACGTTAAACTTAAAACGTAAAAAGTCTAAAAAGTTTAACGTAAAACGTAAAAAGTGTAAAACACGGCGTGTTAAAAAAACGTGTAAAAACGGCTCGTTAAAAGAACGACGCTTGAAAAAGCTCGGCGTGCAAAAACCGGCGAGTAAAAAAATTTGTCTTGTTAACAAAATCTGAATTTAAAAATTCTTTTAATAAAAAAAATTATGTTTAAAAAATAAAAACTAATATAATAATACAAAAAACTAATAAAAACATTAAAAAAAGACAAAATAGAGTCATTTTACTAACTTACCCTTTTGGATTAAAATATTAAAAACATAATAATACAAAAAGTATTTAATATTATTTTTAGTTACTTTTAGTCTCATCCATTGATTTTGAAGATCTAATGGTTAGAAACTGGTTCTCGCGATTCTTACAACTGGAGGTGGTTTTCATTTTAACGGTCCCCTATATATATATTAAATAAAATTGAACCAAAATGTCGAGTAGTATTCTAAATACATGTGATCTCGAGAGTTAATGTTCGGATATAAAAAGAAATATTGTTACATTTGAATGTTGAGTTTTGGCGATTGTCGATAACTTGTGTTGTCGGGTTTTGTTACAAAAACAGAGGAAACTCTGCCTGATTTTCGTTAAAATAAATATATATTTTATTCTTTCAAAACCAACAGAAACGTATCATGACTCAAATGAATTTTATAAAAAATGAACATAAGTATATGTTTATTTTGGACGACTAGCGAAACAAGGTTATAAACTAGTTCTGAATCTGAGGTATCGTTTAATTTAGTTGAGCGTTTTAATAAAAATAAATACAACTATTTATTTTATCTCGAAACTTTAAAACTAAGTAAAAACGTTTGGACTTGACTAATTTGATGACAAACAAATATAAAGTATATACTCCTTTTGAACATCGTTCCGATTAACGACAAGGATCTACAAAATAGTTATTGAATTAGATATCAAATTGAACAATATAATTGGTTATATTTATTTCAATCTTCAAACGAGATACAACATTAGATGGTAACGCTTTGGTAAATATAAATGCGTATATTTATTTCAAACATTTAAAACGAAAGACAAGACGTGAATATTATTTCGTAATAAATAATATTATTTTTGGTATTATCCTACTATTCAAACAAAACAAAATAAATATTAAATATGTTTATTTTACCGTTTGTATTTTATGGACTTACCGTCGGGGTACTGTTAAGTTATTATACATAACGGTCTCGTTCACTTTGGTGGCGAGGGATGCACATTATTCTTGTGGACACTCGGGTTTGACTTTTAGTTATGCATTCTAGTTCAACCTTGTATATAAATTGCCTTGTTGGATATGAGACAATCTTTTATACCTATGCTATATAATTAAACTTGTGTACTCGCTAATGCTTTTGTGTTGAACTATACTTTTAAACATGTTGCAGGTTAATGATGATGATGATGAAATCTAGTAGGGACGACTTAGAAAGTCATATTGAAATACTAGATCTGGTTACTTTATTTTGTTGAACTTTGTTGTATTTGTCTTTCAATGTTGTAACTTTGATTTTCATGATGTATTTGACAATTTATTGCTATGAAATGAAATCGGTTTTGAATTAATTATCGTCGCAAATAGTGTTATGTGTGATGAGCAATCTATTTCGTCTCACTCCGATGTTTCCGGCATTGGTTGGGGTGTGACAACAGGTCGGGTAAACTATGATTTTCTATAAAATTTTGAAATTTTGTAATGTCATTTTTAAAATAACTGGTTATTTTAGACGTGTTATAATTTGTCCAACATATGCTCATCTCAAAATACAATATTGACATTTTTTTATCTATGTTTAAACCGACCCGTCATAACGCACTACCAGCATGCTTATTTTTCTCCATATTTTGTTGTATATTTTATTCAAATAGCATATAATAATTATAAAAGTGATAAAAAATAACTTAATCACACCAAAGGTTTATGTAAAAACATAATATAAAAAATTACATTATATGTAAAATAAAAAAAATTAATCAAACAAAAATAAAATAAATAAATTATAATAAAAATATATATTTTATAAAAAACTTTATCCTTATAATCCATTCCTATATATATATAGGGTCAGGATTTAGAGAAAACGGTGAAAAGTGTGAGAACAGTGAGAACGCTTATGGATCGTCCGATCAAAACAATCCATGGACTAGATTGTGCGGTGGCGTTTTCGTAAATAACATGAATTTTATTATGTGGGACGCGCTTCATTAAGGATAAAAGGGTCTTTTACCGCTCATATTCAAAACGCCATCAAATGATAAAACGCTATACAAAAAAACGCCATTAAAAACAAAACGCCAAAAATTAGTAATAAAACGCGTTGAATATTACAGGAAGATGAAACAACACAGTAACTGAATTTCAGTTATTAACATTTATTAGAAGAAATTCTCTCCTAAATTATGCGCCAAAAACATCATTATATAAACAAAGGTAAAACAAAGCTTCCATAATCACTTCAGTCTACCATTTTCAGCAAAAAAACATCGTTAACCAAAAAACGCCAACTTAACCAAAACGCCAAAAATGGCAACAATCGTTTCGTGGAGATACACTCTGGGGATCAGGCGATACGTCCTGCTTTTTGACAACAGAAGGAGGGTGTAGGTTAAGACGGTTAGGGCAATTCTGAAGATGGAAAAAGAGATACAGAGGCGAATCTTATCCATTGGCATCGCTCTAGACAACGAATGCCATGAAACGCATATGCTTATGAAAGCATTAACCAGCAAATTTGGACCAATCAAAGCAGATGTGAAGCCAGCCCCTGTCATGACATCATGGAGTTTTGATGATGAAACAGACATGGTGACGGTTACATACAATAGCGGAGAGCAGGAAGAGTACTGGCTTGAGAACAACATGGCAAAGCAGCGTCTGGGTTTCATGGAAGAATTGTATAACGCCACTTGCACCAACACAGAAATTGACTCAAAATTGGAGTTAATGCAAGACATGTTCAGGTGGAGGTTTCAGAATCTTCAGGAACAAGAAGCTGATGAAGGTGAATGTGGTGACATGGATGAAGATCCAGATGAAGACTCCGAGGAGGTAGAAGATGACGGAAGTGATGGATACTATTCAGATAAACTACCTTCTGACAAAGGCTTTTAATTTTTTTCCTCTTTTTTTTTCTGTGTAATCTTCTTTTTGTTTTTTAAGATAATTGAATGATATATTTTTTCCCTTTATTATCAAAACGCCAAAAAAAAATACTAAAAATGGTTAACCCTAACAAAATGCCAAAAATAACAAAAAATATTTTTCCTGCTTAATATTTTATTTACTACGTTAATGTATTTTGTCATCTTGATCAACATAACGCCATTTAAAAAAACGTCAAACTTAGAAGATGGGACGTTTATAACCTATAAAAACTGATAAAAGCTGATCAACACAGTAAATACAAAAACAGTAACTGAAAAGACAGTTACTTTATTACTATCATTTATTACAATAAAAAGTCCCGCCTAAACTACGCGCCAAAAAACTAATATAAGAGAGGGGTCTATACACAATGAAATTAATCACACCCAGAAAACACAAAAAACGCCATATCCTTTAGAAACCACTCCCTTTAAAACGCCACAGATGGCAACGCTTTCACTAAAATGGATCCTTTTTCTGAGGGGGTTAACTCAATAATATTTTGCTAAATGAGATGGACAAATATTCAAGAAAAAGATACTGATGACAGTGATATGCCATCATGTGAGCTTTGTTCTTGATGACTATAGGCATGGAATAAAAGAATCAACACAAGTGTAAAATACTATTTTAGACTCCATTATTACATATAGCAACAAGCAGGAGTTGATCTTTAATGACATGCCACCAAACAAGAATATCACACAAAAACACAGAATGCCACTAAGCAGCTTTTTCTGAAAATGACGGGGTTTATGTAGGAAAGTTGGCATCTAGCTAAAGTATTCAAAAAGCCAAAAACAAATTCAAGAAGGAAGAGGTTGATGACAGTGAAGATTCGGAAGAAAAATTAGATTACCATTTTTTGTTATTTTTGTTTTCATTTTATGTTGTTTTGATATCAAGTTATATGTTGTTTTGTTATCTAATCCTCTAAAATAAAATAGATTATTATATAAAACGCCAAAAACTACAAACACCAAAAACTACAAACACCAAAAATGCTAGTAGAATGAAAACTGGGAGAACAGCTGTTGGCAAAAGCACCTTGTAAAATGTCACACCCCTAATTTCCACGTATTACCGTTGTGCCCGGTGGGGAGTATCGTGACGTAATTGTTATCGTCATAGTCAAACAACACAAATATAAATGCACAACGGAAGCAAAAGATAGATTCATTTCAACTGAATAAATTGTAATATTAAGTATCACAAAATAGTTGAAACATATCCACAGGCGGATCAAAAGAAAAAGGAAATTGTTCAACAGACTTTAACATCTTGAGCTTGCGAGACTTGATTATTGATGCTTGGAGTAGCCAGCCTATTACGTATAGTACATGCACTTAGCCTTTTTGGAAAATACGTCAGTTTACACTGGTAACTACAACTTAACTGACTCATTTCGAAAAAAATGTTTAAAAATTTATTTGAATGCACTTAGGCAAAAATATCATTTATAACTTGGGACAATTATTCAAAAATAATCTTGTATACAGTTTTACTTATTTGTTGTCCATTAGGGCCGGTTTGTAGGCCCAGTCTAGATTAACTGACACGCCACAGGTATAATACCCACAAGGTTGATTCCTTTAAGTGGACTACCAGTTTTTACATATGCAACTGTCAGGTGTACGCCTACACCCCGTGCTTAGGTCGTGGCCATTTCTTTGAATGATGCCAAGGATATCCGAGACATGGTCATTTAACCCCCAAAGGCCATACACCAAATAATACAGAATAAAACGAGTTATGTAAATACATTAATCACAATCCGATTTAAATGACTACATACCCGACCAAGAGGTATTATTATAATACCGTATCCCAAGCCCGTATAGGGAAAATAAGTTAAGAGTATTTACCTGAGCAAAGTATAAATCAAATACAGCAAGTGCACGTAGCTTTTACTGGGCTCCTAATCTGGAACGAAGGTTTTTAATAACCTATTAGAATCCTAACGGGTCTTTAATTAAGTTTAGACTTAGACCGGTTAGTTTTCAAAAGGAAGATACGGTTCAAACGCATGATAAGGCGAAGACCGGTTTAGAATGTGGTTTTGACCCGACAAGCTTGTATGCTTGTTTAATGTGGGTAACTTAAACACATTCTGGATTTTGAGATGAAAACGATATGGTTTGACCCGTTTCGGCTAAATTATGCAAACTAGTTACATAAGCCGATCCGAACGCGAAAAGTGCGTAACGGGTAACCATATGAGTCATATACAAGTTTCCTAAGTTAATATGCCTTAAATATGTTGTGACATCAGTAAGATATCTTCTATTATGCCAAAAACGGATTTAAACTCAAATTACGCCCCGTAGGGGTACTTTGGTCATTTTAAATGTTATAAAAGAGTTTAAATATAAATCTGAGTTTCGGGTCTGATGTAATCAGTAAAAATACTTAATTTACTAAGTTATATTAGTAGGGTATAACCTATATGTGAAATTTATCATTTCTAACCATACTTTGCACCGAAGGGGCATTTTGGTAATTTCACTTAAGCCTAAAAGGTCAAAACTGGAAACCTGAGTTTAAAACTTTTGCTTACCGCTAAAGTATAAAAATTTATTTAAAACATCAGTAGGTATCAAGTCTTATAAATCTAAAATGGTTTTAATACATACTATGCGCTTAAAATGCGTAAAAAGGCAATTTTGAGCTATTTCCGGGTTTTTAAAGGAAAGCTGATATTTTTATTATTCCAGAGGGCTCAAAATATTTTATTCATCATATTAGATCAGTAGAAAAAGGTTTGATATCAAAAGGATTTGTAAAACTCATTTTATAGCCTAAATGGGCAAAATCGACAATTACCGGATCAAGCTTAGATCTCTATGTTATGCTTAGCCTAAAAATAAATAAAAATCTCCAAAAATCCCAAAATATTATTTTATATCAGTAGGTAAAATGTTTGGTATCAAAAATTGGATTTAGATAGGCTATACGCTAATTACGCCGTTTAATTAACAAAAAGCTTTTCATTTACGCTAATGAGCATAACTCCTAATCTAGACCTCAAACTGATGTCAAATTTTAGGGACAACTTTATAAATCAGTAACTAAGGTTTCTATTCTTTTACTTTTTCAAAAATCACATTTTAAGGTCATATGGGCATAATAGTCAACATTTAAGCATTTAACGGAAATATGCATATGAATCGGATAACTAATGAACCAATTTGTATAATCTCAGAGGGTTATACTTATAGGTAACTTGGTCCTAATAAAGCTCTAAGGCATTCCTAAACTATGCTCTAATGGGTCAGAACTGAAAGTCAAAGCAAAAGTCTACTTTTGCGACTTTCGGCTCCGAACCGAGCTTAAATTGAAAATTGTCGGGTTGAACATGTTTAGACATGTTCTTACATTGATTACCAAGTTATATGAGTGATAAAACAGGTTTCATAGCTTCTACATCGTTAATTATGTGTTTATGCGAAAATTAGCTTTCTGTTGACTTTTTAAAATTAACTTTGACCCGACAATTGACCTAGTTAGAGTGGGAATCAGAGGGTGCCCTTTTAAGGGTTTATTGCCCACATAATTACCAACTCATAGGTGCTTTCAATTTGAAATTTGACTGGATAAATTAAGATTAATGACAAAGTCAAATCTTAATTACGACGGTTTGACTTTAAGCTAATAAACTAATTAAAACTGAATTAAGAAAGGTTAGGGACACTTACTGAAGTCCTATGCATGACGAAGGATGCTTGGGAAGTGGCCTTGAGCTCCAGGAATCTCCAGAAATTGAGTTTGAATGGTTTTCAAAGTGTATGCCAAAGTGTTGCACCAATGGGTTCTTATATAGTGAGTTTAATTCATCAAGATCATGCCACAATAGCCTACAGATGTTCCTTGATCACTTCCAGGTGTCCCTAGGCATGGAAATACCATCAAACAAGCCCCTTGAATCGAATACAAGGTTTCTAAGTCGGTTTAACTTGCTGAACTCGCACCTGTACATGAATTCTGATCAGCTAAGGCCATCGCGTAGCGCGACGGCAGAGGGGTTTGTTGGTGGCGCTACGCCAGCAACTCAGTCACCAGCCACACAAGTTTCAGCTATTTACATTTCAGCCCCTGGTCCTTTCAAACGTGGTTTTAAGTTTATTTCTTGCACTTTTGGTCCTCTAACTTTACTTTTAAGGGCTCCAAGACATAATTAAACATTGTTAAGTCCTTGGTTAACTTTATGATCACCCGTAAAGCCTTGAATTTCAACGTTGACGCTTTTAACCCCTCGTATACGAATATTATCATAACTTTCTCATACTTTATCGAAACCTTGTGAAATTTTTATCACTTATTCTAGTGAGTATAATTTATCATTACAAAGCTTTGGGTTCGCTAAAAGGTCACACAGAGGTGTACTTTAAACATTTTGACACATTTAACCCCTGTAGTTTGTAATCTCTCACTTTCTTTCACAATTAGCTTCGTATGATCCATGATTCATTCGTTTAAGGGTATAAACATCGTGTAGGGTTATTTAAAGGTACATTTATCCATTGTTGACATTGTGAACCCTTTTACACACATAGATTCCTTGTTTGTCAACTTTAGTCCCTCTAAGTAATTCTTTACACGTTTTAAAGTCCAAGACACGTGTCGATACATTATTGGACATAAATTTTCGAGGTGTTACATCCTCACCCCCTTAAAAGAAATCTCGACCTCGAGATTTACGGAAATAAATGAGGGTACTTTTCTTTCATTGTGGACTCTACCTCCCACGTATACTCGGGACCTCTACGGGCATCCCATTTAACCTTTATAATTGGCACATGCTTCCTTCGAAGCTTCTTAACCTGTCGATCCTCGATCAACAAAGGTTTTTCTACAAATTTCAAGCTCTCATCTATATGCACATCTGTATGTGGTATGACTAGCGATTCATCAGCTAGACATTTCTTCAGATTGTAGATGTCGAATACGTTGTGAATACCACTGAGCTCTTCAGGTAACTTTAACTTATAAGCCACTGTTCCTACGCATTCGATGATCTCGAATGGTCCTATATACCTCGGGCTTATCTTACCTTTCTTACCAAATCGCATCACCCCCTTCCAGGGTGATACTTTAAGCAAGACTTTATCACCAACCTCAAAGTTTAGAGGTTTTCGCCTTTTATCAGCATAACTTTTCTGCCTATCCCTGGCAGCTTTCAGGCGGTCATGAATCTGGACAATCTTGTCTGTTTTTTCAAGGACTATATCAGGTCCTGATAACTGAGCTTCTCCTACTTCTGCCCAACAAATAGGCGTTCTGCATTTCCTACCATATAATGCCTCAAAAGGCGCACCCTGAATGCTTGCATGGTAGCTATTGTTATAGGAGAACTCGATCAATGGCAGGTGGTTATCCCAACTACCACCTAAATCAATAACACATGCACGAAGCATGTCTTCCAACGTTTGAATTGTACGCTCACTCTGTCCGTCCGTCTGAGGATGGTAAGCCGTACTAAAATTTAAGCGCGTACCCAAAGATTGTTGGAAACTTTTTCCAAAAATGTGATGTGTATCTGGTATCTCTATCAGAGATAATTGACACTGGTACGCCATGCAGAGATACAATCTTATCTACGTACAATTGGGCTAACATGTCGGAGCTATGAGTTTCCTTGATGGGTAGGAAATGTGCTAACTTAGTCAGTCTATCTACTATCACCCAAATAGTATCATTCCCTTTCTTTGTCTTTGGAAACTTGGTGATGAAATCCATTGTCACAATCTCCCACTTCCACGTGGGAAGTTCAGGCTGTCGTAGCAGACCTGACGGCTTCTGATGTTCAGCTTTGACTTGCGCACACGTCAAACATTTAGATACATAGGCAGCTATAGACTTCTTCAAGCCTATCCACCAATAGTTTGCCTTCAGATCCTGGTACATCTTATCAGCTCCAGGATGAACGGAATATTTGGAACTGTGGGCTTCCTGGAGGATAACATCCCAAAGTCCTCCATAAACTGGAACCCAAATTCGTCCATTTAATCTCAGGATTCCGTCCTTGCCATAGGATAACTGTTCTTCAGTTACTCCTAGCTTTTCATCAGGATAGTTAGCTTCCAAGACAGCTTCCTTCTGCGCAGCTAACAACCTTTCATTCAAACTATTCTTTAATTCAATGCTCTTGGCATTGATTCTTATAGGCTTCACTCTTTCCTTTCTACTTAAGGCATCGGCAACCACGTTTGCCTTGCCTGGATGGTATCTTATCTCACAGTCATAATCATTCAAAGTTTCCATCCATTGTCGCTGCCTCATGTTCAAATCCTTCTGATTGAACAGATGTTGAAGGCTTTTGTGATCAGAGTAGATCACACACTTAGTTCCATACAAATAATGCCTCCACAGTTTTAGTGCAAATACCACAGCACCCAACTCCAAGTCATGGGTGGTGTAATTCTTCTCATGCACTTTTAATTGTCGAGAAGCGAAGGCAATGACCTTGCCTTTCTGCATAAGCACACAACCCATACTTGTGTGTGATGCATCACAATATACTACAAATTCCTCTATTCCATCAGGCAATGTTAACACAGGTGCATTGCTCAACTTTTGCTTAAGGATGTCAAAGGATTCATGCTGCTTAGGGCCCCAGTCAAACTTAATATTCTTACGCATCAACGAAGTTAGGGGCGCAGCAATCCTTGAGAAGTTTTCAATAAATCGCCTATAATATCCTGCAAAACCTAGAAAGCTACGAATCTCTGAAGGCGTCTTTGGCTCTTGCCAATTCATAACAGCTTCAACCTTAGCGGGATCTACTTGGATACCACGCTCACTAACCACATGTCCAAGGAATTGGACTTCGCGAAGCCAAAATTCACACTTTGAAAACTTGGCGTAGAGCTTCTCCTGCTGAAGCAGTTCCAGAATGCATCGAAGATGCTTCTCATGGTCAGCTTGATTCTTTGAATAAATGAGAATGTCATCGATGAAGACGATGACGAATTTATCTAGGTAGGGCTTGCAGACACGATTCATGTGGTCCATGAATGTTGCAGGTGCATTAGTGAGGCCAAAAGGCATCACTAAGAACTCGTAATGACCATAGCGAGTCCTAAATGCAGTTTTGTGTACATCTTCATCTTTAACCTTTAGTTGATGATAGCCTGACCTCAAATCGATCTTAGAAAAGTAGCTTGCCCCTTGTAATTGATCAAACAGATCGTTGATCCTGGGCAAAGGATACCTATTCTTGATAGTGACTTTGTTAAGCTCACGATAATCGATGCACAGACGCATCGATCCATCCTTCTTTTTCACAAACAGGATTGGTGCTCCCCAAGGAGACGAACTAGGTCTAATAAAACCCTTAGCTAACAAGTCATCTAGTTGTGTCCTCAATTCCTTCATCCCTGTTGGTGCCAACCTATAAGGCGCCCTTGCGACAGGTGCTGCTCCAAGGATGATGTCAATTCTGAATTCTACTTGCCTATCTGGTGGTAAACCAGGTAGTTCTTCCGGGAAAACTTCAGGGTACTCAGAGATGACGGGAATATCTTCAACCTTTGGCTTCTGCTCATCAATAGTCACATGTGCCATATAAATGACACAACCCTTCTTCAAACATCTAGATGCCTTGAGCATAGACACTTGTTCAGGCAGTCCATACTGGGTATCTCCCTGAATGGTAAGTGGCTCACCAGAAGGGGTCTTGATCACCACTTGCTTCTTATTGCAGACGATTTGGGCTTGGTTATGAGATAACCAATCAATACCTGTAACTATATCGAAACCGGCTAACTTCAAAGGAAGTAAGGACAATGGAAAAGAGTGGTTCCTAATGGATATAACACATCCATCTAACACGGTTGATGCGGTTTCCCTAGTTCCATCGGCT
This sequence comes from Helianthus tuberosus, assembly GCA_030545235.1. Classification (NCBI taxonomy): domain Eukaryota; kingdom Viridiplantae; phylum Streptophyta; class Magnoliopsida; order Asterales; family Asteraceae; genus Helianthus; species Helianthus tuberosus. Next base: position 79,582,174 of record CM060429.1, on the reverse strand, counting down.
AATTCCACCTCATATTTCACACTTAAGGTTTTGACAGGCAATTTCAACAATTCACAAAACTTATTATCAACGTACGACTTATCAGCGCCTGAATCAAAAAGTACTCTTGCATAGACATCATTTATGAGGAAGGTACCTGTGATCACATTGTTGTTCTGAATCGCCTCCTGTGCGTTCATCTGGAAGACCCTAGCATTGGTCTTCTTGGCTTCCTCGGGCTTTTTAGCGTATTTAGGAAAGTTGGTTTTGATGTGCCCTTTCTCATTGCAGTTGTAGCACGTGGCATCCTTAATTTTCTTGCATTCCACAGTCTTGTGCTCTTTAGACTTGCATAACCCACATGCAGCTGGTCCTAACTGAGACTTGGACTCAAGTCAGCATTTTCCAAAGTGGCGTTTTTGGCAAGTCGTGCACTTTGGCTTCTCCTCTGTTCGTTGACTACTCTTTCCAGACCCAAACTTCTTGGAATCAGTGTTTCCCTTAAACTTCTTCTCAGATTGTCGTGGGTTTTCGTCCTCACGTTTTCTCTTACTGTCTTCCGAGTTCTTAAGCAATTTTAGCCTAATCGCATCCAAAGTAAGAGATAGAGATAGATCAGCTGCCGACCTAAAAGTGGCAGGTCTAGATGCCTTAACAGTGGCCTTGATCTCTGGGGCTAAACCCCCAATGAAGCGAGCAATTCGCTTGGGTTCCGGTGTTACCAGATATGGAACCAGCCTAGACAGGGTATTGAAACTGGTGAGGTAAGCTTGACAATCTAAATTCTTCATCACCAATGATAAGAAATCTAACTCAATCCTTTCCACCTCATGCTGAGGGCAGTAATTCTCCTTAGTGAGAGCAACAAACTGATCCCATGTCAGATTGTAGAGTGGGATCTTTCCAGCAGCCTGAATGAGTGACTTCCACCATGCTAGCGCCTCTCCCTTGAATGATTGGGATACATACTTCACTACATCCCTTTCAGCACAACCGCTGATATCGACCACGGTGTCCATTTCATCTAACCAAGTCATACAGTCAATTGCCCCTTTCTCCCTAGTGAAATCCCGGGGTTTGCAGGAAACAAAGTACTTATAAGTACATGACTTGGTACGCAGTTCATTATCGAACACTATCCTCTTGGATGGAGCACTGTGTTGATTAGATGAATGTCGATCATCATCTTTCTTTGGCTCATCTTTCTTAGAGGGTGGCTTGCTGTGAGCCTCTGAATGAGTCCTAGGCTTGGAATGCAGTGCGGATAGGGTCCTACTTCGAGTCCCGCTAGATTCATTATACTGCCGCTCTATAGCTTTTGTAACAGCATTATCTATTAATGCTTGCAGCTCCGCACCGGTCACATGTATCTTAGCATTTTCATGGTTTTCCACCGGATGACTGTTTACCTCTTCTGACCTAGTCATGTAGCTTTAATTGCTACATAAAAGAAAATAAGGACAAGGTTTATTTGGAAGTCTATACAGTACTATCGTTCTTGACGATTTATTAACCATGGTCTTTAATAACTAATTTTGGTTAATTTATTGAGCATGCATATATATATATTCAGGATCTTTATTATAATCCTTAATTATAATTTAATAATAGCACAAAAATGCAAGTCACATGGACAGATTTAATTTATAAACCAGGATTTTACAGAATCGAGGTATTAAGGTTTGAATCAAAGTTCATTACCTTTCCTTAACAGGGAGTTGTAGGCCACCACTGTCTTTAGTCTCAAAGGACGTTAATTATAGCCCGTAGGCACTTTATTCTTAAGGTATGATTATATAAATAAGGGGAATTGGAATAACCCAATTTAAGAATGACTTATGCGATTTTATCGAATCACATTTTGTCAAGAGTGTTAACATGTTTTCAGAAGTTAACAGGGATTGGAATCTTTTGAATAGGTTTTACCATCTTGGCCATGTCTGCAATGACATATAGACTAGGTTTTACCTTTAAGATTCTTTTTAATATTTAAACGCAGAACACTCCTAATTTGAGATGTTAATATGGATCTGAATCTAATTGTGGAACTACCATCTTGGCCCTGTCTTAAGGTGACACATGGCTAGGTCTTATCCTTTTTAGATTTTTGCCATTTTATTATAATGGTAGATCTTATAATAGGAATGTTATTTTAAATCTAACCGTTCCATTAAAATTTAAACAAATACATGGTTGCCCTAAACGAGACTTCTAACTGAAATGACTTGCCCATGCAGGGGCTAATCAGAAAAATAACAAAGGAAACAAATTAGGATTAGTCCTAAGTTCTTTGTCTAGACTCGAGAATCAAAGAATGTGCAATTGTGTAACTGAGATTAAACACAAAAGGTTAGTGTTTAATTCACTCAGTGTTGGCTCTGATACCAACCTGTCACACCCCTAATTTCCACGTATTACCGGTGGGCCCGGTGGGGAGTATCGTGACGTAATTGATATCGTCATAGTCAAACAACACAAATTTAAATGCACAGCGGAAGCAAAAGATAGATTCATTTCAACTGAATAAATTGTAATATTAAGTATCACAAAATAGTTGAAACAGATCCACAGGTGGATCGAAAGAAAAAGGAAATTGTTCAACAGACTTTAACATCTAGAGCTTGCAAGACTTGATTATTGATGCCTGGAGTAGCCAGCCTATTACGTATAGTACCTGCACTTAGCCTTTTTGGAAAATACGTCAGTTTACACTGGTAAATACAACTTAATTGACTCATTTTGAAAAAAATGTTTAAAAATTTATTTGAATGCACTTAGGCAAAAATATCATTTATAACTTAGGACAATTATTCAAAAATAATCTTGTATACAGTTTTACTTATTTGTCGTCCATTAGGGCCGGTTTGTAGGGCCGGTTTGTAGGGCCGGTCTAGATTAACTGACACGCCACATGTATAATACCCACAAGGATGATTCCTTTAAGTGGACTACCAGTTTTTACATATGCAACTGTTAGGTGTACGCCTACACCCCGTGCTTAGGTCGTGGTCATTTCTTTGAATGATGCCAAGGATATCTGGGACATGGTCATTTAACCCCCAAAGGCCATACACCAAATAATACAGAATAAAACGAGTTATGTAAATACATTAATCACAATAAGATTTAAATGACTACATACCCGACCAAGCGGTATTATTATAATACCGTATCCGAAGCCCGTATAGGGAAAATAAGTTAAGAGTATTTACCTGAGCAAATTATAAATCAAATACAGCAAGTGCACGTAGCTTTTACTGGGCTCCTAATCTGGAACAAAGGTTTTTAATAACCTATTAGAATCCTAACGGGTCTTTAATTAAGCTTAGACTTAGACCGGTTAGTTTTCAAAAGGAAGATACGGTTCAAACGCATGATAAGGCGAAGACCGGTTTAGAATGTGGTTTTGACCCGACAAGCTTGTATGCTTGTTTAATGTGGGTAACTTAAACACATTCTGGATTTTGAGATGAAAACGATATGGTTTGACCCGTTTCGGCTAAATTATGCAAACGAGTTACATAAGCCGATCCGAACGCGAAAAGTGCGTAACGGGTAACCATATGAGTCATATACAAGTTTCCTAAGTTAATATGCCTTAAATATGTTGTGACATCAGTAAGATATCTTCTATTATGCCAAAAACGGATTTAAACTCAAATTACGCCCCGTAGTGGTATTTTGGTCATTTTAAAGGTTATAAAAGAGTTTAAATATAAATCTGAGTTTCGGGTCTGATTTAATCAGTAAAAATACTTAATTTACTAAGTTATATTAGTAGGGTATAACCTATATGTGAAATTTATCATTTCTAACCATACTTTGCACCGAAAGGGCATTTTGGTAATTTCACTTAAGCCAGAAAGGTCAAAACTGGAAACCTGAGTTTAAAACTTTTGCTTACCACTAAAGTATAAAAATTTATTTAAAACATCAGTAGGTATCAAGTCTTATAAATCTAAAATGGTTTTAATACATACTATGCGCTTAAAATGCGTAAAAAGGCGATTTTGAGCTATTTCCGGGTTTTTAAAGGAAAGCTGATATTTTTATTATTCCAGAGGGCTCAAAATATTTTATTCATCATATTAGATCAGTAGAAAAAGGTTTGATATCAAAAGGATTTGTAAAACTCATTTTATAGCCTAAAAGGGCAAAATCGACAATTACCGGATCAAGCTTAGATCTCTATGTTATGCTTAGCCTAAAAATAAATAAAAATCTCCAAAAATCCCAAAATATTATTTTATATCAGTAGGTAAAATGTTTGGTATCAAAAATTGGATTTAGATAGGCTATACGCTAATTACGCCGTTTAATTAACAAAACGCTTTTCATTTACGCTAATGAGCATAACTCCTAATCTAGACCTCAAACTGATGTCAAATTTTAGGGACAACTTTATAAATCAGTAACTAAGGTTTCTATTCTTTTACTTTTTCAAAAATCATATTTTAAGGTCATATGGGCATAATAGTCAACATTTAAGCATTTAATGGAAATATGCATATGAATCGGATAACTAATGAACCAAGTTGTATAATCTCAGAGGGTTATACTTATAGGTAACTTGGTCCTAATAAAGCTCTAAGGCATTCCTAAACTATGCTCTAATGGGTCAGAACTGAAAGTCAAAGCAAAAGTCTACTTTTGCGACTTTCGGCTCCGAACCGAGCTTAAATTGAAAATTGTCGGGTTGAACATGTTTAGACATGTTCTTACACTGATTACCAAGTTATATGAGTGATAAAACAAGTTTCATAGCTTCTACATCGTTAATTATGTGTTTATGCGAAAATTAGCTTTCTGTTGACTTTTTAAAATTAACTTTGACCCGACAATTGACCTAGTTAGAGTGGGAATCAAATGGTGCCCTTTTAAGGGTTTATTGCCCACATAATTACCAACTCATAGGTACTTTCAATTTGAAATTTGACTGGACAAATTAAGATTAATGACAAAGTCAAATCTTAATTACGACGGTTTGACTTTAAGCTAATAAACTAATTAAAACTGAATTAAGAAAGGTTAGGGACACCTACTGAAGTCCTATGCACGACTAAGGATGCTTGGGAAGTGGCCTTGAGCTCCAGGAATCTCCAGAAATTGAGTTTGAATAGTTTTCAAAGTGTATGCCAAAGTGTTGCAACAATGGGTTCTTATATAGTGAGTTTAATTCATCAAGATCATTCCACAATAGCCTATAGATGTTCCTTGATCACTTCCAGGTGTCCCTAGGCATGGAAATACCATCAAACAAGCCCCTTGAATCGAATACAAGGTTTCTAAGTCGGTTTAACTTGCTGAACTCGCACCTGTACATGAATTCTGATCAGCTAAGGCCGTCGCGTAGCGCGACGGCAGAGGGGGTTGTTGGTGGCGCTACGCCAGCACCTCAGTCACCAGCCACACAAGTTTCAGCTATTTACATTTCAGCCCCTGGTCCTTTCAAACGTGGTTTTAAGTTTATTTCTTGCACTTTTGGTCCTCTAACTTTACTTTTAAGGGCTCCAAGACATAATTAAACAATGTTAAGTCCTTGGTTAACTTTATGATCACCCGTAAAGCCTTGAATTTGAACGTTGACGCTTTTAACCCCTCGTATACGAATATTATCATAACTTTCTCATACTTTATCGAAACCTTGTGAAATTTTTATCACTTATTCTAGTGAGTATAATTTATCGTTACAAAGCTTCGGGTTCGCTAAAAGGTCACTCAGAGATGTACTTTAAACATGTTGACACATTTAACCCCTGTAGTTTGTAATCTCTCACTTTCTTTCACAATTAGCTTTGTATGATCCATGATTCATTCGTTTAAGGGTATAAACATTGTGTAGGGTTATTTAAAGGTACATTTATCCATTGTTGACATTTTGAACCCTTTTACACACATAGATTCCTTGTTTGTCAACTTTAGTCCCTCTAAGTAATTCTTTACACGTTTTAAAGTCCATAACACGTGTCGATGCATTATTGGACATAAATTTTCTAGGTGTTACATAAAAGGGTATTAAAATGCCAAAAAAATCACTAAATGCCAAAAAAAATTTGGTCTTGTTTTAATCTTATGCTAATATTAATGACTCGTAGTGAATTATTGTACAAAACCCCACAAACGCCAAAAAAATTAACCAGAAAACGTTATAATGCCAAAAAATTATATATGTGAAACAAAAACAAAAACAATTAATTTAATGCCAAAAAGTTTAATAAATACAATTAATGCCAAAAAAACCTAAACGCCAGAAAGTATTATACCGCGTTGTGAAAATAAAAGAAGAATGAATAGACAAAAAAGCCCCTCCGCCCTTCTCTATGCCGTGGGACATATGTTGGGCCAGGATGCGTTTTCACCGTTCTCACACTTTTGAGCGTTTTCTGCTGATCCCGTTTCTATATATATATATATATATATATATATATATATATATATATATATAATTCTCCTTACATAAAATAAACGCGACCGATGTGCTTATTTTTCTCCATATTTTGGTGTAAATTTTGTTCGTATAACACAAAATAACTTGATAACACCAATGATTTATGTTAACCATAGTATAAAAATTTATATTATTTGTAAAATAAAAAAGTACATAATTTAGTCAAACAAATGAAAATAAAGAAATTATAAACATATTTTTTTATGAAAAATGTTAATTAATGAATTACAATAAAGTAATTGATAAAACAATAGTGATAATTTTAATAAAATAAAAAGAAAATAAATAAAATAAAAGAACTTACGTGAATTACAAGTTATGTCCTTTAAATTTCAGATTATTTCCTTGAGGCAAAATGGTCTTTTTACATTAAAGTTAACTGAAAAGTTAACATTAGTTAGCTTAAAGGACAACGAGCGTGCGAAATTAACAAAATAAATGATCTTTTGCATTAATTTTAAAGACAAATGACAAAGAGTGCAATTTAGTATATATAAATAAAGGACAGTCTTGTATTTTATTTTTTCAAATTAGTTCCAGTATATTAAAGTTATATTTATTATTTTATTGTTATTGTCAGAATCTAAATATTAATAAAAGACTTCGTTTAATGCCACATGACATTCTCTTCAATGTTTTAAAAACTGGTTTTTAAATCATACTAGGTTGGAATATGATATTGTTCAACCGGCTGGACTCTGATATGGTTCAACCGGTTGTACTCCGGTTCAACCGGGTTATTAGTTAACCTTGTATGTCCATAAAATATAAATGCATCTCAAAAAATAAACCAATCTCAATTAAAATTTATGTAGCTAATCATAGTTTTATCTAAAATACAACTATTTTCTTGTGAAATATTAAGCATTTTAAGAACATTTTTATTATTTATAAACAATATTACATTGGACTAGGTGAGTAACAGTTTCAACAGTGATGAAATATTGGAATGGAAGGCTCTAAGTTAATTACCAAAAATATGGAAAGTTAATATTACCTTAATATCATATTTTATTAAATTTAAAAATCAAATTCTAAGATAATGCAAACCGATTCAATGCCAGATTTACCGTTAGTACATAAGACATACCTTGTATTCAGGTTTTACCGGCCTTTACCACATCGGTCTCATGTCTGGTATCCAGTTTAACCGGTATAACCGCCCGGTTCATACCGGTATTTAAAACATTGATTCTCTCTCATAATCAGTCATTTTTTATTATTTAGTGTCACATGACATTCTCTCCTATAATCTCTTATTTTTATCTATAATTTATTTAATAAATTAATAGAATTTAATCAAACTCACCTTCTTCAATTTAAATTTTTAGAAAATTAACTATTTGTCTTTTATCCTTTTCTATTATTATCGAAATTATAGTTCATCATATTGATTAATTTTCATTTGTTTATTATTATTATTATTATTATTATTATTATTATTATTATTTTTATCTTTTCTATTTAAGAAGTATTGTATTTCTTTTGGAGATAACTTTATTTATATACGGTTAAATTTTTTATGGTTTTCATATTTGTTTACATCTTATCAATACAAATAAATATTATACATTTACATCGTAACAAAATTTACGTACAAGTTTTCTATACTTTTAGAAGAACAACTCTTACTTCTAATACACGATTTTAAAGAACATCATGTGTCAACATCATATCATCTCTAAAAAAATTGTTTCTAATCAAAATATATTTTTTTATTTTTTAAATCACGTTAATATCATATAATGATAATATTGCCTTTTTTTTTAAATCATTACCTTGATATCCACTCCTACTTCAAATAAATTTACAATTTATAATTTCTAATGATAATGATATTTTTGTATTAATGCTTACTAAAAAAAGTAAAATTATATTATAGTTATAATAGTAATAATAATGATACCTTTGAATTAAATTATCAAAAAATACAGAATCTACGTATTCTTAAATATTGTGATAGACAACATCCTATGTTTGAAAAAACTTTGAGTTATTATGGAGAATAATCAAATTTAAACCCAATTATGAGTTTAAATATTTTTCATATTTAACTATATTACATGATTTAACAGTTTAATCTTTTTTTTTAAACTTTTACGTTTATCAATATAACAGTTTAATCTTTTTTTTAACTTTTACACTTATCAATCTAGCTTAACTATTTACTGGTATAGCCTAACGACTTTTTAAATTATACGTGTGACAAATAGGTTAATTTGTATTACAAAATAAGGGAAAATAAACTTATGGGTTAAAAAGATATGTTTTTAGTGTTTAACTACACAATGTAAAAATAATTACAAAGCTTCTTTAAGAATTGATGATTAAGGACTTTAGAAATAGGTTGGGTATTGATGTATAGTAAAATACATATGTTTTTCGGGTAAAGTTTGTATAATTTTCAAATCAATTTGCGTCGTTTTTGGTTAGAATTGATTGCTACTAATAGGTTTGTGATTTGCGGGTCTCGGGTGTTGAAATTGCTGAAAATTGCGGAAAATACGCTGAATAGGAAGAAAAACCAAGCACCGGGATGAGTACAGTTGAACGGGAACTGACGAAACAAGAAAAGCTGTAAAAGTGAAGAGATGGATCGCGCGACCACAAAAGGGTTCAACCACCGCGTGACACGAAGGCATTAAAAGGCAATAAAAATTTAAATAGAGCGCCGTGTTACGCGAAGCCTAAGTCCAATGCCCTTCACGTGATGCGAAGGGCTTGTTTTCGCAGAAAGATTGCTTCTTTGGAGCTGGGTGTTTGATTAGACACCTATAAATACATCTCATTAAAGATGTCCAACCCTAATCACGAAAATTTAAGATCTTGGACGAATTTTAGAGCTTGAAGATCAAGGTTTCGCATGGTTTTCGAGCTAGGAATCATCGGTGAGAAGCTAGAAGACTCAATATTGAAGAATCATCGGGTTTTGTGTTTCACATTTTCATTTCCTTATAGTTTTCCCATGAATTCTTTTTTGATACTTTGTGTTTTGATTTTATGAACATGATTTGTGGCTAATAACCTTAATCTGCCTAGATTGTGATGAAAGGATTGATAAATTTGTGATTTTAGTTTGGATGCTTGTTAATTATGGATTTTTATGTTAAAGTAGAAAACTTGATTATTGGTTCGTTGTGTATGCATGTCTAGAATTATTTAATAGCTGTTTATTGCTTCGTGTGATCTTTGGTGAATTTCTTTCGCGTTATAGGGTCATGCTAGATCATTAACTTGCGTTTATGATTTGTTTGGTTAATTGGCCAATATACCTTAGAAACAATATTTGATAAGTGAGTAGGTGTCGGTGTTCTACTAATCTTAATAGCCGAGAGGTGCGAGATTATTAGTAGGTCTAAGTTGGTAAATTGCTAGGTAGGTTTTTTAGAGAAGTCCGTTTTAGTTTCCTTCACAACTGCTGTCTATCGAGTCGAATTAAGAACCCAAGTCACCCTAGGTTTATAACCCAAAATGGAATAGGTCAAATTAGGGTACTTCATATAAATCACTTAGACAACCTAGAGGGAGTCTAGACTAAACCGGTGTTTTCAACAGCCTTTAGAGTTCCATAGGTGTCTTCCCTAGAAGGGTTAGGGGTCCTGTTCGGTGTCTCGATAGGTTTAGCAATTTAGGATCCCGTTCCATAATTACTTGCATCCGATTAAAACATAATTAGTAGCATTCTAGGATTCCAGTGTAGGTAGTTGTCCATCATTATCTGGAGTAAATCCAGGTCTTTTCGTGTGTTAGTTAACTTAGTAAATTAGTTTTTAATTAATCACAATTTTAGGATATTTAGAAACCCTCCCCCCCCCCCCCCAAAAAAAAAATATATATATATATATATATAATAGTTAGAGTCGTGTCAGTCTAAGTCTAGAGAGTCTAGTTAACGTAATTAAATAGAGTCTTGTGGGTTCGATTTCTATACTTACTTAGCTTACTAGAGTCTATCGGTCCACTTGCCGGTTAGTTTAGTTGAGTTTTAGAGAGTCTAGGATATTACTTAGTGTCTAGATTAGATTAATTTAGTCAGTTTTAATTAAAGGGGAATTGGCCTGTAATAATCCCACCTAGACCTTATTGGTCATTAATAATCCCACCTCAGAATATTCCCCCCACTAGTCCCACCTTACACCTATTTTTTTTCTACAATGGTCCCCCATTAGAAAAACTTAACAGAGTTAAGATTTTTTCCTAATTGTAAACAAATTTTTTAGGGCTTTTGATCAGAACGATGATACGAGTCCACTGATGTAAAACTTACTTCGAAATGGTACTCCAAGTGACTTGATTTTAGTTAATTGGAAATTTAAACACCCGAATTGAAGCGCCGTTTTTTATCGTTTGGAGTACCGTTTCGAGGCAAGCTTTACATCAATGGACTTGTATCGTCGTTCTAATCAAAAGCCCTAAAAATCTGTTTGTAATTTGGAAAAAAAGCTTAACTCTGTTAAATTTTTTAACGGGGGACCATTGTAGGAAAAATAGGTGAAAGGTGGGACTAGTCGGGGGAATATGCTGAGGTGGGATTATTAATGGCCAATAAGTTCTAGGTGGGATTATTACATGCCAATTTCCCTTAATTAAACTACTTTTAGCACATCAGGTATTGATTACTATGAGCAAAAGATTGCTAGTTTGTGAGACAATTATCATGTACATCTACTTGTCTAATTGTGTTGTGCAAATAAATAGTTTTTATTATTTAAATCGTGTAATACATGGGACTCTAATCTAGTGTTATATACTTGAGTGCATTTGTATGAATAGAGATTAACAATATATAAAAGTTACATGTTATAATGGGTAACTTAAACTTTTCGTCCTTTATGTTTGTATCAGGTTGCACTGGATAGCCTTTAACTATAATAATTACAGTCACAATCCTTTATTTGTAAAACCCATTATACCCTACGTCATTTAGCACTAACCAAGTTAAAATTTTAAGTTAATCCAGTCATGTGCATTGCATATAAGGGTAAATTCGTCTTTTTATGTCTTAAGGACCATTTATGCAATAGATATCTTTTGCTCTTTGATCCATGTCCTCTCTCTAAACTATCTGCAACTAGAATAAAACAACCATCCAAATCTGCCACACACCACCGCCTCCATCTATTTCTCTTACTCTCATCTAACCTACCCTTATTTCTTTTTAATCTTTCTAGCCACCCATTTCAAAATCAAACTACAAATCAAATCAAAACCTCCTATTTTCAAAAGTCAAACTTCATTACAGCAACCCACCCACCCCACCACCACCACCACATCAAAAAACTCCTTCAAGAAACTCACACGAAACAGGAGATCCAAATTATGGTTTTTGATTCACCCCAAATTATAATTCAAAAAATGAAAAATAAACAAACAAAAAAGATAAGCACCAAGAGCCCCTAAACCACAACATTCAGTCTTGAACTTTTACCATCATATCATGAACCTTTAATCATATTTCAGATCGATGAAGAAGTGGCAAAACAGAGATAACATCTTTTTGCATCCATCAAATAATCCCCATAAACGACCACCACGTTCGTCTAGGGTTCCGGATCTGGTGTGTGTGTGTGTGTGTATGGTGGCGGCAACCTTTATGGTCATAAATGGAGAAGAAGGAATCCAAATCTGGTATGTGTTCGGCTAAGGTTGCAGATCATATATGCTAGATCTGTGAATAACCATTAAACACCCGAACCACTATGATCGGCAGATCTGGTGTGCGTGTGTATTTTTCAGGGGTTATAGAAAGAGATTATGGTGCCTGAATGGTTTCTGAAACTGTTGAAGAATAAGATCGGATCTCTGGCGGCGTTGCATGTGTCACACCCCAACCGATGGCGAAAACATCGGGGCGCGGCACTGAGCGAAACAGATTGTCCAGGAGAAATCCATAACAACTAAATTACCAGATATTTAAATATTATTTCCCATGCCATAACATACCAAAGTAAATAGTTATTACAGACCAAATATCTCAAAGACAAATAACATGTTCCGACAACTCAGATTTTATTAGATTTGTTTCTAGACTCCATCCTAGCTTGATTCCAGCAAGTAACAAGCAAAGCATCCTAAACACCTGTCACATACGTCAAAATAGAGGTCAATACACTTAGTGTAAAGGTGAGCATACCAGTTTGATAGTATATAGTAGCGAAAGCGAGTTTACGCGTAACCAGCATGTAACATGTTTAATGTGAAGCAAGTAGGTTATCGACAATGAAATATGCACAGACGTGACTGCGAGTTGTAGAGTGCGCAACACATGTCACCACTGTGACACGTGAAGAAATACCCTTAGCAACCCCCGTCCACGACAGGTGCTGAGTCCAAACTATAGTACTATCGTTGCTAAGGTGTCATTCAACAATCACTGTGTAAACATAACATACAAGCATTCATCAAGTAACACGTATCATGCAATAGAGGTTAGCGTATAAAAGTGTTTGCGTTGTGTGATCGATGTGATTTGATGTAAGTAACGTATGTAACACCCATGAAGAAACACTGGTTTAATTGACTGGAAACAACTGAACTAGGGGGTTTGAATCTGCATAAAAAGGGTTAAATCTTCTTGCTCGATTCGTGGGTGAATGATCTTCTTCCTCTAGCAATTACTGCAAACCAACAGCCGTTAGACTCGCCATGAGGAGAATGGAGGTTCTCTCCGTGACCACCCTCCGGCGTGAGAATAAGTACAGGGTTTGATGAAGAAGAAGTAGTGAAAGTGAAGTGAATGTCACTTGACCATTATACCTGAATTATCCTTCTATTTATAACCGAAGTTTGGGCCGGAAAACTTGTTGATGAAAAGTTGATGGAAAGTGCTTTTCCGTGAGCGGTTATTTTTCCCTTCCGTTAATTGCTAACGAGTGTGTATGCACACGGATCGAGATCTCGATCAACGGTTAGGGTGTTGCCACGTGGAAAGTGGGCAAGTGTAAATCTTCCTTCAATTTCGTGCAATCATCGTGACCTTGAGGGAGCCTGGGATGATGCCACGTGGCCATTCGGTTATAACCGAATTGTGGTGCATGATGGAGCCTTCTAGAGGGATACAGTTGTAATCATGTGTGGCTCTTCTTCATGTTAACTTTGTGGTAACAGAGAAGTTACTTTTATCCAAGTCTGGATATTATTTATGCGGAAGCTCCGTTAGGATTTTTATCTGATCTGCTACAAAGTCTGGCGCAAGGATCTGTTAGTTTCCTTTTAGTGCGCAGATGTTTAAAACTGTACCTTTCTTTTTTTTAGTTCTCTTTTGGAACCAGTGCGCGGCCACGCAAGGTTCTCTTCTAAAAAGGGTTTTGTTGACGAGGTTGTGGTATGGTCCCAAGTATCTGACCAAAGTTTTTGGGACCTTACCCCTTCAAGTGCCCCCAATCTAGTGTTGCTCTTATGCAAATAAGTGGTGCACTGGACTATGAGAGATGGGTGTTTTTTGCTGTAGAGTTTCGTTGGCTTTTAAAAATAGAAATCTTCTTGGAGAAGAGATTTGTATTATATATTATATTTCGAACTGTTCATTTGGGTGAATGGGTTTTTAATCATGAGTTGATTGTTGTTGCGTCACCCATAAATGGAAAATGCATATATGTATTACCTTTTCACCTTCTTACTAAACTGTAGCCTTGGGAATGTGTGCGGACGTTGTCAGAGAGTATTTAATGGGATTTGACGATTACAGTGGCAGCGCCGTTTCTAAAAGAGGTGATTTAACACTTAATCATCATGATTCCTTTAAGTTCTTTTTTCAATGCTGACGTTTGCTTTTCCCGGCTATATATTTATGTAGAGTGTGTTGATATTTTTTCAAATTTGGGCAAAAATGAGGGCCAGGCAAAGGTTTCGATCTCGGAGGATTTCCGAAATTCTAAAGACTCTCGACGTTGCTGAAGCTATGCTTCTCCTCTCGGGCTTGTCAATTGAAGCGATTATCGGAAACGGAGGTGTTTATGGTACTATTCCTCCTGTGTCTGCAAGAAGAAATCATGCTCCCTCTCGTGTTGTAGATGATAATAATGAAGGAGTTACCAGGCTGTTGGCACATGCCGTAACTCAAGCTTTTCCGGTTGACTGGAGAGGTCGTTGCTCCATAGTGTACGAATGGCGTCGCCGTGGTCCTTGTTTAGTCCCTCCGGCCGAGGTTCCGACAGGAGTGCATATGATCGCTCCTTCTCCAGGTGATGGGGGAGGTGCAAACCCCTGGCTTGTTGATCCTCATCCTCTTGCCTGGTATGGTGATGTTCTGCATACCCCGTTGGATGTGTTGGATATGTTTCCTGGAGTTTAGCTTGTTTATTTTTGTGACTAATGTTTTGATACACTGCTGTGTTCTGTATATTTTGTTAATGTGCTTTGTTGCACAAGTAACTTTTTGATGCACTGTTGTGCATATGGGTTTTTTTTGTCCGCGCGTGGCGCGTAATTGACTAATATAAGTTGTGTTTGAATTACAATATCTTGCATGTGTATAATTACTTTGTTTAGGTAGAGCGAATAAAGATGGTATGAAGCTCATGTGTGAACGTAGGCCTAGACTGGGACTTGTACCCGTAGGCCGTTCATGAGACTTGTAATGTTTACCATAGTGTTTTCGCGCGACCCAAAAGGAATTACATGCATTTGTAATAAACAATAGAATGTGATAAGGGTAATCTTTGTATTGATAAGGCGCGGGGCCAATGGACACAAAGTAAATAATTAAAAATAATTATGTGGCCTGCGCAGGGGTGACCCGTTCGCGCGAGGTGAGTAAGCCAGTTACATATAGCACCTGCGCAGCTGTTGCGTGTTCCAGGTGCGTGGTACATCCGTTCCATCAAGCCTTTTCAAAGTGTATGCGCCTTTGCCCAGGACTTCGTGGATGACATATGGTCCTTCCCATTTAGGCGCTAACTTTCCTGGTTTTTCCGCATTAGATGCTTCATTGCCACGCAGGACGAAGTCTCCTTGAACGAAGGTGCACACGCGTACACGCTTGTTATAGTATTTTTCTAACTTGGATTTATACCTGGCTTCTTCAATGGCTGCATTCTGGCGCTTTTCTTCGAGAAGGTCCATATGAATTCTTCGTTCCCGTTCATTATCTTTCTTTTCCATGGCAATCATGCGCGGTGATGGGAGACCGACTTCGGCTGGGATTACCGCCTCTGATCCATAGACGAGGCTGAAAGGGGTTTCACCAGTACTGGTTTTTGGCATGGTGCGATGTGCCCATAAGATGCTAGGGAGCTCGTCTACCCATCCCCTACGCGCGGTCCCTAACCTTTCCTTGATGCCATCTACTATTTGTTTATTCACGCTTTCAACTTGCCCATTTGCTTGTGGTTGGGCCACAGAGGCAAAGCTGTGTTCAATGTTCATCTCCTTAAACCACTTTTGCAGGTCTTCTGACGTCAAGTTTGTGCCATTATCAGATATGATACGTAATGGTAACCCGAATCGACAGATAATGTGTTCCCAGATGAACTTTCGGATTACCATTGCTGTAGTCGACGCCAGAGCTTTTGCCTCTACCCATCTGGTGAAGTAGTCTACTGCTACTACTATGAATTTGATTGCGCCCGGCGCATCGGGGAAAGGGCCGGCGAGGTCGATGCCCCATTGTTGAAAAGGCCAGGCTGAGGTAACTGGGACCAGGGGATTCTTCGGACGGAGGGTCTTCGGCGCGTGGCGTTGACATGTTGCGCATTTGCGCAACAGTTCTACCGCGTCTACGTGCATTTCTAGCCAATAGTATCCTGCATTCATGATCTTTGCAACCACCATGCGTGGGCCCGCATGGATTCCGCACAACCCCTGATGAATTTCTCGGACTAAGTATTCCGCATCAGTCTTGTCTACACATCGTAAAAGTGGACCCATGAATGATTTGCGGTATAAGATACCGTCCGCCATTTCGTAGTTCAATGCTTTGTGCTAAATTTTCCTGGCTTCATCCTTTCCATCTGGGAGTTTTCCATGTTGCAAGTATGTGATGATTGGGGACATCCAGGATGGATTTCCGACCTCAATGATGTTTACTTGCCTTAAGGGGACGGATGGGTTAGATAGTACCTCGATGCGGACTTCCTTTGTGAGGTGTTTAAAGCTAGTAGCGGCCAGTTTGCTCAGCGCGTCTGCATGTTTGTTTTCACTTATGTTGATGTGGACTATCTTGAATGTTTGAAACGGGTTGATAAGGATTCATGCTTGTTCCAAATATAGGGCCATGGCTTCGCCTTTAGCAACATAATGACCATTGACTTGTTCAGCCACTAATTTGGAATAAATGTGTGCTTCAAGGTTCTTCGCTCCCATTTTGAGTGCCAGGCGAAGTCCTGCGAGAAATGCTTCGTATTCCGCCTCGTTGTTTGTACTTTTTAAATCCAGGCGCATCGTGTGTTTGAGCTCGTGGTTGTCCGGGCTAACCAGTCGAAGGCCTACGCCTGCTCCATCATCGTTTGAGGCGCCGTCTGTCTGTAGTGTCCAAACCCTATCATCGAAGACTGGTATAGTGTTTTAGATTGCCTCGCATTCTTGGATTTTGTCAACCGGAACTTCAGTGGCAAAATCTGCTAAGACTTGCCCTTTAATTGCTGGTCAGGGTTTGTACAGGATGTTGTATCCTCCTAGCTCGATAGCCCATTTGGCCAAACGTCCCGCGACATCAGGTTTAGACAGTATTTGTCCTAAATAATAATTTGTGAGTACGGTGATAACGTGGCCAGAGAAATATCGACGTAATCTTCGTGACGCGTGAACCAGTGCGAGGAAAAGTTTTTCTATCATAGAATAGCGTGTCTCTAGGCCGGTTAATATCTTACTGATGTAGTATATCGGAGTTTGAACAACATCCCTTTCTACCATTAATACCGCACCAACTGCTACTTCTGCTGCTGACAGATATAGGATTAGCGGTTCCTCCTTTCGTGGTGCTGTTAAAGTTGGTAACTGGATCAGGCACTCTTTCATTTGTTTGAAGGCTTTCTCCGCTTCTGGTGTCCATTGAAAATGGCTCTTCTTGGTGCAGTTGTGTAATGTGCTAATGAACGGATAAGATTTCAGGGTGTGATTTGCCAAGAATCTATTTAGTGCTACTAATCGACCAGCGTGTCGTTGCATTTCTTTAACTGTTGCTGGTGACGGAATTAGTTGGATGGCCTCTACTTTCTCTGGGTTGAACCTGAAGCCGTCTCTGGTTACTATGAACCCTAGAAACTTGCCTTCCTCCATTCCGAAGGAGCACTTTGTTGGATTCAATTTTAGATTGACGCTGCGCAAGGAGTCAAAGGTGCGCTGAATGTTTGCAAGCATGGACTCTTCTTCTTGGCTCATGATGACGAGGTCATCCATGTAAACTTCCACTGTTACGCCAATATCTTCTCCGAAGACTCGGTCCATCAATCATTGGTAAGTAGCCCCCGCGTTGCGGAGACCAAAAGGCATTTTTGTGTAGCAAAAAATACCTTTATCTGTGCGGAAGGCTGTTTTGTCTTCGTCTTCCTCTTTCATTTGCACTTAATAGTAACCCTTATAGCAATCTAGAAAACACTTCCAGCGGAAGGATGCTAGAGAATCGACTTTCTTGTCTATTTCCGGAAGTGCGTAACAGTCTTTTGGGCAAGCTTTGTTGAGGTCTTTGAAGTCGACACACATGCGCCACCCGCCGTTGTGTTTTTGCACCATTACTGGGTTAGCTACCCAGGTCTGGTACTGTACTTCGCACATGATCCCAGCGTTAAGTAATTCTGTTACTTGTTCATTCATTGCTTCTGCTTTTTCTGCGCTGAGACTGCGCCTTCCTTGCGCGACTGGTTTCGCCGAAGGTCGAATATTTAAGCAGTGTTGCTCTATGTTTCTTGGTACTCCAGTCATGTCTGTCGGGGACCAGGCGAAGACATCCATGTTGTTGGTTAGGAGTTCTTTTAGCTTTATTCGGATTGCCGGGGAGATGGCGTGCCATAACAAAATGTTTTGTTCAGGGTATTCCTTGTTGAGGAACCATTTTTCTGGTTCGTTTGATGGTGAAGGTTTTGCAACTTTGGTTGGTGGTTCGTCATCCACATACATAACTTCTTTGCTGGAATACAAAATAGCTACCCCGGTTTCTGTTGGAAAACCACACGCGGCGTGTGGTATTGAGGTAATCATCTCCCTAATAGTACATCGTGTCGTGATATTGCAGGCATAACCATGAAGTTGACTGTGACATTGCGCGAATGTTCCCCGTCAGAGAGGGTTACAGGAAAAGTGATTTATCCCAGTGGAAAGATAGCTTCGTTGCAGAAACCAGTGAGAGGAAAATCAAATGGTTTTAAGCATGCCTTATCCTCTGGGTCCAGCTTTTTAAAACATTGTTCGTAAATTATATCCATGGAACTTCCTGGATCTATGAACATATAATCAGTACGGTAGTGGCCGAAAATACCAGTGATGATTACCGGGCGCTCTTCTTGAGGACCTCCTGGAACGACGGGAAAAACCACTTGTTGCTCACACCAATGCTGATTGTGGTTCCGTTTGTGTGGTCTTTGGGAAGGTCCTCCTTGGACCATGTTTACCTGTTCTTTGGACTCGTGCTGCCTAGATCTGTGGTGAGAGAATGTAGATCTAGGATTTGACGTGAAAATTTTATGCATAGTCTCCTTGGCTCTGTTAAACCAATATTCTGGGGTTTCTTCTGAACATGTAGCTGGAGAATTCTGGGTTCCATATTTCATTTCCGAGGTAACAGAATTTGTTACCTGGTGATAATCATTGTTGGTGAGTTTTTTGTCCATGATTCCGTCGATCTGAGTAACTTGGGTTGGATTTCCTTTGTTTTCAGATCGAGGACTTGATGGATGTGTTGATAGAATCTCCGCCATTAGAAACAGAGTATTAGAGAAAAAATCAAAACGAGAAGATATGAATAAAACTGAGAAATCGGTGGGCGCCAATGAAGAAACACTGGTTTAATTGACCGGAATCAACTGAACCAGGGGGTTTGAATCTGCATAAAAAGGGTTAAATCTTCTCGCTCGATTGTAGGATCGTGATACGAATTAACGAGTCGATCAGAAGAGTGCTCAGACAGAATCAAAGGCGGAATTCATTTATTCGGTCTTCGTTTAGCTTGGATTCACTATTAAATGTCTCGTATATTGATCTCTGAACAATTTACAAGTTGGAGACACTTCGACAGCACCTCGGCGTCGGAAACCAGAACATTACATATGAAATCGCATCAAGGGTATTTATAGGTGAAACTATTCCGTTTGAAAGTGGCATGACAAGCCTCAAACGGAATGGCATGCTTCAAACGGAATGGCACTCCTCAAACGGAATGGCATCAAATACCCTTAAATCCTACCCTATTTCTCGTACAACGCGCCATGATCTAACAATTGCACTGTAAGACTCGATACAAGACGAAGTCGACAGACGTATGCACTAACAGACTCCCCCTCGGATGTTGACGAGTCTGAAGTATCGAGTCTTCTCATTCTTCAGTCTTTACCGGTCTTCGGGCTCTTTCACAATCTGAGACTCGAACGAAGATGAAGTCGACAGACAACTGCACCAACAGACTCCCCCTTGAATGTTGACGGAATCTTCAGTGAGAGTCTTCATCATGACTACTCTTCAATCTTGATCGATCTCCTTTCTTTCTTAGCATGTACCAGGATCTTCTCTTTGGCTCTAACCTCGTCAGACTCCCCCTCTCATCATGATGGGATCGCCGTCTGGAATTAGTTATCACCTTGAGATCACATCCTGGCTTTAATTCTGTTCAGTTCATCTCCTGCACAAATTTTCTCACCACCACATAAGTTTTCACTTAAATCAATAAGAAAAACTTACTAGAAATAGTTGCAACAAGTTCAAATTAATGACCCTGATTAACTAATCTCAACGTCTTTCTTAAATCAAAATTTTTCAATTTTGCACACACACTCCCAAACCTGTTCATCATGTTCAGCACTTGAAATTTTGAATATCAGCTCTCCAACATCAGTTGTCAAAAATCTTTTTGTATTTTTCAAAATTTTATGCTAAAACACACTAAAATCTTTTTGGATTTTTATGAAATGAAATGTAATGCAGTAAAGAAATATTTACAAACAATATTTTTGTGAGTTTGCGTAAGAGGATCATATCAGTTTTTGTGACCAATCACTAGCACCGTTAAGCTTTAACATTTTCAGTTCTAAACGATTCACATAGATTGACGACATTGTTATCCACTTAAATTCAATCTAAAAACTTTCGACATGCTTACCGATACGTTTAAGGTATATTTAGATAGCACTAAATTCTTATGGACCCCACGATCTCAGCATATCCCCTCATCATGCAATACACTGACCCAAGTAATGCCTTTAAACTTTTATCAACTGTGATTTGTACAAAAACAAAGCAGAATGTTTAAACATTAACAATCAGGTCGATACTTCCGTATACGCAGAGAAAGTCCAATGTTTAAACAAAATAAGAAAAATAAAACAAGTTGAAATTGTTTAGGCTTTAACCACCAGGTCGATACTTCCGTATACGCAGAGGTGATCCAAAGCTTAAACGAAACACCCAAGAAAATAAAGCAGAACGTTTAGGCAATAACACCCAGGTCGATACTCACGTATACGCAGAGGATGTCCAATGCTTAAACAAAATAAAGAAATAAAACAAGTTTAAATCTTTGCAACATAAAAATGCACAATCACAGTGACTTTTTGGCAAAGTTGTGAAAGTTCACAAACTTAACCAGTTTTATGTCTTTCGACAATCAGCGATTACCGAGTAGGCACACAATCAAGAAGGACAAAACTAAGTACTATGCGTTTGACCATGTTTCCCACGAGAACTAGGCTTTTTCATTTAGGTTTGTATCGTTATCGCAAATCTACTAGTCTAGCTGAGCCTACCGTCACATCTTTAGTGAGATCGCTTATCACATTTTATCATTTCATTTCTTTAGCATGCTGTGACAGTCCAACTGATCTACTATCATTTCCTCTTTTTACATCAAAACTCATTTTTGCATTTTTTTTCAATGTTTTTGACATTTTCAAATTTTCTAATTTTTTTTTTTAATTTTTACTCCCCCTAAATTCAAAATATGTCTCAATTTTGATTTTCTGGGAAAATTTGAAAACTAGTTGTACAAGAAATGTGACAACATGATGAGAATCACTTCAATTCTCCATTCACTTGGCTTGAAAAATCAGAACTCCCCCTGACAACAAAACATTTTCCCATTGTGATTTCAAAACACTTAAGTTTGTATTAATCAAAATGGTTTTTCCGGAAAATAAGTTTTGTGAGTCATTTCTCAAACATGGGGTTTAATTCATCACACTGTTTTCTTCAACCACTTGTAAAAACTAACATTTTTAAGATCAATCCACAAATATCACTTGTAGAAAATCAAGTACAACTTAATGTCCCTGATTTACCACTTTTAAGTCGAAATATCACATTTGTGAATTTCTCAAGAAATGTGCCGATACCTGCTCCACACTTACCAACCTAGGAGCTCCGGCAAGTCAGGTTTTTCATTTAAACAGATTCACCCAAGCCTGACGGTCCTTGGGTGATTTTGAATTCTTGTTCAACAATGGTGGAAAATTTGCATCATCCATTGTTAGACCAGAATTCTCAACTTTTATCTCAACACATGGCTCTTCTAGCTTTACCACACCAGATTCATCGCCTGAACGTGGCTTGTCTGACTTTAACGAGTCAGATTCATTGCCAACAACTGGCTCCTTTGTTTCCGAAGAAACAAATTCATCACCACCAACTTTCTTCTTCTTCTTTCCCTCTTTCATCCTCAGATTTGTATCTGATGAATCCGTTTTGCTAGATTTATCATTCTTTGGAGAGCAAGACGATTTATCAGAACTTTTATCTGTTTTACCAGTTGTATCCCAGGACAAAATCTTCTCCAGATACTCTCTGTCCTTCTTCCTCTTCTTCCTCAGTCCGTCTTTTTGTCCCTGAGAAAGTTTCACTTTCTTTTCTTGAACTTTAGGTTCTTGAACCTTCTGTTCTTTGGACTTGACATTGACTGGTTTCTTCACCTGCCTCTGAGATTCAGCCCTCGATCTTCTCATTGATCTCATTGAGCAATCTCTAGCAATATGGCCAATGATGTTGCAGTTAAAGCATCTTCTTGACTCAAACCTCCAACTCTGGCAGTTAACAGCAATGTGTCCTGGATAGCCGCATCTGTAATACACTCTGTTATCGTACCAATCACCATTTTCAGTCCAAACATTTAGATCAAAGCACTGTTTGGCTTGGTGATAATCTTTCCTCCTCTTGTTTGCTGGATTTTGCTTTTGAGCACTGTGGTCCGACCTACACCACTCATTACAAACTATTTTTGAATTTTCATTTTTTACTTTTTGTAATTTTTGATTGCGATTGGATGATTGATCTGATGAACTTTTATTTTCTTTTTGAACATTTTTCAAATTTTTTTTCTTTTTGTTTTTGTTCCACTTTCTTCTTCAAAGGTTTTTGTTTAGAGCATTCTCCCTTTTCAGTTGATTGCGGAACAGTTTCTTGAAATTTTTCTTTTAATTTCAAAAACAAATTCTTTTTTTTAATTTTTTCGTTTTCATCATCAGATTTTTCATCACAATCTTCAACTATGACTTTATCATAGTTTGTGACATCGTCACGTATTGGAACAGAATTGATCGGTTTTGGACAGGGAAACTCAGATGAAGTCACAAAACCTTTCAATTTCTTTTCAAGTTCATCTATTTTGTTCCTTGAATTCTCAGCTTCATTTTCAAGCTGAGATATTCGTTCAAGATGAGCCTTGATTGTCTTTTTTGCACATTCAGCTTCTTTTTCAAGTCGAATAATCGTCTGAAGATGAGAATTTATCATTTTTTGCTTTTCAATGTTATTCTTACTAAAAACAGATCTCCCATCTTCAAGAATCTTTATTTGTCTTTGAAATTCTTTTTCAGTTTTTACTTTTTCAGTTTTAAAACTTTTAATTTTATCTTCAAATTTTTTTCCATTTTCTTTCAACGTCTTGTTTTCTGATGTCAAACTGTTCAAGTCATTTAACGGTTTAACATTTTCAGATTTTTGCTTCTCACAAATTTCCTGCAAAATAAGAATCTGTTTAACATCAGCTTGCTTCTCATCCTTCAACTTTTTGACTTCCAATGTCAAACTTTCCGCATCTTTCAAAAGTTTGCCATTGTCAGCTTCAAGTTTATCACATTTAGAGCACACTGATGCAGAACTTGAAGATTCATTCTTCACAAATTCTTCATTTTTTTGAACTTCCTTTGTTCTTTTCTTGAATGATCCTGCACAAAAAATTTTAACGAAATTAAGAGGATTCGCATTCTCATCAATATAACAACCCCTCTTGTTATCGTATTTCATAACATATTTTGCCTTAACACATTCAACAATCCTTTTGTTCATTTCGTCAATCACATCTAAACTCATATCCACCAAATGTGTTTCCAAGACTTTTATCAATTCTTTCCTTTTCTTTTCACTTTCATAATCATGAGTTTTAAGTTTGCTGATGAATCCTTTTAGATGTAATTTTGAAAAATTTGAATCCTTTCTTAAAATTTTCAAACATTCACTCCATTCAATAGGTAATGCATCTGCAAACTTTGCTATTTTTTCAGCATATGTCAAGAATATCTCATGATCTTTTAGATAACCAAGTAAAACATTATATCGGTCTACTAGATCATCCAAGGTTTCATTTTTCAAACACACAAAATATTTAAACCTTTTGACCCAACCATCCTTTTTCACATCTCTATAACTATCATCTATAAACCCTCGATTCCAATCATTAAATTTCTCAAAATAATAGTTTTCTTTTTCATCAAACATCACTTCCATTTTTCAAACACAAACTGTTCAAACACCTTTAACACGTTCACGGCTCAAAACAAACTTAGTATACAGCCCCAAAAAAAAAAACTTCAACTAACCCGGCCCAAAAAAAATTTACTCAATAAAACTACCAGTTCAAGTTATTGATCAAACTCAAACTTTTTGATCTTGGCCCAAATGAAATCTTTCAGCCGATAACCACTTTAATGACTAAACAACCTTTTAATTGAACAAACTTCAAATTGGGCCGCAAATATTTAATACCTACTTGATTTTAATTGGACCAACAAACCCACTAAAGCTTTTAGACAAGAGCCGACAAAAACAATTTACAAATCAATCCTATTGGGCCGATTTTATGTAGTGGGCTGACACAATGCAGATCACATGCAAACTAATTAATTCACATGCAACTATTAATTTTTCACATGGACTGATCTAGTGAATGATTCTGCCACTTTTTAGATCCAATCAATTATTTATTTCACATGCAAACCCATGATATCAAATAAATGTAGCCGACAACATTAATACAATATTCAGCACAAATGGGTCGGTGATATTAATTGTTTCACATGGGCCGCTGAAAATTGATCAGATCAAGACACGTATCACATGAACTACTGAATCACTTTCAAACGGACTGTCAACCTTCAAACGGAAATGTTCCCAAACGGTCACACCCTCAAATGGAAATGGAAATGCCAATTTCAAACGTAATAGGGTCAAATTCAAACGTAATAGAGTCAGATTCAAACGGAAATGGTCAATTTCAAACGGGAATGATCAATTTCAAACGGAAACGGTTAATTTCAAACGGAAACGACCTCTAGTCTCGTTTGAAGGACAGCTGACATCATCATTTTTCGATCTGTTTCAAACGGATTGACGTATTTTATCAAGTTTTAGTTCGATTTAAGGTCCAAAACTCTCAAGGATTGATTAAAACACAGTTATGTATATTATATGTGGAAATCATCCGTTTTTCACCGTGAAAAGTATCAATTTTGTGAAAAAAGGTGTAGAAATCAAAATATTCCAGCGAAAACGAGCTAAACGGTAAGAACTCTTCTTCCTGAGCTCTGATACCACTTGTAGGATCGTGATACAACCTAACGAGTCGATCAGAAGAGTGCTCAGACAGAATCAAAGGAGGAATTCATTGATTCGGTCTTCGTTTAGCTTGGATTCACTATTAAATGTCTCATATATTGATCTCTGAACAATTTACAAGCTGGAGACACTACGACAGCACCTCGGCGTCGGAAACCAGAACATTACAAATGAAATCGCATCAAGGGTATTTATAGGTGAAACTATTCCGTTTGAAAGTGGCATGACATGCCTTAAACGAAATGGCATGCTTCAAACGGAATGGCACTCCTCAAACGGAATGGCACTCCTTAAACGGAATGGCATCAAATACCCTTAAATACTACCCTATTTCTCGTACAACGCGCCCTGATCTAACAATTGTACTGTAAGACTCGATACAAGACGAAGTCGACAGACGTATGCACTAACGAGATCAATATACGAGACAATTAAGAGTGAATCCAAGCTAAACGAAGACCGAATCAATGAATTCCGCCTCCGATTCTGTCTGAGCACTCTTCTGATCGACTCGTTAGGTCGTTTCACGATCCTACATCGATTTGTGGGTGAATGATCTTCTTCCTCTAGCAATTATTGCAAAACAAAAGCCGTTAGACTCATCACGGGGAGAATGGAGGTTCTCTCCGTGACCACCCTCCGGCGTGAGAATAAGTACAGGGTTTGATGAAGAAGAAGCAGTGAAAGTGAAGTGAATGTAACTTGACCATTATACCTGAATTATCCTTATATTTATAGCCGAAGTTTGGGCGGGAAAACTTGTTAATGAAAAGTTGATGGAAAGTGCTTTTCCGTGAGCGGTTATTTTTCCCTTCCGTTAATTGCCAACGAGTGTGTATGCACACAGATCGTGATCTCGATCAACAGTTAGGGTGTTGCCACGTGGAAAGTGGGCAAGTGTAAATCTTCCTTCAATTTCGTGCAATCATCGTGACCTTGAGGGGGCCTGGGATGATGCCACGTGGCCATTCGGTTATAACCGAATGGTGGTGCATGATGGAGCCTTCAAGAGGGATACAGCTGTAATCCTGTATGGCTCTTATTCACGTTAACTTTGTGGTAACAGAGAAGTTACTTTTATCCAAGTCTGGATATTATTTATGCGGAAGCTCTGTTAGGATTTTTTTCTTATCTGCTACAAAGTCTGGCTCAATGATCTGTTAGTTTCCTTTTGGCACTCAGATATTTAGAACTGTACCTTTCTTTTTTTGAGTTCTATTTTGGAACAAGTGCGCGGCCGCGCAAGGTTCTCTTCTAAAAAGGGTTTTGTTGACGAGGTTGTGGTATGGTCTCAAGCATCTGACCAAGGTTTTTGGGACCTTACCCCTTCAACCCAAAAGTGCTTAAAGCAAAAAGGAATTGAATATACTCACAGATCGTGTTTAGTAAATAAACACTCTCTTGGATTGAAGGGAGCGCTGAGAGATTTGCCTGAACAGTTAACGATAGCATAAGCGATGAGCGGCGCGTAAAACGATGCATTGTGACTAAGTGTCGAAGTGCCATCCGAACGGATGGCAATCCGATCGGATGGTCATCCGATCGGATGGCCATTCGGTCGGTGTGCCACTCGTTTGGGATGGATGTGTTTGTGTATGGTGGCTTTGAAGTTTTCGTTGTAGCATTTTGAAAACAGAGAAGCGTCTCTACCTTTCAAGTCGCCCGGTCGAACGGTCGTTCGATTGGATGGGGATCCGTCAGTTAGGCATTTCTCAGAGAACAAGTTCACAGCAGGATTGTCATTCGATCGGATGGTCTTTCGATCGGATGGCAATCCGTTAGAACTGATGATCTTTGAAAATTGTTAAAAAGTCTAAGTGTTTGAAGATTATGTGTCGTCCGTTCGACAGGTTGCGCGTTTGAAACTTGAACATTTTGTTAAGTTTGAAAAGTTTTGCGGTTTGCTCGAGACGGTATGACAACGCGTTAAGCAACGAGAACTCCATCAGGTCCAGCTCATCCGATTGAACATGAATCACCCTTATCTGACCAGTTAACTGTTCTTGATGGTTCATTCATGTTTAGCCCAGAATCGATCGTCCCTTTGATAGGAATCAGATCTTGGACCGGCACTTCACTAGGAAGCGTGTAGAAGGCCTGAACGAGCTCAGATTCTATCGTTTTTGAGTGCATTGAGTGTAAAAGGGTTGAAAGAAGTTATGAAACCATCTTTCAATCCTTCTAACCATGAAAATATTTAGATCTATACGAAAATAGTGTCAAATCATGTGGAAATCTCTTGGATCTGAGTTGTTCTTGGAGGAATGAGGCCAAAACTTGAAGTTCATAAGAACTCCATGATGACATCATCCTAGAACACCTCAAACCCACTGACCTCATGGTTAAAAGTTAAGATTCGATAGTGAAAATGATGAAGAACTGTGTAGAGATCAAAGATGTACAAGATTTGAGTTCGAAACTTACAAGGATCACGAGGAATCGAAGGAAATGAGGGCTTGAGCGTGCTGGTCGAGTGAGGGCTGTCACATCACTGTTTGTGATGTGACAAGGGGTATTTATAGGGTTTCCAAAAGAGGAAAGAGGAGCACAGGCAATGGGTCGGATGGCCATCCGATAGGATGGTCATCCGTTCGGATGACCATTCGATCGAATTTTCATCGCGGGTTGGTTTTCGTATTTTCGTTTCGTGCGTTGAGCGTTGCGATGCGTTTCGAGTAAGCAATGCGATAGTATTAACCATTAATTACACAAATAACCTAATTACTAAATATCACAAAAGTAATGCGTAAATCTCCAGTTTGCGATGAGATTGCGTTGCGATAGAGTTGCGATTGCGATTAAACACCACAACATAAACATAACATGCACAAGTAACACATAATAGCACACACAAACGTAAAGCAATATCCATAACCTATAATTCGAGTTGTGATGCGATAGCGATGCGATTAGCGATTAAACTGTTATTAAATAGCGATTTATTAACAAGTACTCCACATAATACAACTAAAGCGAACTAAAATAGAATATTGATTACAAGTCAAAGAGTACAATGACTAATTAAGCAAGGAGTGACAGGTCGCAATTAGTAATCTTTTCTTCCTTTGACTTTGACTTTCAAAAAGCGGGTTGTTACAGCCTCCCCTACTTTAGGAAATTCCGTCCTGAAATTTAAGAAGAAGGCGTAACAAATAGTTGCTGGTACTTCGCCTTCATGTCGCTTTCAAGTTCCCAGGTGAACTCGCCGCCGTGTTTGCCTTCCCAGTGAACCTTCACAATGGGAATGCGTGAGCGTCTGAGTACCTTGGTTTCTCAGCCCATGATCTCGACAGGCTTTTCCACGAAGTGTAATGTTTTGTCCACTTGCAAATCCTCGAGAGGGACATGCAATTCCTGGTCGGCTAGACACTTTTTGAGGTTCGAAACGTGGAAAGTTGGATGGACGTTACTCAGTTCCTCCGGTAGTTCGAGTCTGTAGGCCACTTTGCCAATCCTTTCCAGAATTTTAAAGGGTCCAACATATAGAGGCGCGAGCTTTCCTTTATTGCCGAATCTGAATACCCCCTTCCAAGGTGCAACCTTTAGGAGTACGTTATCTCCAACGTCAAATTTAAGGGGCTTGCGGCGTCTATCGGCGTAACTTTTCTGACAACTCCGAGCTTTCAACAGATTGTCTCGCATTTGGAGGATTTTGTCAGTCGTTTCTTGCAACAACTCAGGACCGGTAATTTGCGCGTCTCCGATCTCGTGCCATACAATAGGCGATCGACATTTTCTTCCGTATAATGCCTCAAATGGTGCCATTTGGATGCTAGAGTAATAACTGTTATTGTACGAGAATTCGACTAAAGGTAAGTGTGTGTCCCAATTACCTCCGAAATCTATAACACACGAGTGAAGCATGTCTTTGAGGGTACGAATCGTGCGTTCAGTCTGACCGTCGGTCTGGGGATGGAAAGCGGTACTAAGATTGAGAGTAGTACTGAGAGCAGATTGAAACATTTCCCAAAGACGCGAAGTGAATCGACCATCGCGGTCAGATATAATGTCACGAGGTGTCCCGTGTCGACAAATAACCTCGTCCGTGTAGATTCGTGCTAATCGTTCTACCTTATAGTCTTCCCGTATTGGCGGAAAATGAGCAGATTTGGTGAGACGGTCAACGATAACCCAGATGTTGTCGTGACCTGATGGCGTGCGCGAGAGTTTCGTTATGAAGTCCATAGCTATACTCTCCCATTTCCACATAGGGATCTCGGTTTGTACGAGTAAGCCAGAG
This sequence comes from Helianthus tuberosus, assembly GCA_030545235.1. Classification (NCBI taxonomy): domain Eukaryota; kingdom Viridiplantae; phylum Streptophyta; class Magnoliopsida; order Asterales; family Asteraceae; genus Helianthus; species Helianthus tuberosus. The sequence goes on along the minus strand of CM060429.1, from coordinate 79,552,541 downwards.
GGGCGTTGATGCTCGGCCTTGACTTTCGAACAAGTCAGGCATTTCGAAACATAGATAGCGATATCCTTCTTCATGCCCGGCCACCAGTACTTGTAGCGCATGTCCTGGTACATCTTTTCAGCACCGGGATGAATGGAATATCGTGACTTGTGAGCTTCGTCTAGCAGAATTTGTCATAAGTTGGTACGCTTGGGAATCCAAATTCGGTCTAGATAATGCAATATACCATTCGATTTATTCACCAGTTGTTCCCCATTATTGATTATCCTTTCCTTCTTCAAAGTGCGTTCGGTAAAACAAGCATGTTGAGAAGTTCTAACCACCGGCTGAGAGCATAGGCGACGACGTTTGCCTTGCCAGGATGGCAACAAATCTCGCAGTCGTAATCGTTGAGAAGTTCTAACCACCGGCGTTAGCGCATATTCAGCTCCTCCTGGCTAAAGATGTGTTGTAGGCTCTTGTGGTCGGTGAAGACCGTACACTTGGTACCGTATAGGTAGTGTCACCAAATCTTTAGCGCAAAAATTACTACAAGGAGTTCGAGGTCGTGTGTGGTATAGTTTTTCTCGTGGATCTTGAGCTGACGGGATGTGTAAGCGATAACCTTGTCCTGTTGCATGAGAACGCAACCAAGACCAAGGTTAGAGGCATCGCAGTAGACTACGAAGTCGTCATTTCCGTCGGGTAGCGAGAGCACGGGAGCATTGCAGAGCATAAGTTTAAGCGTTTGAAAGGCCTCCTCTTGTTTGGTTCCCCAAACTAAAGGTTTGTCCTTGTGCGTAAGAGAGGTAAGCGGTACAGCGATTTTAGAGAATCCTTCGATAAATCGGCGATATTAGCCCGCTAGTCTGAGAAAGGAACGGACTTCGGACGGGTTCTTGGGTGTAACCCAGCTCTTAACTGCTTCAATCTTTGCAGGATCAACATGAATACCTTGACTATTGATAATGTGACCCAAGAATTGGACCTCCTCAAGCCAGAATTCGCACATGGAGAATTTGGCATAGAGACGATTTACCTGGAGTAACTCAAGAACCAAATGGAGATGTTGCGCGTGTTCAGCTTTTGACTTGGAATAGATCAAGATATCATCGATGAACACGATGACGAAGCGGTCAAGATTGGGTTTATACACGCGATTCATTAGATCCATAAAAACCGCGGGGTGTTAGTCAAACCAAAAGGCATGACAACAAACTCGTAATGACCGTAGCGGGTTTGAAAAGCGATTTTGGGTATATCTTCCTCTTGAATGCACAGTTGGTGATAGCCTAAGCTTAAATCAATCTTCGAGAAACATGTAGCACCTTATAGTTGATCAAACAAATCATCGATTCGAGGCAAGGGATATCGATTCTTGATGGTAAGCTTATTCAATTCCCTGTAGTCGATGCACATCTGGAACGATCCGTCCTTCTTTTTGACGAAAAAGACAAGCGCGCCCCACGGAGAGGTGCTAGGGCGAATGAAGCCTTTATCAAGTAGTTCTTGGAGCTGACTCGAGAGTTCACGCATTTCAGAAGGGGCGAGGCGATAAGGTGCTCTAGCAACAGGATTTTCCCCAGGAATGAGGTCGATTCGGAAATCGATATCACGAGTGAGAGGTAAACCAGGTAGATCATCAGGAAAAACGTTAGGAAACTAACGAACAACAGGTACTTCTTCCATCACCTTTCCTTTCGTTTCCTTCTCCGCTACTACGATGTGTGCCACGAAAGCCTTGTATTCCTTGCGGAGATACTTGCTCGCTTGGACACATGACATGAGTTGTAACTTCTTCTGAGCGACTTCGCCATAAACACACAATTGATCACCATTCGCGAGAGAGAAACAAATCATCTTATCAAAGCAAACAATTTTGGAATGATTCTCCCGAAGGAAATCCATACTTACTATGACGTCAAAGCTACCGAGTTGCATCGGGATGAGATTAATTGGGAAACGTGACCGTTGAGATCAAGAGTACAGTCACGCGAAACGGAACTGACGGTGATGGTTCTTCCAGTGGCAACTTCTACGTCGAAGGTTGATGGGAGGTTAACCCGTTTACGGTTTAGGAGCCTTTCGAATTCGAATGATATAAAACAGTTATCGGCTCCAGTATCAAATAAACACGAAACATATATACCATTTACGAGAAACGTACCATTAACCATGTTGTCGTTTGCCTGAGCCTGGCGGGCGTTCATGTTGAAGACTCGCCCGCGGGCTGCTTGCTGAGCTGGTTGTTGCTGCTGCTGGTGTTACTGCGGTGCTGGCTGCTGCTGTGGCTCTTGCTTCACCACTCTGTTTGGGCAGACGTTTGCGAAATGGTTGGGATCACCACACGCAAAGTAGGCTCTTGCGTGAGCAGGAGCTGCTTGTTGTCCATGCGGAGCTGGTAGAGCAGGAGCTGGAGCTTGGCGAGGACCGGTACGGCAGTTAGCGGTGAAGTGGCCGTACAGGTTGCAACGAACACAGAACCTGCATGCGATACCAACCGGGTGGTGATAAGTACAAGTAGGGCAGAGTTGATGTGGGCCAGTATATGCACGCTTTGCTGACGGTGCATTGGCCACAGGCGCCGCTACTTGGCGTTGTTGAGGTTGCGGTTGAGCCGGTACAACTTGAAGTGGTGCGGCAGTAACTGCACAGTTCTTGTTGCTGGAGCTGCTGTTCTTTCTCTTACGGCGTGAGAATTTTGAAGATTGCGGTGCGGTGGTAGTTTCAGCGGTAGGAGCAGCGATAACTTGATGAAGACTCTTGGCAGCTTTATCGAAATAACCAGCCCTGACTCGCTTATCGTCGATCTCAGCAGCGAGCATGTAGGTTTCCTCAATAGTTGTCATCTTTGCAGCTTGCACAAAGTCTACAACACAATCCGGCAGAGCGCGGATGTATTTCTTGATCGTAATCTCGGGGGTAGTAACTTGACCTGGACAGATAAGACTCAGCTGCTTGAAGTGAGCAGTTAAACCAGCGTTATCTCCACCATCCTGCTTGATATGCCAGAAATCATCCTCCAAATTTGGAGCTCGTGGGGAGGGCAGGACTCTCACATCATGATGTCCTTCAACTCATCCCATGTCAGCCCATAAGCTGCATCATTCCCTCGTTTGTTTCTCTCGGCCGTCCACCAATCTAGACCTCAGGATTGGAAGACACCGGTGGCATTAATAGTTCGAAGGTTTTCCGGACAGCCACTCTGGCGCAGGGTGACTTCAATTGAATCAAACCATTGAAACATGGCCGTAGGCTCATCTTCTCCAGTAAATTCTTTCAGGTCGCAGGCTTTGAACTGCTAGAAGCTAAAAGCCGCTTTGTGAGAATTTGTCCTGGATTCTTCTGTGGATTTGCTAGCGTTTTCATTCAGCTCGCTAACAATTTGCGGAATGACTTTCGCCATCTGCTTTGCACCGAGAGAAGCGATACGCTTGTCAACATGGTTTCGGTGTGCAGTGCGGGAGTGATGCGATCCAAATGACGACATTGTCTGCAACAGACATCGCCATAGGACTCAAACACAATTTCGATTAACCCTAGTATAGTCTAGCGATCTCACCAAAAGTTACTAAAGCGCAGGAACACATCAAGACACAAAATCACGTAGGCACATAATTCATAGAAGCACGTAATCACATAGGCACGTAGTTCACGTAAGTACATAAGGCACATAGAGCACATAAATCACGAGGAAACACTATATATTGCACGTATTCACCTACATATATTGCACGTACTCACCTATCCTTCACAGTTGTGTAAGCGATCGAGAGTGAGTAGCACAGTATGCGACTTGTTAACGTTGTGTATTGAGTTGTGTGTGTTGGGCGGAGCGAAAAGCGTGAAATTAAAATCATCAGTACCACCATACTGTTTATCCCAAAACGCTAACAAATAAGCATATAAAAACACATAAAATTCCACATAAAAGCGATAATTCACAGAGTCAGCGGCTTGCGAATCCAGAATTGAAACACGTAAAAGCGAATGTAATGTCTTGGGCGTGTTAGACTTTGACTACCCAAGTGATTAGACTACTCACAAGGACTTTGTGTACACACTTTGGCCTTCTGGATTGTGCTCTCGCCTCAATCCGGGCGATCGGCACGCATCCTTCCAGTTACAGCGTGACTTCAAGTCGTTGGAGTCCGTCAAGACCTTGGTCAGAGTTTTGCAAAGCCACAATAAAGAGCGGAATAAGTCATCAAGATTCGGGTTCCACCCCTAACTTAACGACTGTAACCCTGGTTGAATGATAGAATCACGAGATAGAGAGAGAATTGCGTCGAAGTATGGATTTCACTCCTGATTCAATCGAATTCCTGCGTTTGTAGTAAAAGGTCGCGTCGGTGAGTGATCTTATCGAGAGTTTGCGGCTTTCATACCTAGTCTCGACCAAATCACCTGTTTGCACGGGAAATCTGAAAATAGTGCGAGTTGCCAGGCGTAGGAAAGGCTGACCTTGCGCGAAGCGGTAGTATGCGATGTCCGCGCAAGTGCTCGTGCAAAAATCCCTACAGGGTTTGCACAAGTCGGTCTATTGGTGCTTAGACTATAGACTAGGTCGATTCTAAGACTTCGACCCGGACTAGGTCGAGTTTTGCCTAATTCCCTATACTTATGGCTCTGATACCAATATGTCACACCCCAACCGATGGTGGAAACATCGGGGCGCGGCACTGAGCGAAATAGATTGTCCAGGAGAAATCCATAACAACTAAATTACCAGATATTTAAATATTATGTCCCATACTATAACATACCAAAGTAAATAGTTATTACAGACCAAATATCTCAAAGACAAATAACATGTTCCGACAACTCAGATTTTATTAGATTTGTTTCTAGACTCCATCCTAGCTTGATTCTAGCAAGTAACAAGCAAAGCATCCTAAACACCTGTCACATACGTCAAAATAGAGGTCAATACACTTAGTGTAAAGGTGAGCATACCAGTTTGATAGTATATAGTAGCGAAATCGAGTTTACGCGTAACCAGCATGTAACATGTTTAATGCGAAGCAAGTAGGTTATTGACAATGAAATATGCACAAACGTGACTGCGAGTTGTAGAGTGTGCAACACATGTCACCACTGTGACACGTGAAGAAATACCCTTAGCAACCCCCGTCCACGACAGGTGCTGAGTCCAAACTATAGTACTATCGTTGCTAAGGTGTCAGGCAACAATCACTGTGTAAACATAACATACAAGCATTCATCGAGTAACACGTATCATGCAATAGAGGTTAGCGTATAAAAGTGTTTGCGTTGTGTGATCGATGTGATTTGATATAAGTAACGTATGTAACACCCAAAAGTGCTTAAAGCAAAAAGTGATCGAGAATACTCACAGATCATATTTAGTAAATAAACACTCTATTGGATTGAAGGGAGCGCTGAAAGATTTGCCTGAACAGTTAACGATAACATAAGAGATGAGTGGCGCGTAGAACGATGCATTGTGACTAAGTGTCGAAGTGCCATCCGAACGGATGGCACTCCGATCGGATGGCCATTCGGTCGGTGTGCCACTCGTTTGGGATGGACGTGTTTGTGTATGATGGCTTTGAAGTTTTCGTTGTAGCATTTTGAAAACAGAGAAGCGTCTCTACCTTTCAGGTCGCCCGGTCGAACGGTCGTTCGATCGGATGGCGATCTGTTGGTTAGGCATTTCTCAGCAAGTTCACAGCAGGATTGTCATTCGATCGGATGGTCTTCCGATTGGATGGCAATCCGTTAGAACTGATGATCTTTGAAAATTGTTAAAAAGTCTAAGTGTTTGAAGATTATGTGTCGTCCGTTCGGATTGTCGTTTGATCAGATGGCAATCCGATAGGACAACAATTCGTTCGACAGTTTGCGCATTTAAAACTTGAACATTTTGTTAAGTTTGAAAAGTTTTGCGGTTTGATCGAGACGGTATGAAAACGCGTTAAGCAACGAGAACTCCATCAGGTCCAGGTCATCCGATTTAACAGGAATCATCCTGATCTGACCAGTTAACTGTTCTTGATGGTTCGTTCATGTTTAACACGGAATCGGTCGTCCCTCTGATAGGAATCTGATCTTGGACCGGCACTTCACTAGGAAGCAAGTAGGAGGCCTGAACGAGCTCTGATTCTATCGATTTTGAGTGCATTGAGTGTAAAAGGGTTGAAAGAAGTTATGAAACCATCTTTCAATCCTTCTAACCATGAAAATGTTTAGATCTATACGAAAATAGTGTTAAATCGTGTGGAAATCGCTTGGATCTGAGTTGTTCTTGGTGGAATGAGGCCAAAACTTGAAGTTCATAAGAACTCCATGATGACATCATCCTAGAACACCTCAAACCCGCTGATTTCATGGTTAAAAGTTAAGATTCGAAGGTGAAAATGATGAAGAAGTGTGTAGAGATCAAAGTTGTACAAGATTTGAGTTGGAAACTTACAAGAATCGCGAGGAATCGAAGAAAATGAGGGCTTGAGCGTGCTGGTCGAGTGAGGGCTGTCAGATCATTGTTTGTGATGTGACAAAGGGGTATTTATAGGGTTTCCAAAAGAGGAAAGAGGAGCACAGGCGACGGGTCGGATGGCCATCCGATCGGATGGTCATCCGTTCGGATGACCATTCGATCGAATGGTCATTCGATCGACCGGTCGTCGCGGGTTGGTTTTCGTATTTTTGTTTCGTGCGTTGAGCGTTGCGATGCGTTTCGAGTAAGCAATGCGATAGTATTAACCATTAGTTACACGAATAACCTAACTACTAAATATCACAATAGTAATGCGTAAATCTCGAGTTTGCGATGAGATTGCGTTGCGATAGAGTTGCGATTGTGATTAAACACCTCAACATAAACATAACATGCACAAGTAACACATAATAGCACACACATACGTAAAGCAATATCCATAACCTATAATTCGAGTTGCGATGCGATTAGCGATTAAACTACGATTAAATAGCGATTTATTAACAAGTACTCCACATAATACAACTAAAGCGAACTAAAATAGAATATTGATTACAAGTCAAAGAGTACAATCACTAATTAAGCAAGGAGCGACATATCGGAATTTGCAATCTTTTCTTCCTTTGACTTTGACTTTGACTTGTACTTTGACTTTCAAAAAGCGGGTTGTTACAGCGTGATGTTGTGTTGAGAGCGGAGGTGGCGGTGGCCGGAGGCCAAGAGTGATGGTGGTGAGGCGTTTAGGTTTCAAGGGAGAGTTGAAATAGTGTCTGTGTGTTTTATTTATAAATATAAGGGTAAAATTACTATTCTACCCTCATGTGCAATGCACATGTCATACTTAGCTGATAACTGGGTTAGTGCTAATGGATGTATGGTGTAATGGTTTTTACAAATAAAGTTGTGACTGTAATTATTAAGTTAAAGGTAATCCATTGCAATCCGATACAAATATAAAGGACGAAAAGTGTAATTTACCCTATTATATTTTATACGTTGAACAAGATAATGAAATAAAAATTGTATTGAAATAATATCCTTTTAAAAATAATTTCTATTTCAAAATAAGAAAAGTTAGCAAATGAAATAATAGTCGCCTATTCAAAATGAGAGTTCGTTTTTAACTTTTACAAATCCATTACGCATGGGTGTTTATAGGGTGTGAATGAGTTTGATAACGCCTTTAACATCTCCCCTTTAAGCATACAAGGCATGAAGAGTGGTAGGGGAGAAGGGGCATTTCTAGTATAAGTAGGGCTGTTTATGAGCCGAGCCAAGCCGAGCTAGGGCAAGCTCGGGCTCGGCTCGATTATAAACCGAGCTGGCTCGGCTCGGATTTGAAACCGAGCTGAAAATCTAAGCTCAGGCTCGGCTTGGTTTTAAACCGAGCTGGCTCGGCTCGGCTCGGCTCGGCTTGGTTTGGCTCGATTTTAAAAATAAAAATTAATAGATAGCTCTCAGATTTCAATATTCTAAAATATTATTCAATACTTCAAAAGAACATAATCAAAATAAGTTCAACCTAATACATTACATGCCAAAATCACGTTCAACAACGCAAAATAAGTTTTATATTTCAAGTAAATATAATATTTGTTAATTAGCATGACAATCAACCTTTAAATATGTCATAGATATCAAACTACAAGCCTAAATACATGTAAATAATAATCACTTTTTTTGTAATATATTATATGTATATAAAAATAAAATATATTATAAGTAAAATAATTCGAGCTAAGCCGAGCCGAGCTACCAAACGAGCCAAACCGAGCCAATTTGGCTCGTCACGAGCCGAGCCGAGCTAGGCTCACTTTCTAACCGAGCCGAGCCGGCTCGGCTCATTTTTAAACCGAGCCATATCGAGCAAGCTTTTTCCGAGCTAAATCCGAGCTAGCTCTGAGCCGCGAGCTTTTTGAACAACCCTAAGTATAAGGTTAAACTAGGAGAAAAAAAATTAAAAATAATGATTGAAAGAATATGAATTAGCGTTAACCTTTACACATTTTTTGAAGGAATATTATAATGCTAAGGTGGCGGAAAATGCCCGTTGGGGGCATTAACCGTTATGGATGGTCTAGGACCATGCATAATGGACATTATACAGGCGTGAAGGGGCTTGATAACTCCCCAACACCGCCCCCTAGGCGTTAGACCACTTGTAATGGTTAATGCCCCTTAAGGGGCATTTTCCGTCACATCAGAATTATAACGCCCATTTAAAAATGTATAATGGTAAACATAATATATATTTCGAATGACAAAAGTTACCTAATGAAATAATAGTCGCTTATTTATATTTTTGCACTAAATGAGAAATATAAATATATTATATTATATTTCGAATTAGAATTAAACATAAAGTATTGTCATGTCTCAAAACTATATAAACTTCAGTGATATATTGAAACTAAATGTAACTTCGTTTTTAGGTGTATATGGTTGAAATCAGGTTCTAAATTTCTAATATGCTACGAACCTCAAACTAGTTTAGATAATATACATTTTATCTTGTTTTTTTAGAATGCGAAGTCCCAAAATACGTTGAGTCACCCTTGCTCAGAAGAAAAAGATTGCTAAAATGTTTTTATCTATTCTAAAGATGCAAAACCATTTTCCTACAATTTATCTCACTCTCACATAATGTTTCACGCCTTCTTGTCTGTCCATCCACACATCTCTTCTCATTTCAACCATCATTTTCAGATATTCACTCGATCTCCGGTAATCTCATTAACCTACAATTTCTCTACGTTTCCACATAATCGAATTTCAATGATACCATAATGCCTGCACAAGGATCTCTAATCTATAGTTTGGTTGCTAGAGGCACGGTGGTCCTTGCTGAGTACACAGAGTTCTCCGGGAACTTTCCCACTATCGCGGTGCAATGTCTTCAGAAACTCCCTACCACCACGAATCGGTTTACATATAATTGCGATGGCCACACGTTCAATTACCTCGTTGAGAAAGGATACAGTGAGTTTGATCAACTTATTGTGTTTATTGTTGTTGGATATGTTTATGGATAATATTATTGTTACATGTTTGTTTGAATGAAATTCATGTGTATGTTAATGTGTTATAGATCAATGTTCCTTTATTAATTTGTGAAACCAAGTATGGTCAAGATGATAATGAATTAGAATCTTTGGTTTTACGATTGTTTGCCATAATCGCGAACGTTTTTGGTGGTTTAAATTTGATTTCGGGTTGTGATATGAATCTGTAAGGCGCAACTTGTTGCCCGTTTACCATCTATCTCGATGTAAATTCTAGAAACTCGAATGAATATAAAAAATGTTCACTTAAAAGTTTTTAATTTTAAGATCATTATATATATATGCTTGAGCATGAGAAGATTTTATCCATAAAAATCACACAAATAATCATTTCCCAGATTAAAAGTTAACAAAATAGACATTGAATTTCAGTTTAAAAAAAAAAAGTTAAGTTCATCTAACGATACGATGACACATACATATAAAAAAATTAGTCAAATTCTGCTGCCAAAATTTTTAAAATCTTAAATTTTTTAAAAATTATTAAAACCTTAAAATTTTCAAAACCTATTTTTATTAAATATTAAAAACTTAAATTTTAACGATATAAAAAAACATAAAATTATTAAAAGTTCAATATGTTTAGTTGGATGATGATGGATTGAAAACTCTAAACGGGACACTTGGAAAAACAAATGGCATTGTTTATGATACTCTCTAGCAAGTAATTGTAATATGTGATAATGGCATATGATGTTTAATTTAATTAGAGTTCCATTGGCTGCTGCAGCATACTGTGTTGTTGCTGTTGAATCAGCCGGAAGGGAACTTCCCATTGCGTTTTTGGAGCGGATTAAGGATGATTTTGTAAAAAAATATGCGGCAGGCAAAGGCAAAACTGCTGGTGCCAAGAGCCTGAGCAAAGAGTTTGGGTACATATGCGTGCACAGATCTTTAGGTCAATCGATGCTTATATATTCCGTTCATGAATGTTTGTAACACTTGTTTTTTTTTATTCAGACCTAAAATGAAAGAACAAATGCGCTATTGTGTCTCTCATCCTGAAGAAATTAGCAAGATTGCTAAGGTTAAGGCTCAAGTTTCTGAAGTCAAGGGAGTGATGATGGAGAACATTGAGAAGGTAAACACAAAGCAAAAGCACAAATATAAAAGAAAAACACTTTGGGAGAAATTTAATATAATATTGAATGTCTAAACTATTACATCATGTACTATAGAGCTAAATTTCATAGTTCTAATCCAAGTAACTGTCAAAATAAACTCGTAAATTACTCAAATGTAATAAACTCAAACTTCTAAAATTGGGAAAACCATTAAGTTCGAAATCTGGGCTCTGGGTGATGGAACTCGGGTAAGATAGTTGTAGCAAACCGCCAATAGTGGTTTGTTACATGATTCGGCCTGTGGATACGTTTTCGTCCATTATTTGTGACCCCATAAAGAAAGTTATCCCCTTTTTAGTTGGTCCAAGCACTAACTCATGTATCACCTCAATATCAGTTTGGCATTTTTGTGCACAATACTTCCTTCTAAACTATATAAACTTGATAAAGTTTACATCAGTTTATGTCCATTTATGTAACAAAATGGCACACAGCGTCTTCGAATAATATTTATTGTCAAGTTGCCTCTATCGTCGGTCCAAGCGCCAACTCTTGGATTATGTCCGTATCAATTTGGCATGTTTGTGCATGATGCTTTCATATAAACTCTATATCTCATAAATTTACATCGATCTATGTGCGTTTATTCACTCTAAGTCTCTAAGGACATTTTCTTTGAATAATATTTGTTGTGTCCAGGTTCTTGAACGCGGAGAGAAGATCGAACTACTAGTTGACAAAACAGACAACCTTCGCAATCAGGTTCATCTCCAACAACATCAAAGTTTAACCACCTTTCAAGCCTAAAAACTTGCTTTTGGGCTAGTTTGATAGTAGTACTAAATTGATTGTTTTTCATCTTATGTCATATTTCAGGCACAAGATTTCAAGAAACAAGGGACCAAGTTGAAGAAGAAAATGTGGGTTGAGAATATGAAGGTGAAACTAATAGTTTTTTCCATCGTTGTTGCCTTGGCATTAGTAGTTATTCTCTCAATCTGTCCTGGCTTCAAATGTTTTTAAATCCTCCTATAAAGTTTTCTTCTAGACTGGCTATCCTTTTTGTTCATACCCGCCAACCTTTAGGACCATGGATGGCTAATATTTTGGATGGTTGATGCATAGGGGTTCGTTACCGTTAGGGATGCGGTTAATGTTGTTAGAAACTTGTATAGCAAAGCTTTGATAGTCAGTGCCCGCGTTGCGTCATCGTGGCTGATGGGATTAGTTCCTTTAATTGGTTTTAAGATTGTTGTTAAATGTAACACTATGTTCGAAATGAAAGAAAACATGCATCATTGTTATATATGGCTATATCTTTTGTAAGTTCTTTTGTGTTAGATGTTAATCCATTTTTCTGCTAATGTAACTAGAAAACATCATTAGGAATTATATCGCTTTTTTTATTTCTCTCATCAATCACTGTGAGTATGTTGAAAACGTTATAGACTATTTGCGTTTTCTATATTCTGAATAAAGTTACATATCTTGAAGAGTAAAGTACAATTTCATACCTAGTCCCTGAGTTACTCGCTCGCATGTTCAATTTGAAAAATCAACACTCCAGTCCCTGACGTATTCAATTTGATTCAATTAAAGGCGTGGGCCAAACTGTCGTTAGTCAACCGATAGTTGACTTGGGCATTACAATCTTTTTACTTCCAAAATGAAGGGCAAGTTGGTAATTTCGCAATTTAGAAATCCTTATAACACATACCATCCCTAATCAAGCCCTCATTTCCACAGTAAACAAAAACTCTGGTGATTTCATGATTGCTTGAACGGTTGAGCTTGATTTAGTCAAGTTTTCCCAATTCAAACTCTGCATTAACAAACCCTTATCAAGATCAATAATTTGCAGCCTAGAGAAATCAGTGGCACCTGCTGCAACAACATTAGATGATAAAGACAACAAAGAATCAATCGCGGCGAATCGGGTCAATACCCTTGACATTCTTTGCAAAGCCCAGTCAAAAGATGTGATCTTGCTTCCATGAGAAACAAGAACCAACCCATTTGAAGTTATATCAACAACAGAGACACAATCTCTACCACCAAGATTCAAAATCTTTAACTTTTCAAGATTAAAAGCTTCAAATTGAGATGGGTTTGATTGACATTAAACAAGAAGATGATCAATCCCATAATATGGGGCCTTAAAGATAATATCTTGAATGTCAAAAAGTTTAGCTTTTGATGGGAGATTACCGGTTCTTAAAACAGAAAGAAGGATTGAAAAGAGATCAGGGTCTCTATCAACAAATGGGATTTGAAAATATTGGAGAAAAGGATGTTGGAGCTAGCTAGGGTTAGGGTTTGTTTGGTGGTTTGAAAGATCTGACCACCCACATCAATGTGGATGAATGATTGCTGTGTTTGTGGAATTTGTGATGATTTGGGGAAAACACTGTTGAAACAGGACTTGATTGTGAAAAACGTGGCATCTTTGTGATGAATTAGTGAAAAGGGGATGATGGTGTTATGGAGAGAGTTACACTCTGTTCCAGAGTTTACTAACGGAAGGAAAGGAAATGAAACAGAAAGAAAGTAAAAATATTTTGTGTTTCAAAGTTTCATTTAAGGAAGGAAAAGAAAGGAAAATAAAACATGTCGTGTTCCCGAGTTTCATTTAAGGAAGGAAAAGAAAGGAAATGACAGGAAAACTAGGCTAAATTCTTTAATTTTTCTTTCCTTCCGATTTGGAAGGAAACGGTGGGAAAGTCATCTTTTTTTTTCCTTTCTCATCCATTCCTTTCTCACTTTTGCTTTCTTTTCTTATCTCTCGTTAAGTTAACTCGGGAACAGAGCGTTAGGGTATCCGGGGCACTCCCCTAAGAGGGGAGTCCCCTCTCTTACGCATAACCAATCCTCGTGTGCCACGTCAACTCCCCTCTTAAACTCCCCTAACACCCCAATTTGATGGCGGCACTCCCCTATTAGATGACTTGTTTTTTTATTCAAAAAAAAAAAATTTCATTGGTCCATCAGTTCCCTCTCTCCTCCCTCTCTCCTTCCTTTCTTCGGTGACTCCCCACCGATTTGGCCCCCCGATTTCCCTCCCCTCTTGGTTGGCAGCACATCACCGCTTGGCAACTTTGGTCCCCGAAGGGAGTCACCGAGGGTGCCCCGGATAGCCTTATAAAGAAGAAGAATTTTCGTACTTGCACTTTTGGTCATGGGAGGGTACTATAGTCATTTAACAAGTTTAGTAACGGTGAAGTAACGACAGTTTGGCTCAGGCACTTAATTGAATCAAATTGAATACGTCAGGGACCGGAGTGTTGGATTTTTCAAAATAGGACCGGGACATGCGAATGGGTGTTAACCTCAGGGACTGAAACCTTACTTTACGTCAAGATAGTGTTTGTAGGTCTTAACAGACCGGAGCATCATCATCCATCATTGACTTCTGGGATTTGCATCTTGTTTTTTTTTTTTTTTAAACATCAGCATTGGAGGATTTTAACATACAATGATTTAAAACCTTTTGAAATCTCCCAAACATGGATACATTTACAAAATACAAGAAACAAAATGAGAAACAACCATAGGGTGTTTAAGACTTAAGAGCCACTAAAGAGATAGCTTGAGCTAATTGACAAATAAAATAATAAATAAATGAGAAACAATAAGTGAAAATTTTTATTTAGTTACTTATTAATTCGAGATAGCTTGAGGTAAAAAAATAAGCGACAAGATTTTCAATTATTATAGTTCATTAATACCTAAAATGCTTTATTATGAACCAAATAAGTAACTAAAACTCCAAATAACATATCACTACCACCAATATCATTCATAAACACCAAAGAAGGTTCATCATTGAGTAACTAAGTCATGTATAATAACTTAATATTCATGAATGAATACAAAAATTAGAGTAAAATGCTCGGATAGTTCCTGTAGTTTTGTAAAATAATATCTATAGTCTCTAACTTTTGGAAATTACACCGGTGCTCCCTGTAGTTTGACGAGTTGTTACTCGGATAGTCCCTAGAGTGGATGTCCGTTAGTTTTCACCGTTAAATCTATGTAAAATGACAAAATTACCCCTTATTTTTATTAAAATATAAGAAAATACTAATAAACATTTAAAATATCAATTGGCGTCACAATTAATTATTAATTGAGAAAAATGCTCGGATAGTCCCTGTGGTTTGCCGTTTTTTCACCTTTAGTCCCTAACTTTCTAAAATTACAGCTATAGTCCCCAACTTTTTCAATTTCATTCCCGGATAGTCCCTGGGGCGGATGGAGGTTAGTTTTTTGTGTTAAGTGAGTGTGAAATGACAAGATTACCCTTACTAATAAAATATTGATAAAAATAATATTAATAAGCTAATAATAAGGGACCCACTTTTACCCACCCCACTCCATCCCTCTTCTCTCTTTCTTGTTTATGTTTGCATCTTCACCCACATTCAGACCAAAACCAAAGCACCACCACCACACCTAAATCTAAACCGCCACTGAAGATACATATCCGAGGCCGGATATGATCCTCGAGGACGGACCGAACCACACCATGAACGAACCTCCTAAAGACGTCCGTTCCCTCATCTCCGAGGACGAACACCCACACCCATTCAAGTGCGTCCAGCCGAATGACGTCATGCCAGTTGACTACTATAAATACCCCATCAAGTACAAGGCCAAGTACGATTTTTCTGAACCTTCGTCCTTACTTTCTCTCTCTACTTTCTCTCTCTACCAATACTTATCCTCACGCCGGAGGGTGGTCGCAGAGGGGCCCTCCCATCTCTGCGGCGAGCCTAACGGTTTACTGTTTTGCAGGACGAATCTCCAAGCTCTACACAAGATCTAAACCCTCGTTTACAGGCTCCGGCCTATAATCGGTTCCTTGGATCTTCAGCCACCACCCTCAAATCCCCACTACCGCCACCACCTCACCCCGTAATCAGGCCGCCCCACCACCGCACCCTGTCATACCCGGCAAACCACCAATTCCAGACAAACCCACCCACACCATCGCCAGAAAAACGACCATCAAATCCACCTTCACCGAAACTACCTCCAATGAGAGACCGATTGGGTAGGTTGCGTCGATTGGATTTAAAAAAAAAAACAAAAACAAGATCGGTTGGTCGTTCGGTCCCCGTATCCGAGTCTGTAGATTTACTTGTACATCTATCTCATCAGAAACCCACATACTCGGAGATCATTCTCCGGTACACATCGTCGGAGATAAGCAGAAGCCGATAATGACGCCATCCAATGGTATACTTTATGGCAATTGATTGAATGTTTATGATTCATACAACGATGATGTTTCAGGAATTATGGAAGTTTTATTTATTTTTGTAATTATGAAGGAATGTAGTACCATTAGTGTTTATTCATTTTGGGGGCATAAATAATTTCATTCAGTCCCTTTGATTTTGATTTGATGGTCGTTTTTTTTCCGGCGATGGTGTGGATGGTTTTGTCTGGAAGTGGTGGCCTGCCGGTTATGACAGGGTGTGGTGGTGGCGGCGGTCTGATTACGGGGTGAGCTGGTGGCGGTAGTGGGGATTTGAGGGTGGTGGCGGTTGAGATTTAGGTGTGGTGGTGGTGCTTTGGTTTTGGTCTGAATGTGGGTGAAGATGTAGACATAAACAAGAAAGAGAGAAGAAGGATGGAGTGGGGTGGGTTAAAGTGAGTCCCTTATTATTAGATTATTAATATTATTTTTATCAATATTTTATTAGTAAGGGTAATTTTGTCATTTCACGCTCACTTAACACAAAAAACTAACCTCCATCCGCCTCAGGGACTATCCGGGAACGAAATTGGAAAACTTGTGGACTATAGCTGTAATTTTAGAAAGTTAGAGACTAAAGGTGAAAAAACGGCAAACCACAGGGACTATCCGAGCATTTTTCTCTTATTAATTATTAAATATAATATATAACACCCCACCCCTACCCCCACCTGTAACACCTCGAAAATTCACGTCCTATAATGTGTAGACACGTGTCATATGTTTGAACGTGTGAAAGAATGTTATAGAAGGACTAAAGTTGACAGTCATGGAAAGTATGTGAATATACGGGTTCTAAATGTCAACAGTGAATAAATATATTGTACATTAAACCTACATGATGCTCATACCTTCAAACGAATAAATCATGGATCATACGAAGCTAAATATGAAAGAAAGTGAGAGATTACAAACTACAGGGGTTAAATATGTCAACATGTTTAAGTTATACCTCTGAGTGACCTTTTGACAAACCCGAAGCTTTGTAATGGTTAATTATGCTCACTAGAATGCACGATATAAATTTCGTAAAGTTTCGTTATCGTATGAGAAAGTTATGATCAAATTCGTGTGCGAGGGGTTAAAGCGTCAATGTTGAAAGTTAGGACTTTTCGGATAACAATAAAGTTAACCGGGGACTTAACAAAGTGGGTATATGTCTTGAAGCCCTTATACGTCAATTAGGAGGGTTCAAAATGCAAGAAAATGAAGTCTAAACAAAGTTTGAAGAGCCAAGGATCAAAACGCAATAAATCAAAAATTTTGATTTGATCAGACAAGGCCTCGCGCCACGCGAAGCCCCAGGGGGGGGTCTACGCGTGCCGCGGGGGACTACCAGTTCCGAAAACTTTGGGTTTTTGCCTGCTAAGTGCTTTCTGCTCGACCTTTAACCGATTTTCCACATCTTCTTGACCCCTAAACAACCCCTAAACATCTAGGGACACTTGTGGATGAGTTATGGTCAGTAGTAGACTTATTTGTCAACAATCTATGGTGGATTTTAAAGGCCAAGGTTGCAACCAAGTTCTTCACACCTTCCATCTGCACATTGGAGCATTTCTGGAGCTAAGGACTTCTCTCTAAGCTTCACATTTCGTGCATAGGACTTCAGTAAGTTTGCTAATCCTTCCTTAGTTAAGTTTTTGCTTAGTTATAGCTTAAAAGTCAAACCGTCGTAATTAACGGTTGACTTTAAGATTAATCACTAATGGTCCAGTGATTAGTCGAATCAAAAGTAGTTATAAGTTGGTAATTATGTGGGTAATAAACCCTTAAAAGGGTTCCCCCTGATTCCCACTCTAACTAGGTCAAATGTCGGGTCAAACTTGCTATTAAAAAGTCAACAGGATACTTAAATTCCAATTTATGCATAATTAGCAATGTAGAACACATACAACCTGTTTGATCATTAATATAACTTGGTAATTAGTGTAAGAACATGTCTAAACATGTTCAACCCGACAATTTACTGTTTAGACCCGGTTCGGAACCGAAAGTCACTAAGCTTTGACTTTTGCTTTGACTTCAGTTCTGACCCGTTTTGGTATGTTTTAGAAATACCTTAGAGCTTCATTTGGACCAGGTTACATGCTAGTATAACCCTCTGTGATTATACACCATGGTTCATTAGTTAACCAATTATTACGCATGATTCCGTTAATTGCTCATATGTTGACCATTATGCCCTTTTCACCTTAAAACGTGATTTGTGAAAATGTAAAAGTGTAGAAACCTTAGTTACTGATATATAAACTTGTATGCAAAGTTTGACATCAGTTTGAGGTGTAGATTGAGAGTTATGCTCATTAGCGTAATTAAGAAGCTTTATGTTAATTAAACGGCGTAATTAGCGTATAGCCTATTTAAACTCACTTTTTGATATCAAACTTCTTACCCACTGATGTAATATATTATTTTGGGATTTTTGAAGATTTTTAATTAATTTTAGGCTGAGCATAACTTATAGTCGTAGGCTTAATCCGGTAATTGTCGGTTTTGCCCTTACGGACTATAAAATGAGTTTTACATATCTAATTGACTCCAAACCTTTTGCTACTGATCACATATGATAAATAAATTATTGTAAGCCTTCTGGAATAATTAAAATATCAGCTTTATGTATCGAACCCGGAAATGGCTTCTAATCGCCTTATTAAGCGTTTTTAACGCATAGTATGTACTAAAACTATTTTTAACATACAAGGGTATCTGATACCTACTAATATTTTAGGCAAATTATAATATTTTAATAGTAAGCAAAAGTTGATTAACTCAGACTTCAGTTTTGAGCTTTACGGCTTATGTGAAATTACCAAAATGCCCCTACGGTGCATAGTTTGGTTAAAATTGATAAATTTCACATATATAATTTACCCTACTGTTATAACTTGGTAAACTAAGTATTTTTGCTGATTATATCAGACCTGTAACCCAGGTTAATACTTAGACTCTTTTATAACCTTGAAAATGACCAAACTACCCCTACGAGGCATAGTTTGTGTTTAAATTCGTTTCGGGCATAATAAAAGACATCTTACTGATGTCACAACATATTTGAAGCATATTAACTTAGGAAACCTGTATATGGCTCTAATAATTACCCGTTACGCTTATTACGCGTTCGGTTCGGTTTATGTAACTAGTTTACATAAATTAGCCGAAACGGGTCAAACCTTAACGGTTTTATCTCAAAATCCAGAATGTGTATGAAATACCCATATTAAGCAAGTCTCTGAACTTGTCGGGTCTAAATCACATTCTATCCGGTCTTCGCTTAATTGTGCGTGCGAACCGTATCATTGAAACTAACCGGTCTAAGCTTAAGCTTAACTAAAGACCCGTTAGGATTCTAATAGGTTATTATAAACCTTCGTTCCAGATTAGGAGTACCAGTAAAAGCTACTTGCGTTTGCTTATTGTGATTTATACTTTGCTCAGGTAAATACTTTTAACTTATTTTCCCTATACGGGCTTGGGTTACGGTATATAAAATTCCGCTTGGTCGGGCATCAAATCTTCCATCGTTTGGTGGTTAATTGAATAATTTGATCGGCCCGTTTAAATAGTCTTGTTTACTTAAAGCCTTTGGGGGGTTAATGACCATGTCCCGGATATCCCTGGCATCATTTTACGAAATAGCCACGACTTAAGCGCGGGGTGTAGGCGTACACCCGTCAGTGCACAAAAGAAAAATGTGGTGTGTCTATTGATCTTTAACCCGGATGTAATTCATTCACAAGATTATATATTTAAATAATTGTCCCAACTACAAAAGATTAATTTTGCCTCTGTGCATTTTAATCAAATTATAAAAGATATTTTGTGCCACGTGCATCCAAATCAATTTTCTTAAACCATTTTCAAAATGAGTCAGTTAATTGTATTTACCAGTGTAAACTGACGTATTTTCCAAAAAGGCTAAATGCAGGTACTATACGTAATAGGCTGGCTACTCCAGGCATCAATAATCAAGTCTCGCAAGCTTTAGATGTTAAAGTCTGTTGAACGATATTATCTTTCTGTTAAAGATCCGCCTGTGGATCCATCTTACGTTCCGTTGTAATATTTGATATTACTTTGAATCGAATTGTAATATATTTTATCTTTCATTTGCTTCCGTTGTGCATTTAAATATTGTGTTGTTTGACTATTATGTTGCCAACCACGTCACGATACTCCCCTCCGGGCCCATCGGTCAATCGTGGAAATATCAGGGTGTGACACCACCTCTCTCTCTCTCTCTAAATCTATAGATCTCTCTTCAAAACCACCACTGCCACCACCATGCCACCACAAAACCACCGTCACCACCATCATACCACCACGATCATAACCGAATGAAGGTTCCTACTTTGTACCTACCTTTCTTAACAAGAATGGACTTGAGCTTACGAGCCAGGTCTTGCGACTTAAGCCTACGCTCTAAATTCTTCCGAGCCAGTATCCGTTTCTCGGAGTTCTTAATGTGATACAACTGTTCGTTCTTAATCATCCGTTCGATTCCACTAGATTGCATTATCCTCTGCATGAAAATTAGGCCTCTGTCCAAGTTGTTGTTCAGAATCTTCACTCGGATCCCCCGACATTGCTGTAAATCGGAGCTCCGGTTGGTTAGTCAGACGGTTGGGCGTGAGAAGATGGAGGAAATGCCAGTGTACATGGAGATTATTAGGGCTTTGATTTGTGTTTTGGGATTTTTTTTTCTGTTGAGGAAAATTTGTGGAGTGAGGAAGAAGGTGGCAGGGGGTGAGGGTTTGGTCAGCGATGAAAGGGCGGGGTGGGTGTTTGTCCGGCGGTCAAGTGGTAGGGTGGCTATGGTGATGGTGGGTGTGGGTGGCAGTGGAGGTGGGTGGCCGGTTCACACTTTTAATAATCCATGTTTTTTTTTATTTTTTAAAGGGAGGGGTAAATAAGTAATTTCAGATGGACTTAACGGAGAAATCTAACAGACATTCGCTCTAGGAACTATCCGAGTAACAACTCGTCAAACCACAGGGAGCACCGGTGTAATTTTCAAAAGTTGGGGACTATAGATGTTATTTTACAAAACCACAGGGACTATCCGGGCATTTTACTCCAAAAATTAACATAAATAAAAGATGATTCTGTTTAGCCATGAATGAATACAAAAATTAAGAAAAATAAAAAGATGATTCTATTTAGCTACGGGCTAATGGCAAAGGGCAATGGGTTCCCTTAAAATTTTCGATAATATCATTGACAAAAATATACTATTATTTATTTTTGAGTTAAATGCCCGGATAGTCCCTGTGGTTTTTCATTTTTTCACCTTTAGTCCCTAACTTTCTAAATTTACAGCTATAGTCCCAAACTTTTCAATTTTTATTCCCGGATAGTCACTGGCGCGAATAAAGGTTAGTTTTTGATATTAAGTGAGTGTGAAATAAACAAAATGCCCTTCATAATAAAAAAAATATTATTATCTATTTACATCCCACCATACAATCCACCCAAACCCCTCCCCTTTTCTCTTTCTTTGCTTTGTCTGCAACCATCAGAATTATCAAACACCCCCAAATATCAACCACCATCATCTTCAACCCCAAATATCTCTCTGCTCTATCTATATTTATCTTTCTGCTCTCACTAAAAACCACCACCGTCACCTCCATTCCACAGCCGCCATAATGACGGGAAGAATAATAATAATAATAATAACAACGGTGGTGGGTCGGGGTCATCGGAAACGGCACCCGATAGCAAAAAAGGAGGGGCATCGCCGGTGAAGGATTCTTTACCGGTCGATCTAACTTTAGAGCAGAGGCGCGTGTTCATTGACTAGTGTTTGGTTTTTTGTGTGAATAGTTGGTGTGTCCTGGTGGGTGGCTGTGGATCTAACTTTGGAACGGTATGAAGTCAGACAGAAGATAAGGTATCTTTTGGTTTAATGTGTCAAATCCAGCAAGTATACTTATATTTGATCTTAATTGGTGATGAATTAGGATTTTGAAGAGATTTAGGGACTGGGATTCAACGAGTTTGTTGCTGCTATAAATTTGGTTTTAGAATTAATGATGGATGGTGGTGCTGGGTTTTAGAAAGAGAGAAAGGAGAGGAAGAAGATGAGGGTGGGTTATTTTTATTTTGAGTAAAGTGCAATTTTACCCCTTGAGGTTAGGGGTCATTGGCACTCTTACCCCCCTAAGGAAATAATTGCAATTTTACCCTCCACTGTTCACTGTTATGTCGCAACCTTACCCTCTAAGCTCAATTTTGTTGACTGATCTGTTGACTTGGTGGTGAAATGACTATTTTACCTTTTTATTTTACCCCTGTGTTTTGTTTACTCTGTAATTTTACCCCCTGCCACCACTGCCACCGCCATTCACCACCACAACCACCACTGCCACCTCCAGCCACCACCCTCAACCACCACTTCCACCGCCATTCACCACCCTCAACCACCACTGCCACCGCCATTCACCACCACAACCACCACTGCCACCTCCAGCCACCACCCTCAACCACCACTGCCACCGTCATTCACCACCAAAACCAAAACCACCACTGCCATCTTCTTCCTCCCCCTCTCTCTCTCTCTCTAAAAACCCACCACCCGTTCAAATATTACTTGAGATGAATCACTGGTTGCATTTTACTCTATTTTTCCTCACCTCCGGCCACCATATGTCGACAACCACCACCAACATCAAACCATTATTCAAATTAAAACCTGCAACAAAAAACATCAAATTCAAAAAACATCAAATTCAATTGAATCCTGTCACCAAAAAACATCAAAATATCAACCACAATTATTTTTCCAGAATCTTCTATTGCATTCAACACATCATGAACCCTAATTTCACAAAAAAATTACATTTCAATCCAACGATGAAGCTCTGCTAAACACCGTCGTCTCAATCAAACGATGAAGCTCCGTTTTCACCATCAACAAACTCGTAATCTGCTCATACCTCTCATTACCGCTAAACGCCTTCGTTTCAGACCGATCGGTACCGAATTTGTGCCCTAACACTGTTCCGTTCGTCAGAAACTCATACGCCATATAACCTGCTACTAATTTGTTCGATGACGTCTTCATATTCATCTCTGATGTAGGTTTCGTTGCTGCGGTGGTGGTTCTGGATGTTGGGGTTTCAGGTCGGAGGGAGTTGAGGGGTTAGATTGCAGGTGGTGGTTTATGGAATCCGATGGAAATACATAGACGATAGGGGTTTGTGGGTTGTCGGGTTGGTGGAAGATGATGGCGGAAGAGGTCAGCTCCATTTGTTAGTTGATGATTCCGGTGGAGTAGATGGTGGATCTGAGGTGAACAACGGCTAAATGGCGGAGTTAGGGTGATCTAGGTGGTTAAAGATTGTGGTGTAAGGATGGTTGTGGGTTGTGGAGGTTGAGGTTATTCAGGTTGAGGATGGAGAAGAAGGGTAGGTTGTGGTGGTGGTGAGGTGGGTATATGAAGGTAAAAAAGATGCAGGGGGTAAAATGACATATTTACCCTTTGACCATTAGCTTCTAATGTTGACTGTTAAGCCAAACTAACGCCAGGGGGTAAACATGCGACATAAGAGCAAACAGTGGGGGGTAAAATTGCAATTATTTCCTTAGGGGGGTAAGAGTGCCAATGACCCCTAACCTCAGGGGGTAAAATTGCCGTTTACTCTTTTATTTTTTATTGTTCAGGGGCAATCTAGTCATTTCACACCCTCTTAACTAAGAAAATTAACTGATGTTAGGCACATGGACTATCCGGGAACAAAAATTGAAAATTTGGGGACTATTGCTGTAATTTTAGAAAGTTAGGGACTAAAGGTGAAAAAATAAAAAACCACAGGGACTATCCAGGCATTTAACTCTTTATTTTTAACAAATATTTTTCCTTTAAGAAATGCTGTAAGAAGCATGTATATTACAAAACATAAAATAATATATTTACAAAAAAGGTATCTTAAATAAAACATAATATTTAAAATATGAAATGCCACAAACCCGAGGATTTCGTTTGTTAGATTTAAACATTGCAACATAGTTCTTAAACTAGTAAATATATACATATGCAGCGGAGAAACGTTCAAAAATAGCATCTATGTTTGTTACACAACTATTAAATGACTATACAGGTCCAAAAGCAAAACGTAACAAAAAGGATTCTAGTGATAAGGTAGGGTAGCCTTCACTTCCGAGCCAATCATGCCAATACCATCTCTTAAGAAGGTATATACTTTCAACCATGCATACTAAAAGTCATTATGCTAGGGTGTACCTATCTACACTGTCACACCCCAACAGATGGCGGAATCATCGGGGCATGGCACTGAGCGAAACAGATTGTCCAGAAGTTTCCATAACAATTATCAATACTATTCAATTTAAATAATACGTCCCATACCGTATCTCAAACAGCAAAATAATTATCACAGACATAAATCCAGTCAAATATTATGTTCCGACAACTCAGATTTAAATAGACAGCAATTGTTTATCTACTTCTAGAGACCCCTGATTCGTTATCTATAGACAACTATTTGTTGGGCTCTAAAGCTTTATTCTAGCTTCATATTCCTACCACATATGCATCCTATGCACCTGTCACATACGTTAAAATAAAAGTCAATACATATAATGTAAAGGTGAGCATACAAGTTTGATAATAGCATATAGAGTTCGAATTCGTTTACGCATAACCAGCACGTACAAATAGTGAAATGAAGCACGTTAGTTATCGACATAGATCCATCGATACCAATGACTGCGGGTTGACTGCCCGAGGCAGTTCGCAATACATGATTACCACCGTAATCCATGCAAGTAAAAGATCCTTAACAACCCCCGTGTGAACGGGTGCTGAGTCCAAACTATAGTACTATCGTTGCTAAGGCGGGTAGAGAGCATTCCATGTGTAAACATAACAAACAAGCATTCATAAGCCACGTATAACATGCATTATCGGTTAGCGTTCAAATAGTTTGTGTAGTGTGATAATTGTAGTTTGAATATTCGTAACGTATGTAACACCCAAAAGTGCTTAAAGCAAAAAGGGATCGAGTATACTCACAGCGATTAATGGATTGAAGGGAGCGTTTAGCGAGTACGGTTAGCCTGAATAGATTCGGTAGCATAACGATAAGTGAAACGTAAAACGGAAAACAAGTGTTGGATGGTCGGGCAGCTGGTCGATCGGACGGCTGACCGTTCGGTTCGCTGTCCGGTCGGTCGGTAGGCCGATCGGGTGGCTGTTCGAGTGGATTGTTTCTTCCTATAAGAAGTATGTGTTTGTGTATGATGGTTTGACTTTTGAAGTTTTCGTTGTAGTATTTGAAAACTTTGAAGTACCTTTACTTTTCAGGTCGGTCGATCGGACGGCTGTTCGATCGGCCGGCAACCCGATCGGTTAGGCATTCAAATGAATTGCAATGTTTAGTCTTTGGATCGGACATGTGTTCGATCGGACAGGTCAACTAGTCAAAGACTTTAAATGAAAATGTAAAGTGTGGTGCAATGGATCGGATAGTTGATCGATCGAATAACACAACTGCTGTTCGATCGGACAACAAGGTATCACCTGATCGGACGGCTGTTCGATCGGGTGGCACCTCTAGTGCATTGAACACGTTAAAAAATCGATTAAGTATTGGAGCATAGTATCTCATGATCCGAAGAGTAATCCGATCGAACAGTAGTTCGATCGAACAACAGTTCGTTCAATACTAGTCTTCAAAATAGGTTAGTTGATTGTGTGGGGCCACGTGCTAGCCGATCGGCTGTCTGTCTGTTCGGGCAGCAGTCCGATCGGTTAGCTTCCTGACCTGGTCAGCCATATCGTCCAACAATTGACTGTTCTGATTTGTTTTGTCGTTATATCGAGGTATTTTGACAACGAGTCGAACCATAGAATCCTCGTTCTTACTTGTTTCCCCTACACGGGCAGGAATCACCCAAACCCAGCCGGTGAACTGTTCGGAACGGAGTTTAACGTCTAACCCGTGACCGGTTAACCTCGTGGGTAGAATACGGATCCTGAGCCATGCAACCACCGAAGTGATTTGCAAAACGTCACAGGCCCCGTTTCTATCGGTTGACGGCATTGAGTGTAAAAGAGTTGAAAGAAAGTTGGAATATCCCTCTTTCAATCCTTTTTCATCGTGTATATGTCCAGATCTACTACAGATCTTTGTTTGTTTATGTGGAAATCGGTTAGATCCAAGCTATTCTTGGTGGATTGAGGCCAAGTCATGAAGTTCTTCAAGAACCCATGATGACATCATCCTAGAACACTTGGTTCTTGATGATTTCACGGTTAGAAGTTAAGATTTGAAAGATAGAAAGGTGTAGGAGTGTGTATTGATCAAGAAAGTACAAGGATTAGGACGAACACTTACCGGAATCGAGAGGAATCTGCGAAAAGATGAGCTAAGCGTGCTGGTCGGTCAGAGGTTTCCAAAAGTGGAAAGAATGACAATGACAGGGGTATTTATAGGATGCCAAAAGGGGTAAGGGCTGGCCGATCGGCCAGGCAGCTCGATCGGACAGCCTGTTCGATCGGACAGCAGTCCGTTCGGCTGGGAGCCTGATCGATCAGTCGCACCCTTTGAGTGTTTTGCGCGACGATTTTTGATATTTCGATTTCGATTTCGATTGCGAGCGGTACGATACGATAGGGTTTCCTAATCAAATTACTTTCAGTCCTAAACACTCATATCTTGCATAATCTATTTTCCACCATTTATCATAGTTCGTTCACGATTCGGGTTCAATTGTAATTCGAGTTAGACTTCGAGTTTCGATTGAGTTTGCTTGATTATCACAACTCAAAACATGCACAGGTAACACGTAAGGCACACACACACGAATAATAACAAGTAAAAATACGTAGCTCGAGTTGCGATTAGAAGTCGATTCGATTAGCATAGCTTGATTATTGATTAGTTAACTTTATCGCATTGTTACTTCCTAAAATTCACAGTCGTAAGTCGATTGATTAACAATTAACACACATCGATTATTGCATTAATATTACACCCTAATTCGTAACTGACTAAAGTCGCAGCGGAAAATCGTACCATAGAAATTTCTTTCATGACATACATCTTGACATTCTAAAAATTCATTTTATAATATAAGAACATAACTTATCGACATTAAATTACATATTTAGTCATTCCCGTACAATCCGTCTTGTGACTCGATCCTCGATCTCCAATCCTTGGTTATCCTCACGACTGGTAATACCTGCGTTCACCACATAAAATTTACAACATTAGTACACATTATAAACCCAAAAGGTTTTCACGTTTACATCTCGCTTCGTTAATTCTTTACATCCCAGCTTTTCCATCCTGTCAACCCATCCGTGATGAGGCTTCTTTGTTATTCCTGCATTTCACTTATAACTCCAGGTACACGAATAAACAACGTAAGCACTTAATCATACCGAAAGACTTGCAAACATACCTAAAATTCATACATATTATCTCCATATATACTTACGTACACTCATGCATACCAATCTACATACATACTTACATATGCACACATCTACATTATTAAATACGTAACTGCATGTACACATACCAACCTCGTTACGTACACTCATGACACTATACATATTTACATACATACAACTCTAAGTGCATCAAACCAAACTCATACATGCCTACTCTCATACATACCATCATATAACTGTTCGTTCTTGCTCGCATACTTATAAACATACCCACGTAGATACATACATACTTTCATACACTAAAATTCATAAAAACGTAAATTAAACTAGTCGTACGTAACTTAAAATGCGTTTAAGCGAGTTCCCAAGGCAAAATGAGGCCCAAAAACATTTTTCGGAGAAACATGACCCGTCGCGCGACGCGACGGGCCGTCGCGCTACGCGACCCCCCCTGAATCGACAGAAACATTTCAGCTGGTTGCTGCATATTTTCAGCACGATCCGGTTTTACGGAAACAAGCATAACTCTCTCATTTTTGATCCGTTTTACCCGATTCTTTTTCCTACACGTCCGTAATTTAATTCTCCATCTAATTGAACTAAAATCCAACATCCGACTTAACCAAATCTCAGACTTTTAACTCTTCGGCTTATTACCCTTTTTACCATTTTGTCCCGTTCATGCATACATCAACCTAAATTGTTCATTTTACCATAACCCCTTATTAACATAATAATATCAGTGTCGTCTATCATAGATTACTAAATTCTTAAATGTCTTGCATCCTCTTAACACCTTATCGTTCATATGCTTATATTGACCCGTTAAGGGTATTCGCGCATTAATTGGTTTGTGACTAACAAAACCGTACTCCCCACTTCCGTACTTGTCCAAAACATTACACTAATCATATAACTTGTCTCTAAACTACTTTGTAGGATCGTTTGCCCAAAATACCCATCAAGGGCATTTTGGTCAACTTTAATCCCATCCTTTACGACGAAAGACTACGACACATATTTGACCTCAACCATCATGTTTAGTTAATTAAAACACCATATTACTTAATCGAACATAAGAAGTGATTACAGAAATCACTTACCTTATCGCGCTCGTATCCGATCCTTGCCCCTTCTTGACCCGTTAACACATCTTGCTTGAGGCCGTCTCGACATGGTCCCTACACTTCCATGTCATCGAAACCACATTCTTGTTAGCATACCTATTTGTACATATTAACAATCATACCAATCGCATAATCCACACTTAACTTCCCTTAGTCATTTCTAACAAGCATACTACATAGAAATCAACTTCATCTTATTTCCAACTCATGTAATTCATCATGTAATCACACCTAACGCATATTAACATAACATGTACCCAACGAATTTCTATAATCTTGCCTTTACGACAACGAGTCAAATCATGTTTCTTATACTTGTTGACTTTCAAAAGTCAACTATTATCATCGACTTATCCACATATACCCGCAACATCATAATTGACTATACGGACGACACTATATACATTTCATCATACACTTGTTGTGAGTACTACCTTTTAAGCATAACGTACAACTAATTTATGCATAAATCTTCTAAGTTCATATATAATTCATCAAATCCTACTAGTAATCAACATATAACATTCACACATAAACATCAAACATATCACCACCACATTTCTTTCACTTCAACTCACAAGAATTCATCATATCCCTCATACTTCATCAACAATCAACAAGAATTGAACATGGATGATCATTCAAGTCATCATCCTTACCAAAACAAGTGGGTTTCACCTCTAAACATCAAATTAACACAAACCATACATAACCTATGTTCTATATGACGATTCTAACACTTATACATGATCAATTTCACATTAACTTACGGATTAGAACATAACCCACTTCACACATGATCACCAATCGTTGATTTAAGACATACCTTACGATCCCCTTGTGAAGGTGATCACTAATTCATGCTCGGTTGCGAATTTGGGCCTTGATTCATCCTTCAATTTGAAGCTTTAAGGTTGAGTTAGGGTTTAGCTCCTTTGGAGCTCCTGAACCATCGAGAACACACGCAGAATGTGTGTTTGTGTGTGATATTTTCTTATTTAACTCAACATTTCATCTTATACACTTTAACCCCTCGAGTTTGCCTTTAAAACATATTTGGCACTACTTTTCTCTTTTAATAGTCTAAACCGGGCATTTAACCTAGTTAAATGGCCTTGTTATTTATTTCATAACATAACGCATAAGGACATATCTCGAATATATAACATCTGGATTTTGGGGCATTACAAGTCTACCCACCTTAAATGAGGTTTCGTCCCCGAAACCTTTCTTATCTTTATTTAACATTAATTATTCCTTCTCTACGTCCCCTCAACACGACCACGAGTCCCTCACAATGACTATCCTCCCATTTCACGAACCCATCCCAGAGTTCTTATTACTGTTTCTTTCACTAAATAATGCTTGCCGCTAACGTACTTCGTAGCTATCGGTTCATTCATCATTTGTTTGCTTGAAATAATTGCAACTTACCATTACTGACATTTCTTTATATTTATTTCATTATTCATATCATTTTCGTCGACTATACTATCTTACTTTGTAATTTGTACCCATTCATCTATAGCTAACTTCTATAGATCCATCATAATAATAGGTAACTATCCATTGTCGATTCATAAATTATTCATATAATTGACTTCTTCATAACAATTCCATACCTTCCTTATCATACCTTCGCATATCATTATCATCTCCTTAACCTGTCAATAACGGTTCAATACACATACTTGCTCAATCTGTACTCATACATCCATTCATACAATCTGTTCATAACGGATCTACCAGATTCATCTTATCTCTTACGATTTCATTCTATACATATATTATTTAACATTTAGTTCTTGTTTTGTTACCACACAAAACTACCATTTCATAGTCATATATACGTGCTTAACTTCAATGTTAACCTTGTTCCACATTTTCTACAGTTACTTATACCTCGCATACCTCTACGTTACCTTTAAATCATGTCGTTCATTTCACATTACTATTGCTTCCACTTCATGCATTACCTACTTTATAATATTCATGTGTCGTACTAGTTCATATCTAATCAATCATGGGTTAAACATTTTACTAACCTCTTTTTCATTTCCTAAACCAACGACCCGCAACCCAGATCGATCGCCTTCTCCTCGGGTACTAGCCGTACAGGCCAGGTTTCATTCATTCGTATAATGAGCTTCCGCTCGTGCACGTCCTTTCACCAATACGATTGGTTTCATTACATCAATAGTTCTAACATTATCATCAACAACATCAGCGGTTAGCATATGTCATTCAAACATTCATTACACTAGGTGATTACCCACCTATAACCCTTCTACAATTTCCTACGTACCTGCTATAACATACCACACATTCTATTTCTTACATGCAATCCTTTCATTCAATTAACCATTTCGCCAACTGAAGTACACGCTCGTACTTCCTTCCATTCATGCTTACTTACGAAGACCTTATTACATTGTTTCAATATTTCTTACTAAGCTTACCATTCCCGCCCATACTCAAGTTATTGTCCGGGTCACAGCCCGTCATCATTCTGACTTCTAAGAGTCAATTACTAACACATCTAACACGTAACTTATACAAAACTTCGTCTATTATACTATCACTTTTTACTTTATACTTATTTTTATGACCCGTTCGACTCAATCATGGTCAAACTGTCGACATCTTCTTAGGCGGATTAATTTCATCTTTTTATATTTTTGAATCCGTCTCACGGATTCAGACGCATCATTCATGCTTTTTCATTCATTGAATCCGCCTTACGGATTCAAACATTACATTCATGCCTTTCATCCTGGAATCCGTCTCACGGATTCAAACATTACATTCATACCTTTCGTCCTTGAATCCGTCTCGCGGATTCATACATATCATTCATGCCTTTCATCCTTGAATCCGTCTCACGGATTCAAACATAACATCCATGCCTTCTATCCTTGAATCCGTCTCACGGATTCAAACATAACATCCATGCCTTTCATCCTTGAATCCGTCTCACGGATTCAAACATAACATCCATGCCTTTCATCCTTGAATCCGTTTCACGGATTCAAACATTGCATTCATACCTTTCATTCCCTGAATCCGTCTCACGGATTCAAACATATTATTCATATCTCGTTGATCCGCACTTAATCACGGATTCAACATCCTTCATTCTTATCAGGCATGTTTTTCCTTCTTACATAGTACTCTCAATTTCCCGAGAGTCTTACTTCCCATTTCACCCACACGCCCGCCTGCTACCCAACTCTACCGGACATACCTGTAACAATTATCATGATCTCACGAACGTCATACGTTTCTCGTGTACTGGCCAGGTACACAATCCACATAGTAGTTTCGTGCCTTCATGTAATTGTCACCTTATGTCCGTAGACTTAGGTTTCGGCGCGTATATCGCTTCCAATACTTCATTACTATACAATCATTGTCTTTTATTTTAAAATTCTCCTTCCCTTAATGAATTTTACCATTACTTACACCCACATATTAAATTCACGTACCTGGGCTCATTTGCCTATTTGTCTTATTACCTCTTTGCCTGCCTTAGTATTCATCCTAGACTGCATTCATGGATCATCCTCTTCCAACACTTATGCTTACCTTGCACATACAAAACCATCAGTTTCTTTATACGTATACATAAATACATACTTTCATCAGCCTTTACCTTGGATCTTGATCGAGTCTTAGATTGTACGGATTTCTTATCTCAAGAGCACACAAGTTTGAGTTCAAGTACTTACCTTCTCGTACTTGATTCCCTCAAACCAGGGCTCTGATACCAACTTATTACACCCTAATTCGTAACTGACTAAAGTCGTAGCGGAAAATCGTACCATAGAAATTTCTTTCATGACATACATCTTGACATTCTAAAAATTCATTTTATAATATAAGAACATGACTTATCGACATTAAATTACATATTTAGTCATTCCCGTACAATCCGTCTTGTGACTCGATCCTCGATCTCCAATCCTTGGTTATCCTCACGACTGGTAATACCTGCGTTCACCACATAAAATTTACAACATTAGTACACATTATAAACCCACAAGGTTTTCACGTTTACATCTCGCTTCGTTAGTTCTTTACATCCCAGCTTTTCCATCCTGCCAACCCATCCGTGATGAGGCTTCTTTGTTATTCCTGCATTTCACTTATAACTCCAGGTACACGAATAAACAACGTAAGCACTTAATCATACCGAAAGACTTGCAAACATACCTAAACTTCATACATATTATCTCCATATATACTTACGTACACTCATGCATACCAATCTACATACATACTTACATATGCACACATCTACATTATTAAATACGTAACTGCATGTACACATACCAACCTCGTTACGTACACTCATGACACTATACATATTTACATACATACAACTCTAAGTGCATCAAACCAAACTCATACCTGCCTACTCTCATACATACCATCATATAACCGTTCGTTCTTGCTCGCATACTTATAAACATACCCACGTAGATACATACATACTTTCATACACTAAAATTCATAAAAACGTAAATTAAACTAGTCGTACATAACTTAAAATGCGTTTAAGCGAGTTCCCAAGGCAAAACGAGGCCCAAAAACATTTTTCGGAGAAACATGACCCGTCGCGCGACGCGACGGGCCGTCGCGCTACGCGGCCCCCCTGAATCGACAGAAACATTTCAGCTGGTTGCTGCATATTTTCAGCACGATCCGGTTTTACGGAAACAAGCATAACTCTCTCATTTTTTATCCGTTTTACCCGATTCTTTTTCCTACACGTCCGTAATTTAATTCTCTATCTAATTGAACTAAAATCCAACATCCGACTTAACCAAATCTCAGACTTTTAACTCTTCGGCTTATTACCCTTTTTACCATTTTGTCCCGTTCATGCATACATCAACCTAAATTGTTCATTTTACCATAACCCCTTATAAACATAATAATATCAGTGTCGTCTATCATAGATTACTAAATTCTTAAATGTCTTGCATCCTCTTAACACCTTATCGTTCATATGCTTATATTGACCCGTTAAGGGTATTCGCGCATTAATTGGTTTGTGACTAACAAAACCGTACTCCCCACTTCCGTACTTGTCCAAAACATTACACTAATCATATAACTTGTCTCTAAACTACTTTGAAGGATCGTTTGCCCATAATACCCATCAAGGGCATTTTGGTCAACTTTAATCCCATCCTTTACGACGAAAGACTACGACACATATTTGACCTCAACCATCATGTTTAGTTAATTAAAACACCATATTACTTAATCGAACATAAGAAGTGATTACAGAAATCACTTACCTCATGCGTCCGCGCTCGTATCCGATCCTTGCCCCTTCTTGACCCGTTAACACATCTTGCTTGAGGCCGTCTCGACATGGTCCCTACACTTCCATGTCATCGAAACCACATTCTTGTTAGCATACCTATTTGTACATATTAACAATCATACCAATCGCATAATCCACACTTAACTTCTCTTAGTCATTTCTAACAAGCATACTACATAGAAATCAACTTCATCTTATTTCCAACTCATGTAATTCATCATGTAATCACACCTAACGCATATTAACATAACATGTACCCAACGACTTTCTATAATCCTGCCTTTACGACAACGAGTCAAATCATGTTTCTTATACTTGTTGACTTTCAAAAGTCAACTATTAACCATATGTAATCATCGACTTATCCACATATACCCGCAACATCATAATTGACTATACGGACGACACTATATACATTTCATCATACACTTGTTGTGAGTACTACCTTTTAAGCATAACGTACAACTAATTTATGCATAAATCTTCTAATTTCATATATAATTCATCAAATCCTACTAGTAATCAACATATAACATTCACACATAAACATCAAACATATCACCACCACATTTCTTTCACTTCAACTCACAAGAATTCATCATATCCCTCATACTTCATCAACAATCAACAAGAATTGAACATGGATGATCATTCAAGTCATCATCCTTACCAAAACAAGTGGGTTTCACCTCTAAACATCAAATTAACACAAACCATACATAACCTATGTTCTATATGACGATTCTAACACTTATACATGATCAATTTCACATTAACTTACGGATTAGAACATAACCCACTTCACACATGATCACCAATCGTTGATTTAAGACATACCTTACGATCCCCTTGTGAAGGTGATCACTAATTCATGCTCGGTTGCGAATTTGGGCCTTGATTCATCCTTCAATTTGAAGCTTTAAGGTTGAGTTAGGGTTGAGCTCCTTTGGAGCTCCTGAACCATCGAGAACACACGCAGAATGTGTGTTTGTGTGTGATATTTTCTTATTTAACTCAACATTTCATCTTATACACTTTAACCCCTCGAGTTTGCCTTTAAAACATATTTGGCA
This sequence comes from Helianthus tuberosus, assembly GCA_030545235.1. Taxonomy (NCBI): domain Eukaryota; kingdom Viridiplantae; phylum Streptophyta; class Magnoliopsida; order Asterales; family Asteraceae; genus Helianthus; species Helianthus tuberosus. The sequence continues at coordinate 79,517,756 of CM060429.1, read as the reverse complement.
CTACTTTTCTCTTTTAATAGTCTAAACCGGGCATTTAACCTAGTTAAATGGCCTAGTTATTTATTTCATAACATAACGCATAAGGACATATCTCGAATATATAACATCTGGATTTTGGGGCGTTACAATTAACGACACTTACTCCACATAAATTTTACGAGTCAAGTTGCGCGAAATCGGTCGTTGACTTTGACTTTCACTTATGAAAACACGGGGTGTTACATACACACCATTTTGCCTATTTACACACTAAAAAAGGTGTTTTTTGTCCTTATATGCACACCCTGCAGTGTCGAACTGTGGCCAAAACGCAGCGTTTTGGTCCGGTTAACCAGACAAAGACTGACGGGTGTCTGACGGGTCTGTTGACCGGACCAAAACGCCGAGCTTTGGCCGCGTTTTGGTCCTATCAACCAGACAAAAGACTGACACCCGGTCTGGTTGACAGGATCAAAACGCGGCCAAAACGCCGCGTTTTGGCCACAGTTCGATACTGCACGGTGTGCATATAAGGACAAAAAACACCTTTTAAGGGTGACTATCTACACACTTGGTGTGTAGATAGTTTGGCCCTTTATGCTAAGGCTATAGGGTGTGGTTGGAGCCCCCCTTTAATTTGTAGGGTGTGGATGGAGCCCCCTATTAAACAAAATTTAAAAAAAATTTTTTGATTGGGTTACAAGTTGTGGGCCCCACCTGATAAAGCCCTTCGAGCTCGTTACCACGGTGGCAGACGTTCAATGGCGCCCCGGCATAGCGCCGGGGGTGTGGACGATGGCGGGGGTGGGGCGCTATAGAGTGCCAACTGGGTTGGGTGGCGCCCTCACACCCTCCAACCTAAGTGAACTTTAGTTTCATAAGCAACTTTAAAACTTTAAAGTGTATCATAACATCACTCCATTCCATACACCCGTAGGACAAATTTCATTTCTTACCTCTCTTTGGACAAATACCGTTTCATATGTCCCGTAGGACATATACCATTCAATACGTCTAACCTTTGCCTTTAAAACTTTACATTAATCATAAAACAATTATAATGAACATTACAACAAAACCCATAGCAAGTCTATCTCACACATAAATTATAATAAACGTCGAATATAGTAAATGAAATGACACACAAATAGTTTAATAAACACTTTAACGCATCCTATAAAATTTGCCTAGTCATACACTTATAACATGCTTTACTTTATATTTTTGTTAAACATTATTGGCATGCATATCACCCTAAAATATTGTAAGGAGGGGTCTAGAACTCACGTGTGAAATAAAGCTTCTATACTCTATATGGCACTACTAGAAAAATTAAAATTTCTGACACCATTTTTCGTAGGAAATGCGTCACAACTCGCGATTTTCTACGAATTTGTAACAAAATGCATATGTAGGAAAACCCCTCGCAGGAAACTGATTTCGTACGCATTTTCTACACATTTTCCTACCCATTTCTGACAGAAAAGGACTGTCACAAATTGCTACACATTTTCTACGCATTTTCCTACCCATTTAACGGAAGTTAGTTTTTAATTTTTGCTAAACAATTGTCACGAAATTTAATTTTTATATTTTTTCTAGTTTATGACAAATTTCCGACCACCTGTTTACTACGCATTTCTGACGAATTTGTATTAAATAAAATGTAAAAGGAAAACGTTTTGGCGATGGTTTTTGTGTCACCGACCCGTCAGTAAAAATAGGGTAAATTACACTTTTCGTCCTTTATGTTTGTATCGGATTGCAATGGATGACCTTTAACTTCAATAATTACAGTCACAGTCCTTTATTTATAAAACACATTACACACTACGTCCTTTAGTACAAACTAAGTTAAAATTTTCAGTTAAGTCTAGTAATGTGACCTGCATTTGAGGGTAAATCGGTAATTTTACTCATTTGTTAAAAAAGTAAAAAAGATTATATGCATGTTTGGCTTAACTTATTTTCAACTTTTCCAAAAGTCCTTTGGGAAAAAATAAGTCGGAAAAACCTGACTTTTGGCTTTTGCAAAGCACTTTTGCCTTCAAAAGGAAAGCCAAACACCCTCAAAAGTCCTTTTTTCCCTTCAAAAGTCCTTTTTTCCTCAAAAAAAGGACCCCAAACACCCTCTATATATACAAACACACACGCATAAAACCCTCTTCTCTCTAGTCTCTACCATCCAAAACAACCTCCGCCACCTGCAACCACCACCACCACACACCCTAATCCGACTACTTCACTTGAAAACAAGCGTCTGATGTACCACCAGACCTGGCACCTCCACTCGCCGGACCACCGACACCGATTCCTATAGCGACATCGAAGATATAAGATTCTGAAGATGTTGGATCGTTGTCACCGGATAGATCTGAGCCGAAACGGCTTAATGTGATCTGAAAACAGGTTCCGTCAGTGACGGTTGTTCTCCGGCTCTCTGTTCACTCATTTTCGTTTGGGGGTATGTGAATGTATGATTGAAGTTAAATCTGAGTGATTTGTGTGTTGATTTAGAAATCTTCATTTTATTGGAAGTAAACGAAAGCTTCAAGAAATCTTCATTTTTTTTCGTTGTCTTCTTGTAAAGCATTTAAATTTGACACCTTACTCTTTTGGAGTTTTAGTTAGTGTTGGTGATGAATCGCTGATTTTTGGTTAATCTTCTAGTTGATTAGCTATACCTTTTTGTAATTATCTTCTCCTTTTTTGTTTTTTCTTGGAATTAGTGAAGAAATTGGTGGAATTAGCAAAGAAATTGATTTGATTGTGATCAATTTGTGGGGGAATTGATCTGATTATGATGAATTTTGAACCTGATTGTAAGCTTTTTTAGAGAGAGAAAGGTGAGGGAGAGGGAGAGAGAGTGAGGGTATTTATATTTATATTTATAATAAGTTATTAAATACTATAAATAATTAAGCAAAAAGACTAAACTGCCCTTACATAAATAGATTTGACTGAAAATTTTAACTTGGTTAATGCTAAAGGACGTAGTGTGTAATGAGTTTTACAAATAAAAGATTGCGACTGTAATTATTGAAGTTAAAGGTCATCCATTGCAATCCGATACAAACATAAAAGACGAAAAGTGTAATTATTCCGTAAAAATATGGTTTGTTTAAAGAAAATGTTTTATCTAGTTTTATTCTATTTATAAAACATCCAAGAGATTGGATACAAAAGCAAATAAAACTAAAAACTATACAAATTCAATAACATTAATCATAAATTTATACAAATTTACAAACAAAAAATGTATAAAATCTACAAACATAAAGAAAATAAAATTACATATTCATTGGAAGCTTGTTTTGTCTTCATCTCTGCTAGAAATTCATTCAATAAAAACAAGTTGAATTACATGGAGATCGAAATGATACTAGATATTTGATTCCACGTCACTTAAAATCTCACAATTGCCGATTCATTCTCCAGATCAGAACAAATTTTGTGTTCGAAAGAAATCAATATAAGAAAATATTAAGCCAGCCAGAATCTTCATTTTAAAAAATCAGATCCATAAATCGATGAACAGTCAAAATCCAGCATAATAATAATACCACTCGATTTGTCTGGAAGTGTGCCTTTGTACACAATACCGCCACTGCCTCTTCCGATCCCTTCTCTAAATTTTTGTGATGCCTTCTCTATCTAAGCGTATGTGAACCTTTCGAATCCGGTAGCAATTGCTAGGTAGGTTTGGGTTGTTTTAGCTTATGGTTCATTGGTGATGCAGTAAATTAATACAAAGGATGCAACTTCAATTGCACCAAGGATGATGCTGAACCACAAATTTACTATTGTTATTATTCCTTCTTGCTTCCTATGATACCGTGGATGAAGAAAGTTTCCGGTGAGCATGAACAAGTTTCCGGTGAGCATGAAGAAAGGTTTTCAAAAAAGATTTTTTTAAGTTGTCTTTGTGTGTATGTGTCTAGGTATAAAGATTTTGTGTTTCTTAAAGTGTATTTTCATCCGTTGATCTAAAAGGATGTGAGCAATGGATCACCCTAGAATTGTGATCCATGTGATGGTTGACCAAGCATTTTGATCGGCTCACATGTTTTACCACATGTGAAGGCAGGTTCCATTGTCCTAAATTATAAATATTAAAACTAAATTATGATAACATAATTGGAAGAAATAATAATAAATAGTATTATGCCAAACGAAGTTTTGTTTCTAGTAAAGATTTAATTTTTTATATCATTCCGTTTTGTTTAATTTCTGAGATTTAATTTAATATCGATATGCAAATAATCAATTTATGAAATCGTCAATGATTTTATTAGAAGGGTATATTTGTAATCTATACATATAATAAAAGAAACCAATTAATGGACACGTGTCGATACGAGAGACATCTATTTTTTAGTTTTCTAGCCATATATTTATATTTATTTTTATCTTAAAAATTACAAGTTTTAAATCAATTTATCAAGTTATCCCATATTTAAAGTCAACGTTTATCTATAACTATATCTCTATATTTATATTTATATTTATCTTCTAATATAATCTTTATGCTTATCTTTATTATTTTGCGAGTAAATTGCACAAAACTTCCTTTATGTTCACTCAGACTTGCAGGTTCCAGCCTTAATGTTTAAAACTTGCTAAAAACATCCTTTAAGTTTATTTTTGTTGCTGGTTTAATCCTTTATGACTAACCAAGTTAATTATCTCAGTTTATTTCCCTCACATGCCTAACATGTGACGATCCCACGCAAAATTGCCTCTGTTCTCACCGGAGATGTAGTCCAAACACAATTGGATCTCTTAAATTTATGGGGCCATTCACATGGAGCAAGCCCCTTTTCATTCCGAGCTATCAAATCCACTCGGAGGAGAGATCCAGCCCGCGTTTCGCTGACTAAATGCCAAACAAGCCATATTTGCAGGTTGATAGCCTCATGTTAGTTTTGTATGTGAATTCAAATTGAAAAGTACATATCATTTTTTGTAATTGTTTTCCTCTTTAGTTTTGATTACTTGATTGAGATAACATGTATTAAGTAGGGAAAAATAAAAACTAATATTTAGGTACAAAACAATGGGTCATGAATAAGAGAAAGAAGAAATAAGTGGATTTAATGGACTTTTGTAATACACAAGTTTATAACCTAATAATAGAAAAATAAAAAAAAAAACAGAGTAAAATGTTCTAATATGTAAATAGTATATCAAAGTTCTTTTTACTAAAAACGTATTTTGACGACTGTGTGTGTTAACTGATTACATTATATTTATTCAAGTCATGTAGTACACGTGCTTATTCAACTCATGTTATACACGGGTAATTAAAGATGTAACTTTTTTATTAGAGTAAACTGCCATTTTGGTCCCTGTGGTTTGGCCAGTTTTGCCACTTTAGGCCAAATCTCAAACTTATTACATCTGGGTCCCTGTGGTTTGCATTTTGTTACCATTTTAGTCCAAAATCCAAAAACCATCTATTAAACTGATTATTTTGTCCTTTAGTGCAGGGGCATTTTGGTCATTTAAGCATTAATATATATTTTGACTGTTCAACCCTGATCCCCCATCTTCTTCAAAACATGATCCCCTTTCAGTTAACAAAATGCAGAACAAAATATCATCTCAGTTTTCATTCAATTAACCTTGGTTCCGGTGACCCCAAATCATCATCTTCCCCAATCTTCAACCGATCGTACACTATTCACTCTACACCCACCGATTCCACAAAACCTAACCCTAATTCTTCACTCCAACGCTCCGATTCCGTCAATAACTTCCCCGATTCAATTAAAGGTAAAGTCAAGAGCCTATGCAGCATATTCGAAGCTCGTAGGGCACCAAAATCCAAAACGCAAACGAATCGTCTGCAATTCGATTAGCTGGAACAGATGATCGTGTGGAACAGAGGATCGTGTTTAAATCCATTAACCCTTTGAGAAAAAGCAAGTTTAATCAACAAAACAAAACAAAACCCTAACTTATGAAATTGCCGGAGATCGGAAGATTCGGGTTCTAGGGCGGAGACGCGGCTGGAGAGAGCAATAGAGGTGATTTTGCGAGCAATGTCGAGCTGTTGGAATGGATCGGAATTCGGAAGGTAGAACTGAAGGCGGTGGTTGGTGGTGGCTCCGTCGCCGGCTGTTGGAATGGATCGGAAGGTAGAACTGATATGTGTAGGGTAAGATAGATGATGGAATAAATGATGAGATAAGGTGATTTTGTTTGGTGGCTTGTGGTGAGAAGGAGGTGGTGGTAGCGGCTGTGGTGAGGAAGTAGTGGTGGTGGTGGTGAGAAGAGAGGAGGAGGTGGCGATGGTGGAGTTGGAGGTGGCTGTGGAATTAGGGTTTGGGTGAAGGGTTGTTGCTCTGCATCATCTGCATTTGGGGAAGATGGTGTCATCTTATTTATATGTTAATTTAGTTTATTAATTATTATTAATATATGTATATATTAATGCTTAAATGACCAAAATGCCCCTGCACTAAAGGACAAAATAATCAGTTTTCAACAGTCAAAATAGATGGTTTTTGGATTTTGGACTAAAATGGCAACAAAATGCAAACCACAGGGACCCAGATGTAATAAGTTTGAGATTTGGACTAAAGTGGCAAAACTGGCCAAACCACATGGACCAAAATGGCAGTTTACTCTTTTTATTATATAAAAATATATTTAATCAACCCGTGTAATACACAGGGTTCTAACCTAGTATATATTAAAACAACTTAATTGTTTTTAGAAGATAAATGTAAATAACCCAATGGGTCGGCTATGTCTCTTAATTGTTTTCGTCCCGTCTTGGGTCGGCTGTGTCTCTTAATGAAGTTTACTTTTCACAAAAAAAAAAAAAAAAAAAACAATGGCAAGAGGTGACCCCATACACCTGCCACCACAGACAGCACAAAGTAGCCCAAGCCCACCATCACCAGTTCCGGGAAAAACTCGCCGCCCAAAGACCCACTACGATAAAACCCGGTTAAAATCGGATGAACTGAAGACCACTAACCTCAAACTCAAATCTTCACTTCACTACAATTCCAATTAAGCTATTTGTTACAAGAAACGACCAGTTACAAAAGCATTCAAAGTTCATCCCACAAAACTTCCAAGTTGGCCCACCAAACAACCATTTTTCGTACTATTATTTAACTTGAATTTATTTTTATGTTGTTACCTAACTTACCTAGTGGATTTAGAATTTCGGTTAACCTTAATCTATTATATATAATAAACATGGTAAATAAGGGCTGATGTGTCATGTTGTGAGGGCTTGGAAAATGATGTGGCATCACCTCATGCATTCTTGAAATTGGTTTTGGCTCCAAAAATTCGGGTCTTTTTTTTTCCTTTAAACGGGCAGACACGGGATCCATATTATGACCCGTGTATTTAATAGTTCTAAAACCCTAAATCTGTCACCGCCGCTTCTCTTCGTCTTCGTGCCCTGAAACCTTCCTTCATTTTGTTGAAACCTGAATCAGTTACCCTAGGTTTATACGCACATATTATGTATCTTTTGCAAACCCTAGATCTGATTATTCGTTCTCCTTCTCTTAAACTCTGCTGCTCCATAACCCTAACTCTCAATTCGCCATGGAGGATGCCTATCTGACCCGTGTATGTTTGTAACGCCCCAAAATCTGAATGTTAATATTTGTCGGATGTTCCTTTATGACACGTCATGAAATAAATAACTAGGCTATTTAACCTAGTCAAGGGTATGGTCAAAAGTATTAAGTGATGAAAGGTAGTGTCAGTTATGTTTTAAAGGAAAACCCGAGGGGCTAAAGTGGAACAAATGAAAGTTGTTTACTAATTAAAAGATCAACACACACACACACAAACACACATACGTGTGTGTTCGTGAAGCTTCAGGAGCTCTCAAGAGCTCCAAACCCTAAACATGAAAGATCATCCAAATTGAAAGGCTAAATGATGCTTAAATCCATAACCGAGCATGGATTAATGATCACCAACACGAGGAGATCATAAGGTATGTTTTAAATCTAAGATTTGTGATCATGGGTGAAGTGGGTTATGCTCTAATCCGTGAGATAATATGAAATTGATTATGTATAAGGGTTAGAAACATCATATAGAACATGGGTTATGTAAGGTTTGTGTTAATTTGAAGTTTAGATGTGAAACCCGTTTGTTATGGTGAGGATGATGACTTAAATCACCATTTATGTTTAATTCTTGTTGAAAGAATGATGTATTATGTGGGTATGATGAATTATTGTTAGATGAAAGTATAGGAATATGATGATGTTATGTTTAATGTTCATTTGGTATGATACATGATGATTAGTAGTTGGTTTTGATGGGTTATGTATGAGTTTAGAAGAATTGTGCATGAAATAGTTGTACGTTATGCTTAAAAGGTAGTACTCACACCAAGAGTATGATAAGACGTATATAGTGTCGTCCGTATAGTCTATTATGATGTTACGAGTATATGATGATAAGTAGGAAAGTTAAATTAATGAACTGTTGACTTTCAGAAAGTCAACTATGCATATGAAGTACGATGTGACTAGTTGTCGTAAAGGTAGGATTATAGGAAGTGGTATGGTACCTGTTATGTCGATATGTGTTAAATGGAATGACATGATGAATTACATGCGTTAACGGGATATGAATTTGGTTGTATGTTTTATGTTAGCTAGAACCGACTAATGAAAGTCAAATGTGAAACATGTGATTGATATGGTCGTGAGCATGTACAATGATGTAAGCTAACGAGAATGCGATGTGGGTGATATGAAAGTATAGGAATCATATCAAGGCGGACTCAAGCATGAATGACTAACGGGTCAAGAGAAGGCAAGGAAGCGAATAGGAACGCGAATGCATAAGGTAAGTGATTTCCGTAATCACTTCTTAGTACGATTAAGTAATATACTGTTTAAATTAATTAAACATGATGTTTGAGGTCAAATATGTGTTGAAGTCCTTTGTCATGAATGATTGAGTTAAAGTTGACCAAAATGCCCTTGATGGGTATTTTGGGCAAACGATCTTAAGAAGTGGTTTAGAAACAAGTTGTTCGATCAATGTAATGTTTTAGACAAGTATGGAAGTGTGAAGCATGGTCTTTGTAAGTCATAGACCTTAAAATGTGTAAATACCCTTAACGGGTCAAAATAGGCTTATGAGCGATAATGTGTTAAGAGGATGCAAGACATCCACAACTTTAGTATTATATGATAAACGTCATTGATATTATTAGGATTATAAGAGGTTATGGTGAAACCAACAAGTTATGTTGATGAATGCATGAATGGGTCGATTGAATCACAAATGAATAATAAGACGATAGCGTGTAAGCTAAGAATTTCCGTAATCCGGATGTGGGATTTTAAGTTCATATGATAGAATGTGAATTTACAAGCATGTAGGAAGAAACGGGAGGTTAAACGGGTAAACGGTTCAAAAGTTACGCGCGTTTTAGTGCGTACGGACGACGAAACGAATCTGCAGAAAACTGCAAAAACTAGAGGGCGTCGCCGACGGGTAGGGGACCGTCGCCGACGGGCAAGGGAAAACTAGTTTTCCTCCGACGGGTTAACTACCTGTCTACGGGTGTTTCTGGCTACGGGCAAATGCAAGGCCCGTCGCCGACGACCCTAGGGGCCGTCGCCGACGGCCTCCCAAGGTCTCAAAAGCTGAAATCTTGTTTCTAAGTTGATTTATGTATCGTAGGCTTCGGTTTGTTATCTGTGGACTACGACGGACCTTCCAAACATGATTTTGATGGTTCCTTAGATGTTTATGGGTTATAAAGCTAAGTCTAAGACCCATGTAAATAATGTATGATTATGTAGGAGGTACACGTGATCTAATACGTGTTCGTTAAGGTATGTACGTATGTAGATATGTATGTATGTATGTATGTATAAAGAGATGTACGAGTGTATGCATGTATGTAACGATGTAGGAAGGGTATGTACGTATGTAGATGTGTATGTACGTATGTATAAGAATATGTATGAGTGTACGCATGTATGTAAAGATGTAGTAGAGGTATGTACGTATGTAGATGTGTATGTATGTATGTATAAAGATATGTATGAGTGTATGCATGTATGTAAAGACGTAGGAAAGGTATGTACGTATGTAGTTGTGTATGTATGTATGTGTAAAGACATGTATGAGTGTATGCATGTATGTAAAGTTGTAGGAAAGATATGTATCTATGTAGATGTGAATGTATGTTTGAAAATAAGAACGCAAGTATGCATAATTTAGACACGTTGAGTGTTAACGTTATTAACGGTGTACCTTGAGAATGAAAAGCAATGCAGGTACATTACTGAAGCCTCACCAGGAAATGGATACGCAGATGAAATGCTTAAAGTTTGATAAATGATGATATGTGAAGTGTACGTGAATAAATCTTGTTTATATAATGTGTGCTAATGTATGAATGAATGTGGTGAGTGCAGGTTGTACGAATCACGGATTAACCTCACAAGGAGTAGCGATCGAAGACCGAGTCACAAGACGGATTGTACGGGAATGGTTACTTATGTAATTTAGTAATGATAAGTTATGTTTTTATATTTAAAATGGACCTTCAAGTAAGTCAAAACGTTTGTAAAGGAAGAAAATTTTATGGCATGAATTTCCGCTGCGACTTTTTGTCTAATACGAATTAGGGTCTTACAATGTTGACTTGCTATATTTTAACTCATCTACGTTATTTTCCAAAACCCTAGACATCCTTCCTTTCCATTCTGCTTTATCTCCATTCTGGTTCACGCATATGCATTCGAACGACTCAAGCATCAGGTATGTTTAATTTTTCCTAATACCAAATCATTTGTCAATTCTATTCATTCTTCCTAAATGGTTATTTCTCTATTTGTGTTTTTGTTGTTAATAAGCGTTTCATCTTTTGAGCAATTAGGGTTTTTGTTCCTTAACTGTTATGTAATTTTCTGATTTATATGTTTTTTACATGACATCGGCCATCTTTTATCTAATTTCGTTTCAATTCTAATGTTGTTAAAGCACAACGAAGAAGACAAAGATCGATAAGAGTACAGGATTGAAGGACAAAGCCTCAAGTAAGGATTCTCGTGTTCCGGTGCTTTCTTCGTCTTCATTTAAATACCATTTGTTTCATGCTTCCAGATCTGGACATATCAATTTGTTTGTTATTCAATAATAATTTTGGTGGGTTCTTTTTCATATCTAGGGTTTGCTTCTGCCCTTTCTTATTTTCCCCTACTACTGCGATGTTCAAAGGTTCATTTTCATTTTAGTATATTGGATTTTCTTTGTTTTTCTAATTTTGTTCAATTTTGTGATGATAATATTATGGATCATGGTTTGATACTTTGTGGTTGTGTTATGGGTGGTCAGCTTGATTTACACATTCCATTTGGTGTGTCGTGTATCAGGTAAAAGATGCCCTTGATACTTGATAGAGATAGCAAGCAATATATTTGTTTTGTGTTGTGTTGTCTTTTATATTGAAATAATATTAATAATTATGCTTTTCTAATGAAGATAGTGGTTTATATATAAAGCTGACTTAGAACATTTGAAAGTGTCCATTCAGTAGTGTGGTCAAAACATAAGAATACTTGAATCCAGCTTATATGCGGTTTCCATTTTTTGACTCACTATTGCATAGATTTTTTTTGAGATATTTTAGTTATTGACATGAAGCGTTGTTACAATATCTGTCAGGTGGAGCATTTGGAGGGAACCGAGGTGCACGGCCAGGTATCAACGCCTTTTCGTCAATATATGTAAGTAAAAGGACAATGTTCTATTCCGTGGTATGTGACATATTTTCAATCTTTTACTTGTAACTTTCTTTTGCGTGTAAATGGTTAATTTCCAGGTTTGCGATGTAAGATCAAGGGTGCTGGCAGGTGTACCTTTGGTAGCCATGAAAGCCTATGTTGGTTACATGTATGCTTTGTAGATAGTGGTTCGGGTTGTAAAGAGTTGTCGGTTGTTGTTACATATGTTGTTGATTTCGTCAATGGCATTTGTCTTAAAGATCAGTAGTTTGATAGAAAAAATAAAACTGAATAAAAGTTATATATGTGACAATAATAAAATTGAATGTAAGTGTGAATTGGTTTATTTTTTAGGTTTGGATTATACCTAAGGACAATAAAAAATGATAGCCAGGGATAGACATTGATCCCTAAACCTCTAGGAGGGGTAATAAAATATTAAATAACCAAACCCCAATCAAGATAATTAAAAAACAAAAACCTTGAACTGAAAGAGGAACTGATTGTTTGGTTATGATTTTTTATCAGCGTTTTTCGGTTTCTAGGGTTTGTGGTTGATTATGTTTTGCAAAAAATCATCAATTTAGTGATAATTTAATTGCATACACTGCATATCTAGCTGTATTCGTATATGTGTGTTGGTTGTTTCTTCCAAGTAATTTCAAACTAATCGTGATTTGTTGTGCGATTAATTGTTGAACAAAGGATGAGGTCGAGGAGGCCGAAGGCATATCAGAATGTAGGAACTTCATTATCAATAAAAATATATGTTGACCGATTTAGGGATATGTCTTATAAACAAAGTTATTAATGAGTTTGATTTGTTTTGTTCTGCAGTGAAATAATAAGTTTGGTAACATCCGTCTTACACCATCGTAACAGGTAGACTTTTGACCCGTGTGGCTAATTTTTTAAAAATATTTTTTAATTAATTTTTACGATGTTATAGCAAAGCCTTCCTTCTCTGACCGAAACCACGTAGACTTTTGACCCGTGTGGCCATCATCGCAGATAGACTTTTGACCCGTGTGGCCATCATCGCAAATAACTCATGGAACTGAGCAACGGTGAGACAGATTTTTCTTCCTTTAAAGTTCATAATTTTGATCTTGGTTTAAAAAAGCGAGCTTAAAGCGTGAGGCGATGAAGCGCTAGGGATGTCGCTTTTTTTGCTCTGAGGAGACAAATCACATGAAGCGTTTTGAAGCACGCTTTAAGCCCGAAGCGCCATTGGTTTGAAGCAACGCTTCAGCCCAATCAGGTAAGATTTGGGTTTTTATCTCTCTAATAGGGTTTAATTGAGGCCCAATCAGGTCAGTGATGTTGATGGAGAAGAATACGTACTTGATTATGATGATTTTGATTAAAGACTATTTTTATGTTTATGTTTTAAATGTGTTTCGACTTTAATTTATGTTTTAACTAGGTTTTTTATGTGTTTACTGTGTTTTTTAATCATGTTTTTGTGTTTATTATTGATTAACAAGTAGAATATGTCATATTGATGTGTACAAATATTTTTATTTTTATTTTGAGCGCTTCGTCTACGTGAAGCTCTCGCTTCGCGCTTGAAGCTTCGCTTAAAGCTTTTGGAACCAAAACGCTTCGGAGCGCCTCGCGCTTTTTTAAACCAGGATTTTGATGATTTCCTTTTCTTGCGATTTTAATAATTTTTTTGTATTGCTGTGTAAGGTTGTGATTTACAATGTTCGGACCCTGTTTATCGTATTAAAGTCCGTATTGAATTAGCGTGAGCCTATTATTCATTTATCGTTCATAACATGTAAGTAGAGGTTCAGGCATGTATAATTATAACAACTTTGCTATTATGTAATACAAGTAAATAATTATATACGTGTGCAGGTGCATCCGGTCCATCCATTAAGAGCTGGAGGATTTCGGTACTCCATACTTTAAAATATATAAATGCTGGAATGTTCAGTTGTGAGATACAGATTCCAGTGGGTTGTGAATTGAGTGGTAGGCTATGCTTCTTTTCGTGTTTTCTTTGGTAAGGTAAGGTTCATTTTTTAAGTTGATTTGATATTGTCTAATATTTTGTAAGGTAAGGTTTGTTTTGATTTAGTTGTTGAATTGAGTAAAAAATAGGTTAGCTTGGAGATTAAGTTAGGTTTGGATTGGATTGGGTTTGAGGGTCTATATAAAGGGATTGATGTTTTGTATTTGGTAGAATTGATATTAAGCAATAAAATATTGTCCATCACGGATCTGATCGAAGTCATGCATCTGCAATTCTTTGATTCATTGATTTTCTGTCATTAGAATAGCAAGTCAAATGAACATTAAACTTGGATTATATAATATATTTGTTTATATTCATTATTATTTCAATGGTTATTGGCTCCACTTTTCAAGTACGTGAACTGTAAATTTCAAGTACATTAAGTATATAAGTTAAAAGAGTAGATTATAGCAAGTAAAGATCTTGAAGTTGGAGATATTACCTTGGAGATCCCAGTGTCTGTCATCATTTCAGAGGACATTGTACATAAAACAATGTGTGGTATGATCACTGACATGAAAAAGGGCCCTTGATAAATCATGTTAATAGGAGGGATATCAGTGGCCCTTGATAAATCATGCTAATAGGAGGGATATCAGGGCAGCGGGGTTTGATTAAAAAACCAGTATTGCTGATATGATTGGTAATAATTAATGCAAATTTTCTATAAATTTTTATACAGGTTTGTATGCGGTTTGCAGGTTTTTGGATGGGCTGGGTTCAGATTTGACCCATACTACCATTGGTTTGGTATGATAGCTGGTTCTTAATAGTTAGTTGGGTGGACATAAGGGATTCTTATGATTGGTAGTCGTTTTGGGTCTGGTGGTTTTGGCTCAAGATTGGTAATATGAATAATGGATTTTGGTTAGTTGAATTTAGTAATTTTTGTTTTATTTTGTGTATACAGAACCAGACTCAATGGTACACCGTACCGGATCGTACCGAAATGAACCTACCCCCTCTGTACCGAATTCGTCGCATCTAGCGAACCGCGTACCCGAACCGGAGCGAACCGCGTACCTGAACTGGAGCGAACCGCGAATTAGTTGACTATGGTTATTCATTTATAGAACGCTCATGGTTTATTCATGTTAGTTTTTAATTGTTCTATAGAACGCCGAGCAAGTTCGTAAACAAATGCGGTGTATAAAAATAATCTTTAGGCAAGCATTAGATCGATAATAACAATAACAAAAAAAAATAGTCTAAAAATCAATATAGCATCATAGGTTGAGCCCTAACGGTATTTACCTTTGTTTGGTTCGTGGTTTCTGTTTGCAGCAAGGGTGGCTTTCGATTGACTTTTTTTAGCTAAATGTTGCAGATTTCCCATGATTAATTTCAAGAGTATGTTTGTTTATACATCATATAATGCTTACCTATTTGCTGTGTGTGTATGCATATATCAAAATATGTGATGTATGTGGGATTTGAAAATAATATTAGGGGTTCTGGGTAGACAATGGATGTATAAGGCTTACTTCTTTGTAATTTTGGTTTACATTGACCTGTAGTTTAGTGTAGAAATAAAATTAATGATTTGTATACCTTAAAATCAACCTTGTAGAAGTAAGCTCTCTTATTTTTGGGTTTTTAATTTTATACTTGATTACAATATTATGGGCTTGGGTACAAAGTTTTTTATATTAAAAGAAGTTTACAACACAATATGCGCTGAAGCCAAGTCAGTGTTACTCTTGATGCAATATTTAACTCATAGTATGGTTTGATTTTAATTTTAAAATAGAAATGAATCAGTGTGTTGAAATTTTTAATTAATGTAATTTAAATTTTCCTACCCGGGTGTCTACCCGGGTGATAACCTAGTTTAATTTATATATGTTTAATTCTATTTTGTGCCAGAAGAAAAAAAAAGTGTATACACCATGTTGTACAATTGTCTTATGATATTCTTACACCCTTTAACCCGAATGTGTGATTTTTAAACATTTCAATAAGGACGCTAACAACCGGAAATTCCAAAATATCGTGTGGAACCATTTGTCTGATTTGTTGCCAACCAAATGAAATTCTATGAAAAAGCCTCAGAAAAGTACATGATGGACATGGAAATTATAAGTATAAAATATGAACGGTGATCATATGTCTCAAATGAGTGGTCATGGATTAATAGGATATGATTGGGTGACGTTTTAAGATTTTGAGAGGTCAAGAGGCCAGAAATTTAAAATTTAAAGTTGTATAGAATCAAACAAATTTGATTTTTTTAAGTTCTTCTATATATATTGTTTGTTGTTATAAAACTTAAGAAATTGAGATCAAAACTTCCTTTATATATCTTTCTCTATTCTTCTCTTCTATCACAATCATATTACATCTAATATTTCTCTTGATTAAAACTCAAAAATGAACTTGAAAGATATGAAGCAAGGCTATTGTTGTGTAGAGATTAGTTCATTGAATGTAGAAGATGTGTGTCCCATTTATAGTGAAGCAATCAAGTTGTCATCCACATTCTTTGACTTGTCATCCACATTATATGAAAATGATGATTCATAACACTCCCCCTTGGATGACACTTTGCAAACTTTGGGGTAATTAAATACTGCCTCATTAAAAACCTTTCTAGGAAAACCCAGTGGGACAAAACCATAGCTAAGGGAAAAAGAGTGCAGTGTAAAGTCATCTCCTGATATTTCTGGATCATGTATGTTGCCTCATTAAAAACCTTACTAAGAAAACCCAATGGGATAAAACTTAGTTAAGGGAAAAAGAGTGCAACTTGTATAGTACCCCCCCCCCTCATTTTAATATGTATTATTTATGTGACTTGTCTCTATCTTTATTGAAAGTTGATCAAAGCTTTATAGACAACAATCCTTAGGTAGGCAATCTTTTTCCGATCAGTGTTATATGATCTTCATATGAGACTTCTGGTTCCATTTTGGAAACAAATATCATAAGATCCACAACTGTGTTTTGTTACATTACCTGCATTTACAAAAAACTAACCAAACTTGTTTCGATGGGTTAGTAAAAATATAAATTATACCTTACATACCTCAAGTGTATCAAAAATTTCGTTTCACCTTAGGAGAATATGAAAAAGGAAAATATAATTCATCTTGCAACGTGTTAATGAAAAATTTCTAAATTTGTATGGTAAAAAATGGTGAAACTGGCCGTCCCCTGGATCGAACCCGGGTCTAGGCCACACCCTTTCGCGCACCTAGCCAACCGAGCTAGGTGCCTAGTTTGTGAGATTTCCTTTTTGGTTAAATATAAGCATATATACAATAACTTCCTATTTTTCAAAATCCTGGCCTTTGCGAAAAATCTCACTGGCAACCGAATATGAAAATATTTCATCCATATTTTCCATTTCATCTCGGTTCCATATTATATGTATATGACCATAGTTGATTGATATCTCTTTGTTAGTATCATCAACATCTTCCTCATGAGAGGTTTCGGTATTTACCGCTTGATCAAGATTTTTATCTTTATGGTCAATTTCATTTATAAGCGCTTTTCTTTTTTCGAGGATGTTTTATCCTTTGAACCGACTGGCCTCCCATGTTTCAAACGGGATTCAATAGCCATATTAATATTATTATCCCTTTGCTTGTCTGTAATATCAACTCGAGCTAAAGTATTAGTATCTGATATATAAGATTTTCAATATGTCTTTGTCCTTCTTGGACATTAATTTTAACTGGAGCAATTCAAGACTTTTTGGATGAATTTCCTTCTTAAAATATCTTTTAGATATTTTACTCGAGGATACAGATAATATAATGATAACTTCAAAATTTATTTCACTTTTAGTTGTTTATTTCACTTTTAGTTGTTTTCTATAGTTGTTTATTTCACTTTTAGTTGTTTTCTATCTCCCCCTCATGTTGGAATTTATAATTAGCAAATGAAGCCCATAAGAAATCTCTCATTTATGGCTATATATTATTTATTCCCAACATGTCATTAAATCTCATCTTTGTGCGTTGTGTTGTAATAATTTCAGTATATATATCGCACACCCAAAAATGATAAATATTAGGTTTCTAAATAACTGTAATGGGGAGTAAATGTTTCAATAATAATACTTGTTCCAATGATCATTGATAATTTAGAATTTATCAAAAACAATTTTTTTTCAGTCTGGAATAATATTCTTGCTATATTAGCTAAGCCATATGTGCAAACTTCAAGTTGCGAATTGATAACCATTTAGACGATGCATCGATTTAAATACTAAATGGTATCATGCTAGGATATGTGTATCCTTTAATCCTTTTTAGGATTATCATATGATATGTGAATCCTTTTCATCATAGTATATCCTTGATGGCTTAATCTGACATGCTATCATATCCTTGATGATATATATATATTCTTGAAACTCAATAAGTTCCTTATTGATTTTTGGGAAAAATAGAGCGTCCTCTATTTAAAAACTTTGTACTATCAGGTAATTAGCTTTTCCCATTCTTTCTATTAATTTTGAATGTCCCAGGCAAAACCGTTATTTGCATTATTCGTCTAATTTATGAATAATTTATATATACATATGTTTGTCATTGTATTTCCACAAAACATTTGTATGTGTGTGTGTATGTACAACCCAAAATTGTATGTTTATCATGCTTCGTCTTTACCATTTAATATATTTTATAAATATAAACTTGTTTTATGAATCAAATAAACCTGACAGTTTTCTAACTTCCCAAAAATAACATTTCCTTAATACATCATTTATTATATATACATATATATATATATATAACTGTTGTATATATATAACCGTTGTACAACGGTTATAAAACGGTAATATAACCGTTACAAAACGGTTATAATTTACCACTATAAATAACCAATTATCAATCTCATTTTTTTTTTCACATCAAACCCTCTTCTTCTCAAAGTTATTCAAGAAAAAAAAATTTCGAAGATGATTCACCCGGTTTTAATATTAACCGGCATAATGTTAATATTATTGCCGATATTAATGTATGAGCTTCCGCCTCATCTATTTAGTACTTATGTATTCATTTATTTGTTCATAGCTGTTCCTTTGTATGTTATCTCATTTTTAATGAGTATTTAGATTTTAATATTTATCTTATTTATGTTTTGTAACAAAATTGGCAACCTATAACTAAAGTAATTATTAATATGGTGGTGGGTTCTATCTAATTGTTATGGGAGTTGCTGTTGAGATGACAATGCTCGCGTGTCATCTTCCATATCAATGTTGTATGTAAACATGTTTCAATTCATATGGCAGATACTTAAATAAATATATTAAAATAATTGAATCGTAGCAAAATGATTCTAGTATATAGTTATGTTTGCGGACCTCTGTCTGTGTATACAACTGAAATTAATCAGAATCAGAATCATGAGGTGATGGTGGTGGCGGAGTAAATTGTTTTGAGATAATACTAGCTACTTGTCTTAGCATTTCTTCCTGCCACTCATTCTTTTTCGTCAACCACTCTATTTGTCTTGACATTTTCCGGTTCTTTTTTATTAGTTTATCAACCTTTATTGGATCTAAAAATGGATTTATTAGAGGCACCGTACTTGGTCCAGCTTCAACAATTGACTGTTGTTGTTGCTCCGGATGTAGTGAAGACTGTTGCTGTAATAGTGGTGATATGGGTTGTTCTGGTGCAAACAACTCTTGGAATGTCATGTTATCATTAAATATGGATTGTTGCATCATTTCTCCTTGCTCAAAAGATAAAGGTGAAAGTGCCTGGTAGATGCCTGGTGTTTGTGGTTGAGTATGCTGTGTTTGAGATGTGTTAGTTGAAATATGTTCAAACACGGGTGGTATTGGCTGCTGTTGAGACAATAAATCAAACTGATAAAAAGATGGTGGAGGAAACTGCGACAGTTGATGTTGTATATTTTGTGATGTATTTCCTGGGATAACCGGTGCTGCCTCAGATTGAAACGATCGTGTTTGTGTAGGAATATCAATAGGTATTCTATCAATATTGGTAAAACTTACCACTCCAGGTAATCGTGGTGGGGATAATTCTTGAATAATCTGATCGTTTATGACACCTAGAGATTTAGCTATTTTTGTTATGTATGATCCTCCCATAAGGTTTTTCGGGAGACGTGTTTGGTATTGCTCAAAGTACATAGCAAGAGAGTAAGCAATATTACAATGGACTGACTCGAATATACTGTATAAGTGGAAGAGATCGGTACCACTAACCCTGTGTAGATTAGACGTGCGCCCCCTGATCGTGTTGGCTAGAACACGGTGCATATATTGATAAAGAGGATCTCTAAATGTTCTTGAATTATTATTTCTACTCCACACTGCTGGTGTAAGTGTAGACCAATAATCTTGTATGCGATCAGGATATTCGGTTAATGCGTTTATAAATATAGGTGATCTAACCTCTTCTTCTGTATAAATACCTAAATGCACTGCGAACTCAGATAATGACAAATTAAAAGTTTTTCCACCGAGTCTAAAATCGATAGAGGGCTCAGATAGGTTTTTATTTCGTGTGAAATGAAAAGTAGACCAGAACTCATATACAAATTCATCGTATGAGGGTTCTAAGATATCAAAAAAACGACGCCATGGTGAACCAATTGGTAGTAACCTCGTCAGTCGATCATCTTTGTCTAGAA
Source organism: Helianthus tuberosus (assembly GCA_030545235.1). Classification (NCBI taxonomy): domain Eukaryota; kingdom Viridiplantae; phylum Streptophyta; class Magnoliopsida; order Asterales; family Asteraceae; genus Helianthus; species Helianthus tuberosus. Next base: position 79,497,392 of record CM060429.1, on the reverse strand, counting down.
TCCCCGTTATGTTCCAGTCGATACTATTAATAGTATTAACTTTAAGCCTCCTGAGGGTTAGACATTTCGTATGGGTGCGTGCATCCCTAAACTGAAGAAATTTATGGACTTCGATCTGGGCACGAATTTCTGCTGCGTTTGAAGATTCAGCGTGTGCACAAGTAGAAAACTGAAGACTCATGATAGTAATATTGGGCTTTGTTTGAGATCTTAAAAAATAGAATTTGAGTATGAGTTGTTTTGGGTATGTGTCGAACTATATCAGAAGTTCAGTTGGTTTGAGGATTTACATGAGTGGTGGGTTACTTATATAGATAAAAATTAAGCTTACACAATACGCTTGGTTAAGGCTTCCATGATACACCTTGAAAATAGTTTTACTGTATTAGGTTTGAAAATTTCGGTAACAAACAAAATGTTTAAACTAATATTAGATTCGGTAGGTATCGTGGATAACGTGCTGAGTATCACTTCTAAATGGTTCCGATAACAACAGTGATGATATTAATAATTGGTAATTTTATAATAAAATATCCATAGCCATTTTTTACGGATATATATATATATATAATTAGTATGCACAATAATAAATAAATTATTATGAATGTGGATAACAACTACGCGCACAGTAGCGCACAGTAAATGAAATAATTCGAACGAATTATTATGATATAGGCCCCACCAGTTTTGTTTTATTTCTTTTTTTTTTCTTAAAGAAACTGCAATAAAGGAGCTCAAAAGGAGCCTAAGTCTCCATCACACAAAATGCTTTTAGGCCAGTCTTTATAACATAAATAAACGTTATTAAACATTAGAAAATAAATGTTGGATAACATAAATATAAATATTAGGTGCATAAATAAATGTTAGATAACATAAATGTAAATGTTAGGTGCATAAAAGAAATTTTGATTGTTAGTAGTCCCAAGTTATTATATATCCATAGTATGAGGTTCTCTGCACTGATTTAGATTATTAGTAGTCCCATAGTTATTATATTCCCATAGCAATAGGTATCTCGTACTCATTTTATTATTAAGTATGGGATTTAGATGTTTTTATGATAGGAGTGTCTGGATAACTGAGTCTCCTAAAGGAAAACAATCCCATGGTATAAAAGAAATATTACGTTTATCATAACAATTATAGTTTATATAAATTAATCAAACACTTACTTTGATTATAATTGCTTGAACGTTTCCTTGGCTAGAACCTCGTGCTTGGCTAGAGCTTCGTGTTGATAACGTGTTATAAAACTTAAGAAATTGAGATCAAAACTTCCTTTATATATCTTTCTCTATTATTCTCTTCTATCACAATCATATTACATCTAATATTTCTCTTGATTAAAACTCAAAAATGAACTTTAAAGATATGAAGCAAGGCTATTGTTGTGTAGAGATTAGTTCATTGAATGTAGAAGATGTGTGTCCCATTTATAGTGAAGCAATCTAGTTGTCATCCACATTCTTTGACTTGTCATCCACATTATATGAAAATGATGATTCATAACATTTGTTAGGTTTTATAACTATTTTCTATGTTTATTTATTTATTTACTATCAGTGGCGGACCCAGGATTTTTTTCCTGGGGGTGCGGAAATTTTTTAAAGATTTTAGACCCCTAGCTATATAAAAAAATCGGTTCATAGCGGGTCGGATCGGGTCGGGTCATGTAAAACAAGTAAAAACAAACAAACAAAGTTTAATGGCGGGTCGAATCAGATCGTGTCGGGTCCATTTCAATTCTCAAACAATCAAACTCTAGTTCCTAACTTCCTATCACATTAACAAACAAAAAAACATCAAAGTTCAAACCATCCATACTTTTATTTCTTTTAATCATTCAATAAAAGAACAAAAAAACTTATCTATAACATACCTTGGTCTTTAATTAGAATAATCCAGCGAAAAAAAAGTGGTTCAACCCCTTTCCTCTTGAGAAATCGCGGCATAACTTTCCTACTCATTGTTCATTCCTAATCCTATCACATACAAAATAAACAAGGATCTTCAGGTGTTCAACCATAGCCCATGTTCCATAATTTTCAATTTAAAATTTTGAATTTCAAGCCTTAGTAATTATTATTTGCCAACCAACAATCATCACAAACATGTTTGCCAAGTGAGGCAGAGGGAGGGCGGGAGTCGCTGGCAAGTGGTAGCGATTTGGGTTTTTTTTAATTACGTGGACTGATTTGTTTAACAAAACTAGTAGTTGGGTTGGGCTTGAATGGGTATTAAGTTATTGGGCTTGATGGATTGAATTTAAGTTTTATTAAAGGGGTTAGTAGGCTAACTTGTTTACATAATTTGATCAGGTTTCAATCCCTCAATTTTTTTACATAAATTCCTAACATTTTTTTCTAAGGGGTGCGGTCAGAATTTTTCAAGGGGTGCAGACGAAAATTTCCAAGGGGTGCGGTCTGGATTTTTTCGCGAAAAATACCACTAAATTTTTTTTTCAAGGGGTGCGGCCGCCCACCCATCCCATAACTTGGGTCCGCCCCTGTTTACTATACATAAAAACACAAGATGGGGGAATAGTGTCAGGCAGCTGCGGCCTGACACTTCCCTATTGACCCGAATAAATTACAATTTAACCCCAACTTAAAATTAAGATTTTGCCTCGGTTCAAAATTACGGCATTGTCATCGTTGTAGATTTTGACAAATTACGATTTTAACCTCTATCAAAATGGATTTTGCCCCTGGTTCAAAATTACGGCCTAGCCATCGTTGTAGATTTTGACAATTACGATTTTGCCCCTGTCAAAATTACAATTTTGTTCCTGGTTAAAAATTACAGTCTTGCCTTCGTTTTCGTTTTTTTTTCTTGCAAACCTATTATAGCGTTTTGTTTTAATTGGTCGACTCAATGTAATTTTTATTCGCTAGCGCTCGCTCATTGGTACGACAAATTACAGTTTTGCCATTAGTTTACGATTACAGTTTCCTCATCGTTTTTTTTTTAGCAAAACTATGATAGTGTTTTGTTTTATTTGGTGAAAAAATATTTGGCCTAGTGCCCCGCAACGCGGACGGGGAATGGTGCCAGACACCTGCCTGGCTTCCTAATTGGTCCAGTCAAATTATAATTTTGCCCTTTTTAAATTTATAGTTTTGCTATTGGTCTTCTTTTTTTCCTTCCCAGCCAAATTACGATTTTGCCTCAGTTCAAATTTACAGTTTTGTCATCATTTTTGTTTTCTTTTTCCCTGTCAAATTACAATTTTGCCCCCTGTGTAAACTTATAGTCATGCTATCGTTTAATTTTTTTTTTTACAAAACTATGGTAGTGTTTTGTTTTAATTGGTTAACTAAGTATAATTTTTTTCGTGCCAGATGACTGGCTGATACACGCTCATTTGTCCTGAAAATTATTATTTTGTGTTTTGTTTTAATTGGTTGACTCTATGTTTTTTTAGATCGTGTTATTAGTAGTATGTATAAGTAACCGAAATACAGACATACATGTTATGAAAGAGAAATATTCGGCTTAACGCATCGCAACACGGGTGGGGCAAAAACTAGTTAATTTAATAAGAGAGAAAGAGATTGGTTTGAAATTTGGTTTTTATTTAAACAAATCAAATTGAGTATATTGATAAAATTACCTAGACACGATCAGATTTAAAAAAAAAAAGAAGAAGAAAAACTAAGTTATGACCTAAGATTATAACATACAAATTTTATAAATATGTCACACCCCGACCACGTAAAAACAACAAAACGTGGCGGAATCGTCGGGGAGTGTTGTAACAGAATCATTGTTTCATAACACATGGAAAATTGAAATTTCGTTTTAATGGTTAAGAGAGTTACAACGTCTTAACAAACAAGAAATATGACATAATTAACTAGTCTTGCATCTTTTATTGTTGCTAAGGACCAAGTCCGCCTAAGTGTATCTTGATAAATCCTAGCATCATATCCTGAAACACATGTGAAAATAGGTACGTCAGCATAAAAATGCCTGTGAGATACATAAGTTTTATTGATTTGGGATTCATGACATATAAGTTTGAAGAAAAAAAAATGTTTAGCAAAACTAGTCATGAACCTTATAAAATGTTTTGTTTTGTAAATCAGATGAAAAGTGATGATAAAGTAGATGATATATAAAAGAGTAATGTAGGGTTAAATGAATAACCAAGTAAAATGAGTTTGTATAAAATAAGTTATTTTGTAAAACAATGTCTTGTGAAAAATATGTCATTTGTGTAAAATATATGAGTCCAAATTGAAATGATTTAAATAACACTACGACATGTAATATAATACAAGCACTTATATATAGGAAGTACCAGCGGCGTATCCACCGTGCTTGCATCATATTACACATGTCTCGTTACTTAAATCACTTACCAAACAAACCATCAATGTAAAATTGTTTATGTATAGTCAAATGTCAAATGTTTATGTAAAAACCATCAATGTAAATTATGTAATGTATAATCAAAAGTTATGTATGGTAAGTAAAATGAAACTACTTAAACCACAAGTAAAAATGTACAAAACAAAGTATTTGAATAAATAAAAAATTATGCTTTGTAGAATAATGCATGCTTTACTGATACAACCATTTATGCGGTAATGTTAAACGCCTACATCCAAGCCTTGAGACAGACATATAACCTTAGAGTGAAGGTTATCAAATAAATGTTTTCGGATTCGGTCATTCCTTTCATCCAAACAAACCTAGGATGTCAGGAACGGGATTTGTCAAGTCCTATGGTACCACTACCTACTACCGAGCGGCATGATCGGTGTTAATGAATGTAATTTAGTCCCGTTAAACAAACCAAATGATATACCAAATGTAAACATGTTTTATGAAAATAAAGTACCTAGTATGCTTAAATGAACATACAAGGTAGAGATGTAAATAACGTGTCCATATTTTACGGGAACATATGCAACAGAGATGCAATGTAAAACAATATGCTAACATGCCAAGTCATCATACATAGCAGAAAATGTAATGTAAAACAGGTACTAATAGTGTACTAATGAACATAGCAAGTATATGATGTAAAAGCAATGGAAAACACGAAAGTAACAAGTAGGCACATGTGTTTCACCCCAAAACAGTTTGAAAACAGCAAAAGAGAGGTCTATGTACTCACTATTGGTTGCAATAAAGTCCTTGTTCAAGATGATAAACCAAGGTTAGGAGTCCGTGAAATCAAGCGTGTCCTAAAAACGGCTAACTATGTAAATATCGTGACTTGAAATCGAAAGATTTGGATAGAATGACACCTTATAAACCAAATGAGTATGGGGCTCATGTGACATGGTTTAATAAGTTAACATTCTGAGTTGGAAAGGTTATTAAGTGCTTTTGACCCGTTATGACTTGTTAATGTAGTTAAGGCTACTTTAACGGATCATTTACGTAAATACGGGTTCGGATGGTCAAAATGGCTTAGAAATGATTTGATATGTTAAAACATATTTTAAAACATTATATGATTAGTTGATATGCCAAAAAGTTGATCAAATATGCTTATGAGTTTATTTGTGAAAAGGACGTTTTCGGCGTATTTAACTTGTTAATTAATATGTTAAAATGTGTGGTCAATAGATATAATTTCGGGAGATTATAATAAACATAATATTGACCATTTTGTGACTTTAGACCAAAATGTTAACGAGGTCAAATGGGTCAGATTTAAAAGTCAACAGAAAGTCAACGTTTGACCCGAATTGCGTAAAATGACCATCTTAGGTGAAATGATGATTTGGACCTGTTTTGATAGGCCAAATTATTTGTATAAACTGATTATGTAGTGAAAATTATAACCCGGATAGTTTTAGGCTTGTTTATGAAAGTTTAGAGAAAATGACGGTTTTAGTCCTTTTGTGAAAAATCGTCACTTGACCCATCAAACGCGGAAATCAGTAGGAGTGATCTTGGGGGACTTCATCCTACTAATTATGGTCACATTGCATGTTTTGGGTCGGATTAAAACAGACCCGAAGTGGTTAGATTACGTAGTCAACTCAAAAGTCAAAATTCACACTAATATGCTAGTAATTGAAAGAATCAAGGAACAAGGAAGAAGTAAAAGATGTACCAACAGTTGATGGAAGTATTAGGATGATTGTGGACGAAATTACAAGGCTCCAAGAGCTCCTAATCAGCTGGTATATGCAGAATTTGTGATGAACACTTGAAAACCCATGAACAAGGCTCAATTTATACTCAAATTAGGATTCATGCATGCCCAACACTTGTTCAAGATGTGTTCAGAGGTTGATTAGTGTCCTATGTCTTGTCAAATGCAGAATTGAGGGTGGCAAAATCGAATGGTGAGTCAAAAGGGGAGTTAACCAGCTGCTGGCACATTTCTGATGAGCTGGGCATCGCTTACGGACCGTAATAGATTGGCCTTACGGTCCGTAAGGCCCTGAAATTTCAATAATGGTAGAAATGGCCCCTGAACTTCGTTTTGACGCGTTTTGGCACATCTAACACCCGTTAACCTCATTTCAAAGCTCCATAAGGACAAATAAGTATAGGGAACTTGAAATATGTTGGAAAATGTTCTTAAGGTCAGTTCGTTTGGTCGTACGGTCGCGTTGTTCGGTTAATTACGACGGAAGTCGTAACGGACGCAAAAACGATCCAAATTGCGCGACGAATGGATTTTTATCATGCCAACCACTAAAATAAAATATTTTAATGCTTAAATAAATTTTTGGATGTCCGGATGTATTCAGAACGTAAGTTATGCGCGAAAATGCAAACTTATGCACTTTTTGACGCTTTTAGTCCCTGAATGAGTATAAAGTTTATTTTGGCACAACGAACCCCTCAAAGCCTATTGCTAAGCTATGTAAAGGATATTTAGGGTATGTTTAACTTATGGTCAAGTTCCGGAATGTCCGTTTCAGTACGAATCGACATACTTTCGCAGTTTGTTGAATTTAGTCCCTGTAAGCGAATAAACTTGATTTCGGCATACCAAACCCTCCAAAACTTATTTATAAGGTATGTAGAGGTTATTTAAGGTATGTTAAGCCTATTTCACTGTTCCGGAGTGTTTGTTTCATTAAACTGTTTATATTTACGCATTGGTGCGCGGATAACCTTCCAGAAAGCGATTTAGAGCCCGAAATCGAACAAGAATTGATATGTGCTAATGATACACATATTTATACAAATCCCAAATATGAAATATAATATTTCATTGGTTTGATATTTGTTTGATGGCCGTGGAGGCATAGGTGTCACAGTCTCCCCTACTTTAGGAAATTTCGTCCCGAAATTTTATTTAGAGGAAACTTGTGAGAGCTTGAAAAATGAAGTTGAAAAGATCGAACAACACTGGTTAGAGTTTTGAACTTCTAGTAACTTTAAATAACATCATGCTTATAATGTAGGAGGGACACTTACATATAAGTCTATTAAGCGTTATTAGTGCGTCCACCGTACCTCCATTACATCGTTCACATTTTGTTATTGTTGTCACTATCGGTTCTTACACATAATAAATCTTACTGGGTTTCTGTGCACTGAATTTCATAATTATGTACGCGTCCATAATTACACAATTCCTTGCATAGTTCACACAGTCTATTTTATAATGTGTAGGGGAAAACCAAATGAACAAACCTGTGATGAGTGTGACTAGACCACCATAGAGTCCTTTTAATTAAATCAATAAATGATCTAAATAGACTATCAAGGAGTCTGTTCAGCCATATCACCACATGTCATTCTTTAACCAGATTCTGAATCAATCTTTTTGACTAGACCACTAAAAGGGTCTCTTTGAAAAATGGATTGGTACTATATAATCCAAGGGTTTTAACGATTTCGTAGAAGCCCATTGAGGATTTAAGGTAGTACCTTTTTTTAATATCCTACTACGAATCCCTCATATGAAGATGTGAAAGGTTCTACGAGGATTTGGATAACGAATATCCAGAGTATACAAAAGCACAAAAATGCATAAAAGAAACACAAAATGCATAAACACATAATCACATAATTGTTTAACTTGATTTGTTATCATTTTGTTAATTTGTTCTAACAGAGCACATGCAATCAAAGTACACCAGGTATCCAATCAGTGGATTTTGATTGGTGCTTTAAATATTTCCAAGAATCTAACTATAAAGATAGAAAGATTTTAAAGAGAAAATTTGATTTCGATTATAAGGAACCGAAATGTTCGAATTAAGGCATACAAGGAATCCAATTAAGGACTCTGATTTAAATGATAATCATCCACAAGGGTCTAATTGTGAAGATAAAAGATCCCATATGGATTTTAGAAGTTTGAAGATGTTTTGAAACCTTGCACTGGATGTGCTTAAGTCAAAAAATGAAGTAAAAATGCTTATGAAGTTGAGATGCTAGATATGTCAAGGCGACATATGAAGTATAATTTGAAGGTTAAGTTAATGTATGAGAAAAATATTTTTGAAATCTATGCATGGGGTTCTAAAAAAATGTGTTCAATGTTTTTGAAACCTTATATTTAATATTTTTTAAATCATAAAGTAGATGTATTAGGTAAGTATATTTATAAAAATGTTTTAAAATCATGAGTTGAATTTTGAAAGTATGTATAAGGTTTTTGAAAACATGAATGATGCTTTTGAAATCGTGCACTTGATATATTACATAAAATTGTTTTTAAACTATATGAAATATTTTGAAATCATGAGGGTTGTTTTTGAAAACATAGACAATGTTTTTGAAATCGTGCATTTGTTATATTAAGTAAATACACTATATTAAAAATGTTTTCGAACTATATATAAAATGTTTTTGAAATCATGAAGGTTGTTTTGAAAACTTATGTTATGCATGTTGAAAAATCAGAACGTAATGGGTATGAGATTTGAAAATATCCTTAATTATCTAACCAAGGATTCAAAGGCACAGATGTGCAAAAAGCACGATTACTCATAATTTCGCTTTATTTCTTGTACTTCGTCTCCTAGAATGAAACGAGTACTTAAAATTTCTCGAGGAATCATGAGCGATCACTTGAAAAGAGAGAATCACAAGAGTAGTTTGTAAAGAACATAGTTCCTTGATGTAGGCATCATAGGTAATGCCATACACATATGTAACTACAATTGTACATCAGAATTGTGAACAACAATTTATTTATGAACAAAACAGATTGTTTCACATTACAAGAAAACAAAAGAAACAAAAGCATAAGACAATAACATCTTCTAATCAGCCAACTGTTCATCCGAGGGTCAGTTTTGCATTAGCAAGCTTTGGGCATTTGTTCACGAAATGACCCATCTTGCCACAGTTGTAGCACGATCCAGGTGGAAAGCGAGCTTGGACAGGGTTGGCTCGTGGTTGATTTGGATCACCTTGGTTCGGGTTAATTCGACAAACACTTGCCAGGTGACCAACTCGCCCACATGATACACATAGATGACACTGTAAGTGAGCTTGGTGATGCCCCTTACATTTGTCGCATAACGGTGCCGTTCCCTTGTATTGCTTCTTAGCAGGCGGTGTTGCCACTTGGCTAGGTCCTGCTTGATTTGGTGCAATGACTGGAGAAGTCTTTGAAGCTTTACGTTTCTTCGGTTTTGGTGAAGGCTTGGCTTCTGTTTCCTGTGATGGCTCCTGCGTCACTTCATTCTGGAGTCGATACATGGCAGTAGCTAATTCGACGGTCTTCAGGATCACTTCGCCTATTCGCTGGGCAAATTTGGCAGTCTGCTCGGACATTTGATCGTTGCTGAGAGGAAGAGACATTCTAGAAGAAAATGAAAGACATAGGAAGAAACAAGTGAAATGTTTATCGGATAAACAAAACAGAATGGCAATGCATAAGAATTGCGATCATTTATTTGTTACCTAAGGCAAACAAATGAGACGATGATGAATCAAAGTAGACGAGTCACATTAATGTATCACTGAAGACATGCTCGCCTATAAGTGAATACTCACCCCAAGATTTCCCAGGTAAGAGTGACTGGTCCGATACTGCATATTTGTACGAACACTCTAGCCTTAGACAGAAAACTCAGGGTACAGGCATTCACCCTTCCAGTTTGCACGTGTTCACATTATAAGACCCAAACTTTGATGATATTTTGAATACTTAGAGGGTTCAAAACCTAGTAATCAATCATCCTAGAACAGATGATTAGTTTTCAAAGCGGTTTTGAAATTTATGTTCTTGTTGTGGTCGTCGCCTAAGGATAGGTGACGGTATTGTTTTATGACTAAAAGCAAGTAAACTCGCGTTAGGGTCTGTTAGGATCGGAGGCTCTAATGATTGTGTTAGTTTGTATAATTTGAACAAATGAATGAATATGAAACAATGTAAAGTGCAGCGGAAATGAACAACAAACTTTGTAAACACAATAAAAAAGAGAATTAGTTTTGATAAACACATGCTTCACAATAAGTCGAAAGATTTACAATACAAATCAAAGGATTACAAGCATGCATACATACTAAACTCCCCCTCAGCCTGATACCCCATGGTTGGTTACACAAGATGAAAGGATTGAATTGAGGAGAAGAACTCACTCAAGACGACCAAATGTAACAAGACAGGGTACTGTTCCATTTATAGACAAACCAAACCGCTGAGGCATCTCAGCTGACGTCACCATGAAAGCGACGTCTAACAGCCTAACAACCTGTATCTACTGTTCTTATACAAACACTGCTAATCACAACCACTGACTATACATAAAACAGATGACATACTAAACTACTGTTCTCTCTTTACATCAGTGCTTTCCTCAAGGTTGATCAGTCCTTGATTGGGCAGTGCTATGTTATCAGTAGATTGTACCAGCAGTGCTTAGTCTTCAGCAGTCTTCTGGGCTTCATCAGTAGTTTTGAAGAACAGCAGCAGTTGTATCCGGGCAGTGGATATAAGACCATCAGCGGTTATAATCACTTTCAAGGGAGAAGACTTAGTGTAAACAGCTGCTTATTGTGAATCCACTGTGTGAACCAGTTTTGGCTTTCATTATCTATTCCTCTGGTAGGGTTCAATCCCAACAATCTCCCCCTGGAATAGATAATGCCAAAACACTTCATTATTTAGGATCTTTATTCCTCATCAGAAGTTCCCTTGCTTGTCTTTTAAATTCTTCTTCAAATTCTTTGGAACTTGTGTCATCCTCATCCCTGCACAATGAAAGTTCAAGGAGATCCTGCAAATCTTCAACACTAAGGCCTAGTGCTTCTTTCCTTGATATGTACTTCATTTTACCATTGGATCTGACCAGGGTCAATACATGGGTCTTTTGATCAGAGAGGCACTTTAGTACTTTTGAACCCAATGGGTTTCTTGGGAGAGATTTATTTTCAGGTGAGCTTTGAGATTTTGGCCTTGAGAAAAATTTTAAAGTAGTATCTTGAGTTTCAGACATTCTTTTGAGAGCCTCTTCTATGACTTGATTTGCTGCAGCTATGTCTTCTGCAACTTCTTTGTCAATTTGCTCTTGTGTCTTTTGTTGATCAAGCTCTCTGTCTGAGATATCTGCTGAAATGTTTGGTGATGCAGGTTTGGTTAGTACCTTTTTGAAAAGGTTTTGAAGGCTCATTGAACTATCTTCTTTTAGACCCATTTTCTGGATGGCTTATGTGAAGTACTCAACTTCCTTTTCTTTTTCTTCTTCACTGGTCAGCAGTTTTCCTTTTTCTTGGTTTTCCACAAGGATAGGGTTATCTGCTGATGTGAGCAGTGTTTTAAGAGCATCCAGCTGTTGTTCCATCTTGTTGTAGTCTGACTTTTTAGAAGTGCCTGAGACTGTTATCTTTCTTTTCTTCAGCGTTCATAAGCCTCGTCGGTATACTGCTTTGTCCATTTTGCTATGGCTTCAGCAGTATCCGCCTTAGCATCTATCAGTTCCTGTTTTTTCTTTTTGTATTCAGAAGTAAGATCAACAATTAGCTTTTTGTACTTATTCCAATTTGGAGCTGTCTTCTTCTTACTTGGATCATTTTTAATCCTTTCAATCCTGTTTACTTCATGCTTCAAGGCAACCAGTGGCCACTCTTCAAATTGGTTTTCTTCAGCTTGATAAAATTTTTCTTCCATTATATATGCAAGATATTCTTTTCTCATTGCTTTTCGTTGATCTGTCTTTTCTTTGATCAGATCTTGTGCATAGTCTTCCACCAGCTTGACTTTTGTGAGCAAGAATACCATTCTTTCTGCAATGGCTTCATCACCTTCATCTTTGCATTCAAGCTTAGCTCTAATCCTTGCTTGCCTTGCTTTCATCTCGAGATATTCATCCATGTCTTCGGGGACTACGAAGCCTATGAGAGAAGGAAATCTTCTTTTTGAAGGATCATCCTCAGTGTAAAATTGTTTCATCTCATTTTTCACAGCTTCTAGTTCCAGTGGATATTTAGCAGCAACAGGATCATACTTTTCATCAGTAGGCTGAGTTGTTTCTCTTTTTCTTTTGTGAAGCTTTATGGATGGATGTACTTTTGGTTGTAATGTAGGAATGATGAGAGCAGTGGTGGATGGTTGACAAACAGCTGTTGAAACAACTGGTGTTTCAACCACTGTTGTCAATACAACTACTGATTTGTCAGTAGATGTCTTCTGCTTTTGAGCAGGGGTTGAAGATGGTGAGGTAATTTTTGATGGTGGTGATGATGGTGGTGAATCATAAGGTATAAAGATCCTTCTCCTTTTGATTGTAGGAGAGGCTGATGATGTCTTGGGTGGATCAGTGGTTTGAGTTTGAGTTTGAGTGGCAGTGTTTTGGGACTGACAAACAGTTGTTGAAACAACTGGTGTTTCAACCACTGTTGTTATTACAGCAGATGTTGTAACATCTGTTGTCTTCTGCTTTAAGGCAGGAGGTAATGATGATGATGTTGGTAGGGTAGTGGTTTTAGTGGTGTGTGGTGAAGTTGTGTGTGTTGATGAGATTACCGCTGTTTGGCTAGCAGTTTTTGAAACTACTGCTGTATCAGCTGTTTGGATGAAAGTTTGAGATTTTGTAGTTTTTGAAACTACTGCTGTATCAGCTTTTGTAGGTGGTTTAGATGTCTGTTTTTCTTGTTCTGGTTCGATATACACACCATATTCTATTCCCTTCTTTTTCAACTTTATTTTCTCCCCCTTTTTGGCATTATCTGGAAGGGGGTTATCCATGAAGAGTATAGTGGAAGGAGCTTTTCCAGAGGTGCTTTGGAGATGAGCCTTGATAGCTTTGATGTCTGCTTAAGTATCTTTAAATCTTGACTCCACCATGTTTGTCAGCATTTTCACATGTATTTCATGTTGCTGATCAGCCATCTGTTTTTGTTTTTCAAGTAAGGGTTGGAATATATTCCACAGCTAATTTGCAGCAGGTGCAGGTTGTGCAGGTGCTTGAGCTGGAACAGCAGTGGATTGTGCTTTTTGAGCTTTTAACAGCTGTTGCACCATATCTTTTATTTCAGCAACTGATGTTTCAAGTTTCTCAACTCTGCCCGTCAATTCCTGATATTTTGAATCATCATCCAATTTAATGGAATCATCTGTTTCCCCACCAGCAATGGTTGTATCAATGTGTGACTTAGGAACTGAGTCCCAAAAATCACCCTTTGATGCCCCTTGTTCTCGGTACTGGGGACTTCTTTCTTCAGCACTTGATATACCTTTGATGGTACCAGTGGTTAGAACCAACTCACTGGTGGTTACCGATGGTGCTATAGAAGAAATTGCCTTCAAGGGAGTCTTATTAATGAAACAACTGTCCAACTGAAGATCTGTTGATCCATCAGTTGTAGTTGCTGCTCCACTTGAACTACCACCGAGAGTTACTTGTAACTCAGGGGGTGTAACCTCCTCAGTTGTTGCTGGGATAGCAGGAGTAGTAGCATCAGACCCAGTCACTTGTGGGAATATACTCTCAGTGACAGGTGATAGAGAGGAACTGGTTTGTGTCTGAGCTATAGCAACTGCATGTAACAAGGGTATTATTGATTATGGCATTATGATTGGTGAGGGTATGGGTGTTGAAAGAGACATGTCCTTAGGATCAGGACTGAGGAAGACGGATCCGATTGGGTCCAGAGCTTCATATTGTGGGGTCCCTGTGCTTACAACCTGATCCTTTTGTGAGGATGGAGGAGGAGTTTGAGGTAAGGGTGGAGATCTTTCTACCAACTGCTGTGAGGAAGTAGCAGCAGTGGTTTGTGGTGACATTTGTTTTGTCACTGCCAGTTGCTCTGGGATCTCATCTTCCAGAGTTGCCTTTTTCTTGGGTTTGGAGGGCTTTTTGTAAGACTTCTTTTTGGTCTTTTTGGTGATGTCAGGTGTGGGTTTCAAAGCAGTGGTTGTGCTGCTATGATCACCTGGAGCAGTGGGCTCAGCAGCAGATGTCTAAGGAGCAGTTGTAACTGTTAAAATCTGCTCAGGCACCTCTGCTTTTGTATTTATTGGTGCCATCATTCTAGAAAATGTTTCAGTTGTTAACCCTTTTATTTGAAAATAGACACCCTGTTTGAGCAAATTTTCATTTTCTATTTCAAACTTTTGTGTAAGATAGTAGCTTAGAAACCTTGGAAAAAGTAAAAATAATTTGCTATCAACATTTTTTACCAAGTCATTAAAGATTTCCTGGGAATAGTTGTAATTTTCATTCTTTAAAATAGTATAACCCAGACATTGAATCTTCAATGGTATCTCGTTAAACGCAGTTGTTTTATTTGAAACACACATCAAAAGTGTGTGAAATAAAAACCTTGGTGCAGAAGGGAAGTAACATTTTTGTAAGGTATCTACCTTTGATTGTTCTGCATATCCCCTTTTTAAGAAATCAGTTTTCAACTCGGTTTTATCGAAGGAGGTTTTACCTTTCTGATCATCAAGTTTAAAGACTTCTGAGATGGATTGAGGGGTAATTTAAATCGCTTTACCCTGTATGGAGGAGTTGATGGCTACTACTTTATCGTCTTGTTTTTCAAGCGTAGCATTTTTCCAAAACTCTCTCTGGGTTTGCAGGTAAATGGGAGCGTCTGCTGTTATCAAAGTTTGTACTTTGATTCAGATAAGGTGTCAATGATGGAATCGAAGGTATGGTTGTTTGTGGGTTTTGTGAGTAGACCCACATAGTTATGAGGAGATTTGTATGGTATTTCAACGGATTCAGCGGCCGTTTGAGCGACCTCTTTGGAAGATGATGGTGATTTTGATTTTGATTTCGTCATTTTTTGAAAAGGAAGAAGAAGAACAGAGAATGATTTGAGATGGAAGGTTGAAAACTGCTTTGAGAAGAGAACTTTAGAATTCAATTCGACAGTGAAAAAACCCTGTTTGGGGGTTTTGATTAGGGTTTTATTAAGGGAAAAATGATCGCTGATGTGGCAGCGGTTATTAAGATCTGATGGCTAAAAACTGACCACGTGCCAACCTCTGATGATATGGATAAAGAATGGAGGACAGTTGTTTTGAGAGCCACTGATGAAGCAAGCATCAGTGGTTACAACGGTAATAATGTGATAACAGTGGATGATTTTTACTATCAGTGGATAGCATATCAGTGGATAAGACACTGATTTTGAGCATCAGTGCTTGCCAAGAAAAATGAAGGATCAGTGGCTGACTTTCAGCAGTGGACAGTATTTTGAAAACAGATGTTTTAGCAAAACAGTGGTAGGAAAATGATGAGGTTTTGAACAACTATTTCGTCAGTAACTGTTAGTACAACAGTGATTAAGATTTTGACAAACTTGGTTTTAGTACACCAGATGATATAGGCCCCGTTTGCTAGACTACCCATTTTATGTCATAGTATTTGAATTAGAACATGAGTATCTAAGCATTTTAAGGTCTTTTAGCAATCACTCTTTGATCTGTTTTAGAGCAAACTTGAGTTTGATGACCTTGATACTTGTACCATTTCCTTTTGAACCATTTTGATGATAATATTACCAACAAAAATAAAGGTAATACATCCTAACAGAAGATTGAAAATTTACTATCAAAAACCAGTAAAATTCAAAATATATTATTCAAAAAAAATATAAAGAATAATATATCCTGCTTTATTTTGAGAAAATCCCTTTTTAAAAACATTAAAGGATTTTCTGAAAACAGCATCAAAAGGATCT
The DNA here is from genome assembly GCA_030545235.1 of Helianthus tuberosus. NCBI lineage: Eukaryota > Viridiplantae > Streptophyta > Magnoliopsida > Asterales > Asteraceae > Helianthus > Helianthus tuberosus. The sequence goes on along the minus strand of CM060429.1, from coordinate 79,481,315 downwards.
GGCATAAATTACCACTAGAGCTCTAATCATATCAAACTCAAGTTTGTGAAAATGATCAGTGGTTAAACAACAATGGTATAACATTATAAATACATTTTGACCACTGTTTGGTACTATTTTCTTGTTAATTTATTGCCAAAAATGAGGACACATGTACACATGAGTTTTGAAAACCCTGTGTAACACCTCGAAAATTCACGTCCTATAATGTGTTGACACGTGTCATAGGTTTGAACGTGTGAAAGAATGTTCGAGAAGGACTAAAGTTGACAAACCTGGAAAGTATGTGAATATAAGGGTTCAAATTGTCAACAAGGGGTGAATATACTTTACAATAACCCTACATGATGCTCATACCTTCAAACGAATAAATTATGGATCATACGAAGCTAAATATGAAAGAAAGTGAGAGATTACAAACTACAGGGGTTAAATGTGTCAACATGTTTAAAGTATACCTCTGAGTGACCTTTTAGCAAACCCGAAGCTTTGTAACGGTTAATTATGCTCACTAGAATGCACGATATAAATTTCATAAAGTTTCGTTATCGTATGAGAAAGTTATGATCAAATTCGTATGCGAGGGGTTAAAAGCGTCAACGATGAAGTTTATGACTTTTCGGGTGACAATAAAGTTAACCGAGGACTAAACAAAGTGGGTATATGTCTTGAAGCCCTTATAAGCCAAATTGGAGGGTTCAAAATGCAAGAAATAAAGTCGAAACAAAGTTTTTATGGGCCAAGGACCAAAGCATAAAAAATCAAAAAATTGGATTTGATCAGAAGGGGCGTCGCGCCACGAGAGGACCTTGGGGGGTCTACGTGTGCCGCGAGGGGCCATCTGCTCCGAAAACTTTGGGCTGGTGTCTACCAATTCCATTCTAACCGACTTAAAACGATTTTTCACATCTTTGACGACCCCTAAACAACCCCTAGGCCCTTAGGGACATCTGTGGATGATGCATGGCCATTGCTAGGCTTGTGTGTCAACAATCTATGGGGTTTTGAACACTATATAAAGGCCCTTGTTGCAACCATTTTGATCACACCTCACTTCTGCATTTCTGATCATTTCTGGAGCTCCAAAGCAGACTCAAGTGATCACTAATCGTGCATAGGACTTCAGTAAGTATGCTTAACCTTTCTTAGTTGAGTTTTTACTTAGTTTTAGCTTAAAAGTCAAACCGTCGTAATTAACGGTTGACTTAGCGATTAATCATTGATGGTCCAGTGATTAGTCGAATTGAAAGTAGTTATAAGTTGGTAATTATGTGGGCAATAAACCCTTAAAAGGGCACCCTCTGTTTTCCACTCTAACCAGGTCAAATGTCGGGTCAAACTTGTTATTAAAAAGTCAACAGAATGCTTAATTTCCAATTTATGCATAATTAGCAATGTAGAACCCATACAACCTGTTTGATCATTAATATAACTTGTTAATTAATGTAAGAACATGTCTAAACATGTTTAACCCGACAATTTTCAGTAAAGACCCGGTTCGGAACCGAAAGTCGCATAATTTGACTTTTGCTTTGACTTTCAGTTCTGACCCGTTTAAACATGTTTTAGAAATGCCTTAGAGCTTTAATTTGGACTAGGTTACATGCTAGTATAACCCTCTGTGATTATACACCTTGGTTCAATAGCTATCCAATTAATATGCATGATTCCGTTAATAGCTCATATGTTGACCATTATGCCCTTTTCACCATAAAATGTGATTTTTGAAAATGTGAAAGAGTAGAAACCTTAGTTACTAATATATAAACTTGAACCCAAAATTTGACATCAGTTTGAGGTGTAGATTGAGTGTTATGCTCATTAGCGTAATTAGAAAGCTTCTTTAGCGATTAAACAGCATAATTAGCATATAGCCTAATTAAACCCACTTTTTGGATATCAAACTCTTTACCCACTGATGTAATATATTATTTTGGGATTTTTGAAGATTTTTAATAAATTTTAGGCTGAGCATAACTTAGAGTCATAGGCCTAATTCGGTAATTGTCGGTTTTGCCCTTGAGCTATAAAATGAGTTTTACATATCTTTTGACCCCAAAACCTGTTGTTACTGATTTCATATGATAAATAAATTATTTTAAGCCTTCTAGAATAATAAAAATATCAGCTTTCTATATAGAACCCGGAAGCGGCTTCTAATCGCCTTTTTAAGCGTTTTAACGCATAGTATGTACTAAAACTATTTAAACATACAAGGGTTGATACCTACTGATATTTTAGGTAAATTATAATATTTTAACAGTAAGCAGAAGTTGTTTAACTCAGACTTCAGTTTTGAGCTTTTCGGCTTATGTGAAATTACCAAAATGCCACTACGGTGTATAGTTTGGTTATAATTGATAAATTTCACATATATACTTTACCCTACTGTTATAACTTATTAAATTGATTATTTTTTCTGATTACATCAGACCTGTAACTCAGGATAATACTTAAACTCTTTTATAACCTTATAATTGACCAAAGTACCCCTACGGGGCGTAGTTTGAGTTTAAATTCGTTTCGGACATAAAAAAAAGATATCTTACTGATGTCACAACATATTTGAGGCATATTAACTTAGGAAACCTGTATATGATTCTCATGGTCACCCGTTACGCCTCTTGCGCGTTCGGTTCGGTTAATGTAACTAGTTTACATAAATTAGCCGAAACGGGTCAAACCTTATCGGTTTTATCTCAAAATCCAGAATGTGTTTAGATTACCCATATTAAACAAGTCTTCAAACTTGTCGGGTCTAAATCACATTCTATTCCGGTCTTCGCTTAATCGTGCGTTTGAACCGTATCTATCTTTAAAACTAACCGGTGTAAGTTTAGGCTTAAGTAAAGACCGTTAGGATTCTAATAGGTTATTGTAAACCTTCGTTCCAGAATAGGAGGACCAGTAAAAGCTAATTTCAATTGCTGTTTGTGAATTATACTTGCAAAGGTAAATACTTTTAACTTATTTTCCCTTATACGGGCTTGGGGTACGATATATAAAATACCGTTTGGTCGGGCATTCGACCTTAATCGATTGGTGGTTAAGTATTATTGAGATGACCCGTTTAAATATGTTTTGTTTGCTTAACGCCTTTGGGGGGTTAATGACCATGTCCCGGATATCCTTGGCATCATTTTACGAAATGGCCACGACCTAAGCGCGGGGTGTAGGCGTACACCCGTCAGTGCATAAATAAATAATGTGGTGTGTCTATTGATCTTTAACCCGGCACGATCCGGGCTACTGAACGCATAAGGAACATGTAATCCTTTTACAAGTTTATATATTTAAATAATTATCCCAAGTTATAAAATATTTGTGCCACGTGCATCCAAATCAATTTTTAATCATTTTTAAAATGAGTCGGTTAATTGTATTTACCAGTGTAAACTGACGTATTTTCCCAAAAAGATTAAGTGCAGGTACTACTCGTAATAGGCTGGATTTCTCCTTAGCATCAATAAAGAGTCTCGCAAGCTTAAGATGCCTAAAGTCTGTTGAACTACTGTTTCCATCTTATTTTAATCCACCTGTGGATAAACTTTCGACTGTTGTGATACTTGATATTACAATTCATTAAAGTTGAAATGTTTATCTTTCATTTGCTTCCGCTGTGCATTTAAATATTGTGTTGTTTGACTATTATGTTGCCAACCACGTCACGATACTCCCCACCCGGCCCACCGGTAATACGTGGAAAGACGGTGTGTGACAGGTTGGTATCAGAGCCAACATTGTGTGAATTAAACACTAGCCTTTTGTGTTTAATCTCAATGACATAATTGCACATTCCTAAAAGCTTTCGAGTCTAGACAAATAACATAGGACAAATTCTACTTTGTTTTGTTTTGTCCTTTATTTTATATATTCTTGTCGTTATCTTATGTTATATTGACAGGATTAAATATGCCGCCAAGATTTTTCAGACGAAGAGGACGAGGCAAGGGGCCAATCACCGCCCCCAATGAGCATGAGGTCGGGCCTTCGCACAGGCAAGCTCCTTCTACCGCTGCGAGTGCTGATCCTCGAGAGAACAGGAGGAACCTTTTTGAGCCTGCTAGACGGTCTGTTTCACACAGTTCGACGCCTCCCTTTCATAACTCCTATGGGCCACATTCGGAAAACGAGCCCGATAACCCTCAACCTTCTTACATACCTCTATAGCGATCCCTATCGCACAATTCCTTTGGCAACCCCAAACCTGTTTTTCGGGGCCGGTTTAACCCGGCAAACTATATACAAGAACCAGTGGGTTTTAACCCATTGGGGCCAGAGGATCATTACTCCGGCGATCATGCAGAGGACATGGACGAGGACACGGATCCCGTCGAGCCTGCAACCGGGACCCCCAACCATCCTATCGAGGTGTCGGATGGTTCGTCTTTTCATGGATCACCCTACCATGGTCCGATCAGTTACCAGGCACGATTTAACCAGTTCGAGTGGTATTTTACACCCTCGCATCATTCGTCGCCTCAGCAGCAGCAGGATCCTTCTGGGATTCACGATTTGTGGCTGTCACGCCACCGCCGCCACCGCCACCAGTTCATCAGGCACCTCCGGAACCGCCGAGGCGTAGGAGGACAGGCGCGCGAATGTCCGCGCGTGGAGGAGATTTTCACTTCAGCTCTCCTCATCACTCAAGTGGCAGTCATTATCCGCCACGACAGGAAGACCCGCAAATGGGTGGACCTTCAAACCCAGCTGCACCACAGCCACCACCGATGGGTTTTGATAACCCAATTCCTGCCTACACTGGTTCAATGGCATATAACCCGTTTGAGCAGCCGGCTCACACCAACTATAATTACGCTGAAGCCGACCCATACTTGGTAACGGCCAACTATAACGCTATTCATCCTGAAGGACTGTATGGAGCTCCGTGGGGAGTAGGGTACCCAACTCATGGGTACTAAATACCTGCTAGACCTATAATTCGGCAACAATCGCAGCCGCCAAGGTTCTCCCCACCAGAGCATGAAGAAATTCTACAAAGGTTGGACCAAGTCGAGGGAGATTTTCACAGAGATCGCAGGGAGCGACAAAGTTTCTTCCAGGGATTGACAAGTTTAATAAAAGGGAAGAGCAAGAAGGACCATTGAATCCTTCAATTATTGATTGTATTTTCCTTGTTCCAGTTGAGCCCCTGCGTGGGTCTGTCTTGTTGTTTTAACCCCTGCGTGGGTATGTTTGCTTGTTAAGCCCCTGCGTGGGTCTATCTTTCTGTTAACCCCTACGAGGGTATGTTGTTTGTTTAAGTCCCTGCGTGGACTAGTATTTCAGTTTGACCCCTGCGTGGGTATGTTGTTCTATTCAAAAGTCCCGTTTAGGGCGATGTGTAATCTATTAATAATTAATGGAATCTTTAGTTTATAAATTTCATTTTGCCATTATATGCATAAATAAATTATATATGAAATAAATGAATCAAAATAATTCCTTTTTAAAAAATAATCTGCCTATTTAAATATTAACTAAGGATCTTAAAGGTATAACCTAGCCTGCATGTCATTATAAGACCTGGCCAAGATGGTAAAACCTGTTAAAAAGATTCAAACCCCAGTTAACATCTGAAAACATGTTAACGCTCCTGGCAGACGTGATTCGTTAAAAATCACACACGTCATTTTTTTATATAAGGATTTTTCCAAAGATTCTTAACCCAACTTAATGATCTATGAATCATGGGTTTAAATCATCAATTAAGATGATCATATTTTGACCATACATTGGTACTATAGTGCCTACGGGCCCTGCTCATTTTCATATGAGACAAAAGACAGTAATAGTCTGCGACCCTGTCTGAAAAAGGTAAAGAACTATGTTCAAACCTTCATGCCTTGATTCTCTGAAATAATGGCTTATAATTTAAAAATGTCCCTGTGACTAGGCCTTTTGTGCTACTAATAAAACTGTTATTGTTTTATAATTAGGATAAATTATAATAGAAATCCTAAATATATGTGAGTAACAAATTAACCAAATATGGTCTATGTTTACCATGGTTAATGAATTACCCTAAGGGGCAATTCCATAATAAACTCTCAAATTAACTATTGTCATTGTCTTATGCAACAGTTCAAATTTAAAATGGTTGACTCGGATGAAATTAATAGTCACCCAAGGGAGAATAATGATAACGCCCGAATTAATATAACGGGTGCTGAATTGAAAGCATTAGTAGACGACGCTGTTACAAAGGCCTTAGAGCGGCAGTATGAAGAATATAGCGGGACTCGAAGTAGGACCCTATCTACACCGCATTCAAAGCCGAGGACTCATTCTGAGGCTCACAGCAAGCCTCCCTCCAAGAAGGAAGAACCCAAGAAAGATGATGATCGACACTCCTCAAACCACAACAGTGCTCCGTCTCAAAAGATCATGCTGAATCAAGGACCCCGTGATAAGGGTTGCTCCTACAAATACTTTGTTTCATGCAAGCCCAGGGATTTCACTAGGGAAAAAGGAGCCATTGACTGCAGGACGTGGTTAGATGAGATGGACACAGTAGTGGATATCAGCGGGTGCGCTGAGAGGGATATAGTCAAGTTTGTGTCTCAATCGTTTAAAGGTGAGGCCTTAGCCTGGTGGAGATCGTTGATCCAAGCTACTGGGAAGATTCCACTGTACAACATGTCATGGGAACAATTCGTTTCCCTCATCAGGGAGAACTACTGTCCTCAGCACGAGGTCGAAAAGATTGAGTCAGATTTTCTTTCATTGGTAATGACAAATCTAGATTGCCAAGCTTACCTCACGAGCTTTAATACAATGTCGAGGTTGGTTCCGTATCTGGTGACCCCGGAACCCAAAAGAATAGCTCGTTTCATTGGGGGTTTAGCCCCAGAGATAAAGGCAAGCGTGAAGGCCTCTCGACCAACTACTTTCAGATCTGTGGCTGATATATCTATGTCCCTCACACTGGACGCGGTCAGACAAAGATCACTGAGGAACAAGGATGCCGAGAAAAGGAAACGTGAAGATGACAATTCACGGAGGTCAAACAAGAAGCACCGAGGAAACGGTGACAACAAGAAAGGGTCAGAATCTAAGAAAGATGGGCATCAATCTAGTGAAAAGCCCAAGTGCAAAGTCTACAAGAAACAGCACTTCGGGAAGTGCAAGTTTGAATCGAACTCGCAGACTCAGTCAAGAACTTTTGCATGTGGTATATGCAAGTCCAAGGAACACAAGACCTTGGATTGCAAAAAGTTGAAAGATACAACCTGCTACAGCTGTAATGAGAAGGGGCATATCAAGACCAATTGCCCAAATTACGCAAAGAAAGCTGATGAAGGAAAGAAGACCAATGCTAGGGTCTTCAGAATGGATGCAAAGGAAGCAGTACAGGATGACAATGTGATAACATGTACATTCCTTATAAATGACGTCTATGCAAGAGTACTTTTTTATTCAGGAGCTGATAAATCATTTGTAGATAATAAGTTTTGTAAATTGTTGAATTTACCTGTTAAGACCCTAAGAGTGAAATATGAGGTGGAGTTAGCAGATGGCACCTTAGAAACCGCCTCAACCATATTAGATGGATGTTTCATATCCATTAAGAACCACTCTTTTCCTTTGTCCCTACTTCCTTTGAAGTTAGCTGGTTTTGACATCGTTTTAGGCATGGACTGGTAATCTCGTAACCAGGCCCAGATTGTCTGCAATAAAAAGCAAGTGGTGATCAAAACTCCGTCTGGCGAATCACTTACCATTCAGGGAGATACCCGGTATGGATTGCCTGAGCAAGTGACCATGCTCAAGGCCTCTAAGTGTTTGAAGAAGGGTTGTGTCATCTACATGGCACAAGTGACTATTGATGAGCCGAAACCTAAGATGGAAGACATCCCCGTCATTTCTGAATACCCTGAGGTTTTTCCTGAAGAACTACCTGGTTTACCACCAGATAGGAAAGTGGAATTCAGAATTGACGTCATCCCTGGAGCAGCATCTGTTGCTAGAGTGCCTTACAGGTTGGCACCAACAGAGATGAAGGAGTTGAGAGCACAACTAGATGAATTGCTAGCTAAAGGTTTCATTAAACCTAGTTCGTCTCCTTGGGGAGCGCCAGTCTTGTTCGTCAAAAAGAAGGATGGATCGATGCGTCTGTGCATCGATTATCGTGAGCTTAATAAGGTCACAATAAAGAATAGGTATCCTTTGCCCAGGATCGACGATTTGTTCGATCAATTGCAAGGGGCAAGTTATTTCTCGAAGATTGACTTGAGGTCAGGCTACCACCAACTGAAGGTTAGAGATGAAGACGTACACAAAACTGCATTTAGGACTCGTTATGGTCATTACGAGTTCCTAGTGATGCCTTTTGGGCTCACAATGCACCTGCCGCGTTCATGGATCTCATGAATCGCGTTTGCAAGCCATACTTAGATAAATTCGTCATCGTTTACATCGACGACATTCTCATTTACTCGAAGAACCAAGCTGACCATGAGAAACACCTTCGCTGTATTCTTAAGCTTCTACATCATGAGAAACTCTACGCCAAATTTTCAAAGTGTGAATTTTGGCTTCGAGAAGTCCAATTCCTTGGACATGTGGTTAGTGAGCGTGGTATCCAAGTGGATCCCGATAAGGTAGAAGCAATTATGAACTGGCAAGAGCCGAAGACGCCCACATAAATTCGCAGTTTCTTGGGATTGGCAGGATATTACAGACGCTTTATCGAAAAAATTTCAAGGATTGCTGCGCCCCTAACTTCCTTGACTAGGAAGAAGATTAAGTTCGACTAGGGACCAAAGCAACAAGAATCCTTTGATATCCTTAAGCAGAAGCTGAGCAACGCGCCTGTACTAACATTGCCTGAAGGTACCGAAGATTTCATAGTGTACTGCGATGCATCACACACTGGCATGGGGTGTGTGCTTATGCAGAAAGGCAAGGTTATTGCCTATGCTTCACGGCAGTTAAAGGTGCATGAAAATAATTACACCACCCATGACTTGGAATTGGGTGCCATTGTATTTGCACTAAAGCTATGGAGGCACTATTTATATGGTATCAAGTGTGTGATCTATTCTGACCACAAGAGCCTCCAACACCTGTTTAATTAGAAGGATTTAAACATGAGGCAGCGCCGATGGATGGAGACTTTGAATGATTATGATTGTGAAATCAGATACCATCCCGGCAAGGCGAATGTAGTCGCCGATGCCTTGAGTCGAAAGGAAAGGGTGAAACCCATCCGAATTAATGCCAAGAGCATTGAAATAAAGAACAGTTTGAATGAAAGGTTGTTAGCTGCACAGAAGGAAGCTGTGTTGGAAGCTAACTATCCTAATGAAAGGCTAGGGGTAACTGAGGAGCATTTATCTCTTGGAAAGGACGGAATTCTGAGATTGAATGGATGAATATGGGTTCCAGTTTATGGAGGACTTCGAGATGTTATCCTCCAGGAAGCCCACAGTTCTAAATATTCTGTTCATCCTGGAGCCGATAAAATGTATCAGGATCTGAAGGCAAATTATTGGTGGATAGGCTTGAAGAAGTCTGTAGTTACCTATGTAGCTAAATGCTTGACGTGTGCGCAAGTCAAAGCAGAACATCAGAAACCGTCAGGTTTGCTACAACAGCCTGAACTTCCCACTTGGAAGTGGGAAATGGTAACTATGGATTTTATCACCAAGTTACCTAAGACAAGGAAAGGAAATGATACCATATGGGTAATCGTAGACAGACTGACTAAGTCAACACATTTCCTACCCATTAAGGAGACCTACAGCTCCGACATGTTAGCCCAACTGTACGTAGATAAGATTGTAGCTTTACATGGCATACCTGTGTCTATTATCTCTGACAGAGATACTAGATACACATCACATTTTTGGAAAAGTTTCCAGCAATCTTTGGGCACGCGCTTAAATTTTAGTACAGCTTACCATCCACAGACGGACGGGCAGAGTGAGCGTACAATCCAAACCTTGGAAGACATGCTTCGTGCATGTGTGATTGATTTAGGTGGTAGTTGGGATAACCATCTGCCATTGATCGAGTTCTCATATAACAATAGCTACCATACCAGCATCAAGGTTGCGCCTTTCGAGGCCTTATATGGTAGAAAGTGTAGAACGCCCGTTTGTTGGGCGGAAGTTGGAGATGTCCAACTGTCAGGACCTGAAATAGTATTTGAAACGACGGACAAGATTGTCCAGATTCGTGACCGTCTGAAAGCTGCCAGGGATAGGCAGAAGAGTTACGCAGATCCAAAGCGTAAACCTATGAAATTCGAGGTAGGTGAAAAAGTGTTGCTCAAAGTATCACCCTGGAAGGGAGTGATGCGATTTGGTAAGAAAGGCAAGTTAAGCCCGAGATACATAGGACCTTTCGAGGTCATCGAACGTGTCGGGTCAGTTGCCTATAAGTTAAACTTACCTGAAGAGCTCAGTGGTATTCACAATGTATTCCACATCTGCAATCTGAAGAAGTGTTTCGCTGATGAATCACTAGTTATACCACATACAGATGTGCACATAGAAGAGAGCTTAAAGTTTGTTGAAACACCTGTGTCGATCAAGGATCGACATGTTAAGAAGCTTCGAAGGAAGCATGTGCCTATTGTAAAGGTAAAATGGGATGCCCGTAGAGGTCCCGAATACACGTGGAAGGTTGAATCCAAAATGAAAGAAAAGTACCCTCATTTGTTTCAATAAATCTCAAGGTCGAGATTTCTTTTAAGGGGGTGAGGATGTAACACCTCGAAAATTCACGTCCTATAATGTGTTGACACGTGTTATAGGTTTGAACGTGTGAAATAATGTTCTAGAAGGACTAAAGTTGACAAACCTGGAAAGTATGTGAATATAAGGGTTCAAATTGTCAACAAGGGGTAAATATACTTTACAATAACCCTACATGATGCTCATACCTTCAAACGAATAAATCATGGATCATACGAAGCTAAATATGAAAGAAAGTGAGAGATTACAAACTACAGGGGTTAAATGTGTCAACATGTTTAAAGTATACCTCTGAGTGACCTTTTAGCAAACCCGAAGCTTTGTAACGGTTAATTATGCTCACTAGAATGCATGATATAAATTTCATAAAGTTTCGTTATCGTATGAGAAAGTTATGATCAAATTCGTATGCGAGGGGTTAAAAGCGTCAACGATGAAGTTTATGACTTTTCGGGTGACAATAAAGTTAACCGAGGACTAAACAAAGTGGGTATATGTCTTGAAGCCCTTATAAGCCAAATTGGAGGGTTCAAAATGCAAGAAATAAAGTCGAAACAAAGTTTTTATGGGCCAAGGACCAAAGCATAAAAAATCAAAAATTTGGATTTGATCAGAAGGGGCGTCGCGCCACGCGAGGACCCTGGGGGGGGGGGGGTCTACGTGTGTCGCGAGGGGCCATCTGCTCCGAAAACTTTGGGCTGGTGTCTGCCAATTCCATTCTAACCGACTTAAAACGATTTTTCACATCTCGGACGACCCCTAAACAACCCCTAGGCCCTTAGGGACATCTGTGGATGATCCATGGCCATTGCTAGGCTTGTGTGTCAACAATCTATGGGGTTTTGAACACTATATAAAGGCCCTTGTTGCAACCATTTTGATCACACCTCACTTCTGCATTTCTGATCATTTCTGCAACTCCAAAGCAGACTCAAGTGATCACTAATCGTGCATAGGACTTCAGTAAGTATGCTTAACCTTTCTTAGTTGAGTTTTTACTTAGTTTTAGCTTAAAAGTCAAACCGTCGTAATTAACGGTTGACATATCGATTAATCATTGATGGTCCAGTGATTAGTCGAATTGAAAGTAGTTATAAGTTGGTAATTATGTGGGCAATAAACCCTTAAAAGGGCACCCTCTGTTTCCCACTCTAACCAGGTCAAATGTCGGGTCAAACTTGTTATTAAAAAGTCAACAGAATGCTTAATTTCCAATTTATGCATAATTAGCAATGTAGAACCCATACAAACTATTTGATAATTAATATAACTTGGTAATTAATGTAAGAACATGTCTAAACATGTTTAACCCGACAATTTTCAGTAAAGACCCGGTTCGGAACCGAAAGTCGCATAATTTGACTTTTGCTTTGACTTTCAGTTCTGACCCGTTTAAACATGTTTTAGAAATGTCTTAGAGCTTTAATTTGGACTAGGTTACATGCTAGTATAACCCTCTGTGATTATACACCTTGGTTCAATAACTATCCAATTAATATGCATGATTCCGTTAATTGCTCATATGTTGACCATTATGCCCTTTTCACCATAAAACGTGATTTTTGAAAATGTAAAAGAGTAGAAACCTTAGTTACTGATATATAAACTTGTACCCAAAATTTGACATTAGTTTGAGGTGTAGATTGAGAGTTATGCTCATTAGCGTAATTAGAAAGCTTCTTTAGCGATTAAACGACATAATTAGCATATAGCCTAATTAAACCCACTTTTTGGATATCAAACTCTTTACCCACTGATGTAATATATTATTTTGGTATTTTTGAATATTTTTAATAAATTTTAGGCTGAGCATAACTTAGAGTCATAGGCTTAATTCGGTAATTGTCGGTTTTGCCCTTTTGAGCTATAAAATGAGTTTTACATATCTTTTGACCCCAAAACCTGTTGTTACTGATTTCATATGATAAATAAATTATTTTAAGCCTTCTGGAATAATAAAAATATCAGCTTTCTATATAGAACCCGGAAGCGGCTTCTAATAACCTTTTTAAGCGTATTAACGCATAGTATGTACTAAAACTATTTTAAACATACAAGGGTTGATACCTACTGATATTTTAGGTAAATTATAATATTTTAACAGTAAGCAGAAGTTGTTTAACTCAGACTTCAGTTTTGAGCTTTTCGGCTTATGTGAAATTACCAAAATGCCCCTACGGTGCATAGTTTGGTTATAATTGATAAATTTCACATATATACTTTACCCTACTGTTATAACTTATTAAATTGAGTATTTTTTCTGATTACATCAGACCTGTAACTCAGGATAATACTTAAACTCTTTTATAACCTTATAATTGACCAAAGTACCCCTACGGGGCGTAGTTTGAGTTTAAATTCGTTTCGGACATAATAAAAGATATCTTACTGATGTCACAACATATTTGAGGCATATTAACTTAGGAAACCTGTATATGACTCTCATGGTCAACCGTTACGCCTCTTGCGCGTTCGGTTCGGTTTATGTAACTGGTTTGCATAAATTAGCCGAAACGGGTCAAACCTTATCGGTTTTATCTCAAAATCCAGAATGTGTTTAGATTACCCATATTAAACAAGTCTTCAAACTTTTCGGGTCTAAATCACATTCTATTCCGGTCTTCGCTTAATCGTGCGTTTGAACCGTATCTATCTTTAAAACTAACCGGTCTAAGTTTAGGCTTAATTAAAGACCGTTAGGATTCTAATAGGTTATTGTAAACCTTCGTTCCAGAATAGGAGGACCAGTAAAAGCTACTTTCAATTGCTGTTTGTGAATTATACTTGCAAAGGTAAATACTTTTGACTTATTTTCCCTTATACGGGCTTGGGGTACGGTATATAAAATACCGCTTGGTCGGGCATTCAACCTTAATCGATTGGTGGTTAAGTATTATCGAGATGACCCGTTTAAATATGTTTTGTTTGCTTAACGCCTTTGGGGGGTTAATGACCATGTCCCGGATATCCTTGGCATCATTTTACGAAATGGCCACGACCTAAGCGCGGGGTGTAGGCGTACACCCGTCAGTGCATAAATAAATAATGTGGTGTGTCTATTGATCTTTAACCCGGCATGATCCGGGCTACTGAACGCATAAGGAACATGTAATCCTTTTACAAGTTTATATATTTAAATAATTATCCCAAGTTATAAAATATTTGTGCCACGTGCATCCAAATCAATTTTTAATCATTTTTAAAATGAGTCGGTTAATTGTATTTACCAGTGTAAACTGACGTATTTTCCCAAAAAGATTAAGTGCAGGTACTACTCGTAATAGGCTGGATTTCTCCTTAGCATCAATAAAGAGTCTCGCAAGCTTAAGATGCCTAAAGTCTGTTGAACTACTGTTTCCATCTTATTTTAATCCACCTGTGGGTAAACTTTCGACTGTTGTGATACTTGATATTACAATTCATTAAAGTTGAAATGTTTATCTTTCATTTGCTTCCGCTGTGCATTTAAATATTGTGTTGTTTGACTATTATGTTGCCAACCACGTCACGATACTCCCCACCGGGCCCACCGGTAATACGTGGAAAGACGGGGTGTGACACCCTGTTATAGATTTTGTTACCATGTGATGATTCTGAAAATTTGTCTAGTCCTCTTGTAAGTTCATCACTGGAGATACCATTGTTATCTGATCTTTCCTGACCCACTGATTGCATACAGTTGCTTCATGACCATTTTTACCCCAAATTTGACACTTAAGTATTTTATGTTTATACTCTTTTCTTCTAACTCTAAAAGTTTTGAGATAAACACACTTCTGAGTTTTTGTGAATTTTCTTCTTCCCTTTTTACCCTTCCCATTCATAAGTAATGAAATACTTACTGTGTAACACCCCGAAATTTTAAATATCTTATTTAAAATAAATAGCGGTAATAGTCAAGATAAAATAACTAGGAATGAATAACCTAGTTAGTTAGTGTCTCGACATAATAGAACAAATATGGTTAAAATATTTGTTTTTAAATATCTTGTGTGTAGTAGAGGGACCAAACTTGTCAAACATGAAACTAGGATGTTTAATAAGTAAATAACACACCAAACACACACAAAATGGTGTGTCTGGTTCGATCAGAGAAAAAGGGCGACCAGGGAATCCCCCTTCAAACCCTAACTCTTACAAAAACTCACAATTGAAGGCTCCAATCAAGACCAAATCGAAAACTGAATACATATTAGTGATCACCTCGACAAAGGGATCGTAAGGTATGTGAAATTTTGATATTTGGTTCCACTTCAAATTTTAGATGAACTCATGAGTTTTGAAATTTAGCCTGCATGATTGTTGTATTGATGAAATTAGAAGCGAATTGATGTCTAGAGATAAACCCTAGATGAATTCTTGTTGAAATCTTGTATGATACTTGTGGTGATTTTAATCACCATTGTAGGTGATTATTTGGTTTGTAGAAACTAGATAAACACTAGAATTATGATTCTTATTCTAGTGAAATTTGAATGCATGAAGTAATTTTCTGAAAAATTGATGTTAAAACTTTGTGTAAATTGCTAAGTTGAAGTTGATTTAGATGAAACTAACAAGTCATGAATTTACTATTGAATATGTAAAAAATCCGACCCGCTAGGTGTTTGTTAAAACGCCTAAGTGAGGATCAAAATGTTAATAATCGGACAAAAACGCAGATTCGGATATCATAATGAATTATGATAAATGAATGTAAAAAGGGTTCTAAAATGGTTGTGAATGGAACTCTTTAGGTAAAGAATCCGGACCGTTAAGCGGACAAGCCGAAGGTGATACACGGTTGAAGGGTGTGCTTTAAAGGTACGTGACTTGTTGTCTCGTTACATATATAGATAAACCTAGTTGTAGATATGTTCAATATTGATATGGAGAAAATGATGGCGTTTGGTATGTCAATGAAGTGGTGTAACTCACTCGACAAACAAACGGGTCAAAATAGTTAATTAGAATTGTTGGTTGATAATGTTGTTTAGATATGCAAGTATGTAACTTGACCCGTTACGTTAAACGAATTGTTATTAAATTATGCGAATTCTCATTGTAGGATAGTTATGGTGTCGATTGTAGCGACCAGAGTCGTTACTTGAAGTAATAGGCTAAGAGTGATAAGAAATCGTTTGGTAGTCATCATATTGGGGAATTCCACAAGATGAGCCAAACGGGTCGATTAGTTGTGAGAATTATTATACTAGTATTTAGAAAGTTAAATTGGCTATGAAACATCACAAGAGCATTAAGCCATGAGATTGGTAAAGAAATGCGGGTGATAATAAGCCCTGGATGTTGGGTATAAAGTGCCATAAACTTACTAGTTAAATGGTAGTAAAATGGTAAAGTTATAGTGGGTCGAATAAATGCATAATGACATTTAGTCTTTCGGTCCGTAAGTAAATTTTTCGGTATCATAATTTTAATAAGTACGTCGGTAATGAATTTATGGACGTATAGGAAAAAGAATCATCCAAAACGGACTTACGAGTCAAAAGAT
The DNA here is from genome assembly GCA_030545235.1 of Helianthus tuberosus. Taxonomy (NCBI): domain Eukaryota; kingdom Viridiplantae; phylum Streptophyta; class Magnoliopsida; order Asterales; family Asteraceae; genus Helianthus; species Helianthus tuberosus. The sequence goes on along the minus strand of CM060429.1, from coordinate 79,465,121 downwards.
ATGCTAAATTGAAGTTAGAAACTGACCTTTCCGGAGCTGGTAGAAAAATGCAGCTAAAAAACATAACCTGCTGGAAAATCCATTCCCCCACGCCACGCGAAGGAATCCTTAAAAGCTGGCGCGACACGCGAGGCACTCACTCGGCCCGCGTAAGATTAAACGTGATCTGTCGCGGGGCGCGACAGATCAGAAAGCTGGAATTTTTTTATTTTTCTTGCTTGTTTGATAACGGAAATTGATTTAATACATTTTAATGTTGTCAAAACTAACAATTGATGCGGTTTTGACCCTAGGTAATAGTGGGGACTTTCCGGATGGCGATCAAGCATGCTTTTCAAGAACCGAACACTCATTTTGGAGCTTCCGCGCTAAATTAAATTTTGTCTAGACAATGTGTATGTCTTAAAGGAATTGTCATCCGTGTTTTGAATGTTTAAAACTAGTCGGTAGATGTCTAGTGAATGTTTACTTTTAAACTTGTTTTAGTAAGTGTCATGAATATGTTGGCTTGTCAACATGAAAGATATTTTGAAAACTCAAAGATTTGCATAACTTTAGGCAAATCATTATTAAATTCCGTCCTTTTAACATGGGTGTTACAAGTTGGTAATCAGAGCTCAAAGTTGTTAACAAAGTGTTCGGTTCAAGCTTGATCGATCGTCCGGTAAGAATTAATTGCTTTAGTAGACTTACTAGAATACTAGAAAAAGGAAATTTGAATTGATACGCACGGGAAGTGCGTGTTTACACACTCAAACCCGGAAAAGTGCACTAAGCATAAATGGTTTAAGCAAGTGGTGAACTTGACTGTATCAAAATGAATGACGCATATGTCATAAATGAAATGTTTAACAAGTAGTGTAAACATTTCAATTTCAAGATGACGGAAAGATGGGAGGAGTGTATGAATACGCTCGAACCCGGGAAAATACACTAAGTAAGAAAGGTAAGGCAAGATATATACTTGACCAAACCGAAAAAGAATAACACAATATTTATGATTAAGTGAGAGTGATATAAAGTTCCGTATAATAAGATGGAAATGAATTAAATAATTATTGATAAATCGTGATGGATGTTTCAGTTAAAGAAATGTCTGGAGTAACCGGAGATGATTCGACATATCAATTGAATGAACAAATGAAAGCTAAGATTTCCGAGGAGGTCGGAAAAGCTCTAGAAAATAGTCTATCACAGTATATTGATAGATTACAAACCACAATCGTGCCGGTGGTGAACGATATGATGGCTGGATTGAAAGACAACATACTACAAGAAATAGAAGAAATGAGGGTATTGGATATGAATCCAAGATCCATAAAGAAGTCCAAGTCCAATAAAGCTCCCAAGAGGGGAGTTACAAAAAGTGTATTACATCAGTGTAGATTTTGTGGAAAAATTCACAAGGGCACATGTGGTAAGCCAAGACATAAAAAATCTAAATGTCCAGAGAGGCTTGGAACCAAGGACACAACCGACACAAAGTCTGATGTCTAGTGAATGTTTACTTTTAAAATTGTTTTAGTAAGTGTCATGAATATGTTGGCTTGTCAACATGAAAGATATTTTGAAAACTCAAAGATTTGCATAACTTTAGGCAAATCGTTATTAAATTCCGTCCTTTTAACATGGGTGTTACATACTGGGAGGTCTTTATTGAAGAAATACTCAATCCAGAATCATTTTGCAGTAATGCTTTAAGAGGATTGGCCATATTTGTACGACTTTTTGACCAATCTCTCACACCCCGACCACGTAAAAACAACAAAACGTGGCGGAATCGTCGGGGAGTGTTGTAACAGAATCATTGTTTCATAACACATGGAAAATTGAAATTTCGTTTTAATGGTTAAGAGAGTTACAACGTCTTAACAAACAAGAAATATGACATAATTAACTAGTCTTGCATCTTTTATTGTTGCTAAGGTCCAAGTCCGCCTAAGTGTATCTTGATAAATCCTACGCATCATATCCTGAAACACATGTGAAAATAGGTACGTCAGCATAAAAATGCCTGTGAGATACATAGGTTTTATTGATTTGGGATTCATGACATATAAGTTTGAAGAAAAAAAAATGTTTAGCAAAAGTAGTCATGAACCTTATAAAATGTTTTGTTTTGTAAATCAGATGAAAAGTGATGATAAAGTAGATGATATGTAAAAGAGTAATGTAGGGTTAAATGAATAACCAAGTAAAATGAGTTTGTATAAAATAAGTTATTTTGTAAAACAATGTCTTGTGAAAAATATGTCATTTGTGTAAAATATATGAGTCCAAATTGAAATGATTTAAATAACACTACGACATGTAATATAATACAAGCACTTATATATAGGAAGTACCAGCGGCGTATCCACCGTGCTTGCATCATATTACACATGTCTCGTTACTTAAATCACTTACCAAACAAACCATCAATGTAAAATTGTTTATGTATAGTCAAATGTCAAATGTTTATGTAAAAACCATCAATGTAAATCATGTAATGTATAATCAAAAGTTATGTATGGTAAGTAAAATGAAACTACTTAAACCACAAGTAAAAATGTACAAAACAAAGTATTTGAATAAATCAAAAATTATGCTTTGTAGAATAATGCATGCTTTACTGATACAACCATTTATGCGGTAATGTTAAACGCCTACATCCAAGCCTTGAGACAGACGGATAACCTTAGAGTGAAGGTTATCAAAGAAATGTTTTCGGATTCGGTCATTCCTTTCATCCAAACAAACCTAGGATGTCAGGAACGGGATTTGTCAAGTCCTATGGTACCACTACCTACTACCGAGCGGCATGATCGGTGTTAATGAATGTAATTTAGTCCCGTTAAACAAACCAAATGATATACCAAATGTAAACATGTTTTATGAAAATAAAGTACCTAGTATGCTTAAATGAACATACAAGGTAGAGATGTAAATAACGTGTCCATATGTTACGGGAACATATGCAAGAGAGATGCAATGTAAAACAATATGCTAACATGCCAAGTCATCATACATAGCAGAAAATGTAATGTAAAACAGGTACTAATAGTGTACTAATGAACATAGCAAGTATATGATGTAAAAGCAATGGAAAGCACGAAAGTAACAAGTAGGCACATGTGTTTCACCCCAAAATAGTTTGAAAACAGCAAAAGAGGGGTCTATGTACTCACTATTGGTTGCAATAAAGTCCTTGTTCAAGATGATAAACCAAGGTCAGGAGTCCGTGAAATCAAGCGTGTCCTAAAAACGGCTAACTATGTAAATATCGTGACTTGAAATCGGAAGATTTGGATAGAATGACACCTTATAAACCAAATGAGTATGGGGCTCATGTGACATGGTTTAATAAGTTAACATTCTGAGTTGGAAAGGTTATTAAGTGCTTTTGACCCGTTATGACTTGTTAATGTAGTTAAGGCTACTTTAACGGATCATTTACGTAAATACGGGTTCAGATGGTCAAAATGGCTTAGAAATGATTTGATATGTTAAAACATATTTTAAAACATTATATGATTAGTTGATATGCCAAAAAGTTGATCAAATATGCTTATGATGAGTTTATTTGTGAAAAGGACGTTTTCGGCGTATTTAACTTGTTAATTAATATGTTAAAATGTGTGGTCAATAGATATAATTTCGGGAGGTTATAATAAACATAATATTGACCATTTTGTGACTTTAGACCAAAATGTTAACGAGGTCAAACGGGTCAGATTTAAAAGTCAACAGAAAGTCAACGTTTGACCCGAATTGCGTAAAATGACCATCTTAGGTGAAATGATGATTTGGACCTGTTTTGATAGGCCAAATTATTTGTATAAACTGATTATGTAGTGAAAATTATAACCCGGATAGTTTTAGGCTTGTTTATGAAAGTTTAGAGAAAATGACGGTTTTAGTCCTTTTGTGAAAAATCGTCACTTGACCCATCAAACGCGGAAATCAGTAGGAGTGATCTTGGGGGACTTCATCCTACTAATTGTGGTCATATTGCATGTTTCGGGTCGGATTAAAACAGACCCGAAGTGGTCAGATTACGTAGTCAACTCAAAAGTCAAAATTCACACTAATATGCTAGTAATTGAAAGAATCAAGGAACAAGGAAGAAGTAAAAGATGTACCAACAGTTGATGGAAGTGTTAGGATGATTGTGGACGAAATTACAAGGCTCCAAGAGCTCCGAATCAACTGGTATATGCAGAATTTGTGATGAACACTTGAAAACCCATGAACAAGGCTCAATTTATACTCAAATTAGGATTCATGCATGCCCAACACTTGTTCAAGATGTGTTCAGAGGTTGATTAGTGTCCCATGTCGTGTCAAATGCAGAATTGAGGGTGGCAAAATCGAATGGTGAGTCAAAAGGGGAGTTAACCAGCTGCTGGAACGTTTCTGATGAGCTGGGCATCGCTTATGGACCGTAAGAGTTTGGCCTTACGGTCCGTAAGGCCCTGAAATTTCAAAAATGGCAGAAATGGCCCCTGAACTTCGTTTTGACGCGTTTTGGCACATCTAACACCCGTTAACCTCATTTCAAAGCTCCATAAGGACAAATAAGTATAGGGAACTTGAAATATGTTGGAAAATGTTTCTGAGGTCAGTTCGTTTGGTCGTACGGTCGCGTTGTTCTGTTAATTACGACGGAAGTCGTAACGGACGCAAAAACGATCCAAATTGCGCGACGAATGGATTTTTATCATGCCAAACACTAAAATAAAATATTTTAATGCTTACATAAATTTTTGGATGTCCGGATGTATTCAGAACGTAAGTTATGCGCGAAAATGCAAACTTATGCACTTTTTGACGCTTTTAGTCCCTGAATGAGTATAAAGTTTATTTTGGCACACCGAACCCCTCAAAGCCTATTGCTAAGCTATGTAAAGGATATTTAGGGTATGTTTAACTTATGGTCAAGTTCCGGAATGTCCGTTTCAGTACGAATCGACATACTTTCGCAGTTTGTTGACTTTAGTCCCTGTAAGCGAATAAACTTAATTTCGGTATACCAAACCCTCCAAAACTTATTTATAAGGTATGTAGAGGTTATTTAAGGTATGTTAAGCCTATTTCACTGTTCCGGAGTGTTTGTTTCATTAAACTGGTTATATTTACGCATCGGTGCGCGGATAACCTTCCAGAAAGCGATTTAGAGCCCGAAATCGAACAAGAATTGATATGTGCTAATGATACACATATTTATACAAATCCCAAATATGAAATACAATATTTCATTGGTTTGATATTTGTTTGATGGCCGTGGAGGCACAGGTGTCACAAAATAAAAGTCAAAAGACCTGCGTTATAGTTGAACGAAACAAACATAGAACTGTATTGTACAAAAGTTTAATAAAACAATTAAAAATATGCCTCCTTAATGCTCACTTGTGGTCCAGTGATAGGATTCTTGGTTTTTTTAGTGGAGACCTAAGTTTTACCCACACTTGTGTCATTTTTTATTGATTAAGGGGGTGTTTGGCCTAGCTTTTATTTTTTTTTCTTATATTTTAAAGTAGTTTATGCTTATTTTCTTTTATTTTATAAGCTATTTTTAAGTGTTTGGATTAGCTTATATTCTAGAAGTTGATAAGCTCTTTGGAACCATGAAATTTTCACGAGCTTGTATTATGGGAAGGGGTATAATATCATTATGTGTATCATTTGAGGGCAATTGAGTAAAAAGCCATCTTCTTCAAATAAGCTAAATAACCATCTTCCCATAAGCTTCTTAGAATTAGCTTATATAAGCTAATAAGCATACACTTAAAAAGCTAAACCAAACACCCATTAGTGCTTATTTTATAAAAATAAGCTAAAAAAGCTATAAGCTTAGATAAAAAAAGCTAGGCCAAACACCCCCTAAGACAATAAAGGATTTGAGCTAAGCCTTGTGCGAGTTTGTCAGCTCGAATCCCGAGCTCACCTGCTTTTTCGTCCCACCGTGTGTTACACCAGAGAGTTATACTCTTGTGGTGGCACAACGACTATTAAGTGACATCTGTCAGTATAGTTATCTGAGGAAACACCCAAGCCAAATATTAAAGCTAGCGTAGATCTAGTTAAGACAAAATAGTTTCGACGGAACGAGGCAACGGGGCTCGTATTTAGCCAAAATCACAAGAAAGTCGTCATTTGAAAAAATATATGTCCTTAGACCACCCGTAGTGGGGCGGTATTTAAAAAAAAAATTTGAAAAATAACGCCGCATAACGCCGGACTCCCATTACACCGGGCGTTATTTGGCGTTTTTTTGGAAATTTTTTTTTCGTTTGGCGTTTTAAATAAAACATTGTGAAGATGTTTGACCGGCCAATCAAAACCCCCAACGGCTAGTAACGGCTCTTTCCCTTTTATTTATTTATTTATTTATTTTTAAACCTTTTACCTATATATATATATATAAACTCATTCAAAATTAACCAAAACTCTCTCAAAAACACTACAATTTTATAAAAAACTTGATGGATTCCCCTAGTTCTTCATCCATGGTAAATTTTTACTACAAAGAGTTTTTTGCGGATGGCGATGATTCCACCGATGAGGAGGTTGAGCAAGAGGCGGTTACGAGTGCTTGTTAACTAGCGGTGAGATATGTGAAGCATTGTAGTCGCGGATGCGAGAGGGGCGGTTGTTTCTACGCATAGTCGACGACTTGGAAGCCAACTACGATTATTTTAAACAAAAAGCGGATGCGAGAGGGGCACTTGGATTTACCGGTATCCAAAAGTGTACGTCGGCGTTACGAATCCTTGCTTATGGAAACACAACCGACATCAACGACGAGTATCTAAAAATGGCCGAGGGTGAGGAAGAAACGGAGGACGAGGAAGACGAAGTTGGCGAGGGTGAAGAAAGCGAAGACGAAAACTAGTGTTTTTTTTTTAATTTAATCGGATTTTAATTTTTTTATTTATAGTATTGTATTTTTTTTTAATTTAATGAAGTATTTAAAGTTAAAAAAAAAATAATTGTGAAATGATTGTATGAGCGTTATTGGAATAATGCCCCACTACGCCAATTTTGCAATAATGCCCTATGCTGACTGGACTGCCACGTGTCGAATAATGCCCATGGGACATTATTTTGTTTAACCTGGTCTTACTAATTTCTTTTTTCTTTTTTCTTTTTTGTGGAGACACCGTTAACCACCACTACCAGCCAAAACCAAAAAAAGCGAATATTTATTTCCTTGCTCCTCATGTTGCCACGTTGAAAAAATCCCCATATTTGTTTGATCCACCGAATTTACTAGTGGTGAACCCACAAACACATCCTCCCCCCAAAACCACATACATACACCCCCCACCCCACCCTCCTTCACTCCATCCAATCTTCTCTACTTCCCTTCGATTCCGCCATGGAAGCATCTTCTCAGCTCAACTGCTGCAGAATCAACTCTTTCATCAAGGATCATAGAAGCACCGGATTCACCTCCGTACGCCCCATTCTTAGGGTTAACCGCCGGAACAGAGTGAAGACACGCGCCGTCGCAACCGAACCGAAGCCGAAGACAACCGAGGCGAAACCGTCAAAATCCGTCAATGGATCTGTTAACGGATCTGTTAATGGATCGTCAGTTTACGGCGCAAATACGGTAGGTTTGAATTGTGGTTGTTTGATTGATAGGTGAAGGTTGAAGGAGTGTTTGTTAGGGTTTTGAGTTGGATTGTTTTGTGTTTTTGTAGAGAATGGAGACGGTTTCACAGGAGATTAAACGAGTTAGGGCTCAGATGGAGGAGAATGAGCAGCTGGCGACGCTTATGAAGGGGCTTAGAGGTCAGAATTTGAGTGATTCTCAGTTTGCTGCTGATGATGTTGTAATGCGTCTTGTAGAGGTATATAAATATATAATTACTGTGATTTTTTTGTTTTGTTAAGCATGATTGAAAACATTACATAAGGTTCTTTTAAATTTGGCAAGTAGTGATAGATTATAGAAGTTATGAACAACTGAATACTGGAATTAAATGTTCAAATTATGGCAATTAGGGATTTAGATGATTAGAATAAAGAAAGAATTGAAAATAGAGAAAGTTTAGGGAAAGTATTTGGTGATGAAACCGGAGCGCTGATTGATGAAATTGGGGTCTGATTGCTAGGCTAAACACCGTTTTGACGTTTGTCACATGATCCAGCTCGCTGAGACATTTCTGTCCAATGTTTCGGCTATGTGTTATGGTCTCATTTTTTCACTGCCACGTCACCAGGGGGCTTTCACTCACTTTGTTTCACCAGATTGTGTAATGGTTTCACGTGGAAATTAATAAAGAAAAATAAAAAATAAAAAAAAGTGGTGAAGTGTGATTGGTTGAAACTTGAAACATGGCCCCACAAACCTCAAACCTTCTCACGCCCGTGAAACAAGCGGTGTGTTGCCCCATGACGCCTGAAATTTGGCCACGTCACTGGGGCGTGAAACCGTAACACATAGACTTATGACCCCCGTAACTCCATTTGTAGTCCAAGTTATGTTTTTTATTTTTTTTATTTTTTTATGTTTGGGTTTTTCTATCATGTTTCCATCTGTTTTTCTGCCTTTTTTTTATCTCTCTAGTTGGTTCTGGTAAGAGTATGCTAACTATTGGATCAGCTCCGTGCCTCCTTATCAGTTTGAATTTTATAAAAATGACACATTTGCACATAGATGTTCTTATACTAACAGTTTGGAATTTTAACTCGTTATGTTGTCGTGTACTTTGTCAGACTGATGAAAGTAGCGAATTATTGCCTCAAGTGTATGATCCTGCTAGTATCTCTGCATATTGGGGTAAAAGACCACGAGCTGTCGCCACTCGTATCATGCAGTTGACATCCGTAGCAGGCGGATTTCTTTCACGTCTTGCGTGGGACGTAGTAAATAAAAAGGTTAAAGAGGTGAGTGATTGATTAATTTTTCTCTGCTTTTTTTTTCTTTGGTTTTCATCTTTATAAAAGTAGAAAGTGAGTAATTTTCACTTCCAAAAGGTTGAGACTGACTTATTAGATTATGATGCTTGTGTAGAATGAAGTTGCCCGCGCAATTGAGTTGAGGGAAATTGTAACATCTTTGGGTCCAGCATATATTAAACTTGGGCAAGCATTGAGCATTCGGCCAGATATATTGTCGCCTGCTGCAATGACTGAGCTGCAAAAGCTTTGTGATAAGGTAAAACCAGATCCGTCATCATCTGTATATGCAGCGAGGTTGAATTAGTAATTGAAACATGAATCACTCATATTCCCATTCAAAGTGGTCTAATTTCAGAACTTTTTTCGTATGATTGTTAAAGGTTCCGTCATTTCCTGATGATATAGCCATGGCATGTATAGAAGAGGAACTTGGAGAGCCATGGTACAACATCTATTCAGAACTAACAACGTCTCCGATAGCAGCAGGTGACTTCATTACCGCCTACTAGTTTTTTTCCTGTTTATTTTGTTATTTGGAATATAGTTTTATTTCCGTGATGGTGTAAGTTATTAATACATACGGTTTGTGAAAATGCTGCAGCCTCACTTGGGCAGGTATATAAGGGTCGACTAAAGGAAAATGGGGATTTGGTTGCTGTTAAAGTACAACGGCCTTTTGTGCTCGAGACAGTAACCATAGATTTGTTCGTCATAAGGAACTTGGGTTTGGCTCTCCGGCGCTTTCCTCAGGTAATGTTAGCTCAAAACATAATATTAAAGAGGTTTATCGGAAAAACAAAAACAAGTAGTTTATGGTATTTGTTCTTTCCATTTCCAGATCTCTTTGGATGTTGTCGGGTTGGTGGATGAATGGGCTGCCCGTTTCTTTGAGGAGCTTGACTATGTTAATGAGGGTGAAAACGGAACTTATTTTGCAGAGATGATGAAGAAGGATCTGCCACAAGTAATGTTTTGCTCTCTAAATACATGAAATAATGTAACCATCTTAATTTTTATAATTACGTAAAAGTTTCTCTTACATATTTCAATAAATTCTGGTGTTCCAGGTTGTCATACCTAAGACTTACACTAAATACACATCAAGGAAAGTTCTTACCACACAATGGGTAGATGGAGAAAAGCTTTCACAAAGTACGGAAAGTGACGTTGGGGAACTGGTTAATGTTGGAGTAATATGCTACCTAAAGCAGGTAAATTTTGTATAAAAATGCAATATTTTTGCAGAAGATATCAGTGACTTTAGTTTTGAATAAATACATTTTAAAACTCCTGGGTTGCCACCCGCGCTTCGCAGCGGGTTCGAAACGTAGATAAAAATAAGCAAAGGTCTAAATAGTAACTATAATAAAGTGTAAGGGTTAACAATGAAAATAAAAAAAAAAACTTTAAAGTTGAGGGGCTAAACATGTAATAATTAAAGTTGAGGGGCTAAGTATGTCATTACCAAAGTTGGTTGATGTTGACAAAAGTTGTGGGGCTAAACATGTCATTATTAAAGTTGAGGGGCTAAATATGCCATTATCAAAGTTGAGGGGCCAAATATGTCATTACCAAAGTTGAGGGACCAAAGTTGGTTGATGTTGACAAAAGTTGAGGGGCTAAATGTGTCATTACCAAAGTTGAGGGGCTAAATATTTCATTACCAAAATTGAGGGGCCAAAATTGGTTGATGCCAAAGTTGAGGCCTGAGGGGGCCAAAGTTGGTTGATGTTGACAAAATAGCATTTTAAGCATCTATAGAATAGAATGAATTTTAAACATAGTTTTTTTTTCTTTCTTTTTTTACAATGCTTCCGGTATTTGATAATGGTTTCTGACCCATTGTCATTTGTAAATGTAGTTGCTTGATACAGGTTTCTTTCACGCTGACCCACATCCCGGAAATATGATCCGGACCCCAGACGGGAAGCTTGCAATTCTTGATTTTGGTAATAATCATATCATTTTCATTTGTTAAAGTTCATTCCATTCATTATGACTGCTAAACGCTTGAATAATCCAGGTTTGGTAACGAAATTGACGGATGATCAAAAGTACGGGATGATTGAAGCTATTGCTCATCTTATTCATAGAGATTACGATGCCATCGTTAAAGATTTCGTAAAACTTGGATTCATTCCTGAAGGGGTAAATTTGGACCCGATATTGCCTGTATTAGCTAAAGTATTTGACCAGGCCCTTGAAGGTGGAGGAGCAAAAAATATTAATTTTCAAGAGTTGGCGGCTGATTTGGCACAAATAACGTTCGACTATCCGTTCCGCATTCCGCCTTATTTTGCCCTTATAATCAGAGCAATTGGAGTGCTTGAGGGTATTGCTTTAGTAGGGGATCCAGAATTTGCCATTGTAGATGAAGCATATCCGTATATCGCACAGGTATTTATACTGAAATTTTATGCTTGCTCTGTTATTTAATATATCCATACTCGGTCCACTTATAAAGATGATGTTTTCTGATGTCAGAGGTTGCTCACTGACGAATCTCCTCGTTTACGGAGTGCTTTACGTTACACGGTGTACGGAAAATCTGGAGTCTTTGATGCCGAAAGATTTATAGATGTGATGCAAGCTTTCGAGAGCTTCATAACCGCCGCCAAAAGCGGTGGCGGGGAGGATTTAAACGGTGACATGGCTGGACTCGGTGTTATTCAAACTCAGACAAACATTGCATTCCCCCGGTTTCAACCAGGTGGTTCTCAAGAACCACCAGTTGAAACAAGAGCCGCGTTAGCGTTTCTTCTATCCGACAAAGGGAATTTCTTCAGAGAATTTCTCTTAGATGAGGTATTAACATTATGGTCGCGTAACACCGTTAATATTTAATTTGTGAGACTTTGTAACTAAAATATTTTTTATTTTTTTGTAAATAGATTGTGAAAGGGATCGATGCGGTTACTAGAGAGCAGTTGGTCCAAGTTATGGCACTATTCGGGATGCAAAATCCGACGCCGGTTTTCAGCATGGTTCCTTCCTTTGGAGCCATCAGACCCGCAGGGTTAATTCCTTACATAACCGAAGAGGACAAAGTCATACTAAACAACGTTCAAAAGATTATTGAATTTTTAACCGCTCAAGATTCACGACCCCGGTCACCAGATCAGGTAATCAAAGAACCGTGTTTTACTTCCACAAGTGATAAAAGTTCTTAAAATTTATCCTTACGGTGATGTTTTCTGTGCAGGGTTTGGATGTGAATCGGGTTGTTCAAGAGCTTCTTCCCGTTTTGCCCGGTCTATCAGCTAAGGTGCTACCTGAAGTGGTAAGCCGGTTGTCTTCTCGGATTTTGGCACGCTTGATTCGGGATACGTTTTTGTAATTATTGTCAGCTCATTGTTTATTTGAAGCCGCAACGAGCCGCTCAATTGTGCATATACCCATAGGAATTGTTTGTGAACTTATGTAAGTCGACACCTGATGGTGAATTTCTTTTGCCACATTTACACCAACCTGTAACTTTCAGTTGTATAGGACAATCAACTCGCCAGATATAAACATGTAAAAGTGGAAAACAAATAATAAAAAAAACGAGCTTGATACATATGAGTCGATTTTGAGCTCATCATTTTTTATTGAACTTTATAAACCTTATGTAACATCCAAGTGCTGTTGTATGTGTAACTTGAGTTTTATAAATACATATAATGAGTCGATTTTGAGCTCATCATTTTTTTATTGAACTTTATAAACCTGATGTAACATCCAAGTGCTGTTGTATGTGTAACTTGAGTTTTATAGCACGTTGATGCCGTTTTGTGAACCTGGTGGATCACAAAAAGCATGTCAAATTCACAAATCTTGAGAGACTACCGCTTCGAGCATAACTGTCGGGTACCTGTGATCTTCCCTCATATATTGTCCCCGTAACTCTGGTGGACACATTCTCCAAATAAAATGTGTACAATCAAGACTACCCAACATCTCAGGAAGGTGATGTATATCCTCATGAGCTTGATACAAGAGCGCAACGTCGTGGCTAGTAGGTCTACATAAGAACTCGGAAGCATATAAATTACATACCGTTTCGCAAAATTTATCTAGACAATCACGGGAAGTCCTTTCGGCCATATTTAAATACTCGTCGTTCTCGTCTGGAGGGTTACCTGTTGCAAGTTGCTTAATCGCCGACGTAACTTTTTGAATCAGTGTAAAACTCTTCTTCATTCTCACATCCACGGTCTCTTGAAACCACGAGTTATTCGCTTGCATGTCACTCACAATTTTTAAAAACAACATTTTCGACATACGAAACCTATGAAGAAAAACCTCTTCGTTGAATTTGGGCTCCTCGACAAAATAATCTCTCATAAGGGTTTCGTGACCTTTCTCTCGATCTCGACGGACAGGTTTCCTTTTTCTAGAAGTACCCGTGTCTTCTAGTGCGGCGGCTTCCTTGATAAAATTTTGTTAAAAAAAAAATTAAACTACTGTCGCTTGAGAAAGAATCATTGTCTTCACTAATATTAAATGGAATGAATAGCGGTGGTATGTCATCCGCCATTGTTTAGAAAATAGGGTTAAAATTTTTGAATATAAAAGAAAGGATTTTTAGGTTGAATAGAAGTGAAAAATGGTGTTGGATAGAGAAGAGAATGATGAAAAATGGTGTTGTTTATAAAGAAAAGTACCCCAATCCCCGATCCCTTCCCCGAGACCACTCCCTCCACCCTTATATTTTAAGTGAGTTTGAACAGTTTGTACTTTGTACTTGGAGCTACCTGGATTGCCCTTTAAGTTGTGTATTTTCTTTTGTTGTACAAAAAGCCATTTTAGTTTTTACATTAGAGAACTTTTGTGTGTTTGATTGTTTATGTTATAAATAATTCGTCAATATTTCTTACATACCAAATGTCTCACTTACCTTATGATCACGCGTCGCACCAAGGCTTTCGGATCTAAACGACTTGGAGTGTTTTGTGCTTTTTAAACCAAGATCGATGTATTGCGCTAAGCTTCTCTCTCCCTCTGTAAATTCTCACTTTGAATCAACATGCAAGACTCGTGCGAACCTTAAATCAATTATGAGTCGGGCTTCAGGTTGTAACACGATGGCTGGTGGAGGTATCTAGTTATTTTTTAGCTTCGACTAAGGAAATCGAGTCAACACATGAAAGTTTCACAAGTATTACAAGTTTCCTTTAATTTATCTTCAAGTGTAATGTTTTTGGTACACGCTTTGGATGTGAAGCGGGTCATTTCAGATAAAGATATGAGCCATATTCGGGTTGATTGATTCAACTTGACAGCCCGATACAATAGACATCCCTAGTTTGAACCGCACTGAACCAACACCCCGTATATTTGCTATTGCACAGAAAAATCTTCTTTTTAACACAAAAGGATGTTAAGTTTTGGTAATATATGATACATTTATTCCAATATTAAAAAAACTACTTTATGACAAAAACGGAAGTCTACGCTCCCCTGATGCATAAGAGATGATATTCCTCTTCAATGGCGCGAAAACGTTTGCACCGTTAAATGCAGCAGCTCGTAATATATTAATTGGTCCAAAATCAACTGAATATGCCTTCTGAAAACCATCTAGAACAGCCATCATCGCTATATTCGCTGTTTTCCTCTCTGCTTCATATTTCTTCAGCAAAGTCACCTGCATACATTATTTGCAATTAGAGCTAGTCGAGATCGGCTCACTAAAAGATCGAGTTGGCAGAGCTTAAACGAGCTCGACCGTGCCCGTGGTTATATTTGAGCTCAGTTGATATACGAACTCAGAGCTTGAGCTTCACCCATCGAGCTTGACTAAACTTGCGAGCATATCATTTCTTAAGATTTTATTTAATTTATTAAATATATTTACATAACGATAAATATTATATACACAATTATGATAAAAGGAATTAAATAATATACATTACGTTGCTTATATAAATTTGAGGTATAATATATGTATAAAAATAATTATAAATATATATAAATAAATGATTAAATAATTTACAAACAACTGAACGAAGCCGAGCCGCCCTCGAGCTTGAAAAACTACTCACGAGCCAATATCGAGCTTAGGAAAGCCTGGGCTCGTTTCGTTCATGTTTGCAACAATACAAACATTGCCAAAGAAATGTGTTTCCAAGTAGAATCATCTGACCCATACTAAAGTACGAAATTACCCATTTTGACCCGAATATGTTTTGATCCGTTACCCAACTTGTGTAATGTTTTTATACACATACCTCACCAATATCAGATCCTACTGCAACACCATCAGCAATAACATTTGAAAGTGAAGATACATCTCCATACCCCATGTTGACTCCTTGACCGGCCAACGGATGAACAGTGTGAGCCGCATCACCGATCAAGACCACACGTTTCGACGCATACTGATTCGCATGCATCAATGAGAGCGGAAAAGCCATCCTATCTGAAACCAATCTCACCACCTTCAGTGGTGGTTCGAACCGCTCGTGAACCGATGACGTCACGTCCGGTCTAAAAAACGAAGAAAGTACATCACTACCAAATACCCGCGACTCAGGACGAGGACCGTACCCAGAATCAAGAGCATGGTTTACAGCTTTCACGAAGTCAACCTCGTTCATTATTTTGTGATTTGATGCGTCTTTAGGAGACATGGTCCACACAATGTTGCTAAACTTGTCACCAATAGGTAAAAGCGCAATCGGTCCAGCTGGCAAAAACCGTTGCCACGCACAAAAGTTTTCCATAGGGTGTTCAACCGTGCATATGACTGCGCTCTGCGAGTAATTCCAACCAGTGGTTTTGATTCCGGCTAACTCTCTAACACGCGACTTTGAACCATCAGCCCCAACCTGAAAACGTTAATAAGATACTATTATGTGGAGACGTGTTTTATTATCATGAAATCATATACCTTTTTAAGGTATTAAAACGTTACCACCAACTTAGCGTATAGGTTTGTGCCATCACTCAAATCCAGCTTTGCTAAATTTGCGAGATTTTTTGATGATGTGCTTGAGACCGAGGCTCCTGCTGAAGAAACTGAACGGGTCGGAAGTGAAAGTGACGACAATCTTGTAGGATAGATCGTACTGTTGAAATCTTTGTTCTGTTCGGTTTGGATTTCCATCAGTAGAATAAAAGTTATGTTTTACCTCTAACAGGTTGAATGGATAAATGGACTGAAAATTACTAGCTAAAAAGGAAACGGGTCAAACAGGCCGAAAGTGTATTTGTTACATATACAAATTCCAGGATCCTATTATTCAAAAGAACGATATTGTTATTGCAAGAAAATAGTTTTGGTAATCATTCTCAACACATTAGTTATTTATATTTATAAGTTATAACAAAAACATAAAATATTGGAAAATTTTCTTTTAGCAACCCCACACAACACATTTTGACCTGTACAAAAAATTGTTGGAAAATGGAAGACCTGATTGACAAACAATTTACTAACCTGTAAACACGACAGTAAAGATTTATGTAGCACCTTATTCTCCACAACACAACTGAGTTCAAATCCCAGAAAATGATCGTTAGACATTGCTATAAAAAGTATATAAAATTGTTAAAGAACAAAAAACAATGGTCTTACCCTAGAACATCTTTGTCTGCATCTCTTGCATTGTACTTCGTGTATCCGAAACCGGTGTAATCCCATACCTAATAAACACATAATAATGTGTTTGTCAACATAAGCACCATCTTTGTAGTTTATACAAACACAAGAAAGATATATTTAATTATTTGGTTTCTTTACATTATGCAATTCTATATACTGCAAATTTTATATGCTACAGTTGGGTTTTAAATTTTATATGTAATTCTATAAACTGCGAAACGCGCGGGTCCTCCCTACTCGTTACTTTCATTTTTGAACTATGAACACCAACAAAAACTATGCATTTTTAGGTCAACTTTGGGTCAGGATTGCCCCCTAACTGTTACAATTTTTCTTTTAAAAAAAAAAAGTATTTTTAAACTGACCCGACCCAGACCCGTTTCAACCTGAACCCGTTCCGACCTGAACCAATCAACCCTTTTTTCAATTGACCCGAACCCGTTATGACCCACCTGCCCCAACCCGCCCGTTTTGCCAGGTGTAATCATGACCAGCTTTTTAGTAATAAATATAACCTGCATTTTATCAAAGTAGGCATGCCGATGCTGTTCTACATGTTCCCAAGCACCAATATCTACAAAATGAAAATTCCAATTATTTTTTAAGGACCAAACAGTAAAATATTTCTCATACATGATACATGTACTCTGCAGTGGCTAAAAATTTAGACAAGCTATATTCAATGGTATTTGTTAAAAAAATCAATAATGACAGCCATGCTAAGTTGTAATAGTGTAAATACGATAGTTGCAGTGTATTTGAAATAAAACATGACAGAAAATTTCTGTTGCATGCCTTTATGTAACCATAAGTATCCACTTAACGTTAGGTGCTAGTATGAGTCTACGCCCTTACAATGGTAAAGACATGACTTCGTGTCATAGTTGTTAATAGCAAATAGCGGACGATAGCGATAAGCTACCTATACGCTACGTAGCGATAGCGATGAAAGAGCGGACGCTATTTTATGTTTAGCGACACACTAGAAGGAAATTATAAGAATATTTTACATGCATATTATATCCAAATACATTGTTTTATACGTATCTTTAACAAAAAACCTAAAATCCCGCTATTTATATTAAAACAGAACAAAAAAACTTAAAATCCCGCTATGGAGGTGCCAAAATCAGATAGCGACACACGAGCGCTTTTCTACGCTATTCGCCTGCTATGAGCACTATTAACAACTATGTTTCGTGTGTTAATAAAAAGGCTAAAGAAAGGTAGTATCTTTTAGCATAGAACAGAAATTGACAAGATTATTGATAGCTTAATACCTTTAAAGAGAGAAATGGTTGCAGGTGTGACCGTACTGACCCTTGGATCAGGAGGGTCATCTTTCTTGATGACTGGCTCATTTGACAAAGCAGGATTGCTGTCAATTATGGCAATAGACAAGTGTTTTGTTAACGGCATGCTTGCTGCAAACAGACAAAACATGCATGAATAACTGACCCTAGACAAATTCATTAAAATTAGCGATTCAAAAGAAAAAAAACTAGAACACAGTTGACAGAATAAAGTACCTAGAGAACAAGCAAGTGCCATTCCAACCATCCCACCACCAACAATGGCGATGTCATGCTGAGGAACATCATTCATAAAATGTTCATCGCCCTCAGGCCCCTAAAAGGACAAGAAGTTAACTGAATTCAATTATAACCACCAGAAGTAAGGTGGGGCCGACTTATGAAGTAGAAAATATTCTAGTAGCCATGACAGCAAACAACTGTATCTCAAATGAGATAAGAAACAAAAACATTACTTTGTTGAAATGGCTTCCAGATGGAACATCGTTTAACTTTGCTGGTGCATCCGTGCAGAATGCTCTTGTTGTTAGCCTTGGTACAAAGATGTTTGAAACAAGCCTTCTTGTGGCAATCAACCTACACCACAAAAAAATATTAACTTAAACATCAGGAATAAAAAAAAACAAGTACGCAGGAACGATTAACCGTTGGAACCACATCACTGATCAACCAGTTTGCTTAAATAAAGCTCTCCCCACCAGCCAATCTCATTATGCTGGCCGGTTTAGGACTTTTCGCTCTTTTACATAGTGTTAATGAACGACCAAATAAACTATGCTTCTCCTAAAATATCCCTCGTATGATCTTTCTCAGTATAAAGGAAGTTAAAAGGTTGCTTAACTTACAAGAATACCAATGGAATCAGATGTTGTAATACAGTAATACTTTCATAAAGACAGATATAATTCACTCCTAAATGGCTAAATCAGAGTCCCAAAACCCTAAAGTGATGAACATTTTGAATGGATGTCGTATCTCGATTCCTCCAATCCAAACAACGATCTAAAAATCTGATTTTTAATGTCAAACCTAGTGCTTATCAAACAGATAACAAGATATCAACTTTATTACTAATACAAAAAAAAAATCAAAACATTTGATTCAACAACAGGTACTAGAAAGTTAAATTAACATATTAAATCGAATAACCCCCCCCCCCCCCCCTCACACACACACACACACAACATACCCTAACATAAATTCCACCAATTTTACAATAAAATTAACATCAATTAAAACGGAATCATAGTCTATAGGCTTCAAATTTAGAGATAAATAGTTGAATAACATGATCACAGGTCATCAATTGGTTTAGCAATCAATAAAAATCGAAAGGTAAGAAAGAATATTGGTGATTAAAGGGCGAAATGGTTTACCTGCTCATGACTCCACGAGTGTTTCTTCAGTGAATGACGTGCGTGATGGAGTGTAGAGGGGGTACGTACGTGGCTCTTTATTGGGCCCAAAAGTTGGGCTAATGATCGATTAAGGTTTGTGATTTTGGGTCATACCCAAAACCAGTATTTAAAATAAATGTTTGGGTCAGAATGAAACCGATTTGGGGTCATACACTCATACTCATACGGTCATACCCCAAAATAGTGGTGCACAAATCGGGTTTTTTTAAAAACCGGGTTTCGGGTAGGATCGGGTTTTACAAAATCGGGTTTTTTTAAAAACCGGGTCGGGTCCGGGTCCGGGTTTTCTACCAAAAATGTATACCTTATATACCCGGGTATTATAATACCCTATTTCCGGGTTTGGGTCCGGTTCGGGTATTCATCGGGTAGGGTTCGGGTATGCATCGGATTGGGAAAAAACCCGCACCGGGTATTAAAAAAACCCGACCGGAACTATGATTATAAAATGTATCAAACATAACTCTCACACATAGACATCAAATCTATTGATAAACAGAGGCACAATTTATAAACAGAGGCACAATTTATAGTTCTTCATGTGGTTATTCTTGAACTTTATAAACAGAGGCACAATTTATTAAATACAAAAACTAATAATGATATTAAACAAACAAAGAAAATAGAAGGGCCAACATATATTGGCATATTTGTTTCCACTTGTAATGAAATATACTAAATAATTAAGTAGCGGTGGCAAATATCATTAGACCTAATAATTAAACAAGATTACATCAAAGTGCATACATAATTTTGTTAAATCATAAGAACTAGAAGTCTTAATGCATACATAATTAAACAAGATTACATCAAAATCGGGTTTTTTTTTTAAAAACCGGTTCCGGGTATTTATAAAACCCGGTTCCGGGTTCGGGTATTTATAAAACCGGGTTTTGGGTATAAACCGGGTATAAAAAAACCGGTTCCGGGTTCGGGTTTTAGATCAAATATGCATACCCGGTCCCTACCATACGGGTAGGG
Source organism: Helianthus tuberosus (assembly GCA_030545235.1). Lineage (NCBI taxonomy): Eukaryota > Viridiplantae > Streptophyta > Magnoliopsida > Asterales > Asteraceae > Helianthus > Helianthus tuberosus. The sequence goes on along the minus strand of CM060429.1, from coordinate 79,444,929 downwards.
TTTGGGTATAAAAAACCCGGGTTTTATAATACCCGGTTCCGGTTTTTTTTTTCGGGTCCAGGTCCGGGTTCGGGTTTTTTGTGCACCACTACCCCAAAACAGTACCACAAGTAAGCCTCCTCTTTAAAGAGAAACTAACCGTTACCGAACAAACGATTCGCAGACGGAATGTACCGTTAGGGTTTGAACCGGCGGTTGACGGCGGCGGTTACGTAGATGAATAGAGGGGTTGATGGAGAGGAGGGAGAGAGATATGAAAAGAATGTGTGTGAGTGGTTTTTACTAGAGTATATGGGTTTAGAAATAGGAGTTTTATTTCCTCAAGTTTATTAGTGGGAGGTTTTTTCCCTTCCCTCGACTTTTATAAGGTCTGCATAGAGTTAAACACCATTGCTCACTACCATCGCCCATCACCACCACCACCACAATTTACCACCACCGTCCACCAACCACTACCGTCCATCACCACTACCACCACCACCACCGTCCACCACCAGTGGTGAAGCTTGAAAATTTCCATTGGGGGGTCGGAAGTCACCGGACCTAAAAGTATATACCTATTTTTTTTATAAAATCGGGGGGTCGAAAACGTATATACCTAAAAAATTCTATATGAAACGTACATACATAACACTGTTGAGCGAAAAGTTCGGGGGGGGGGGGGGTAGGGTGCACCACCGGCCCCTTCATAGCTTCGCCCCTGTCCACCACCATCATCCACCACCACCACCGTCCACCACCCCCATTACCGTCCATCACCACCACCACCGTCTACCACTATCATCATCACCATCCAACACCACTACCACCCACCACCACCGTCCATACACCACCGCCAGTTTATTTTAGAAGTCTGCATACGTTAAAAAACAAACAACATTCTTCTTGCAGACTGCAGAGGTTTGATCCACCTTTTTTTCTACAGATGTCTGCAGATGTGGTCCGCAGACTGCAGACATTTTACCTTTTAAAAACAGTCAACCCCTCTGTTGGTATTTTGGATGAAGCTTTTAGGAACTTCTAGCTTAAAGCTTTTAAGAAAAAGCTCATACTCAATAAAAGTCTTGTTTGGTTGAAGGAGCTTAAAACTTTTAGGTTAGTAGCTTGAAGGTTTTGGTTGAACGCTCCTACTAGTAGCGTTTAGAAGGAGCTACAAGCTTTTAGGGGAAAAAAAAAATACTATTTTAACCTATAAAGATAATTAACTTTTTAATGCACCAACTTTTTAACTTTTTTCTAAAGATAACGAAAAATCAGATTCTTAGTTATCTTTTAAACAAATTATTCCATTATTATGTCGCCAGATTATATAGATAGATTTGTTTATTGACTACCGACGTTGGGTTTGTTATTGTTTGATTTCATAGGAGCTAACCCTAAGTTGAATAAACAATCTAGTTAAAATTAGGAACTCTGTCCGGGATTTTCTTATTCTACGACTCGGATCTCTTGTGAAAATAAAGTAAAGGCGAGTTTTTATCAATTATTCTAGTTTTAGATTGCCAATCTACACCTTATATTTTGGTCCTTTCACCGTATGAACCTTGTTTGTTCTTCTATTTCAAAGGTTTATTTGATTCCTTGCTCAATTACAAACGGAAATTCTGTTCTTTTTTTTTCTGTATTCGGAATTTTCATAAGGATGTTCGTTTTTCCAACCTAAATTTGATAGTTTTATGCTACCAGTTGGTAACACATTCAGAAAAGGAGGACTAGTTTGTGATTTCAGCAGAATCTGATCAAACAATACCTTTCACGATCTTCGTATGTTGTTGTTCCCATACGTTCTTCTTCCATTGTCCTCTTCATCACCGATTTTCTGATACGTTATCTCTTCCCTTACACGTGAAAATTTTGACTTTATCGATTACTGGAACTTGTTGTGTGTATCAATAATATCTTGGTTGATCAATATACAATGATTATTTGATTAGTTTCTATTCACACAGTTTCATATATATTGCATAAAGTGACTTTTAATTAAGTGTTTGATTTGCATTTAATTCATCTTTAGTTTATTAGTAATAATATAATTGAACACCAATTGACCTATCTAGATTAGATTGTTTGAAATTAATTAACTATTATATTAAAGTGCAAACAATATTCAAGTTGCTAGATGAACTCTAAAAAGGAAAATCGAAAAGATAAAGTTGGACAAAAGAACTGGTATTAGAATTGTGTCGGTTCTTAAACAAATATATCACGAAGCATGGTCGAACTTCCCCATTCAAATGGGTTTCTCTTCAGGCTGAGTTTTGAAAATATTATAAATCATAATTTTGTCAGTGAAAAAGCTATGAAGAACAAGTATGATGGTATGAGAAAAAAAGTATAACCTTTGAAAGTCACTTAAAACGGAGAGACTGGTCTAGGTTGGAATGAAAGTACCAAGCAACTTAATTGTCCAGATGAATGGTGGAAAAGAAAAATTAAGGTAACATAATATAACTCATTTAAAATTTATATACCATATAATATTCTAGTCATAACCATAACTAAAGATTCATCATTATATTGTGTAGGAAAACTTGAAAGTTCTAGCAATTCAAAATAATCAACCATCTATACAACTACAAGAAGAGTGGGATCAGTTATTTGGAGATGAAGTTGCTAGTGGGGAAAATTGTGTGGCACCCTCTATGGATCCAACTACATTCATTGAGGCACATGTTGAGAACCTTGAGGATGACAATGTTAAGGGAGGTGATAATTTCTTCGGTGATACACCTTCTAGTCTAGAAAACTTGGAAACTCAAGAAAATAATTTCTTCGGTGAATGGTTGGATGATGTAAGAGAACATGTTAGATCGAAACCAAGCCCAAGTGAGGTTGCAAATTTTTTTGAGAAGTCTACTAAAGTAAACACTAAGCCTAAACTAGTTAAGATGAGATGTAAATGGGGAGACTCATTGGGAGCTTCAGTGCTTAAAGAACATTTAACTCAAAGTAATATGAATGAACAACGTGCTCTAGAAATATTAGAATTAGATTCTTCCAAACTCAGTCAAAGTACTAAGTTTAGTATTGAAGCTGCTATGGGTGTGCTTAACCGGATGGTAGATGCAGGATTAATGAGAGAAGATGAGGATGAGTGGTTTTTTGAAATGGATTTATTTAAAGATCCCGTGAAAAGAGAAATGTTTATAAATGTGCTTAACCATATTTTTTTATTTTTTTTTAAATAGAAAAAATTATACATTTAAATAAGAGTAATTACACTTTTCGTCCTTTATGTTTGTATCGGATTGCAATGGGTAGCCTTTAACTTCAATAATTACAGTCACAATCCTTTATTTAGAAAACTCATTACACCTTAGGTCCTTTTCACTAATGGGTGTTAGATTTTCTTGTTAAATCTGGTCATGTGCAAGGGTTTGTAATTTTACCCATTTGTGTATATATAAAAATAAAAAAAACACACATACTCTCTCTCTCTTAACACTCAATATGTCTGAAGTTTCAACTCTCTCTCTCTTTCTCTCAGTGTTAATTTAGAATCATAAATCTGAATCTAAAATCAAAATTGTTCTTCAAGTTTGTTCTTTGTAATCATCTTCACGTTTGATCTTTTTATTTTTTCTTTTCTTTGACTTGGTGAACGGATTTCCGATCTAAGATTCTGGCAACCAAACTGATCTTTTTCGGCAAATCTGAATCACCGCCCCGGACTACTACCTCAACGTCGCTCGTTTGCGATAACCGTTTAAATCTATAGGCGGTGACACAGATCTGAAGGTGGAGATCTTGGAACACTCTGGAAACCTCATATCTGACATCCTCTAAACGCCCGGTAAAGAACGAAATCCTCAGATCTAAGAACCCCAGATCTGAAATCCTCTGCAGGCGGTAAACAGATTTGTGGTCAAAGCTGAAGAACACGGTAATCGCTTTTGATTGTTGCGAGATTATTGTGAGTTTGTAAAAGGGTTGGATGGTTAATTGTTTATGTTTGATTTGTTTAGTTAGTAGGTTTTAAAAGATATTGATTGCAGAATAAAATTCATTGCACTGTGTTGGAAAATTGTTTATACATATGATGTAGAAAAATGCTTGAGATTGAAGATTGAAATTTCATTGGCTCATTCTAAATACACCCCCCTAATTACTAATTATACCTGTCCCCTATAAAAACATCACATCAATTAATAAATTTATTTTGTTTTTAGTTTATTTTGTCTTTTAGTTAATAACTTTTGTTAAGTTTTTAGCTTTTTTGTCTTTTTTTAATCTTTTATTTAGTGATTAGTTATATATTACTTATTATTATTATTATTATTATCATTATTATTATTATTATTATAACTACTTATTATTATAACTAATTATTTATCCAATTACATTTATGGTAGTAACAGAAACTATAAAAAAATAAGTGCATTCTTACAAAATTATATCATTAAACATTTTACATACCGAGCTTTAATATACAACATAATATGTAGCGGGTTGTGCTATCCAAGAATTATACATATTTTGACGTGATTCAAATATATTCCCCCAGCCAGCCACATTATTGTCTCTCATTAATGTCCATAGGTTGTTTGTGGGGGCAATTTGATACTCTCCTTGCAATTCTACCATTATAAAATGGCCACCATTCACGTGTGCAATTGAAATTATTTTTTTCTGGAAACTGGTGAGTGCCTCTCCAAAGCGAAAAACAAGTCGAACTGTTTCTTTTTTCTTTAGATAAAAATTGAACGATTACGTTAAACGTGTTCGCAATCAAGAATCCTGCCTCTAGAATAATCCTCCAAATGTTTTTTTGGTGCAACCCCCGACCCTGACCAAGCCAAGGACGTAAACACATTTTCAAATGAGCCACAGAAAGCTTTAGTGTACTTATTTCTAAACTAAAGTAGCTCTTCCAACAGTGATCTTCGGATAAATAACCATTCATCTTTATTGTACCCTAGAGCAGAAGCCGTCGCCCGAAATCCACAATTTCCATCACCTAACACATTATGTATGCGTGTAACATACGCATGGATAGGGTTGTCCAAAAAACTCGCAGCTCGCTCGAAGCTCGCTCGGATTTAGCTCGGAAAAAGCTTGCTCGATATGACTCGGTTTAAAAGTGAGCCGAGCCGGCTCGGCTCGGTTAGAAAGTGAGCCTAGCTCGGCTCGGCTCGTAACGAATCAAATTGGCTCGGTTTGACTCGCTTTGTAGCTCGGCTCGTCTTAGCTCGAATTATTTTACTTAAAAACCGAGTTCGTTCAAATTTTTTTTTAAAAACCGAGTTCGTTCAAAAACTTTTTTTAATAAATAATTTTTATTAAAATAAATATTTTTATAATAATAATAATAATAATAATAATAATAATAATAATAAATGATTACTACTAGTAAATAATAATAATAATTAAAAAGACAACAAAAAGACAAAAAAATAAAATAAAATGTTGATTTGTGATGTAATGATGTGATGTTTTTATTAGAAGGGGGTATAGTTAGTAATTAGGAGGGGTGTATTTAGTAGCACCCATTTCATTGAATTTTGTTACTGTACATCGAATATGATGATGATGGTAACGTTTTGCATTTTTATATTTATTAAACAATTTTTTAATAGTTTGGTAAAAAGACTAAACTACCCTTATGTAATCAAATTTAACTGAAAATTTTAACCAGGTTAGTGATAAGGGATGTAGAATGTAATGGGTTTTCAAAATAAAGGGCTGTGACTGTAAATATTGAAGTTAAATGTTATCCGTTGCAATCCGCTACAAACATAAAGGACGAGAAGTGTAATTTACCCTTTAAATAAAGAAAACACATTTATATATTTATATATTAATTAGAGTTAATTACACAGATGGACCATGTGGTTTATAGACAGTTTCACCTTTGGGTACTAACTTTTTTTTAACAGGTTTAGGTTTTATGGTTTCAATTTTGTAACACATTTGGGGAGTGGCGAAACCAGAACAATTTAGTTAGGGGGTCATCATAAGCTTATATTATATACTGGTTCAAATTAGGGGGTCCATATCTAAGTTTGTTCTTCAAAAACTCAAAATTTATAAATAAAAATTCAAACCGTTCCGGTGACCGGAGGGTCAACGGACCCTCTTGACCCCCCTCTGGTTCCGCCCCTGCCTTTGGGTACTAACACCAAAATTATCAATATAATGACTAAAATACTCTTCCATTTTTTTAATGTTATCAATGTAATACCTTTGGGTACTAACACCTAATTTTATTTAAGTTTAAATCAATTTTACAAAATATATTTTTTTATTTTCATCTTTTTATTATATCTCTTAATTAACATAAAAGCTGTTTATTTTTTATTTTTTTATAAGTAAATGTTTATATATAATTTTTTAAGAAATGATAAATAATTTAGCATGATAGAAGTTGCTCAAAATCTTAAATGATTAAAAATTCAATAGGTATAATGGGTAAGGATAGTGTAAAAATGGCCTAAAGTGTGAGAAGTGTATTATAACACTATATATAATACTATATAACACCATATAAACACCGTATAACAATATGTAACACCATATAATACCATATAACACTATGTAACACTATATATCATTATATAACAAATATAACACTATACATCTATCATAGACATGCTATCAGACAACCTATAGTGTTATATTTGTTATATAATGATATATAGTGTTGCATAATGTTATATGGTATTATATGGTATAATGGTATTATATGGTGTTACATATTGTTATACGGTGTTTATATGGTGTTATATAATATTATATATAGTGTTATAATACACTTCTCACACTTTGAGCACTTTTTACATGATCCTCTAATAGTTGGTAATGTGCAAATAAATTATTATTAAGATATTAGGTTAAAACTCCGTGTATTACACGTGTTTAATGTATAAAAGTTAGTTTTAATTTTTGTAATTTTAAACATATGGGATTAAATAATATAAAACCAATAACAATAATAATAAAAGACTGTATCTCATCGGAACTAAAGTGTTTCCTAAGCACATAGATACACAAATAAAATAGAGACGTCATGGTTTAATCACACCATCTTAAACTGTGTCAAGTAATTGATCGTAACAAACAAATTAGATTAGATTATCATTTTTACGATTTTACTACAAAATATATTAAATTAGTTGTAGTTATTTTTAAACAGTTTTTCTCGATTTTGCTACATATCTTGATATATTAATTTAACTAATTTTCAGATATTATATTCGTGTGTTTTCAAGATTGCTGTGGATTTTAATAAATATTTATTATATCATTTGTTTCATTATTTAATTTATATTTTAAAGAGTTTTTATATATTCATAATATTAGTTAGATATTTATCTAGTAATATTATTAATATAAAAAAAAAAATAGAGCGGACGTTTTCTGACTTTTTTAATTTATATTTATAAATAAAAAAATAGATTTTATGTTAATTAAGAGATATAATAAAAAGATGAAAATAAAAAAAAGAGATTTTGTAAAATTGATTTAAACTTAAATAAAATTAGGTGTTAGTACCCAAAGTTGTTACATTGATAAAATTAAAAAGAATGAAAGGGTATTTTAGTCATTATATTTATATTGATAATTTTGGTGTTAGTACCCAAAGATGTTACAAAATTGAAACCATAAAACCTAAACCTGTTAAAAAAAGTTAGTACAAAAAAATAAAACTAGTTATAAACTACATGGTCTATCTATGTAATTAAATTAAGAAACAACTTGGTTGCTCATTATTTATGGTAGCCAACAATAGTATGTAACGTGCTAGTCTCCATTTTTTTATTTTCTTTTAAGTCTTTTGTATTTTACTTTACATCCTTAACTTTGCTAATATACATGGTTAGTCCATATACTTTAATAATTTTCTTTTTATTAGTTAACTTTGGTAGTGTACATGTTTAGTCCTCCTACTTTAGCTTTGGTAATAAACATGTTTAGTCCATCTACTTTTGTTCCTTTTAACATTTCACCTTTTAGTCATTTCCTTGCTAACGTGACAAACCAAACCGACATAGCAACCTCCATTTTTTCCTTTCAAACTCTTTTGTCTTTTTTCGTTTACACCCATAACTTTGCTATACATGTTTAGTCCTATTTTAACTTTCCTAATATACATGTGTTGTCCCTTGACTTTAATATAACATTTTTCTTACTAGCAAACTTTGCTCATATATATGTTTAGGCCCTCTGCATCAACTTTGGTAATATACATACTTAGTCTCTCTACTTTTAATTCCTTTTAGTATTTTGACTTTTAATGTTTTTTCTTGCTAACTAGATGAACCAAACCGACTCCCGGCGCAACGTAGGGGGTAAAATTACTAGTTTTCATTAACTTAAAAAAATACATAATTAAAATAAAAACTACACAATTAAAGTTAAAATTCTAAGCATCAGTTCCCAATCATGGATGGCTACGCAGAATTTGTCACGCTGAAATGTGATTAATTGTCCAAGTCGCATACGCCTTCGGTACTCACAATGGGCTGGCGCAATCCCTTGCTCCTTCATTATGTCGCCACAGCCATTCGTCACCTCGTTGTAGACTTGGTTAAATCTACGAGCCTTGACATTGATATCCCAAAACTTGGAGTGAATTACATGTAACCTTCGATTGGTTTCACCCAAATGTTGACATAATTATTCAAAATCGGTGGTCCCAAATGAGATGGTTGTGCGCCGTTGCGTGTCCTCAGTGACACTCACCCAAGCCGTAGCCAAGACAAATGTCCTCTTCTTAGTCCAAAAGAAACGATATGAAAAGTTGTAGAGGTTATAAAATCTTAGAGAGAGTAGATATTTGTGTGGTAAAAATAGGTTAACTGTAGAGATACATATAGTATAAAAATTGTTTTCTTTAAAGAGGCAACGGCATTATAGGCTACAACGGCTACTCCACCACACACCATCTTCGAGTACACAAAATCGAACATCATAACCGATCATGCTACTCGATGGGGAGAGAGCAATGTTACCCCCTACCCGATTTACCCCAAGTACTAGAGGGGTAGCCGAGTATGGCGCCCCTTCCACCCTTATTAATTTCATTTTCTACATTTCTCTCTTACATTGCTCATGTGTTATTTTTTCTTCAAAACTCAATGTGAAGTATGAGAACCCATTTGTTGATGTTCTTTGTTAGTAATTATAGAAACTAGGTTTATAATCCATGCGCGCGTTGCGGCGCTCTAAATCGAATCGTTCTCGGTAGGAAGATTTACGTACCGGTGTCGAAGTTGTTTGGAATGTATTTATTCAATTCTTCACAATACCGCCGTCACGATACCAGTACGATACCGGAAGTCGGTATATATCAACATAAATAGAAAACCAAAAATATAAAATCAGTTAGGTTTTCGTTCGAAAACATGTTACCGATCGGAAAGATTATATCGAATTTAAGAATCTAATGACTTCTTAGGGGTCTTAAACATGCAGAATCAGGTGGCGTTGCTGTGTTCTGCCGTGGCTCCGCTATCGGGGGCGGTGGCCAGCTGCCACTCCCTTAGGATTTTGTTCCCAGACTCTCCCGTCGTCAACACAACTTCTCTCTCTTAAACCCTCAGGCGTTGTTCCTTCGGTTGGGGTCGTAAACATGCAGAATCGGGTGGCGTCGCCATGTTCCACAGTGGCTTCGCTACCGGGGGCGGTGGCTAGCCGCCACTCCCTCAGGATTCTGTTCCCAGACTCTCTTTTACTCTCTTTTCTATCGGTAGACATCTGCATCTCTCAGTATATATGTCACATGCATAACAACATGAGCACACGTGTGAAGTGCGGGTGATGTGTCAAATAACCATCATTAGGGTGTGCAAAAAACCGAATAACCGAAACATAACCGATAAAACCGAACCAAAAAAACCGAACCAAATCTAGGCTAAATACACGGTTAACCACCCACAACCGACCCGCTATAACCATCAAAACCGATTAACCATAATTGCCATAACCAATCGGTTATGGTTATCTATTAACCGACATAGCGGTTATGGTTATGGGTTTAGGACAATACCGACCCAAACCGACCCATGCACACCCCTAACCATCACCAAACAACATAGGTCTAATGAATATGTGCCAGGCAAGTGCTGGCACACTATTCATTCAGTTCTATTATTATTAGATATAGATTGATATATAGAAAAGAACAAAGGGTAGCGAGAGTTTTGCTAATTGGCATAACCATCTCAATATCTTCTTGATCGTCAAGTACAACAGAGCCTGAACGGACTAAACAAACTCGTTACACTCTACACATTTGACTAGGGGTGTTCATCGGTTCGATTTATGGTTTATTTGGTTTTTAGAATTTTATACCCCAAACAAAAAACCAAACCGAACCGAACCGAACCAAATTAGGAATATGCAAACCGAACCATACCAAACCAAATTCAATTCGGTTTGGTTTCGGTTAGAAACCAAATTTAACCAAATTGTACCTAAGTACTTTTTTTCCTAATTTATATTTATGTTTGTGTTCTAGCTTCCGAACATCAAATCAACAACGAATTTAAACCTAACAATATATAAATAAAAGACATAGGAAAATAAAACAAACATATCTATAAAATAGTCGTACACACAACCATAAAGATAGAACTTTAAAACATAAATCATAGAAACTATAAATAATCAACAAGTCTAATGACACAAAATATAAATAATCTTCAAACCATGGGGATACATATGCTTACCAAAATAAAAAAATGTGGATAAAAAAACCGAACCAAAAACCATATTCATAATTCGGTTTCGGTTAGAAACCAAACCAATAATCGAAACCGTTTTTTCTATACTTGACTACCATATTATATTTAATACACCTACACTTATTTAATCATATTATTTATCTTATCATATGCACGCAGATGTATGTATCTCATTGTGTATAGTTGATGCTTTGCTTGTGATCAGTTTTTTTTATCTACAACGTTTGCTACTTGTTTACACACACATCCATAGTCAAAAGTGTTCTAGGTGCGCTACTTGAATTTTTTAGCCAATGGAAGGAAAATTTTAACGTTTGGTTGTGAGAAATTAGACTTAACCTGACCTGAACTAAAATTTATATCAATTGGTTGTGAGAAATTTTAACCATCGGAAAAGGTAGACCCATAAAAAAAACTTGGGTCTGCCCCTCCTAGTCATGCCTTAAAACCTAACATTTCCTACCGCTTTCATTTCCATGCCTTGTTATTACTATTGATGGCATTCTTCTGTTTGTGGTTTGTGATCATGTTAACGTGATCATTCTGGAATCAGGGGCGGATTTAGAGGGAAACACCGGGTCCCAGGAACCCAGTCTTTTTGGAAAAAAAAACGTTTTTTTTGTAGTGTAAATCTTGTATGATTTGGAAAAAAACGTTTTTTTTTTGTAGTGTAAACCTTGTATGATTTGGAAAAAGGAACCCAGTGATTTCTCCGGCTGGATCTGCCACTGTCTGGAATCATTTGTGGTTTGCGATCATATTAATGTTGATGGTATTCTTTCGTACAAGACGAGAATCAGAGAAGCTTTATTTCATTTCTTCAATGTATTGTAACCTTTTATGCTTTCATTTACCTGTATCGGATCAAACCGAACAAAATTGTTTTTTTCATAAATATATAGCTTTGTGAAAACTATTCAAGATGGTTTTCTTCGCAATATGAGTAGTATCACTACTAAACACATGAGTATATTGATTATTATTTGGCTATTTGCCATTAATTGCCCACTGAATGATTTTGACGGAATCCGTTAATTTTAACCGTCCAAATTTTTTCGGTTTTGTTGGGAACTTATTGCTGATGGAATATCCGCCTGTAATCGAGGATATAATTTATAATAAAACTAGAATTACCACCCGCCGAAATGCGGCGGGGGATTCATTAGTTATATATGATGTTAGATGAAAGACAAACGTTTCTCACATGACCACGGGCCTATGTGTAAAACCGAGAAAAAAATAATTAATTGCACGTTGCGACAGACCTATCAAACTAGAAAAATAGACGCGCTGCGACGGACATGTCAAACAGGAAAAAAATAGATGAAAAAATGTTGAACCCCACATGCACGTTGCGGCGTGTTAACTCGGAAATTTAGAACGACACGTTAAATGGAGAACTTATGAAATATGAAAAGTATATAAGAGACTAACGTTGAAAGTAAAAAAAATGTTGAAATAAAATTGCAAAAGATGAAAAGCTTTGGGTTGAAAGAAAAAAAAATTAAAGGGGTTAAATTGCAAAAGATGAAAACTTTTGAATTAGAAGTGAAAAATCAAATTAATCAAAGGGGTTAAAATACCAAAGATTGAAACTTTAGACTTAAATTGCCAAATATTGAAACTTTAGAGTTAAAAAAGAAATCAATTTCAGATTATGAAAACAAAAGAGATAAATAGATTTAGTTAAATTGATGTTTATTATTATTATTATTATTTAATAAAAGAGATAAATAAAAAAATAAGGATGAGAAATTACCAGAGAATGACACGTGTCCAAAAAGGATTTTTGTTTATTAGTATAGAAAGATTTACTAGTCTTGTTTTTCAGGCATTTATCGGTATGGGGCTGATCAAGGGCGTAGCTTAGTTGACACCCGGGGGTGAACTCCTTTCAAATATTTCGGTTAGAAATGTAAAATTTTCGATTTTTCGTCCAAAAATTATAAAATTATAAAGGATCGCCCCCAATTATTTTGACTAAATATTTATATAATATATGGTTATATGGGGGGGGGGGGGGTAACTTTGTAGAATAGTAACCAAGTTTCAAAAGTGTTCCAATTAGGTCACTCAAGTTTCAAAAGTGTTCCAATCAGGTCACTAAACATTCATTTTTCATTAAAATTAAGGGTTTTTTCATCCATTTCATAGGTAACCGCGCTGATGTGGATTTTTGTTTCTTTTTTCTCTTTTACTTGATGCTAACGTCGAGTGATGACGTGGATTGTAACTTGTTTTTTTTTTATTTTTAATGTAATTAAATGGTTTTTATTTTTAATAAATATAATTTCATATATTAAAATAATTTGACCACAACATCTTATGCTCCATTTTTTTCTTGACACGTGGAAAAAAAAACATGGCTCAATTTGAATGTTAAGTTATCTAATTGTGACAAAAACGATACCAGTGACTTAATTAGAACACTTTGAAAACTTGGTTACTATTATGTGAAATTTTCAATTGGGGGTCCCATGACTTTCTACCACCCCTCTCCCTTACGGAACGTTTGGTCAAACTCCATCACTGTGGCTGATTAGGGTTATCCATAAATAACATATACGTGTAGGCAATCTGTCTGAGATTAGATTACCCACGACCAAATTTATGACAAATTCTCATTGGTAACTCATTTCACCATGGTTTTATGATCGTCCGATACTCATTTGTTTAGCATATGATAGTGTGTTTTAACCATGAGTTAGAACACAACATACCAAAATAAATTTAACCCTTTGGTAGGTTCTTTTTTGTTTTTTTTCCACCTTAGGGTTAGCATGCCTTAATATCTCATCTCTTTCTTAACAAAGTCTTTATTGTTTATATTAGGTGACCTATCTAGTTGTAATAGTTTAGATAAAAAGCATTATTAAATGTCCTCTTTTGGCAAAATTTTCCTACCAGCGCCGCAACAGTACTCATTAGAATGATCTATGCAAACCGTTGAATATTTTCATGCACAACTTATAGGACATGACCTTTTAAGTTTTGGATAATTTTATTTTTATTATAATGTAGCAAATATGAATTAATATACTATTTGAAATATAGTATATCGAAGTGTTCGGCTATTTCGACATATACAACGTGGATCTCGATCACTTGCAGATAAAAATGTTATTAGGTAGATATATGTATTTGAGATCGAGAAGATTAGGATTAGTGTATAATATTTACCATCATTATAACATATAATTTGATTACATATTTTTATAATTATTCTCATTTTACTGCTGTAAATACTTGATCAATAATATACATATTACCTTATCAATAACTCAGTACTTCTATGCATACATAGTCGATCAATGATACATAATAACTTATGAGGTTTCCTTAATACATGTAAAAATCTGTATAGCAAGATTTGTACAGCATGCTAGCATCGTCTATTATATGTCCGAATTGATATAATCAAATATATCTTACGATTATCAGTTATAAATGCTAGATAGGTTATTTTTTTTATAGTTATGACACAAATGGACAGTTGGTAATTTATATATTATACAGCCTGATATGAAAGTACGTAATTATCTAGAAGACAGCTAAAACCAAAAGGTCAAATTGTAGGCTACAATACTAATTTATTACCACCACAAATCAAATGGACAACGTTTGTGCCCTATAAATATGTTCATGTAGTTAAGAAAGTAAGTACACCATCCTGAGTTATATTGAAATGGCTAGTGGTAACATGAGCCATCTTGTGTTAGCATTTGTCCTGCTAACTCTATGTTGGGGAGGCTCAATGGCTCAATCAGGGTGCACCAGTGTTCTCATTGGAATGGCTCCATGCCTAAACTATGTTACCGGAAGTTCCAAAACGCCAACGTCTTCCTGTTGTTCATCATTGGCTAATGTTGTTAAATCGCAGCCACAGTGCCTTTGCACTGCCCTCGATGGTAGCACGTTGGCTTCGCTTGGAATCAATATTAACAAAAGCACTGCATTAGGCCTTCCGCGCGCTTGTAACGTAAAGACTCCACCTGTTAGTCGATGCAACGGTATAAAAATTCAATGCTCATGTTGATATTAGTTCATCACTTTTTAAATTTATTACTATTATTAGATATTAGATTAGATGTGCCACAATGGGCAAGTCAAGAAGATCGGACCAGTTGAACCAGAAACTGGACACATAAACGGTTAATTCGATCATGTGTATTTGAACATTAAAACTGGTGGGACTGGATTTCAAATTCATTTTTCTGTTTTTATCCTTACTATATATAAATTAATTATGTATTTACTAACTTTACTAATAATCAAATATTGTAAATCTAAAAGAAAACAAGGTATAGTTATATGTTATTTTAAGTTCGTAATATATTTATAGACAAAAGATCAAATACAAATAACTTTAACGTATAAAACGTACGAACTGAAGGAAAAGACAAAAAAACGTCGTGCCATTTTCGTAATTATCAGTAACTATCAAAATTACTCTACAAATGATCCTCTAGAGTAATTTTGTAAAATGTTCTTGTAAAGTAATTTTGTTCTTGTAGGGTAATTATCACAATTACTCTACAAGTGTATTAAAATTACTCTGCATCAAAATTACTTTACAAGTAAATCAAAATTACCCTGCAAGTTTATCAAACAACATACAATTCAAATTACTCTACAAATGATCATGTAGAGTAATTTTGATCTTATAGAGTAATTTTGTAAAATGATCATATAGAGTAATTTTGATCTTTTAGAGTAATTTTGTAAAATGATCCTGCAGGGTAATTTTGATCTCGTAGAGTAATTTTGTTAGCATTTAGTTATGGGGTTTAGCGTTATGGTTTAGTTTTTACAAAATTATTCTACAAGAACATTTTACAAAATTATTCTACAAGATCAAAATTAATCTACAGTATCATTTGTAGAGTAATTTTGATAATTACCTTACAAGCAGATAATTACAAAAATTCCACCGCGTGCTTTTATCTTTTTCATGCTATTCGTACGTTTAGTATGTTAACTTTATTTGTACAGGAACTTTACTCTATATTTATATGCTTAATTATTACTTTTTAAATTACTTATGACGCCATATAAACCCGGTCCGACTAGTGAATCAGTCAGACGACCAGTTCAACAGCCGGTCACGTTATACAAACATTGATCGTTTTATGTTCCCTCTCCTTTTAATTCTTATTTATATATTTTCAATCGTTTAAGCTGGAAATAATGCACCTACGATGGCTCCAGCGGAATCACCAGCAAATTTAGATGATATATCCTCAAATGGACCTGCGCCAGCTAGCACTCTGCCGGTATGTATAAATACATAGCATGTTGTATGTGGTTTTTAATAGCAAAATGATAAAACCCCTAATTTGTCATAACCTCTTATTGTTGTATAAATAGGATCCAAACAAGTTACCTTAAATGATGAAACTTCTGATGATGCTGCTGGCAACAAAGGAGCGTTACGTCCTTCTGTCGAGTGCTCTAGCTGTGATGGCTATGTTACCTCTACCAACTTTTAAGTAACTTACTACGTCAATAATAAATTGTGTGTGTTTGCATTTACTTGTTATTTAATGTTTTGATTTCATGTTTTCTAAAAATAATGTACTATTGTGCCGAGTGTTGTAATCGATTGTTATGTTTAAAATGTTTACTTTTTTGTTTAATTCTATATAGCAATATACTCTTAGGTGTTGGTCAGAACGCTTATGAACACGAACACAATGATACGCTACGAACAATCGAACGAATAAATATATTGAATGTGAAAGTATAAGTGATTCTGATGATTACTATTGAAACATACAAACCCTATTTATACTAAACTAAAAGGTGCGATCGAATGGATGTGTCTCGTGAAGAAACCTGATGTTTGCCACCATTCTGAATAGTCGTGACTCCTTTTTTAATAGACGTGCCCATGCTTCCAATAGACGTGACCATGCCTTCCAATCAACATGATCATCCTTCTAATTAACATGGCCATGCCTTGTGTGTTGCGTTTGTAATAAACGTGACCATACATCGCCTCCTTTGATATGTAGGTTGTAATCTTGAGTTCTTGACACAATATGAGCTTTACTATATACTATTTACATAATGACCCCTATATTTAGTTTAAACATCAATACTCCCCCTTAAACTAAATGCAGTTTAACGAAGGTCTTCAATTTGCTTGACTTGCAATACCATTGGTTCTTCTTCCAACGCAAGATGAGCCTCTTCGTCCTTATCTTTTTTCTCATCTTTTCGCTTGCTACACTCGTATGCGAAGTGACCGAATTCACCGCATTCGTAACATTTGAACTCGCTCTTGTCTTTATTTCCTCGATCCATATTTCGTCCACATCCTCTTTCTCCTCTAAACGAACTTCGTCCATGTCCTCTACCATGACTTTGACCGACCTCCTTTTCCTTGATGCCAAATTTCGAAATGATTGTCTAAAATTGCCATTAAGAGATTGTTATTCTCTGGTTCGTTTTGGCTCTTGAGGCGTTCTTCAAATGTCGTGATCCTACCTACTGCTTCTTCAAATGTCATTTTATCTATTTCTGAATACCGCTCGATGGATGTCACAATCAGTAGAAACTTCTTCGGAACAGAGAAAAAAATTTCCTTACAATTTTCTTATCTTTAATGGTGGTACCGAGGCTTTTAAACTTGGATTTTATACCACCCAACTTGCTTGAGAAACTACTTATTGTTTCGTTTTCTCCTATCTTTAAGGCTTCTAATTCACTTCTTAAAGTTTGCAGACGCACTTTCTGAACCATATCGGCTCCAAGATATCGAACTTTGATTGCATCCCAAACTTCCTTTGCACTTTCGTATTGTGCAACTTGCATTAGAATATCTCCCGGTAACGTTTGGAAGATCATTGCTTTCGCTGTATGCGCCTTTTTCTCATCTACCCCTTCTTTTGAAACAACCGTATCCCAAAGACTATATACCTTCAAGATTGTTTCCATCAAGATTGCCCACTGAGTGTAATTCGATTCAGTCAACTTTAGGCATTGAAGGGACATATTTCCTTGCTCACGAATTGACGTTGACGTGCTTTCTTTGTCGTCTCTTCCTGACATACTTCCTTTCTGATTTGCTTTCTTAGACTTTTTCTTTCCTATCTTCCTTGCTTTAATTCAATCTTTCTTCTTGCTTGCACCACACAGGTTTTGTTTGCCACACGGGTCTTGATTTGCCACACAGGTCTTTCTTTCTTGCTTTGCCACACAGGTCTTTCTTTTTTGCTTTGCCACACAGGTCTTGTCACCACGAAGGTTCTTGCACCACGAAGGATTTTCCACCACCAAGCTCTTGCACCTCGAAGGTTATGTACCACGAAGTTTGTACCACAAAGGTTATGTACCACGAAGGATTTTGTACCACATTGGATTTCTCGAATTTCTAACTTGCTATTTGTTTTCTAATTGCGTTTTTTTTCTTAAAACATACTTTATGTTCTTTTGAAAAATAGATTTGTTTTTTAATTCCAAAAAAACGACATAATCGATTCTTACTGATTTGATTTAATAGAAAAATTCAACTCTCCCTCATTTGATTTGATATTTGAATTTCAAAAGAATTCAAACAAACGAGATCTTTGCTTGCAATCAATCAATCAAAACTGCAATTCAATTTTAAAACGAATACAAAAACCTTAAAAAGATTTGAGAGAACCTGGTTATGATGTTCCAATCGACTTCTTCTTCTTCTTCCCAGATTTGAAACATGTGCTCTGATACCACTATTGGTCAGAACCCTTATGAACACGAACACAATGATAAACTATGAACAATTGAACAAATAAATATATTGAATGTGAAAGTATAAGTGATTCTGATGATTACTATTGAAACATACAAACCTTATTTATACTAAACTAAAAGGTGCGATCGAATGGATGCGTCTCTTGATTGATCGACGTGTCTCTTGAAGAAACATGATGTTTACCACCTAGTCGTAACTCCTTTTTTAATAGACGTGCCCAAGCTTCCAATAGATGTGACCATGCCTTCCAATCAACATGATCTTGCCTTCTGACTAACATGACCATGCCTTGTGTGTTGCGCCTGTTTGTAATAGACGTGACCATCTGATACATCGCCTCCTTTGATATGTAGGTTGTAATATTTAGTTCTTGACACAATAAGCCCTTTACTATATACTATTTACATAATGACCCCTATATTTAGTTTAAACATCAATATTAGGGAGTCTTCGTTACATTCAAATTCCATTTCCGATTCCAGTTTCATAACATTCCACGAAATGAACACTACCTTAGAATATCTTATTGAGACCAAATTGCATTTTACGTCTTTTAAGTTTCAGCAAAATTTTAAGCATTGTCCTTTAATTAACGAAATTACGGTGAATGTCCTTTATGTT
Organism: Helianthus tuberosus; assembly: GCA_030545235.1. Taxonomy (NCBI): domain Eukaryota; kingdom Viridiplantae; phylum Streptophyta; class Magnoliopsida; order Asterales; family Asteraceae; genus Helianthus; species Helianthus tuberosus. The sequence continues at coordinate 79,425,885 of CM060429.1, read as the reverse complement.
CTAAATTTCCTTACAAGCGGTATCGTTTCTCCTTAAAAAGATTACATAAATAAAGGACATCTGTTGTACAGAAATTAAAACATAATAGGTCACCGCTTGTAGTGAAATTAGAATATAAAGGACATCCGCTATAATTTCGTTAGTAAAAGGACAACGCCTAAAATTTTGCTAATACTAAAAGACGTCAATGCAATTTACCATCAAAATTTTGTTAGAACCCATTGTAACTATCATGTCTAATCAAACAAAAGAATGCTAATAACATTCATAGCCATCGATCTCTAATGAATGATAAGTGAAAAATAAGTAATAAAAAAAATTAAAAGTGTCGTAAACCCATAACACAATATGGACTGAACACCATCAATTATCAAAAGGTATGTTAAAAGAAATTCACCATTCAAAAAAAAAAATTATCAAAAGGTATGAATACCTTAGAAAGATGAACTCATTAATGAGAGGTTGAGGATCCTGAATGATGTTGTTGGAACAAAATAACTTTCAATTTTTTTTTGAACAACAAGCAACATAACCATTTATACACCTCAAGAAACCGCCACACAACAAGAAGCTGAGATGACATCATTACAATCAAGAAATCAAGCAAAACATACATCAAGCAAACATAATCAGAATAAAAAATACTGCAAAATCTTACTCCAAAACAGAGAAACTTCTCCACTCATTCCAATTTAACCCTTGTATCCTTGATCCTTAATTTCCTCTATTGTCTTATTCGGGTCCTTTGAGACATTGTTGAACACATTATTATTTCTATTATTCCATAAGTTCTAGGTAGTTGAGAGGTAGATGGCGTGGATTACCTTTCTTTTCATCCGTGGCCAACTCGCTCTATCCAGTAATCTTTCTTTCAATAACTCCATGTGGTCTCTAACTGGGACTTTTAACCATAACCAAATTTGCATCCACACTGATTTCGCGTAAGGACAATGAACAAACACATGATTAACTGTAACACCTTGCTTTTTAGAACTTCCCATATTTAGAAAGCTCGCCTTGTATTCCATTTATGGAAACTTGTACTCCTTTGTATTCGTATTTCATTTCAAACGTTGTAATCCGAGATTTGAATCATAATGAAAATTCCACCTTTTATATACTTGTTATTCATTATTCATAAATACTTGTCGATTATTCGTATTACATGCATACATACTTGATACCATTTACATGAAAAGTCATGCGTATTCATACTTATTATACATGCAAAATACGTTTATACGTTCCTTTATTTATGCACAACACTTATACACTTAAAATGCTTAAAACCGCCCAAATCAAGCAAAATTGGAAATTGGGCTTTTTGGCCTGGCACTCTCGTGCGAATGGGCCTGGCCCATTTGTCTGAATGCGCTCTCGTCCCAAACTGCCACCTTCAGTCTATAAATACAAGTCCATCTCCTTCATTTCAGACCTTCAACTTCCGAATTCTCTCTCAAACCAACTTCGAGCAATTCACTTAGAACTCATCTCAAGCACTTCTAAGTGAGTATTTAACTCGTAAACGACTGATTTCATCTTTATTCTTCTACTTTCTTCTGTTTTCATCAAACTTTTTACAAGGATTATTCACAAAATCCCGCTTGGTTTATTAGATCTGCCATGGCAGCTGATGTAAACACTCAACTCAGTTGAGGACCAAGATGGAAGTGAAGTAAGTCTTTCAAAAACCTTTTCACAAACTTTCTGACTTCGAACTCATCCGGATCTGAGGTTCTATGAGCTCATAAGCTAAGTCAATAGCTGTGGACTCAAGTTTGAACCAATTCCAGTTGAGTAGGTAATCAGTTCAAACCAAACCGAACTGAATTTACCTAAGAAACAGTCCCATTCGTCCGAATGACAGGCCCACTCGTTCAAGAGGGACATCCCTCTCGTATGAAAGGGAACTCCAATTCGTCCGAATGCAACTGTTCACTAAGTTCCGACGATTTTCAAGTGTTGAATGACTATCCAGATCACTATCTTCAATATAGATGATTTTGGAATATCAGTGTGTGTTCTGGGGGAACCTTGGTTTCCAATCTAGATCAACCACCTCACTTAAACTCGTAAAACGAACACCCAAACAATCTCCTAGACCTAGAACAAGTGAACCTCGTCCAGCCTCGGACACTTAGTTAATTCTTTCTATGTCGTGTTGGCACACCTGGGTTGTATAATGTTCGGTTGTTTGGTTTATTTTACATTCTGTCTTTCCTTTCCATATTCATGACCAACCGGTCAGTTAACTGAGTTAACTGATTTGTGCTTTGGTGAACTATAATTAGGTTTAAACCTCCATGCATGACTTCTATGAATCTTATGAACATACTGGACTGTTAATATACTATTATTATAACTAATCAACTTAACAGAAAACACGAACATAACTGTTTGATAGTTAAAATGTTCAAACGAGACTCAGTTACCAGACAATCCTTTTCGTACGAATGGCGCTTCCGTCCCAGACTCTCTCGTCTGAACAGTTCGTATTTCAGTTTTCATGTTCCTTATCACTGATTCTGTCGGGCAAACTAGGACCCGTAAAAACACAGAAACATAGTATCGGGACAAGTGTACGAACAGAATATACTTTTTGTCTAAATTGTATTTTTGTATTATACTAAGTACTTTAGATTCTGTTCCTTAAACTTCCAACACTAACTCATGCCTTCGTTTGCCCTGTAGGGTAACCTTGGTGTTCCTGTACTAATTCCACCATCCCTTTGCTTGCCAGGTAGAATAACCTTGTTGTTCCTGTACTACGCCTACCAAAACTACGCTCGCGGGATTTCTAAAGAAGATTGAGCAAAACCGTTAGTATACTCGCATTCCCTTTTTCAATTTCACACTTTGGGTGCAATATGTTATCTTATAAACCTACACAGTTACACTTAGACTTTTATACAAAATGCACAAATAATCCAAAACATGCATGCATACGTTATACTTGATACTTAAATCTGGGTTTGTTCGTTTTGTGTTGAACTTGTCATTAACTTCGTACGAGCCTACCATTAACATGTATAGCGCTATAGGAGTAACGCACCACCCGTGAACGTGAGGTCATGTTAAGTCTTTTATCATTGCATCAAATCTTGGGTTGACTTGTTTGTTCACATGCCAGTTTAATGTTAATCTTGATAACTAGTTTGCCATGTGGATTCGTTTAAACTTTATTACATATGCTATGTATCAAAACTTGTATACTCACCAATATGTTGTATTGAACCATGTATTTTTAACATATTGCAGGATGATGATGATATTAAAATGGGCGTAACGACGATGCTTTAGATACACATCTAGAAATATTTAGATTAAAATGTTGTATCAAATTTTGTATTATGTTATGTTGTAATTTGCTTTTTTGTATTTGAAGCATGTTGTATTTGAATTTCCTTGTATTGTAATTTGACAATTATTATGCAATGAAACGAAACCGGTTTATTTAAATTCTATTGCCACTTTTAGTGTTATGTGTAATGAGCAATCTCATTTTCGTCTCACTCCGATGTTTCCGCCATCGATTGGGGTGTGACATTAGCCGATTCCGTTGCTAAACCGTATACCTTATAAATAACTGATGTCAATTGTATTCCCCTCCTTATTAACGCTTTCGCTGTAGGTATCTTATCATCAATGGCTCTCCACATCAGTAGATTTGATTTCGGCGTTGCAATTTTGCACCAATCCAAACAAATAGGCAGACTTTTCTAACTTCCTTTACTGGGAAGCCCTGCTGACGTGCGTGCGGGTGTCTATATTTATGGTTATATTTTTAGCTCTTTTTCACTTGCCGATTTCAAATTTTAAATTTATAAAACATGATATTCCACTATCACTCTACACACACGCTAGGGCAAGTATACCCATCGTGAACGTAGTAAAGTGATGGCAAGATACCGAGGTCGTCCAAGGACACAAGAGCTTTTAGTACCGGCTTATCGTAAACATCTAATCGAACCAACTTTTGAGAAAAGATTTTTAAACTAATAAAAAGATAAAAACAGAAAATAAAAATAAAATAAAAATGATAGACAAGAAAGAATCACTTTGATCCAACTTATTTATCATGTACCCTTTTGATGATTTCCGCACATTGGGCATTTTAAGAGATTATCTTAGCTATAGTAGTAGGCCCCTCTTTTGTAGGCGACATTACCCTCAACCTAGTGGTTTAAGTCAACAAGGATACAATTCCACTGGGTCGGATTATTGAAAGATAGTTAAGTAAGTTATTAATGCAAAATGTGGTGGACCCCCCTTACAAGGCGGCGATCACCCTCAATCCGTTGGTCTGAGTCATCAGGGATACAGTCCTCGTGGGGTTGGTTTAAAGTTTTAATGGTAGTTTATGAATAAGCGATTCAAGATTTTTGTACCTCTCCCGTGGTGGGTAATGCCCGCTCCGGCTCGTGAGGTGTTACTAGGCTTAAATCAGGTTCTCGTAGGATCTATACACTGAACGAGACATAGAATTACCCAAACCACCCTTCTAATCTCCCTTTCGGGTTAATTAACATGCTTTATATAGACCATAAAGAAATGAACATGTTGGGTAAACGAACATATGAAGAATAGTTTGAAAAAATTCGCCTTCAATATAAAAAACTAATTATTAAAGTCATTAATACATACCCAGTTAAAAAGTAGCCAAAGTTTGGAAATCATAAAAGAAATACATAAAAGATATGTCTTCACCAAGTGATGTAAGAATTTAGACAAGCATGGCCTTTGTTTAACAAAGATTTTTATGATCAATCTTGGATCCCGAGACTACACACACACTCTAAAGATGGAAAGATGAATGATGGTGTTGTAGTGGTGGTGGAGTGGTACCAAGTGAGAGAGAAGTGGTTTGCCAAGGGATGAGTTGAAGTGAAACCAAGCACTCCTATTTATAGCTGTCTTCAGAAGCTTCAGCACAACCCGTGCCCGGCTGGCATGACCCCTTGCCCATCTCTCTCCCTCTTCCTCATTAACTGTGTGAACGCGTTTTAGGGTCGATTTCGACTCCCAAACGATTGCGAAGAACATGTATGACGTGCGGAATCCGTGCATGTGTGTGGACCGAACACAAGAACGTAATTAACAATGATTCGATTAGAGATTTGACATTGTTTTACACCTTGAATCACCTTCTTTGCTACTTTCTCTCTTTAGAGTTCAAAGCTCTCCAAGATACAAAGTGGCAAAAGTTCTAAACGAAACACAAGACCCTCCTATTTATAGGCATCACTTAAATGAGGCTTCCCTCATCCATCCAGATGAGGTTTTCTCCATCCGTCTGGATGAACATTCCTCCATACGTCCGGATGGACTTCTCTTTATATTTTTCATTCTCAAGTCATGTCTTATTCCATTTCCTGCTACGATGCACGATTGATGGAGGTGATAGACATTATGCACTCACAGACTCCCCCTTGGATATTACTGTAGTCAATCTCGTAGCTTTCTGTCTTCTCTCTCTCTCTCTCTCTCTGAGTCTTCATGAAGCTTTGACATCTTCAGCAACCACATACTCCTTCTTCAAGCTTTTCTTGATTCTGCATTCTGACTCAGCTCCCCCTTTCGAATGACTTTATCTCCAGGCTCCCCCTTTCGTTAAGCTTCTGAGGTTTTAAGATTGACATCTTGTTCTTCGATTACAAGCTTCCCCTTGCGTCGAGCTCGTTTTCAGACTCCCCCTTAGACTCAGCTATTAGGATCGTAATCTGGCTTAATATATACAAATCTCAAATCATTTGTAAGATATTTGACAGTTTAAGTTTTAGAATCGAAAATCTAGCTCTAATCATGAATAAGCTGGAGCATTTCAAATATGTGACAGCACAGGACATCGTTTGTTCAAAGAAATCTGGCTTTTTCAGTGACATTTTCTTTTGTTTTTCTAGAATCAATGACCTGGCTCAGCATATTCTAAAATCGAAAAACTGACTCTAAGTATCAAAATATGACAGTTTTAGTATGCAAAACCCTCTCAGATAATCTTCCAAGTCCAAATTAATGACCTTGGAGATTTTCACAAACTATTTTTTATTTTTCATTTAAAAACCAAGTTTCAAATTAACGAACTTGTTTATTTTTTAGACATGTTCAGCATACTTAGATTTTGAAATTCAGCTTTCAGACATCGGCTGCCAAACATAAAATAAACACAAAATCTTTTTGTACTTTTTATTTAACGAAAAGCAGTAAAGAAATATTTACATACACTATTTTAGTTTGAGTTTGCGTCAGAGGATCATATCAGTTTATGACAAATCACTAGCACCGTTGAGCTATAAACACTTTAAATTCTAAATGATTCAGTTAGATTGTCAGTATACTGGTCCACTTAAATTTTCACATAAACTTCAACTGGTTGGAGATACGAGATTAGTGTTTTAAGAACTAAACTTATTCGTGTGTCCCACCTTAGAATATACTCCCGTGCCAAGATTCCCTAGATTCAGTCTTATAGGTGAATATACTATATTGATATCTGTACTCTGGGTTAATGCGAGACCTTGAGAGCTCAGGTATGAACTACCGTTCAGTCAAAGAGATGAAGGCTCGACTTTAGGTGTGTCCCACTTAGGGATCTTCTTTACAACTGCACTTGATTTATATCTTTCGATATTTTCTGAATTTTTATGTAGAGGGAAAGCTTTTTAAAGCGCATAAAGTTTTATACGAGGTCTTGGCCATTGCTTCAGCAAAATCAGAAGATCAGGTATAATACCCAAGATATCAAACAGTATAAAGACCTAGTATCTCGGAATCAGGCAATCTCTCTAACGAGATTTCAGGGGTTACTCATATATCCGAGAGATGTTCCCCACGAGATAAGTAAGCAAATTGATATTTAGGTTTATATCTCGAAATCAATCTATTACATGTGTAAAAACCTACTGGCATATCATCAGTGAAACCGTTTATCACATTTTACTTTCCATTTCTTTAGCGTACTGTGATTGTCTACTGATGTACTATCATTTGCTCTTTTTACACAAAAAATCATTTTTGAATTTTATCATGTTTTTGGCTTTTTTGAATTTTCAAATGTTTTTGTATTTTCTGAAAATTTTTACTTCCCCTAAAATTCAAAACATTTACAGAAAATTTGATTACCGATGTAGATAGCTTTGTCTCGCCATCCATTTTCTGCTTCACATGCCCTGTTATGCAGAAAATACCCCCATGATTTAAAACACATTGATCTTTAACAATGGTTAAATTGTTTTTAATAACTTGTGAAATAATTATGTTTGTTCAGTCGTGAGGGTTTCAGCATATTCAATCAACATATTTTTGAAATTTTTTATTTTTGACAAATTTTAAAAACAAACATATTTTTTCTTTTTTTCAATTTTTGACAAAATAAAAAACATATTTTTGGTTTTTTAATTTTTTCTATTTTTAGGGGTTTTAACATATGGTTTATTTATGTACAAAAATGAACAAACTCTCTGTTTTCACTTGCAAGGATCCGCCACCTCCTCTTGTACCAGGCTGCTCCTTTGTTCACTCTGACAATCATCCATCTTCTGGAGCACCTGCACATTCAAATAATTCGATCATTTGAACAATGCAACCCAAGCCTGCTTTGACTCAGGTAGCTGAACATAGATCTTTCCAGGCAAAACTGGATAATTTCTTTCATTTTTCTCAAAATATTTTCCTTAACCTTTTCATTTTCAGACTTCTGTTTCTTGACCACCCACATTTTACCTTTTGAAACATTCCTTTTATAAAAATTTGAATCATTTTGAACATTTTGTTTTGGCAAAACACCTTCTGGTTTCCAAAACTGGTTTGGTTTTGTCATATCAACCGTTGTTTTCCAACTTTGTGTTGTCCCAAATCTGGGTGACATTGAATTCCAAGTTTGTTGTGATTCAACCTTTGATCTTTTTGGCTTCCAAGTTTGTTTTGATTCAAACTTGGTTGGCTTCTGACTCACATTAACTTTCTTTTCCTTTTCAACATCAACAGGCTTTTTATTTGGACAATTGCGACCAAGATGTCCAGTTTGATCACACTTAAAACATGTTCTCTTGGAAACATCTTTAGCCTGTTGTTGTTGTTGCTTTTTCTGAGCATAAAACTCTTCATTAGACTGTCGTCTAAATTTGAGTTCTTTTTCTTCCTCTGAAGTTGTTCCATGAACAAAATTCATTTTCTTTTGATAATTTGATTTTTTCAAACTTTTTATTTTGATTATTTTTCTTCTTATAACGCAACCCAGCCTTCATGTTTTTCTTTTTGTAACTAGGTTTGTTATAAAAAAGTTTTCTTGCTCTTTCCAGCAAATTTTGAAATTTCAGTTTTCTCAATTTCTACCAATTTGAAAACTTTATTGATTTTATCTGAAATTACATTTTGAATTGGAAATTCATCATTCAAGAACAGTTTGTCCGATCCAATCATGGTATAAACCAATCCTTTTGAATCATCATTCATAAGTTTCTTATATTTTGAATTTTTCAAATAACTTTCATGAAAATTTCCCTCATTTTCATTATGTGATTCAGACTTATCTGTGAAGGTAGACTCCTCTGTGAGAACACTTTCAACAACCTTACCTACCACCTCTGAATCATCAAGATCATCAGATTTGGTGTAAGTTACATCGATGTTGTTAGGTAATTGGTCAACCATGTTTATTGCTTTTTCCACCTTCTCGCTATCATAGAATGTATAATTATTCTCCAACAGTGGTGGAACCTGATGATATTCTGACTCAATTCCCTTTTTGTTCTTTTCTGACTCTTTACCATCGGGTGTGATATTGAAAATACGTTCTAAAATGTATGACGAAGCATGATAACTTTGAAGTTTATTAACCAATTTTTCTTTTTCAGCCAGTTCTTGTTTGAGTTTAGCAACATAATCAATACATTGATTTAGAACTGTTTGTTTTCCTTCATATCTGGCTTCAAGAAATTTAGTTGTTTTCTGCCATCCAGACAATCTATCATCCAGACCTTTGACTCTACTCTTCAAAGTTTCATAAGCTTCTATTACCGTGTGTATGACAATTTCATTATATCATATTATTTTTGCAACTCTTGAATAGTTTTATCTTTTTAAACACATTCGTTGCAGTCAGCTGAACACTTTTCTTTCAAAATTTTGTTATCTTTTTCAAGATTTTCACATTTCTGTGTCGGCTCTTTTTCTTTCAAAAAATTTTCATTTTCAAGCATTTCATTACATTTTTCTTTAAAAATTCTTTCTATTTTAGTAAACTCAATGTCTCTGGATCTCATATTTCTATCTTTTACAGTACAAGCACTGTACGTTTTCATGCATTTTTTGCACTGTTCATCAGTTTTATGTTCAGTTTTATTTAATATTTTAGAAGATTCAGTTTGAGTTACCTCAGTTTTTGGCACTATGACTTCTTCTGCCTTTTGATTCTGATCCTTTTCAGACACTTGTTGTTTCTCAGCAACAGCTACCTCAGCTTTCTTTACCTCATCCACTAACTTCTGACTTTCATCAACTATTTCCTCTACCGTCTTCTTCTTCTTCTTCTTTTCTAGACTGGCATATGTCACCTTCCTTATGCCTTCCTCCACTTTTTCTCTGTATCTAGGAATTTCTTCGAGTCCTTTACACCAAACACCCACAATTGGAATAGCAAAAACAAGTGCTTCAAAGTCTACCTTGTCAGGATCAACTGTTGGGTTTCCTTTTGTATCAACAAGACATTCTTTCTCTACACTCCATCTGTTTGCCCACTTTGCTTCTTTGTAAGCATCATACACCTCACTCAGATAGATTCGCGCATGACGTTCTTCTTGGCTCTGTTTAAACTCAGCTACTAAGGCCTTTTTCCATGCTTTCTCATCTTTAATATATTTTCCCCAGTCAAATCCTTCGTCTTCCCGAATTGTCCATTTCTTATCATCTTTAATCGTCAACATAGCTTGTTTCTTTTCATTAGAAGATCCTTCCTCAATCTGCTTTCTTGACGGTTGCTCGTTGTTGCGATGATAGATGGCCTTTTTATAGTAATCTTCATGGAAAGGATTCACGCTATCATCAGCTTGTCGGTTAGTACACTCTCTTTTAAAGTGTCCCTTCCGTTTACACTTGAAGTAAGTGACTTTTGCTTTGTCGAAACCCAGCATCATATCTGGACCTTCAAGACACTTCCTACCCATAATCTCTATGAACCGTTGAGCTCTCCTGATAACGCTCGCCATACACCAGCGAATATCCATGAGCTCCATCTCTTCCGGATCTAGTTGATCGTAATCCTCCTTTGTCATATTTGGATTGACGATCTTTCCTGCGATTAAACCTTCATAAGATTCCAAAACAGAGGCTAAGAAACTCATGTGCTGTTTAGAGAAATCATTGTTTAAATTTGGAGAACCTTTCCAGTTCTGAATCGGATTGGATTTCGATGATGAAGATGATGAATGATATCCCGAATAACTTGGAGATTTATTCTTTGATGAATCACCAGCAATATCAGTATTAAGGCTGTACCAACCTTTGGTGACTGGTTATTCAGCAGCATACTTCGTCGGTAGTACAAATCGACATTCTACTGGTAACTGGAACTAGACATTTTATTTTGTTTTGTTTCTGAAACTCTAGATCATGGCCCTCCAGTTTCTCAATCAAACCATCCAATGTCATTTCATCAAACTTGGCATCATTCTTCAGCACTATCACAAACGTTTTCCAGTCTTCAACATGTGGCAATGCTTCAACCAATTTGTCAATAATTTCTTCTCTGTCTTTGTTGATTCCAAACCTCTTCATTTTGATTTTCAAATGACAGAATCTTTCAATCATTTGTTGAACAGTTTCTCCTTTCATGCATCCGAACAAATCGAATTCCTTTTCCAACAAAGAGATTTTGTTTTTCTTGATGTCCTTACCACCTTCAGCTTTCAGCTTCAAAGCTTCCCACATCGACTTGGAGGTTTCATCGTGTTGAAGTAAGAATAGAATATCCTCTCTAATATATTGTTGTAATAATGTTACCATTTTTAGTTCGTTAGAGTGGTCCTTTCTATCAGTTTCTGAAAATTGTTTGATTGTAAGTAATACATTTTGATCGTTTCGTGGTTTTTCATATCCGAACGTTAACATGATCTAACTACCATATGCATACGCTTACACCCAATTTTCAAATCTTGTACTCCACCAGTTATAATCTTTGATATTCATTAATTTCGGTGGCTTTTGATGGTTTCCGTAAACATTATCATGATTCAAACTCTTTGAAATAACCTTTGAAACTGATTTTGTTCCGGGTGTTGCTTCAGTTATCGTTTCGGACGTAAACGCGTTGTAAAATGCATTGTAAAACTCTTCGTCCATGCTTGACATTTTTGAATCATGTCTTTGATTTTCGCGCTTTGATTTTCACACCTTTGTATATCACCTGCAAACAATAAATTAAACTATTAATCTTGAAATACAAACGTCAATAAATCCTTGATATAGAAACTGATTTAAATGTGCTAATGATCAATGTGAAGAAACAAATGTGTTTTAACGAATGATCCTTGTTCTGAATGAACACTTTGATTATTTGACCAAGCAGATGAGCTTTTATCTTAAATGGACTCCCAATACTTGGGTCGGATCTTTGATTTAACGAATGTGACTATCTCTTTTGTTTAGTGAAAGTACAACCCAATATAATCAAAACTCCGAATGTTTGTTCAGATGGACCTCTTATTTGGATAGCCCAAACAGCAGTGAATAAGTATAACTAATCTGGATGGGCTGTGCTTGTTTAGCTAAAATGAACTTTCTTCTCAAGTCTATGGATGGATTCAATAAAACGGATGGGCTGTTGATTGTTTGGGCTGAATAACTTTAATGATCCGGATAGACTCTTGAATCTTTAATAATGCTCGGATGGGCTTTGGAATGACAACTGAGCATATGGACTTAGCTTTAACTAACAACAGATGAGGCTTTTCGTTCATTTGGATGGACTAACAGAGCTGGTCCGGATGGAGTTACTTGTTCAGATGGACTCCCAAATCTACATCCGGGCAGATGGCCCAGCAAATACAGTGCGGATGGCCACTTTAATTTCCCATCCGAGTGGATGGGCTTCAGTGAAGGTTCGGATGAACAATGACCACCTCCGTATGGGCTTTCAGGTCCAGATGGGTCTCATTCGATCGGATGGACCATCAGATATACATGAACAGTTGCAAAAATACTCATCTATTCGGTCCTTTTCAACAAATTGACACCCTTATGCTTTGAATTAAGATCTGAAAATTTGTAGGGTTGATTATTGACGTACATGTTTTATATACATTTATTTACAGTATTTTCACATGCAACGAAATGTGTATTATATTTATAAAAATGGTTTATACCTTAACATTAAAACACACACAACAAAGGACAAGTGTATCCCGTCATATATGCAACAAAGTATTGGTAAGAGCCAGATATCGATCCATGGAACACGGGCGTTATTAGGTACTAAATCTTTGTCATTAAATTACCAGATAAAAGGATAAGTGAATGGTTGTTTAACTAGGCTATCTAAATTATATCTAGAACATAAATATACTATTATCTTGTTTCACAAACAATCTAAACATGTTATCTATCAAATATGTCACAAAAGCACTTAATCAATTTTCCAATTTCGAGACAGTTAGTCATCCGCTAGGAGTTTTCTAACATGATGATTCTTCAGAAAGTTAACGCGATAAACACACGTTAACCACCTAAACTCATTCTTTAGCGAGCTATTGATATTCATTCATGTGAACCTTTAAAGATAGATTAGTCATCCGCTAGGAGTTTTCTAACCTCACTTATCAAAGAAAGCAATACCGATGGTCACAATACAGCCACGAGGATAAGCATTTAAGTAGATCATATAACAACATATTTCACCTTTACAAGTCTTGAATACAAATCTACCACGTTAGCAATTTCTGACCAAAACTACTAAACAAGGATCATAAACTGCATGCAAGAACATGTAATCAACACCATATAATTTGTTAGAACCCTTACGTGCAAGAAAGTATTCCTAATCAAAATAAGATATAACTTAGATAAAACCAATACCCCTCTCGAGTCTCATGGTGTAAACAAGTCTACAAACAAGTGATTAATCAAGAAATAGTTACCATCCCACTTATCACAGATTCATTATCAAAGATAATCAAACATAACCAGGAACTCAACATCAATGAAATGTTCATTATATAATCATGAAGATTCAAACATGAAAAAGTACTTAAGTTTCATACAAACAGGATTACAACATAAAGATTATTCAAGAAACAAGTTTATAACTACTATTACATAAACTACATTAAACATAAACTAACATCAGCTCGTAACTTGCAAAATGATCAGAATACATGTTCAAGAACAAGGAATCGAACCATAAACAAGCAAGGAATTGATGGGTTGGATCGGTTATGCTTCCATTCGGTCTTGAAGCTTCAAAGTGGTCTGATCAGGATCGCTTCGGAACCCAGAAATCGCCCAGAAACATGGAGAAAAACCCAAACACTGAACCAGTAGCGAATGCTGCTATTTAGAGGAGATTTTCCCATCGGCACGGTCGTGCCACGGGTTGCACGGTCGTGCCACGGGTTGCACGGTCATGCGTCAGGTGTTGTCGGGTGACGTCAGTTTCTCCGATCCCAAGTCAACCAACTGGACTAGTGGACAAGTTGCCTGGGTCATCAGATCGGCACGGTAGTGTCGTGTCATCAGATTGGTGATCAGAAATGTTGGTCAAGCCGTGGCACGGTCGTGCGTCGGGTCGCACGGTAGTGCGGCCCGAGAAAAGGTTGGCACTCCTGGTCGCACTGGCAGTGCTTCTGAGATCGGAGCATTGGCACGGTAGTGCCGTTAGATGGCACGGTCGTGCCACACCTGGCAGTCATCAGATTTTTGCCATTTTCATCATAAATGCATCAGAATTTGTCCGTTTTCATCAGAATTTTCCTTTATGCTCTGTTTAAGACCTGAAAATATAAAAGTACCGAATTTGGTACCTAAACGTCATGTTTCTGTAAAAAACGCTTAAAACGGAAGTGTTTCGGGGTATAAAAACATGTATAATTTAACGTATATCAAACATCCCCACACTTGAACTTTGCTTGTCCTCAAGCAAACTTAAAGTAAAACACGGGATCAAATCTGCATATTTACAAGGTTCACTAATTTGTTTGGTGGTCAAATTGGTTTTCAAAAAGTTATCATCAAAGATTTAAAACAAACAAGCTTTGTTAGATGTATGAAAGGGTAACCATAAAGTAATGATTCTATTCTTGATTAACTTAGCATGCAAATCCTTATATTTCTCACAATGTTCACACACACTCGGTTAAATTTCTGAATCATACATATAATGTGTATGCAAAACACTCGATGCCTAGTCAATGAATCATGCAATATCATAAGCTTGTCAAAAGATCTAATCTCTACCAATTAATATGTGAAAAGCATAAATCAAGAGGTCTTTGATGGGTTGTAATGATAGGCTAAGGTTTAGGGTATGGAATGGATATTTGAAAGTGGCAAGAAAGGTTAAAACTTGGCCAAAAAACTTGGTGCTTTATTTTCTAGGATTCTGAACACGTTGCTAAGCTACTTGTGTAGATCTTCAGAGTTTATTCTTTTTAAACTTCTACTCTCTATTTTCTTTCTTGACAGTTTTTTTCTAAATTCCCTTAGAGGGTTCTAACAAACGTTTTTTTCAATCATGAAAAAGTACTAAAACATAAGAATTTGTATCAAACTTGGATAGCTTATGGCCAAATTTTTAACGAAAAGGGGTAAATATGAAAAGGTTATACTTGGGTGAGAAGGTTTAAAAATTTGGGTAAAGTTAAGAAAAATACGGAAAAATAGGCTCAACATGGCGAACTAATGGATTGTGTTGGTTGCGGGATATAAACAAAGAAAAAGGCTGACAAAGGGGTATCCTAGATGCCTCTATCATTTCTATGTAATTTCACATATTCATGGTTTTGAAAAGTATACAATTGACAAGTTCTAAATTACATAAAACATCTGGCTCACTCATTTTTCCGAAAAAAAAAAACAAAGAAGCATTTGACAAGAAAGCTTTTAAAGGCTCAAACATATGCTCATGTAAACGGAAGGAATGGGTATAAATATAAAGATAAACATGCAAGTCTTTCATTTTGTTTTATCACGCTTTTTAGTTACCTTTTTCAAAAATTAATTTGGCTTGTCGATGCTTTCTAAAGAACACAAGTTGACCGTTTTTGTTTTATTTTTCGAAAATATATATAGAAATGAAAACAATTTAGGACAAACAAAGTTTAAAACCTTTTAAACCCCACACTTGAACTTCACATTGTCCCTAATGTGAAATACATATTAGTTAAGCAATTATGAAGAGCTAAACTAATAATGTGAAAAGGGAAAGAGGTACTCCCTCAGAGTTGGAGTTGACTTGTTTGAGTAGACTTTGATTTGAAGTCGTCTCAACTCTGTGTGCATTTCTTTACAAATCTGCCAATTATGTCACTTGCTAAAGCAGTCAACATTACCATTGATCAAAATGTTAGATAACCAAACCATATCTATTATTCAAACAAAGCAAACATACTACTTAAACACTTAAAACAGACATAAAGTTTTAAAAATAACCCAAACAAAGTACTGAATAGAAATAACACAAAACATTAGTTTCTGAACTGTTCTGCCCTACCTCCTCCTACTCCTCATCATCATCTTCATCATGGTGGCGTGTTCCAGATAAACCTGCCCCATACGTACCTGTGTCTCCAAACGGAAACTGTGGAGGGTTGCCGAAATGGCTAGGATATACGCTTTATAGCCCTCCGAAGATGTAGGAAAATCCTGCATACATTTCCTCCCGCACCGTGTGTTGAGATGCCCGCATAGCTAACTGGTCGGCTCTCATGGCGTCGTGAGAAACCTGCATATGCTGGAACTGCTGGTACAATTCAGGGTAGGAAGGTATACCTGGAGGCCAATTTTGCTGGTGTTGATACTGATGTTGGTGCTCTTCATGATGTGGCTGATCGTGTGGTGGTGGCTCAAGTACCTGATGCTCCTCCATGTTGACGTCTTCGTCCTGTGGTGGGAGTGGTAATGGATCCCATATTTTCCCATTTAGATCCCTCAGCCGCGGGCCATTGTCTGTATCCACTACCAGCCCCATCGCTCTTAAGACCTCATATCTACATCTCCTCCTGCGTGAACCATAGTGAGACCGTTGACTACATTATCTGTCATAATACCCAAGTTTTATGCCAACTGAGTCACATATTCACCACCATGTATTTCACTACTTGTAGTTCTCCCCGCACTGTTTACGAAAAATTCTGCCATTCTAGCTGCGAGGTTGACGTGCACTCCAGTCACTAAGGAATATAAGAAAAGAAGATCCGGAGTGGGACAGTTTCCTGCATTGTCCATGCGCCCAAAGATGGTGTGACTCATGACCTGATGAATGACCCTCAGAAGCGGGTCTCGTAGTCGTGAAGCTTTAGCTTTTCTAGTTTCATAGGGTGGTTCAACTGCCACTTGTGCCCAAAAGTTAGCCCGTTGTTGATCATTATCAAACTTGTAGATATTGGTGAAAAGTTCTGAATTGATGTCTTCAGCTGAGTATATGCCCAATCTTCCTCCAAGACTAGCAACTGACCGCTTATGCCACTTTCTTCCCAACCTGAACTGTATTGTCTCCCTGTTTCTAAAGTCTGGATTTTCGCTTCTTGGTTTTTCATAAGTGTATGAAACGAAGAATTCCGATGTTAGCTCAAGATAAACGGGTCGTGTAATGTTGAACAACCTTGACATTGGATGTGACATCATGTCAGATAGCCTTTCTTCTTAGTTTAGGGTTGTCAAAGTTTCCTAGTTGATCCTTCTTGGTTTACCGATTTGTCCCCGTCTATTCCATAAGGCTTGTAATCTTGCAATACAGGGTTGTTCTTTTACTTTGTTCTCGCTGAACTGGAGGAATCTGTGATTCGTCTGCACACAAGAATATAACAAAATAAGAGCAGAATATAAAAATTTCATCGCCGCCACCGGAACAGGCTGTTTTTCAACATTCTGTTGTCGTTTCAGCAGTAGCACGGTCATGGGTCTGGTGGCACTGCCGTGCCATTCCTAGTCGGTCAACAGGTTGTTTCCGGGAAATTATATCGAACTCCCGTGCCAAATCGTCACTGCCATGCGACTCGGCGTCGCAGCTTTGAATCGATGATCTGTACTTGATTTCCGACCGACACTGTCATGCCGTTTAAAGGGCGTGACCGTGCGACAACATATTTCATCAGAAAACAATCTATTTCACTGATTCTAACATGT
This sequence comes from Helianthus tuberosus, assembly GCA_030545235.1. Lineage (NCBI taxonomy): Eukaryota > Viridiplantae > Streptophyta > Magnoliopsida > Asterales > Asteraceae > Helianthus > Helianthus tuberosus. The sequence continues at coordinate 79,408,554 of CM060429.1, read as the reverse complement.
ATCTTTCAAAGTTTAACTTGTAATCAGTGAATAGACTTTGAATCAAGTATCAGAACTATCGATTAATCAACAAACACTCAAGAACAAGGGCTTATTTGACTTTTATGAAGAAAACCCCAAAATTTCTTGATTCAAACATTAGATCTATATCAGAAACTAAGTTTAATCTGGAAAACAAGTAGGAAACATACCTTGGAAGATGATTGAAGTGAAATCTAGGAAAAAAATTAGATGATTTTTGGGTGGAGGCGACCTGGAACTCCCGTGCGGCGCTTAGGGTTTCGTAAAAATGATATGTTTTTACTGCATAATTGCTTAAATACCCTACTTTTTACTGTTCGGATTTCGAGTCGCACGGTCGTGCCATCCCGGATCGCTTTCCTGGTTTGTCTTGTGTTATCGGGTTGCATGGTAGTGCAGCGGTCGCACGGTAGTGCGATCTTATGACCGTCCGATGCACGATTTATTGGTCTGTTTTGATTACGGAGTGCATGATCGTGCCGATTTGGCACGATCGTGCAACACCTGGGCCTTTTTGTGTTATTTTTCACAGTAAGCTTTTAACTCCGAATTTTCACCCAAAATTTCCATTTTTGCACTATTTCATATATTTTAACAATTATTCAACTTCAAAATTCCAAAAATTATGGATCAAGCTCGTATGCACCTACGTTTAAAACTGAAAAATTAATGAACTAGTAATTAGAGATTAAGAACTAATATATACAAAATTACCCTTAGCGTGTAAAAACACGCTTGCTAAATTTGTCAGCGAGTCGATAGCTAGACTCATTCTCCCCACACTTGTTTTAAGTGTGCGGGACGTGGAGTTCGAGAATTTCCTCCACCGGGTCAACCGGTCCGTTAATGTAACTCTTGAGTCTATGACTGTTGACTTTGAATGCTTCCTCGGTTAAATTTTCGATGATGACGGCTCTGTATGGGAATACTTCTTTGACCGTGTATGGTCCCGTCCATCGAGATCTTAACTTCCCAGGGAATAAACGCAATCGTGAGGAGTATAACAAAACAAGATCTCCAACGCGGAAATCTTTATGTTCTCTCAATCTTTTGTCATGAAACCTCTTGACTCGTTCTTTGTACCTGCTAGAACTTTCATAGGCATGATTTCTTAGCTCCTCGAGCTCGTGAATTTGCAGAAAACGGGCTTCAGCTCCGCTTTTTAAACCCATATTCGCCGTCTTTAATGCCCAGAATGCCCTATGTTCTAGCTCGATAGATAGATGACAAGCTTTTCCGTAAATCATCCTGAAGGGAGTGGTCCCGATAGGCGTTTTGAATGCTGTTCTAAAAGCCCACAGAGCGTCATCTAACTTATCTGACCAATCCTTGCGGTTATTATTAATGGACCGCTCAAGGATTCTTTTCAAACCCTGATTCGTAACCTCTACTTGTCCGCTCGTTTGAGGATGATATGGTTTAGCCAATCTATGATGAACTCCATAATGGGACAAGGCTCGTTCTAACTGCGTATTACAGAAATGCGTTCCTCAGTCACTAATTAGTGATTTTGGAGCACCAAATCGGGAAAATAAACTTTTTAGGAACCTCACAACCACCCTAGCATCATTTGTAGGCAAAGCCTGGGCTTTGGCCCATTTTGAGACGTAGTCTACAGCTACTAGGATATATTTGTTACCTCGTGAGGCTGGAAATGGACCCATGAAGTTGATACCCCATATATCAAAGACTTCACAGACTTGCATTGGATGTTGAAGCATTTCATTGCGTGCGGAGATATTCGTTGCCATTTGGCAAGCATCACACGCTCTAACCCATTCATGTGCATCACGAAAGATTGTGGGCCAGTAAAACCCATAGTCTAACACTTTCTTTGCAGTGTAGTTTGCTCCATGATAACCTCCGATTGGCCCTTCGTGACAGTGGCACAGAATGCTAGCTTCCTCTTCTCTAAATACACATCTTCGGATCACCTGATCGGCTCCGATTCTAAACAAGTATGGTTCGTCCCAAATGTAGTACTTCAGATCTACAAAGAACTTCCTCTTTTTTTTCTGATATGACAATCCTTTGATAAGGATTCCACACGCGAGGTAGTTCGCAAAGTCGGCGAACCAAGGTGACTCGTCATTCATCTCAATACTTAAAAGGAATTCGTGGGGGAAATTTTCATTTATTGGTTCCTTTAGCGAATTTTCAGAACTGCCATGCTTAAGTCTTGAGAGATGGTCGGCTGCAACATTTAAAGCTCCCTTTTTATCTTGGATCTCAATGTCAAACTCTTGTAATAACAAGATCCATCTGATAAGATGCGGTTTTGCGTCCTGTTTGCTAAAAAGGTATTTGATTGCTGCATGATCCGTATAAACAATTGTTTTGGACAACACAAGGTATGACCTGAATTTGTTGAAAGCATATACTACTGCCAAAAGCTCTTTTTCTGTAGTCGTATAATTTTCTTGAGCATCGTGTAGAGTTTTGCTGGCATAGTAAATAGGATGAAAATGCTTTTCCCTTCGTTGTCCTAAGACTGCTCCTATTGCGTAATCACTGGCGTCGCACATTATCTCAAATGGCAATGCCCAATCTGATGCAACTAAAATAGGGGCTTCGATAAGCCTTTGTTTAAGCTGCTTGAATGCTTTCATGAATTCGTCTGAGAAAACAAATGGAGCATCTTTTTCTAATAAACGGGTCATTGGTCTTGCGATTTTTGAAAAGTATTTTATGAATCGCCTATAGAACCCTGCATGACCCAGGAAACTTCTAATTGCTCTAACCGAGGCCAGGGAGGAAGTTTAGAAATGATATCCACTTTTGCTGGATCAACTTCCAACCCGGCTTCAGAGATTTTATGCCCAAGAACTACCCCTTCCTTCACCATGAAGTGGCATTTCTCCCAGTTAAGCATTAGATTAGTTTCCTCACATCTCATTAACATTCTTTTCAGATTTCCAAGACACTGATCGAAAGAACTCCCGAAAACAGAGAAATCATCCATGAATACTTCCATGGAGTCTTCAATCATGTCATGGAAAATAGCTACCATGCATCGCTGAAATGTGGCTAGTGCATTACACAGTCCAAAAGGCATACGCCGGTAGGCGAATGTGCCGAAAGGACATGTGAAAGTAGTATTTTCCTGGTCTTCAGGAGCGATAGGAATTTGAAAATATCCAGAGAACCCATCCAGAAAACAGAAAAATGACTTCCCCGACAGACGTTCCAACATCTGGTCGATGAATGGAAGCGGGAAGTGGTCCTTACGGGTGGCATCATTGAGTTTACGGTAATAGATGCAAACTCGCCATCCGGTGACAGTATGGGTAAGAATAAGTTTATTCCTATCGTTTGGAACTACAGTAATACCACCTTTCTTGGGTACTACTTGCACTGGACTTACCCAAACAGAATCAGATATAGGATAAATCAGCCCTGCATCTAACAACTTAATAACTTCTTTCTTCACCACGTCTTGCATATTAGGATTCAAGTGCCTTTGATGCTATGCACCAGGCTTGAAATTATCTTCCATTAGAATCTTATGAGTACAAAAAGAAGGATTAATGCCTTTGATATCCATAATCTTCCACGTCATGGCTTTCTTGTGGAGCGTTAGAACTTCGAGAAGCTGTCTCTTTTCCTCTTTTGCTAAAGATGCTGAAATGATGACTGGCAAGCGACACTCCTTGTCTAGAAATGCATACTCGAGATGCGGTGGGAGTTCTTTTAACTACAACAATGGTGGGTCTTCAACCGAAGGTTTTGATTTTTCTTCAACTTCACGGTTAATCTCCACAAATTGATCTGAACTTTGAGAACCATCATCACCGATTTGGAAAATCGGCTGCTCATTTTCGTGGCCCTTCTGCGAAACGCCATTTTGGTTCTCACACAACAGATGTGTGTCCGTATCAATTTCTTCATTAGTGCCTTGGAAATGAGAGCTTACACAAGTATCGACAATGTCAACATAGTAAAGCATGTCATCGTGACTTTGCGGATGTTGCATTGATCTTTTAATATCAAAAGTCACGTGCTCGTCATTTACTCGGAGTGTGATTTGGCCAGCTGCCATATCAACAATCGTCCAGGCATTATTGAGGAATGGGCGTCTGAGTATTAATGGCACTTTTGAGTCTTCGTCCATGTCGAGAATAACAAAATCCATGGGGAAAACAAATTTTTCGATTTTAACAAGCATGTTTTCAACGAATCCTCGCGGATACTTGATTGAACGATTTGCAAGTTGAATGCTCATTCTAGTGGGTGAAGGTTCACCCAGATCTAATTTAGCAAAAACCTTATATGGCATAAGGTTTATGCTAGCTCCTAAATCGGCTAATGCATGACTGACAGACATGCTGCCAATGAGACAAGGAAGAGTAAAACTGCCTGGATCTCCCATCTTTTCAGGTAGACGATTTTGGAGAAGGGCTGAACAACTTTCATTCACCAACACACAAGACAGGCTTTCGAGTTTCTGCTTGTTTATGAGGATGTTTTTTAAGAACCTTGCGTATTTAGGCATTTGAGCTAACGCCTCAACAAATGGTATGTTTATGTGTAATTGTTTAAACATTTCTAAAAACTTAGCATGTTGTTCATCGTTCTTTTGCTTCTTCAACCTGCTCGGATATGGAATAGGAGGAATGAATTCTTTAACTAGCTCCTAGAACTGTGCTGTACTTGTTGGGACTCGCCTAGCGTGCACCTCGTCTGAAGCGTCAGTTTGGACCATATCAGTGATCGGTGGTGAGTCCGATTTGTCAGGTCCCATGGCTTTACCACTCCTCGTCATTACTGCATTAACGTGCCCTTTCGGGTTTGGTTCCGTGTTACCTGGAAGACTACCTTGGGGTCTTTCAGACAACATCTTGGCCAATTGGCCGACTTGATTCTCAATGGTTTGTATTGAAGCCTTCTGGCTCCGCATTTCCCCTTCTTGTGCCATGAAACACTCCTCATGCTGCTGGTATCGCTTTTTAGATATTTGGTTGGCATTGTTGGAGTTGTTTAACAGCTGCGCCATCATCTCTTCTAGTTTTGAGTTAGTTTGAGAGGTTTGTGGCTAGGAAGTGCTTTCTGAACCTAAATTATTGTAACGCGGTAGAAAGGTTTGCCCTGATGGCTGAAAAGATTGTCCCTGGGGCTGAAAGGATTGCCCCTGAGTCTGTTGTGGCGCGGGAGCACGTTGAGCGTATCCGAGTGGGTTCTGGTTACTGGAATTAGCTTTCCATCCGAAGTTTGGATGATTTCTCCAACCCGGATTGTACGTGTTGCTGTAGGGGTTATTCTGGGGCCTAATTTGATTGCCCAAATAGTCCACCTCTTCGTGGCCTGTAAACATAACACCCTGCTCACATGTACCTGGCTCGTGTGACAATCCACACAGCTCACATGATGTTTGTACTTTTGAAACGTTCTGAGCTTGATCAAACCTTACTGCCAAAGCTCCAATCTGTGCTGCAAGAGCCGTATATGTATCCACTTGATGAACTCCAGGAATAGATGATGCTTTACTTCGCACTCCACCGTGACGAGAACTCGACTTCAAGGTAGCTTTCTCTATAATTTCATAGGCTTCATTGGGTGTTTTTGTTCCAAGATCGCCTCCTGCATAAACATCTAAATGTTCTTGCGAGTCGTAGTTAAGTCCTTGGTAGAAGTTTAACACAAGTTGTCTTTTGGACAACCCATGATGTGGAACATCGATCAGAAGATCTTTGAACCTCTCCCAAGCTGCGTGTAGAGATTCTCCTTCGTCCTGTTTGAACGTCATAATACGATTCTTAAGCTTAGCTGTCTTTTCTGGCAGAAAATATTTTTGCATAAAAAGATCTGCCATTTCGTTCCAAGTCGTGATGGACCCTGCTGGAAGTGACAAAAGCCAAGATCGGGCTTTGTCTCGCAAAGAAAATGGAAAGAGTCACGTCTCTAATTTTGAAAGTCGAGCACACCTCGAGAAATGAAGCGATGTGTTGACCCGGATCTTCGTGATCCTTCCCATCAAACTGCACAGAATTTTGCAACATGTTAATAATACTAGATTTAATTTCAAAACTCGGTGCTGCTATCGTAGGTCGGGCGATGCTCGGTAGCAAGCCCTCTCCTCCTGGACGGCCGGTCTCATTCAAAGGCTGGTCGTCCTCTGCCATAATGCTTCCTGTGTCGTCCTCTGAACTCTCGCTGTCAAAAAATATCACTGGTTCGTCGATTGCGGCTGCAATCCTTTGTGCAACGACAAGTGATCTTTCGCTAAGCCGCCTACTTCTTCTTAGGTTATTTTCTGGTTCGTTGGCTAGCTCATCGTTAGCGGGTGCAGGGGGCGTGGACATTAGCCTGTATGTAAAAAGGAAGGCATTATACAGAAAAAAGAACATAATAATTGTCACACCCCGACCACGTAAAACAACAAATCGTGGCGGAAACGTCGGGGAGTGTTGTAACAGAATCATTGTTTCATAACACATAGAAATTGAAATTTTGTTTTATTGATCAACAGAAGTTATAATGTCTTAAAATCAAAACAACATAACATAATTAACTAGTCTTGCATCTTTTAATATCACTAAGGCCCAAGTCCGCCTAAGTGTATCTTGATCAATCCTATGCATCATTTCCTGAAAATACATGTGAAAATAGGTACGTCAGCATAAAAATGCCTATGAGATACATAGGTTTTATTGATTCAGGATTCATGACTTGTAAGTTTAAAGAAAATGTTTAACAAAAGTTTACTCATGATCCTTGTAAAATGTTTTCCTTTTATAAATCATATAAAAATCGATAAGAAAACAGATGATATAAAAGAGATATGTGTGGTTAAATAAATAACCAAATAAAAATGAATTTGTATAAAATGTGTTGTTTGTAAAACGATGTTTTGTAAAGATATGTTAATTGTGTAAAATGTAATATGTCAAAATTGAAATGGTTTAAATAACGGTACGATATGTAATACCATAAAAGCACTTATATATAGGAAGTACCAGCGGTGTATCCGCCATGCTTTTATCATATTACACACACCTCGTTACTTAAATCACTTACCCAAACAAACCAACCAAATGTCTTGTTTAAACAAATGTTAAATGATTATGAGTAAATAATTGTCTATTGCACAAAAAAAAGGTATTGAAGTAAAACCTGGTTTAAATCAAAGTTATGTTTTGTGGAATAAATGCATGCTATACTGATACAAACATCTATGCGGTATTGTAAAAATGCATACATTCAAGCCTTGAGACTGTGGCGACAAACCCTTAAACAAATTAAAGGTTTATCTGAGTTATGTGTATCGAATTCGGTCATTCCATCCATCCAAACAAACCTAGGATTTCAGGAACGGGAGTTGTCAATTCCTATGGTACCACTACCTACCAACGAACGACGTAATCAATGTTAATGAATGTATTTTTGTCCCATTTAAACAAACCAAATGTCATACCAAAATGTAAGCATGTGATGTAAAACAAATGTACTAAGTATGCAACAATGGACATACATAGCATGTGATGTAAAACAAATGTACTAAGTATGCAACAATGGACACACATAGCATGTGATGTAAAACAAATGTACTAAGTATGCAACAATGGACATACATAGCATATGATGTAAAACAAATGTACTAAGTATGCAACAATGGACATACATAGCATGTGATGTAAAACAAATGTACTAAGTATGCACTAAATGGACATACATAGCATAAAATGTAATGTAAAACGATGTACTAAGTATGCACTAAATGAACATACATAGCATAAAATGTAATGTAAAACGATGCACTAAGTATGAACTAAATGGACATACATAGCATAAAATGTAATGTAAAACGATGTACGAAGTATGCACTAAACGAACATACATAGCCAAAACATAATGAAATCATGTACTATAGGTGTACTAATAAACATAACAAGCATATGATATGAAAACATGGAAAGCAATAAAAGTGGGGTCTATGTACTCACTTGAGGGTTCTTAGAAGTCTTGAACAACAACCAAGCAAAACTAGAGGGATCACGGAATCAAACGGCACCTAATATAGGTAACTATGTAAATAAACGGACCTAAATCGGAAGATCGGATAAAATGAGGTTTCGTAAACCAAATGAGTATAGGAACTCATGTAATATGGTTTAATAAAGCCTACATTCTAAATCGAAACCTATCCTAAGTGCTTACGACCCATTACGACCCGTCTAGATAGCTTACGCTACTTTAACGTGTCGTTCGCGTAAAACGCGTTCGGAACGCCTAACTAGTCTTATGACAAGTATTATATGCCTTAATATGTCTAATAATGTTACCTAATCAGTTTAGATGTCAAAATTTAGGTTACATATGCTTAAAATGAATTTATGCGTAAAAAGGGCATTTTGGTCATTTTCCTAAGGCATATAAACTACCTATCATATAACTAACTAAACGAAGTGACCATAAGGTATAACCTCGAAAGGTTATTACCTATACAACTATGGTCACCAAATGTGTTTGGTCGGATCCTAATGATCGACCAAATGGGTCGGGTTCGAAAGTCTAAGCGGTTGTTTAGACCGCTTACCTTTACGACCCTATATAAGCACTAAACCTAAAGTGACGAGTTAAACATGTTAAAACATGTTTAACGAAGTTTGAAAACTAGTTTGGTATCAAAACAAAGGGTTTTGTTGGATCGTCGTGTGACCCGAACGAGTCAATCAGAAGAGTTTATGATCCATATCAAAGGCGGAATCAGTGATATAGATGTGAAACAACTTGATTCCTCTTAATTATCCTTTTATTATTGATTTCAAAGCAATCCTGATCGTTTGACAAACTGGCAGCACCTCGGCTCTGAAATCAAGACCGTTACAAATGAATCAACCACTCAGCTAAATATAGGTGATGTAATTTCGTATGAAATAGCTTAGTGCTATTTCGTGCGAAATAACACAATCACACACAAACCCTAATTTTGATCCTGCTGAGCATTAATCTATCCTATCTAGACACACGACTCTATAAAGACAAAGTTAACAGACATCTATGCACCAACAGACTCCTCCTTGGATGTTGACGAAGTCTTTGGCATCGAGTCTTCAGTCTTGATCAGCCTTGTCTTTCTTTCTAAATTGTTTGACACTGTAAGCATCCTCCAATCTCTTTCAGCATCAGCAGCTAGCACTTGAACCTTACTTTGACAATCTTCAAACTCCCCCTTGAATATTGATCCAGAAACTGTTAGACTCCCCCTTTCAATAAGCTGGGATCATATTCTGGTTCAAGCTTTGTTTAGAATTAGCCACGGGGTTCTCGCTTTGCTGCTGTTACCTGCTTCTCATAAATTTGACATTACAATGTATTGACTTTTAACATCTTTTCTTGTTTTTATCAGTTTTAATAATCCTCTTAAGTATTCAGGTCCAAGTTAATGACCCTGAGTACTCAATTAATATACCAAGTCCAACTTAATGACCTTGGTTGATCCAAGACGAAACAAAAACTGACTTTTGTTCAACATTTTTCAAAACATTTTTATGAAAATTATAAGTTTCAACTTAATGAACTTGTTTTGACTTCTCATTTACAAGTTAAACATATTAAGCTTTCAACTCATCTGTCCAGCTCAGAAACTTCCTGCATCTGCTTCAAACTGCGAATCTGAAGATCAGCTTTCCACTTTGGTTTGTCGGAAACATAAATCAGAAATGTAAAATCTTTTTGGGTTTTGAATGAAGTTTCTATACTAGAATGCTAAACAGAAATGAAATGCAGTAAATGTAAACTATTTACAAACATATTTTTGATGAGCGTGTTAGGGAATCATATCAGCTGTCGACAAGTCACAAGTACCGTTAAGCTTTGATTTCATACTCAGAATTAAACAATTCGCTTAGATTGTCGATATACTGATCCACTTAAATTATCACACAATTTTCAATCTGTCCAGGATACGGATTAGGTGTATTAAGAACTTAAACTCATTCATGTGTCCCACATCATGAATATACTCCCGTATCCAGATCCCAATATTCAGTCTTATAGGTGAGTATACCACAGATGATATCTGTAAGGGGTTAAATGCGAGGGCCATGAGAGCTCAGGCTATTGCTTCCGCAAAATCAGAGAGATGATGGCTTCGACTTTAAGTGGGTCCCCTTTAGAGGATCTTTTTTACAACAGCATATGATTAGCATTTTTCAATGTTTCATCATTTTTATGCTGAGGGCGGTGCTATATTTCAAGCAAGCAAAAAGTATTATACGGGGACTAGGCCATTGCTTCCGCAATATCAGAAGTCCCGGGATAATACCCCAGATATCACTGAGTATAAAGACCTAGTATTTCAGAAAGAGGGGTCTTTCAAACGAGATTTCAGGGGTTACCTATATATCCAAGTAGTGTTCCCCACGAAATAAGCAAGTAATGATTTAGGTTTATATCCCGAACAAACCTACTAAATGTGTAAAAACCTATCGGCACATCATCAGCGAAACTGTTTAACACTTTTAAACTTTACATCTCTTTAGCATACCGTAACTGTCAAGCTGATGTACTATCATTTTCCCTTTTTACATAAGCTCTTTTCTGGTTTTCTGTTGTTTTTGTATTTTGAAAATATCTCATGTTTTTGGATTTTTGAAATTTTTTTACTGTTTTTGTATTTTCTGAAAATATAACCTACTCCCCCTAAATACCAAAACAAGTAAAAAATCGACAAACCATTGCAGATTGCTTCTCAACATCATCTACAGTGGTACCTTCATCTACGCCAAGAATCTCCTCCAACACCGATAAAAGCTTCATACCGTTTAGTTTTAAAAGATATTGAAATCGAGTTTTATCAAACGCTTTGGTATGTAAATCAGCTTTTTGTTCGTCAGTGTGGATTTTCTCAATTCGTATCAACTTCTTCTCGAAACAGTCTCGGATGAAGTGATGACGAATTTCAATGTGTTTCGTTTTAGCATGATGAACAGGATTTTTTGTTATGTTTATCGCTGCCTCATTATCAACAAAGATAGGGGTGTTAAGAAATTGCAAACCGTAGTCTCTTATCTTTTGCAATGTACAGTGGCGGAAAATTCTTGTCATTCATCTTTAAGCTCTCCTCAGACCCAATCTCAACCTCTTTATATAAAAAGAAATTATGTTTAGGAGGTTGACCAGATGATTGGTCTTTTTTTGGTACATCTTTCTTCTCAGAAGTAATAGACTCTTGTTTTCAAGTTTCTCATAGTAATCCAAAGGTACATACATCTTCTTGGTTGAAGACGATGGTTTTGCAGTCTTAGACACCTTTGGTTTTGGAGAACTTGCTTTCTTTTCAACTAATTTTGGCTTCCATGTTTGTTGAGACGAAGCAACTTTTTTGTAAAATTTATCAGTTTTAGTTACCACATTCTTTACAGGTTCAGTTTTGAATTTGGTGTTTTCATTTTTCAAAACTTTCTTCTCAACAACCATTGGAGCTTTGCCTTTTGCATCAACTTTCTTTTTCTGACTCTCAACAACTTCAGACTTAGGCTTTAAGTTGGTGCACTTTCGTGCAATGTGCCCAACTTTGTTGCACTTAAAGCATGTACGGGTGTCAACAACCCGACTTGTGCCTTCAGTCTGAGGTTGTGAGGCCTTTTTCTCAAAAAATTCTTCATTGGTTTTTGAAAAAATCTTAGATTCTTCATCAGAAAGTGAACTTGAACTCGAACTCGAACTTTTTACAAACACCTTTTTCTCAACAAAATTTTTGTTTTGAAAATTCTTTCTTTGACAATTCTTACCACCCTGATAACCACCTGACCATCTGTTTTGATAGTTTTTAGAAAAACGCGGCGGAACAACATATTTCTTATAATAAGACTTATCTTTTTCAAAGTTCAATTGTCTTTCAGAATGTTTCAAACCTTCAATTTCAGACACATCAATTTCAATCAACTTGAACACATTTCTCAATTTACCAACATTCACATTCACCAAAGGAAAATCACGATCCGAATACAACTTATCAGATCCCGCCATCTTGTACATCACAAGATTAGGTTCTTCATTTAAGTTGTTTTTGGATTTTGATTTCGGAATATATTTGTCCAAAAAGCATTCATCATCCTCAGTAGTGTCACTTTCAGACTTTAAAACATTTTCAACCATGCTTTTCACAACTTCAGATTGGACACTATCTTCATCGGAAGATAAATTGAATGTGACATCAATTGATTCTGGAAGTTTAACCTCTTTTGTGTCTTCATCATTAACCAACCCGGACTTTTTCTTAGAAAAATTGTTTAACACTGGCGGTGGAACCTGATGATACCCAACCCCAGTTCTGTCCAATTAAACATCTTCAACGGCTTTGTTCTTATCGATTGGTTTAGGAACGATATGTTGAAGAACAAAACTTGCGGAGTTGTAACTGTTCAGTTTTAGATTGATGCGCTCATTTTCAATCTTAGCTTCCTGAACCTGAAGCTTCAGATTAGCAATCTCATCCAAATGTTGGTTGATTTGCTCTTCTTTTACCCTAAGAACTTGTTGGTGAAAGAAATGTCTGTTGACTACGTTTGCATTGAGTCTTAGGTCAAGATAGGTTAGATTGGAGTTTGAAAGTCAAAATAGGGTTTAATATTGTAATTTCGCTTATATGTACATGTTTAGTAGGTGATTTCGCTTATAGGTCATTAAGGTTTCGCTCCAGGGTACCAGGTGGTTTCGCTGATATGGTCACATGGGATTTCGCTTATATGGACAGCCATATGAACGAAATCAGATGTAGTATATATACCCTGATGTGTGACTTCATTTGTAACTTGGAGCGAAACATGGTCTTATGCTTTGTAACGAAACTCTGTCGCATCAATATAGAAGGAATTAAAGAGGAAAAGCTGTTGTTACTTCGTATACATTGATTCCACCTTTATATACGAAGATGAACTACCTTAACTGACTTTTCGGGGTCACAAACCGGTCCAACAAGTGGTATCAGAGCTCAGGACGAGGAGTTCATACTACTACAGCTTGATTCTACCAGATTCTCTTTCTTCTACTCACTTTCTCTCATACTTTTTCGATTTGAACTGGTTCCTACGGTTGAAATGGCCTGAATTTTGAATATAACGTGTGAAATACAGTAATAACAAACCCTAGAAAGAATCAGGTTAAAATACGGCTTAAAAATGGTGAAAATTGGTTAAAAACTGGGTTTCGCTTTTACAGACATCGAGTGATTTCTCTTATAGTGCTTGATCTCGCTCATTGATACAATCAGATTTCGATCATAGGGTCACATACAACCTGATTTCGCTTATACAGACATATACTGATTTCGCTTATTGTGACAAATTGGTGATTTCACTCATTTGTCACTGTTTTCCAAGATTTCGAAAATTTTTCTAAGTGTTTGCTGATTTTGCAGGTACATTCAAGATGGATGACATATTCTTGAACCCGTTTAGTGACATGTATGCATTTGCTGGAAATTCGGGAGACGATTCATCTACAAGCAACAACAATGAGAATCCGCCGAATACGAAGAAAAAGTTAACGGAAGCTTGGGAATCTAAAAGTGCCTTTGGAACCTTCAATAAACCTCCAAAGCTAATGGCTATCGAGGAATATAGTCGGTGGTCAAGAAAGTTTGAAGACTGGTTGATGGCATTTGCATTTCCTAGCTGGAAGAGTCTGAAAAACGGTTATGAACATGGAAACAAAAATGGTGAAACTTTAACATCAGCTGAGGAGATTGATTCATTTGTGGCTGAGCAAAAATGTGTGGCATTGTTATTTCAGTCCGTTCGGGAGGACATAATCTCATTGATCGATTATTCAAATGCAAAAGATCTCTGGAAGAAGCTAGAAACAAAATGTTTAGGAAGTTCATAAATTGTGAAAAACAAAAGAAAACTTCTTAGAAAAGAGTTTGATCTGTTTGGATGTTTAAAGAACGAGTCAGTTTGTAAAATGATAGAAAGGTTTGGTCATCTGAAGCTGGAATTAGCAAGACATGATATCAGATATCCTGAGGATGAGCTTATCGACAAATTGTTCGATTCGTTGCCAGACGAGATGGATTGGAGATATTATGCGTTGATGCTGAAGAATACCATCAAGGATCCAGAAAAGTTGACTTTAGATTTGTTGATTGAGAAACTCGAGAGTCACGAGCTGGAACTAAAGAAGAGATTCAAAGTCAATCACTCATCCTATCAACAGAATTTGGATTTGTATTATCCAAAGAGCATGATGCCAAAAGTAACTTCTCCCAAGACTGCTTTTTCTGTTGAGAATGTGTCCACAACTAGCAAAGAAAGTCAAAGCAATCAAAGCAGTGGAAATCACAGTGGTTATCACAGTGGATCTTCATCATCTACAAGTCATTCTGATGCAAAGAATCGTTTTCAATGCAACATCGCAATAGACTTAAAGAATGCTCAGAATTTTGACGAGGAGTCTGCTAAACAACAGATGATTTTCCTAGCATCTGTGTTGGAATCTTATGAAGGGTTAGTAGCAGGGAAGATAGGCAACACCAACCCAACGAAGGAGGACTATGATCAAATAGATCCTGAAGAAATGGAATTAATCGACATTCGTTGGTGCATGGCCAATGCTGTTCGTCGAGCACAGCGTTTCATGGAAATAACCGGCAGGAAGACAATTGGTGGTCCATCTACCAAGTTAGGTTTTGATAAGTCCAAGGTGACGTGCTTCAAGTGTAAGCAGAAAGGTCACTTCACCGAGAATGCAGAAACGCATATGCTGATGAATCGGAGAACCCTTTCAGAGAGGATTACTACAAGATGGCAATATATCATCAGAATAAATCCGAGCCGCCTAGATTGAAGCAGGTTGAAGACAACAAAGAGAAATCTAGAGCTCTTGCGGTGATTTATGATGATGAGGGTTATGATTGGAGTCAAGAGGTTCTACCGGAGGAAGATGCGGTTGGTTAAGCATTCATGGCGAAAAACGAACCTATTCCGTGGAAAGACAACAGGACTGAAGAGCAGAAGTATAGATACAGAAAAATGCTGGCTGAAAACAGAATAATTAGAATATCTGGTATCTATTTGGAAGCGAAGAGAGCGAGAAGATGGGATCCGGACAGGGAGTGTTATCTTGATCCATATGGAAATATTGCAGTTGATGACAAAACTCTTGATCAGGAAGCCATAATCAAGGAGTTCAAAGATGAGGATGATTATTGGCAGAATAAATGGTGGGGAACTGGAGACGAGAAAGAGAAAGAAGAGAAAGAGAAAAGAGAGAAAGAAGAGAAAGAGAAGAAGGAGAAAGAAGAGATAGAGAAGTCAAAGAAAGTTGACACTGGGGTTATTGACACAACGCAGGAGTTATCTGCTAAAAACCTCGGAAAAATGGCTGACAAAGTGCTGGCTGCTAAGGCACTTGAGGTAGACTCTAACTCTGTGTCTGAGTAAAAAAGTCAGGTCAGTTCAAACTTGTCAACAAATGTGTCAGGTAAGAAAATTGATGGAAATGTTGATTGCAAAAATTGCATCAAAGAGTGCAAATTTTGTAATACAGTCACGTATCTCAACGGTAAGAAAGTTAAAGATCTGACAACAAAAGTCAGAAGTGTTGAGAATCAAATTCTTGATCGTGACAAAAGAGTTAAAGCTTCAACTGAACGGATAAAAGAATTAACTAACCAAATTGAAAATGATAAAATTGATCATGAAAGAGTTAAAAAAGAAAATGAAAAGTTAATTCTTGAAAACCGTCAGATTTCTGAGAAGTTTGAAAAACTTAAAAGCACAATGAAAGATAATGATGATCGAAATGGTAAAACTTATAAAGAAAACGTTCAACTAAAAGCAGTGCTTAGAGTAAAAGAAGAATCAATCAACCAACAACTGGATGAAATCGCTAAACTGAAACTTAAATTTCAAGAGGCTGAAATTGAAAACGAGCGAATCCAGTTGAAGCTTAACAGTTACAGCTCCGCAAGCTTTGTTTTGCAACACATTGTTCCCAAACCCATCGGGAAAAACAAAGCTGGCGAAGATGTTTATTCTGATGGAACCGGGGTGGGTTTTCATAGAGTTCCACCGCCGATTTTGGATAATTACACGAAAAAGCAATCTGGGTTTGTTTGAAATTGAAGAAGAAAGTGAAATGAATCTTCCGGATTCAATTGATGTCACGTTCACATCTTCCAATGACGATAGTGTCCAAAATGATATTGTAAAAGGTGTTGTTGAAAATGTGCTAAAAACGGATAGTGACACTACTAAGGAAGATGGGTGTTTCTTGGACAAATACATTCCGAAACAAAAGTCCAAGAACAACTTAAATGAAGAATCAAATCTTGTCATGTACAAGATGTTGGGTTCAGATAAGTTGTTTTCGGATTCTGAGTTTTTGATTGAGAATGTTAATATGAACAAATTGACAAATGTTTTCAAGTTGGTCGAAGTTGAGTTGTCAGAAGTGAACAACCTGAGTCAAACAAAGAGAAAAATGAGTTTTGAGAAAGATAAATCATACTACAAGAAATCTGTTAATCCATCATGTTTTTATAATAACAATCGAAATAACTGGTCAGGTGGTTATCAGGGTGGTAGGAATTATCAGAAAAGAAATGTTCCAAACAAGAGGTTTGCTGAAAAGAAAAAGTTTGTGAACAGTTCGAGTTCACCTGCTGATGAAGAGAAAGAGATTTTTTCAAAATTGAATGAAGAGTTCTTTGAGAAAAGAGCTTCACAGTCTCAGTCTGAAGGCACAAGTCGAGTTATTGATACTCGAACATGTTTCAGATGTAACCAAGTTGGTCACATTGCACGAAAGTGTACCAATGTGAAGCCTAAGACTGAAACTGTGAAGATTCAAAAGAAGAAAGTTGACGAAAAGGGTAAAGCACCAATGGTTGTTGAGAAAAAGAGTGTGAAAAATGACAACACCAAAGTGAAAAATGAACCCGTAAAGAAAGTGGTAACTAAAAATGACAAATTTTACAAGCGGGTTGCATTATCTCAACAAGTTTGGAAACCAAAAAGTGAGAAAAAGATTTCACCTTCTGAGGATTCAATTCCAATTGATTATGATGCAAATTTTCCACCTTTGAAGGCTGAAAACTTCAAAATTCAAATTGCGAGAGTCAAGGTTACACCCAAGGCTGATGAGGCCTGGGTGGACTCCATGTTCGACTAAACAGTTTGAATTGCCGGAGCTTCCTGGATCGCGAAGCATGAATCGGCATCTTTATTGAAGTTGGTTGTTAAGTCATAATTTGTTATGTGCAGGATCTTCCAAAACTTGTATCCAGATGGATCATGGATAGTGGAGCTTCAAGACATATGACAGGGAAGACTGCGTTGCTGTATGATGTGAGAAACATAAATGGAGCTTACGTAGGTTTTGCGGGTAATCAAGGAGGAAGGATTATTGGTGAAGGAACGTTATCTAACGGGATTGTGACGTTTGAAAGAGTTAACTACATTGCTGAGCTGGAGAACAATCTGCTGAGTATCTCCCAGATCTGTGACAAGATGTACACTACTCACTCATTGATAAAGAATGTTTGATCTTGAAACCAGGATTTGTAATACCCGAGGAATGGATTATCATGAGGGCACCGAGAGTTAATGATCTGTACGTGTTGGACATGAGCGTAGCTACTACAACCACGGGTCAGGCTCATTGTTTTGTGTCCAGAGCAACTGAGAAAGAATCGAGATTGTGGCACCGCAAGATGGGGCATATTCACCTAAGGAAGATGAATCACTTGGTGCACAATGATTTGGTTCTTGGAGTTTATGTCAAAGGTTTTCATCTGGAAGGGGGGTGCATTAGCTGTGTTAAAGGCAAGCAGAAGAAAAAGTCACACCCTACAAAGCAAGTCAATTCAGTTTCGAGGCCTCTGGAAAGACTTCACATGGATTTATTTGGTCCTGTGAATGTCAAAAGTATTACAGGAGATTACTACTATTTGGTTGTTACTGATGATTATTCCAGATTTTCGTGGGTTTCTTTCTTGAAAATGAAAGACGAAACGTTTGACAGTTTGATGGCGTTGTTCAAAAAGATTGAGAATCTGTACCAACGGCGTATCAAAAGAATTCATAGTGACAATGGTACTGAATTCAAGAACTGTAAGATGGAAGAATTTTATGATGAAAGAGGTATATTGCATGAGTTTAGTGCTCCGTACACTCCGCAGCAGAATGGAGTTGCAGAACGCAAAAATCGGACACTAATCGAGACGGCTAGAACTATGCTCGCAGATTCAAAGTTACCGATAAATTTTTGGGCTGAAGCTGTTTCCGCCGCATGCTATACGCTCAACAGGGTTCTCACTGTCAAGAAGTTCAACAAAACATGCTTTGAACTAATCAATAACCGCAAACCGAATTTGAAGTATCTAGAACCGTTCGGGTCACCCTGTACTGTTATAGAGCCTCATGGAAAATTTGGTCCGAAGTGCATTGAGGGAATATTTGTTGGTTATGCAAATCCGATGCGACGTGTCTTCGTTCCAAGTGAGAAGCGGATTATTGAAGCTGGAAATGTTGAATGTCAAGGTTATACTATGCCGTCGCAGAATCCTGGAGATTCATGGCGTTATTATTATGAAAAACTGTGGGATTCGTTTGACATGAGAGAAGAATCAGAGGAAGATGAAGATTTCTTTGATGAGTTGGATATTTTGCGTGAATATGAGTCGCAGCAAAGGTTTCCAGCTGAGTATTCTAGAAGACCTCGGGAAACTTCAAATGATGATGAAGCAGGTCCTAGTAATGCTGGTGAACATGATGATGAAGTTGCTCCTGGTAATCAGTCTGCAGAAAATGATGATCAAGAAGCTGAGAACATGCCAGTATTTAATCATGGTGATTCAGATTCTGAGGGGGAGCAGATCCAGATTTCAAGTCAAACAAATCAAGTTGGTGAACAAGATGTAGATCAGAATGTTACTAATCTGGAGGGCAATGTAGATGTTCCAAGCGAAGTGATGCCGCGAACTCTTTCATATCATCCAGAGGAGTTGATCATATGAGAATTGCAAGCAGGCGTTCGCACGAGAGGTCAAATTGACCAGGGCCTTACATGTTTTTATTCCACAGTAGCACCTTTACAAACTGAATTTTCACTAAGTTGTTTCATTTCGCAGATCGAACCGCGAACTTACAAAGAGGCGCTTACTGAAGACTCTTGGGTCATTACAATGCAAGAGGAGTTAAGTCAGTTTGAAAAGTTGGGAGTGTGGAAGTTAGTTGATTTGCCGGATGGTCATAGAAAAATCAATACAAAATGGATATTTAAGTGTAAGAGAGACGACAGAGGAGTTGTTGTAAGGAACAAAGCTCGACTCGTTGTTCAGGGCTTTAGTCAATAGGAGGGGATTGATTTTACAGAAGTCTATGCTCCTGTAGCACGACTAGAGGCAATCAGAATTTTCCTTGCATTTGCGTCTTGGAAGAACTTCAAAGTATATCAGCTAGATGTAAAATCAGTGTTTCTTTATGGGAAGGTCAAAGAGGAGGTTTATGTCGGACAATCGCCGGGCTTCACCGACCCAATCCACAAAAACAAGGTCTAGTTATTGGACAAAGCGCTGTATGGTTTACACCAGGCCCTGAGAGCTTGGTACGAGACTTTGTCTCAACACCTACTAGCCAACAAGTTCATTCGTGGAAAAGTGGATGCCACTCTCTTCACTAAAGAGGTCGACGGTCATCTTCTGATAGTTCAGATTTATGTGGACGATATAATTTTTGGGTCAACAAATGAGAGTCTGTGCAAAGACTTTGAATCAGTGATGAAGCAAAAGTTCGAAATGTCATCAATGGGGGAGATGAAATTCTTTTTGGGTCTACAAGTTGAACAACTTCCTGAGGGAATTTTCATTCACCAGACAAAGTACGTTCGTGATATTCTAGAGAAATTTGGGATGTCAAGTTCTACTCCAGCTGCTACCCCACTTGCAATAAATCATGGGATTCACCCAGATCTCACTGGAGACAGGGCTGATGAAACGTTCTACCGATCCATGATAGGTTCATTGATGTACTTAACTGCTTCAAGTCCTGATATCATGTACCCAACGTGCCTCGCAGCAAGATATCAATCTAACCCGAGAGCTTTGCATATGATCATTGTGAAGAGGATATTGCGCTACCTGAAAGGAACTCCTTCATTGGGGTTGTGGTATCCTAGGAAAGGCGATTTTACGCTCGAAGGGTATTCCGATTCAGATTTCGGATGCTGCAAAGTCAATTCCAAATCAACAACTGCAGGATGCCAGTTCTTTGGACCTAGAATGGTTACCTGGCAGTGTAAGAAACAAACGTCTGTGGCACTATCTACATGTGAAGCGGAGTACGTTTCTGCTAGTAGTTGCTGCTCTCAGATCCTGTGGATACAGCAACAGATGCGCGACTACGGTTTGCAGTTTCTTAACACACCTTTTTTTGTTGATAATGAGGCCGCTATAAATATAACAAAGAATCCAGTACATCAGGCTAAAACTAAACACATAGAAATTCGTCATCACTTTATTCGCGATTGTTTCGAGAAAAAGTTGATACGAATTGAGAAAATCCACACTGACGAACAGAAAGCTGATTTACATACCAAAGCTTTTGATAAAAATCGGTTTAAATATTTGTTAAAACTAAATGGTATGAAGCTTCATTCAATGTCGGATAGAATTATCGGCGTTGATGAGAGTACTATTGCGGATGAAGACGAAAAACAATCTGCAATGGTTTGTCGATTTTTTACTTGTTTTGGTATTTAGGGGGAGTAGATAGATGTATATAGATATATTTGCAGAAAATACAAAAACAGTAAAAAATGCAAAAATACAAAAACAATATAAAATCTGAAAAAGAGCTTGTGTATACAGGGAAAATGATAGTACATCGGCTAGACAATTACAGTATGCTAAAGATTTGTAAAGTTTAAATGAGTTAAACAGTCTCACTAATGATGTGTCGATAGGTTTTCGCACATTTAGTAGATTTATTCGGGATATAAACCTAAAATTTCAAACTTGTGAAATTCGTGGGGAACACTACTTGGATATATAGGTAATCCCTGAAATCTCGTTTGAAAGGTCTCGTATTCTGATATACTAGGTTTCTATACTCAATGATGTCTGGGGTATTATTCCGGGACTTCTGCTGAATGGAAGTTCTGACCTAGTCCTTGGATAATACTTTCCACAAATGCTTGAAACATAGCATAAACCCTCAGCATGCTGTTGAAACAATAAAATTGATAGTCGCTGCTGTTGTAGCTAAAAGATCCTCTAAAGGGGACATACCGTAAAGTCGAAGCTGATATCTCTCTGCGCATACGGAAGTATCGACCTGAGATCCCTCGGCCCTCGCATTACCTAATTTATGTACAGATATCATTGTAGTATACTCACCTGTAAGACTGAATATTGGGATTCTGGATACGAGAGTATATTCAAGAGGTGGGACACATGAATGAGCTAAGTTCATAAAACATCTAAATCGTATCCTGAGTAATTTGAAATGTGTGTGAGAATTTAAGATGGATCAGTATATCGACAATCGAGGTGAATTGTTTAAGTCTGAGTATGAAATGAAGCTTAACGGTACTTGTAATTTGTCTGATAGCTGATATGATTCCCTGACACGCTCGCCAAAAATTAAGTTTGTAAATAGTTTACTTTGTTTACTTTTTGCAATTTAAGTTTTCTGTATTTCATTTCTTAGTTTAGAACACTTTATAAAATCCAAAAAGATTTTATTTCTGCTTTATTTTCCGACAAACCAAAGTGGAGAGTTGATTGTTGGATTCTCAGATGTTGAAGCAGATGTAGGAGGTTCTGAGCTAAAGAATGAGGAGAGCTTACTTTGATGGAGATTGGATTGCTGAGAAAGTTAAAACAAGTTCATTAATTTGATGATTGTTACATTTTTCAGAAAATGTTTAACAAAATCAGTTTGATTCGTCAAATGATCAACCAAGGTCATTAAGTTGAACTTGGTAGATTAATTGAGTAATCAGGGTCATTAAATTGGACCTGAATATTTGAGTGGATTTATAAAAGCTGATTGAGTCTGTGTGATATTGTTAAAAAGAAAAGTTTGTAATGTTTGATGTTTGAGACACAAGTTTTGAACTTTATCATTCCCACGGAAGCTAAATGTCAACGCTTGAACCAGATCAAGACCTCAGATTCTAGCATACTAAGAGGGGGAGTCTGTGAAAGGGGGAGTCTGGATCAACGGTCAAAGGGAAGTCTGAAGATGAATTCAAGACAAGATTCTGAACCTGTGAAGATAGAGTTGTTTACGATGAAAAGACAGAGATGGAGAAAAGACCAAGACTGAAGACTCGGAGCTGAAGACTTCGTCAACATCCAAGGGGGAGTCTGTTGGTGCAAGAAATGTCTGTTGACTACGTTTGCATTGAGTCTTAGGTCAAGATAGGTTAGATTGGAGTTTGAAAGTCAAAATAGGGTTTAATATTGTAATTTCGCTTATATGTACATGTTTAGTAGGTGATTTCGCTTATAGGTCATTAGGGTTTCGCTCCAGGGTACCAGGTGGTTTCGCTGATATGTATTTCGCTTATATGGACAGCCATATGAGCGAAATCAGATGTAGTAAATATACCTTGATGTGTGACTTCATTTGTAACTTGGAGCGAAACCTGGTCTTATGCTTTGTAACGAAACTCTGTCAAAATCAATTTAGAAAGCATCAATATAGAAGGAATTAAAGAGGAAAAGCTGTTGTTACTTCGTATACATTGATTCCGCCTTTATATGCGAAGATGAACTACCTTAACTGACTTTTCGGGGTCACAAACCGGTCCAACAGAACTCCGGTCAGTTGAAGATTTTCTTTGTTTGTTTTACCATTCCTTTCATCAGAATCTTTTACCGTTCATTTCAGCTTCTCGTGATTTTCTGAAAGTTGACGATTTTCATGAATTAACTTTTCATTTTCTTTCCTAATTCTTTCTATGTCAGTTTTATCATTTTCAATTTTCTCAATTAATTCTTTTAATCTATCATTTGAAGCTTTTAACATTTTGTCACGGTTTAAGATTTGATCTTCAACATCTCTGACTCTTCCTGTGAGTTCTTCGGTCTTCTTACCGCTCAGGTAAGCAAGTGTACTACAAACCTTGCAGTTTTTCATGCAATTTTTGCAGTCACTCTCAATCTTTGCTTTCTTACCTGAATCATTGGTTGCATCATTTGGACTGACCTTACTTTTAGACTCAGTTCCAGAACCAGAAACTACCTCTAACTCTTTCGCAGCAAGCACTTTGTCAGCCATCTTCTTCAAAATTTCAGCTGTGAATTCTTGTGACGTGTCAATAATCCCGTCATCAACTTTCTTTGGCTACGCCTCCTTCTCTTTTTCTTTTTCTTCAGCTTCTCCTCCTCCCCACCACATTCTCTGATTTGCTTCTTCTTCTGCTGCAATTTGCTCAGTGAGAGTTTCAACACTAGCAGAATCTGGATCAACAGCAATGTTTCCTTTGGGATCAAGGTAACATTCTCTATCAGCATCCCATCTATTCGCCTTTTTAGTTTCTTTGTATGTATGATAAATTCTACTTATCCTGAATTGGGCTTGCATCCTTTTGTTGATGAATTTTACTTCTTCTGTTAACTTTGAGTGTCTTATTTCGTACGAAATCAGAGTATTTCTCAAGAAATTAGCATACAGTTCCTTATTTCGTACGAAATCAAGTTTGTGAACCTAATTTCGCACGAAATTAGACCTTATTTCACACGAAATTAACTTGGAACCTCTATTTCGCACCAAATTTGCTATTTCGTGTGAAGGGTATTTCGTGTGAAGAAGTATTTCGTTTGAAAGCTTATTTCGCTTGAAATCTGTTTTTGTTTGAAGGCTGTTCATTTCGTTTGAGTTTTAAGTTCATTTGAACTGATTTTGTTTGAAACTGTTTTTGTAAAAATCAAAAAATTTTCTAAGTGTTTGTTGATTGTTTCAGATATGTGAAGATGGATGAGTTTATGAATCCATTCAGTGATATTTTTGCTTTCACAGGAAACACCGGAGATGATACATCAAACAACACAAATGAAAATACTCCGAGTGCAAAGAAAACTCTTTCTGATGCGTTGAGTGTGGAGAGTGCATATGGCACATACAACAAACCTCCCAAACTGATGGCGATTGAAGAATACAATAGATGGGCTAAAATGTTTGAAGAGTGGCTAAAAGTGTTTGCGTATCAAAGTTGGAAGAGCATGAAGAATGGTTTCAATATGGGAAGATCGGATTATGAAAATATAGCAGATACTGATGTAGAAAGTTTTGTTGCTGAATAAAAGTGCATTGCATTGCTTCATCAGTCCGTGAGAGACGACATAATATCGTTGATTGAGTACACAAATTCGAAAGATCTATGGGAGAAACTGAGAGTGAAATGTGTGGGTAGTGCTGAGATAGTTAAAAACAAAAAGAAGTTAAGAAAAGAATTTGATTTGTTTGGATGTTTGAAAAATGAATCTGTGTCAAAGATGATCGAAAGATTCGGGCATTTGAAGATGGAGCTGGAAAGACACGGAATCGTGTACACTCAAGAAGATTTGGTTGACAAACTGTTTGACTCGCTGCCGGATGAGAAAGACTGGCAATACTTTGCTTTGATGCTGAAGAACACAATAAAATCGGAGGATTTGACGGTTGATCTGTTGATCGAAAGATTGGAGAGTCATGAACTGGAGATCAAGAAATCAAACAAAGTCAATCATTCCTCATATCAGCAGAATGTTGAGTTGTATTACCGAGGAAGTATGATCCCGAAGAATGTGTCTCCTAAGACAACTTTCTCAGCTGAAAGTTCTAACACGTCAAATCAAGAAAGTTCAAGCAGTGGTTTTCATGGTGGTTCATCGTCAACTACTTCAACTCAATCAGTTCCAAAGAATCTGTTTCAACGTAACATTGCTGTGGATCTCAAAAATGCTCAAAATTTTAGTGAAGAATCCGCAAAGCAGCAAATGGTGTTTTTAGCTTCTGTCCTAGAATCATACGAGAGCCTTGTGGCAGGCAAGATTGGAAACACTAACCTCACCAAGGAGGACTATGATCAGATCGACCCAGAAGAGATGGAGTTGATCGATATCAGATGGTGTATGGCTAGTGCGGTCAGACGAGCACAAAGATTCATGGAGATTACAGGCAGACATTCTATCGGCGGACCTTCCACAAAACTTGGTTTTGATAAATCAAAGGTCATGTGCTTCAGATGTAAACAAAAGGGACATTTTAAGCGTGAATGTCGAAACGCACCTACTGATGATACTGCAAATCCATTCCGTGAAGATTACTACAAAAGAGCAGTCTATCATCATAACAAATCTGAACCTCCCAGAATGAAGCAGCTAGAAGATACCCCCAAAGAAAAATCAAGAGCTCTTGCTGTTAATCATGATGATGAAGGTTTCGATTGGAGTGAACTGCTACCAGAAGAGGATGCAGTGGGCTATGCATTTATGACAAAGATTGTTCCTTTCAAAGACACCAGAACAGAAGAAGTGAAATTCATCAACAGAAGGATGCAAGCCCAATTCAGGATAAGTAGAATTTATCATACATACAAAGAAGCTAAAAAGGCGAATAGATGGGATGCTGATAGAGAATGTTACCTTGATCCCAAAGGAAACATTGTTGTTGATCCAGATTCTGTTAGTGTGGAAACTCTCACTGAGCAAATTGCAGCAGAAGAAGAAGCAAATCAGAGAATGTGGTGGGGAGGAGGAGAAGCTGAAGAAAAAGAAAAAGAAAAAGAGAAGGAGCCGCAGCTAAAGAAAGTTGATGACGGGATTATTGACACGTCACAAGAATTCACAGCTGAAAATTTGAAGAAGATGGCTGACAAAGTGCTTGCTGCGAAAGAGTTAGAGGTAGTTTCTGGTTCTGGAACTGAGTCTAAAAGCAAGGTCAGTCCAAATGATGCAACCAATGATTCAGGTAAGAAAGCAAAGATTGAGAGTGACTGCAAAAATCGCATGAAAAACTGCAAGGTTTGTAGTACACTTGCTTACCTGAGCGGTAAGAAGACCGAAGAACTCACAGGAAGAGTCAGAGATGTTGAAGATCAAATCTTAAACCGTGACAAAATGTTAAAAGCTTCAAATGATAGATTAAAAGAATTAACTGAGAAAATTGAAAATGATAAACCTGACGTAGAAAGAATTAGGAAAGAAAACGAAAAGTTAATTTTGTGCGAAATACCAGCTGACTATTTCATGCGAAATAATGATGACATCATCATTTCGGCCACCATTTTGTCAAATTGATCCAGATTTTGTTCGAATTTTGGTCCAATTCTTTCAAGGACTCATTAAAACGGTGTTTTACGTGATATATGTGAAATTCAATCCATTTTGTCCGTTAAATCTCGTTTAATTTTGAAAAGAATGAGTAGAAGTGATGAAAACAAGCTGAATTGGTATAAACTCTTCTTCGTGAGCTCTGATACCACTTGTTGGATCGTCGTGTGACCCGAACGAGTCAATCTGAAGAGTTTATGATCCATATCAAAGGCGGAATCAGTGATATAGATGTGAAACAACTTGATTCCTCTTAATTATCCTTTTATTATTGATTTCAAAGCCTTCCTGATCGTTTGACAAACTGGCAGCACCTCGGCTCTGAAATCAAGACCGTTACAAATGAATCAACCCCTCAGCTAAATATAGGTGATGTAATTTCATACGAAATAGGCACTGACTATTTCGTGCGAAATAGCAATGATCTATTTCGTACGAAATGGCTTAGTGCTATTTCGTGCGAAATCACACAATCACACACAAACCCTAATTTTGATCCTGCTGAGCATTAATCTATCCTATCTAGAGACACGACTCTATAAAGACGAAGTTAACAGACATCTATGCACCAACAGGTTTTGATACCCAAGAATAGTTTGGTTGCAAAATACGCATAAACGCGCATTTTGACCGAAACTATGACTCGTCACTATACCTAATTAACGTGGTAATCAGTAGGTATAGTCACAAGGGACTATAACCATTGTGATTACGCTCACGTTACGAAGTTTAAACGAACTTCATGTTGACCATAGACTGGTTAAAGCTAAAAGTCAAACTTTGTTTGACTTTCGTGCTTAAAACGCGTAAAAGAACGAAAGAATACTTACAAAAGGTCCAAGAATGGAGGTTTTGGTCTAATTATTCTCAGGTATGGAGTGTTAGAACCCCAACTTAGAGAACAAATCAGATCAAGGTGTGAGTTGAAGTGAAATGGGTGGGGGTATTTATAGATTTCGGAGAGCTGTTAAGATCGTTCCTTGTAAAATGAGCTTTGATCTGGGCCGTCCAAGTGTGCCCCCTGATTTGTAATACCTTGGGCACCCCTAAACCAGCCCATAGATAGTTCAAAACCATTTGCAAGTGCTGGAACAAGCTGTAAACAACAAACAGCAGATCTGCAGGTTTTAGGCGCCCCACGTAA
Source organism: Helianthus tuberosus (assembly GCA_030545235.1). Taxonomy (NCBI): domain Eukaryota; kingdom Viridiplantae; phylum Streptophyta; class Magnoliopsida; order Asterales; family Asteraceae; genus Helianthus; species Helianthus tuberosus. Next base: position 79,381,123 of record CM060429.1, on the reverse strand, counting down.
AACCCAAGGAAGGCCTACGCGGCCCGCCTGGGTTGCCTGATCTGCACACAAGTTTCAAACTTTGCAGTTTTGGTCCCTGCAAGTGTTTAAGCTCCATTTTGACTCATTTAAGGTCCGTTAAGCCAATTTCAAGGCCCTAAAATGATGCCTAAACATGAGGGACATGAAACATGCTCAAAAATATGTCGGATGTCGGTTCGTTTGGCCGTACGATCACGTTATTCGATTAATTACGACGAAACATGAACGAAGGTGAAAAACGATCCAAATTACGCGACGAATGGAATTTTATCATGCCAATCACTAAAATAAAATATTTTAATGATTACATAAATTTTTGGATGTCCGGATGTATTCAGAACGTAAGTTATGCGCAAAAATGCAAACTTATGCACTTTTTGACCAAAAAGTTTATTTTAGCACACCGAACCCCTCAAAGCCTATTTCTAAGCTATGTAAAGGATATTTAGGGTATTTTTAACTTATGATCAAGTTTCGGAATGTCCGTTACAGTACGAATCGGCATACTTTCGCAGTTTGTCGAAATTAGTCCCTATAAGCGAATAAACTTGATTTTGCCATACCAAAGCGTTCAAAACTTATTTCTAACTAATGTAAATGTTATTTAAGGTATTTTAAGCATATGTTGATGTTCCAGAGTGTTTATCGCATTAAACTAATCACGTTTACGCATCAGTTCGCGTGTAACTCCCTAGAATGCGATTTAGAGCTCGAAATCGAACGAAATTTGATATGTACAAATGACTCACATATTTATACAAATCCCAAGTATGAAATACAATATTTCATTGGTTTGTTATTTGTTTGATGGCCGTGGAGGCACAGGTGTTACAGTCTCCCCTACTTCAGGAAATTTCGTCCCGAAATTTATCTAGAGAAACTTGTGAGAGTTCAAAATATGAAGTCGAAAAGTTAAAACAACACTGGTTAGGGTTCTGAGCTTCTAGTAACTTTAAATAACATCATGCTTGCAATGCAAGAGGGACACTTATATACAAGTATATGAAGCGTCATTGGTGCGTCCACCGTACCTCCATTACATTGTTTACGTTTCGTTATTGTTGCCACTATAGGTTCTTACACATGATAAGTCTTACTGTGGTTTCCGTGCACTAAACTTCATAATTATGTACACGTCCATAATTACATAATTCCTTGCATAGTCCGCATAGTGCATTTTATATTGTGTAGGGGAAAACCAAATGAACAAACTTGTGATGAGTGTGACTAGACCACCATAGGATCCTTGAAACCAATAAATGATCTCTTTAAATAGACCACCAAGGAGTCATTTCAGCTATAGCATCACATGTCATTCTTAACCAGATCCTGAATCGATCTTTTTGACAAGACCACTCAAGGGGTCCCTTTGAATTATGGAATTGTGCTATTCAATCCAAGGGTCTTAACTATTACATAGAAGCCCATTAAGGATTTAAGGTAGCACCTTTTGAATATCCTACTATGAATCCCTCATATGAAGATATGGAAGATTCTACGAGGATTTGGATAACGAAATATCCAGATTAATAAAAAACACAAAAGAAAATACATAACACATAAACACAAAATCACAAAATTGTTCAACTTGATTTTCAATATGTTATCATTTTGTTAGTTTGCTTGTTAAACTGAGCACACGAGTATTCAAAGCACACCAGGAATCCAATCTGTGGATTTCGATTGGTACTTTAAACATTCTCAAGAATCTAACTATAAGGATAGGAAGATCTTAAAAGAAAATTCGATTTCGATTATAAGGAATCGTAATGTTCGAATTAAGGTATGCCAGGAATCCAATTAAGGACTTCGATTTGAACAATAAACATCCACCAGGATCTAATTGTAAAGATAAGAAGATCCCCTATGGATTTTGGGATTTGAAAAGCGAAAGGCGTTTCAAAACCTTGCACTAGACGTGCTTAAGTCGAAACATGAGGTAAAAATGCTCATGAGGTTGAGGCGCTAGATATGCCAAGGCGACATATGAAGCAGAATTTGAAGGTTAAGTCAATGTATGAGAAAATGTTTTTGAAAACTATGCATGGGGTTCTTTTAGAAATGTGTTTAATGTTTTTGAAACCTTACATAATACTTTTGAAATCATAAAGTAGGTGTATTAGATAAGTATAAAAAATGTTTTAAAATCATGCGAGATGAATTTTGAAATTATGTATAAGGTTTTTGAAAACATGAATGATGTTTTTTTTGAAATCATGCACTTGATATATTAAGTAAATATACTATGTTAAATATGTTTTCAAACTATATGGGATATTTTGAAATCATGAAGGTTGTTTCGAAAACTTATACTATGTATGTTGTTATGAAAACCAAAATGTAATGATATGGGTATGAGATTGATAAATTACCCTTAGCTATCTAACCAAGGATTTAAAGGCGCAGATGTGCAAAAAGTACGGTTACTCATAATGTCACTTATGTACTTCGTTTCTTAGAATGAAATGAGCATTTAGAATTTTCGAGAAAATCATGAGCAACATAAGGAAGGGAGAATTACAAGAGTAGTTTGTAAAGAACATAGTTCCTTGATGTAGGTATTATGGGGAAATGTCATACACACATGTAACTACACTTGTATATCAGAATTGTGAACAACAATTTATTTATAAACAAAACAGATTGTTTCACAAAACAAAAGAACAAAAGCAACAGAGACAAATTATTCAAAGTAGCAACATCTTCTAATCATCCAAATGCTCATCCGTGGGTCAGATTTGCATTAGCAAGCTTTGGGAAATCCCTTCGGAAATGGCCCATCTCGCCACAGTTGTAGCAAGACCCCGATAAGAAACGAGCTCGAGCAGGATTGTCGCCAGCTTGATTTGGTACAACTGCAGTTGGGCAAACCCTTGCTGTATGACCTATAAGTCCACAAATTTGGCATTTGCGGCACTTCACACTAGCATGATGATGATGGCTACATTGGTTGCATAAGGCTGCAGTTCCGTTGTATGGCTTCTTGGCTGGTGGTGCCGCCACTTGGCTAGGTCCTGCCTGTTTTGGTGCAACCGATGCGGGATTCTTTGAAGCTTTACGTTTCTTTGGTTTTGGTGAAGGCTTGGCTTTTGTCTTCTTTGGTGATTCTTGAGTGGCTTCATCCTGGAGACGATACATGGCAGTAGCTAATTCAACAGTCTTCAGGACTACTTCGCCTATTCGCTGAGCAAATTTGGCAGTCTGCTCGGATATCTGAGCATCGTTGTGATGAAGAGACATTCTAGAAGAAATGAAAGGCATAGGAAGAAACAAGTAAAATGCTATCGAATAATCAAAACAGAATGACAACGCATAAAATTAAGATCATTTGTTTGTTACCTAAGGCAAACATAGGAAGAAACAAGTGAAATGCTATCGAATAATCAAAACAGAATGACAACGCATAAAATTGAGATCATTTGTTTGTTACCTAAGGCAAACAAATGAGACGATGACTAATCAAAGTAAGCGGGCCATAAATCATGTATCGCGAAGACATGTTTTAGCCTATAAGTGGACACTCACCCCAAGAGTTCCCAGGTAAGAGTGACTGGTCTGATTATGTGGATTTGTAAGAACACTCTAGCCTTAGATAGAAAAATCAGAGTACAGGCATCCACCCTTCCAGATTGCATGTGTTCACATTATAAGACCCAACTTTGATGAGATTTTGAAAACTTAGAGGGTTCAAAACCTAGTAATCAATCATCCTAGAACAGATGAATGGTTTTCGAAGCGTATTCGAAATTTATGTTCTGGTTGTGGTTGTCACCTAAGGATAAGTGACGGTATTGTTTTAAGATCTAAATACAAGGATCTTGTGTTAGGGTCCTAGGAAGGTTATAGACTAGGTCAAAGCATTACTAATAACCTAATTCCCTATAACCATGAGCTCTGATACCAACTCTTCTGTCACACCCCGACCACGTAAAACAACAAATCGTGGCGGAAACGTCGGGGAGTGTTGTAACAGAATCATTGTTTCATAACACATGGAAATTGAAATTTTGTTTTATTGATCAACAGAAGTTATAATGTCTTAAAATCAAAGCAACATAACATAATTAACTAGTCTTGCATCTTTTAATATCACTAAGGCTCAAGTCCGCCTAAGTGTATCTTGATCAATCCTATGCATCATTTCCTGAAAACACATGTGAAAATAGGTAAGTCAGCATAAAAATGCGTGTGAGATACATAGGTTTTATTGATTCAGGATTCATGACTTGTAAGTTTAAAGAAAATGTTTAACAAAAGTTTAGTCATGATCCTTGTAAAATGTTTTTCTTTTATAAATCATATAAAAATCGATAAGAAAACAGATGATCTATGTCTTTGTTGATTCCAAACCTCTTCATTTCGATTTTCAAATGACAGAATCGTTCAATCATTTGTTGAACAGTTTCTCCTTTCATGCATTCGAACAAATCGAATTCCTTTTTCCAACAGAGAGATTTTGTTTTTCTTGATGTTCTTACCACCTTCAACTTTCAGCTTCAAAGCTTCCCACATAGCCTTGGAGGTTTCATCGTGTTGACGTAAGAATAGAATATCCTCTCTAACATATTGTTGTAATAATGTTACCATTTTTAGTTCGTTAGAGTGGTCCTTTCTATATGTTTCTGAAAATTATTTGATTGTAAGTAATACATTTTGATCGTTTCGTGGTTTTTCATATCCAAACGTTAACATGATCTAACTACCATATGCATACGCTTTCACCCAATTTTCAAATCTTGTACTCCACCAGTGATAATCTTTGATATTCATTAATTTCAGTGGCTTTTGATGGTTTCTGTAAACATTATCATGATTCAAACTCTTTGAAATAACCTTTGAAACTGATTTTGTTCCGGGTGTTGCTTCAGTTATCGTTTCGGACGTAAACGCGTTGTAAAATGCATTGTAAACCTCTTCGTCCATGCTTGACATTTTTGAATCATGTCTTTGATTTTCGCACTTTGATCTTCACACCTTTGTATATCACCTGCAAACAATCAATTAAACTATTAATCTTGAAATACAAACATCAATAAATCCTTGATATAGAAACTGATTTAAATGTGCTAATGATCAATGTGAAGAAACAAATGTGTTTTAACGAATGATCCTTGTTCTGAATGAACACTTTGATTATTTGACCAAGCAGATGAGCTTTTATCTTAAATGGACTTCTAATACTTGGGCCGGATCTTTGATTTAACGAATATGACTATCTCTTTTGTTTAGTGAAAGTACAACCAAATATAATCAAAACTCCGAATGTTTGTTCGGATGGACCTCTTATTTGGATAAGCAATACCGATGGTCACAATACAGCCACGAGGATAAGCATTTAAGTAGATCATATAACAACATATTTCACCTTTACAATTCTTGAATACAAATCTACCACGTTAGCAATTTCAGACCAAAACTACTAAACAAGGATCATAAACTGCATGCAAGAACATGTAATCAACACCATATAATTCATTAGAACCCTTACGTGCAAGAAAGTATTCCTAATTAAAATAAGATATAACTTATATAAAACCAATACCCCTCTCGAGTCTCATGGTGTAAACAAGTTTACAAACAAGTGATTAATCAAGAAATAGTTACCATCCCACTAACCACAGATTCATTATCTAAGATAATCAAACATAACCAGGAACACAACATCAATGAAACGTTCATTATATAATCATGAAGATTCAAACATGAAAAAGTACTTAAGTTTCATACAAACAGGATTACAACATAAAGATTATTCATGAAACAAATTTATAACTACTATTACATAAACTACATTAAACATAAACTAACATCAGCTCGTAACTTGAAAAATGATCAGAATACATGTTCAAGAACAAGGAATCGAACCATAAACAAGCAAGGCATTGATGGGTTAGATCGGTTATGCTTCCATTCGGTCTTGAAGCTTCAAAGTGGTCTGATCAGGACTGCTTCGGAACCCAGAAATCGCCTAGAAACATGGAGAAAAACCTAAACACTGAACCAGTTGCGAATGCTGCTATTTATATGAGATTTTCCCATCGGCACGGTCGTGCCACTGGTCGCACGGTCGTGCGTCAGGTGTTGTCGGGTGACGTCAGTTTCTCCTATCCCAAGTCAGCCAAGTGGACTAGTGGACAAGTTGCCTGGGTCATCAGATCGGCACGGTAGTGCCGCTGGTCGCACGGTAGTGCCGTGTCATCAGATTGGTGATCAGAAATGTTGGTCAAGCCGTGGCACGGTCGTGCGTCGGGTCGCACGGTAGTGCGGCCCGAGAAAAGGTTGGCACTCCTGGTCGCACTAGCAGTGCTTCCGAGATCGGAGCATCGGCACGGTAGTGCCGTCATATGGCACGGTCGTGCCACACCTGGCAGTCATCAGATTTTTGCCATTTTCATAAGAAATGCATCAGAATTTGTCCGTTTTCATCAAAATTTTCCTTTATGCTTTGTTTAAGACCTGAAAATATAAAAGTACCGAATTTGGTACCTAAATGTCGTGTTTTCGGTCAAAAACGCTTAAAACGGAAGTGTTTCGGGGTATAAAAACATGTATAATTTAACGTATATCAATTATTTAACAATTTTGCATAACATATAAAAAATTCATCCAATTTTAACCGTAAAATCTCCTTTAATTTGTGTTTTAAATTCAAAAAGTTAAGAATGTGTGTAGAAGAAGAAATTTGACAAATCTGATCCGAATTCAGCTCTGAATTTGATGAAATCAAGTGAATTCTTGCATATCTGAACCGTGCAATCGATCTCCCGCTCTGATACCACTTGTGAACGCATTTTAGGATCGATTTCGACTCCCGAACGATTGCGAAGAACACGTACGACGTGCGGAATCCGTGCACATGTGTAGATCGAACACAAGAACGTAATTAACAATGATTCGATTAGAGATTTGACAATGTTTTACACCTTGAATCACCTTCTTTGCTACTTTCTCTCTCTAGACATCAAAGCTCTCCAAGATACAAAGTGGCAAAAGTTCTAAATGAAACACAAGACCCTCCTATTTATAGGCATCACTTAAATGAGGCTTCCCTCATCCATCCGGATGAGGTTTTCTCCATCCGTCTAGATGAACATTTCTCCATCTGTCCGAATGGACTTCTCTTTATATTTTTCATTCTCACGTCTTATCTTGTTCCATTTCCTGCTACGATGCACGATTAACGGAGGTGATAGACATTATGCACTCACAAACTGCTTGTCAGATGTTGTACTAACACTGCCCCGTGTGTCAACGGCACGATATGTGGCCACAGTACTTGTTGTACTATCACAGATTCGGAAAATCTTGAGTTGACCATGCCCCATGTTGGCTTAACAAGACCCTGTGTTGGCTGCCATTTTTGTCTTTTGTAGTTGTCTTTTTCTTCTGCCAAGTATCCATCTTCGGACACGGCCCCGTGTTAGCCTTTTGTTCTTGTTATTTTGAGGTTTGAATGTGAATTGGGGATTGGCGAGCTGCGGCAATTCCTTCTTCTTTATATTTATGTTGGATTTTGCTGTCTTTTTGCTTCTTTTGCAAATTTAAGCTCTTTTATTCCTGAAAATATAAAAGGAACGAAAACACAAGCTTTTTCCAACATTAGTACTAAAAAAGGGTTACTTTTACGTCGCATTTGACATAATTTATATGTTGTATTTTAATCACATCACCTGCTCCACATTTTCCTTCTATCTCCATTGATCTTCCCCGTAACCCAAAGATTGATGCATTAGTAAAGCGTTCAAATTAACGAGCTCGTCATTTTCCTCTTCACAATTAGGAACCCTACACCATTTCCAATCCCATAGTAATCCTGCACTACTTGTTTTGTAATTATTCAACACTAAATTCTTTTTATTTTTCGCCATCTGGTACAAAATCGGAAACTCCTCTTTCAGAGGTCTGTATGTCGCCCAAGTATACAACCAAGAAAACTTCTTGTCGCCTTTCCCGACTTTGCTCTTAAGACTTCGTTTGACATCAATACCCATTCGTTTAAAATCCTCGTCGACCCTACCTATTGATTTCCATATTCCAGACGCCGATTTCTACTGGAATATTTTGTACAGCCCTTTGACTGTAATGTAGCGAAACGATGGACTTTGCCCACAGTTGATTTGGTTCCTCTTTGTCCCAAAATTTCTATAAATGTAACAGAAAATATCATTCAATATTTTGAGCCTAAGAGCCGCATGAAACATTTGAGTTTTTTTATATATATCATTTCAAACGCTAATATTATTATGCTTGTAAATTTTGTAATAGTAGCTTTGTAATTAATTTAAAGTTATTAGTTGATGTTGAAGCACTACAGGAAATCAGAGTTTTAACGGCAACATATGTCGCCACTAATAGTGGCACAAATCACTGCTAAATGTTTGTTGCTAATAGTCACGTGTCACCTCTAATAATGTTGCCGCTAAAAGTAAAAAATAAGGGAAAACAGTGTCACCACTATCACTCCAGTTTCTTGTAGCGAAAGGAACTTGTCCTTGTTTTTGACGTTTTTTTTCTTAAATAATAGTCACGTGTCACCTCTAATGATGTTGCCGCTAAAAGTAAAAAAAAAAAAAACAGGAAAACAGTGTCGTCTCTATTGCTCCAGTTTCTTGTAGCGAAAGGAACTTGTCCTTGTTTTTTACTTTTTTTCTTAAATGATTGTTCTACCATTTATTCAAGTCATGTAACTTTTATATGCTTCATATATTTTTCTGAAAAAAAATATAACATTAAATTGTGAATTTACACATGGCCTATATTTTTCTGAAAAAATATAACATAAAATTGTGACTTTACACAGGGTTTTGATTAAATGGATTTTTTTTTTCTAACGAATTTATATGATGATATGTGCCCAGGCTCGAAATGGGGTTTAATTAAATGTGCGGTTATAACCATTTACACGGGTTCTTATGCGTGACATAAACTCGTGTATAGTGTAGTTGTATAAGTAACAAGGTATATCATTCTACAAGTATCAACACTAACCATTCACCAGTTCAAGCGGTGTTAACCAAACAACCTTAGACGTCCAGATGAATACACCAAATTGGTTTTCTTTGGTGTATTCATCAGGACATCTAAGGTTGTTTGGTTAGCACCGCTTGAACTGATGAATGGTTAGTGTTGATACTTGTAGAATGATATACCTTGTTACTTAAACAACTACACTTCAAATGTTGAGTTTCTAAACCCCATTTGGTTGTTTTCAGTTTCTTAATTTCTTGTAAATGGAAACTTTATGAACGTTTAGACGTTTTAAAATCTTGTACGCCTCATGCTTTTATCGCTTTCATTGTAAAAAAGTTCAAAAATCTATCAAAAAGTTTTTCATTTAAATTTCAAGTGGACTCTGTGTTGTATATTCATGGCCTCATGGTTTCAAATACATGATATTTGGCAAGGTTCTGCATATTGGCACACCAATTTGGCTATTTGCACACCAAACCCTACTTGTACCTACGCTACGTATAGACCTATACGCAACGTATAGGGTTACCCCTATACGCTGCGTATGGACCTATACGCACCGTAGGTACAAGGTACGTACACGACCATTCAATCAACCTCGTACACTGTCAAATCATGCATATATACGATGCATATAGAGCCATATGAATCCAGTATACGAGGCACCTATACGCTACATATAGAGCTATACGTAGCGTATGTACAGGGTAGGTACACGACCAGTCAGTCAACCTTGTACAATGTTAAATAATGCAGATATACGCTGCGTATAGAGCCAAACGAAGCCAGTATACGAGGCACCTATACGCTGCGTATAGAGCTATACGCAACGTATGTCAGACAGATTTGAAATTGATACGATGTTGTCTAGCCACGTGAATAAAGGTATACGCCGAGTATAGAGCTATACGAGGCTGATAATTGTGAATTCAAATCAGTATTTAGACATCCATCTTCCTGCGAATTCAAAACAATATATCGCGTTCTTCATTTCCTCAATTATTTACTTCATCGGTTATAATTTGTCGCACGACTGTGGAGATAAAATGGCATCATTTTGGGACGGCATTTATTTCTTTAAATGGTATTCTAACGACTCTTGGGGAGTGAATGATGCTATGAGGAGGAGGAGGAGGTTGTGTCCTGTGTCCCTGTTGATCAAAACATACAGTTACCAGACTTGAACGAATATTGGTGGTAGTACGTGGATGGTATGGCTTGTGTGCGACCATTGTGGTGAGCACCGTAGTAAAACAACAGTTAGGAGCGTTCATCCGTAATGCGCGTCGAAACCATAACGAATCCAAGATATATAATATTTTTATTTTTTAGTCGATGTCGCCTGTAACGAGCGTACGTCCATAATGCGCGTCGAAACCGTAACGAGTCCAAAATATATAATATTTATATTTTTTAGTCGATGTCGTCCGTAATGAGCGTACGTCCGTAACGATCATCGAAACCGTAACGAGTCCAAAATATATAATGTTTTTAATTTTTAGTCGATGTCGTCCGTAACGAGCGTACGTCCGTAACGCGCATCGATCCGTAACGAGCGTACGTACGCGCGTCGAAACCGTAACGATTCCAAAATAAATAATATTTTTATTTTTTAGCCGATGTCTTCCATAACGAGCGTACTTCCGTAACGCGTGTCGAAACCGTAACGAGTCCAAAATAAATAATATTTTTATTTTTTAGTCGATGTCGTCCGTAACGAGCGTCGAAACCGTAACGAGTTCAAAATATATAATATTTTTATTATGTAGTCGATGTCATCCGTAACGAGCGTACATCCGTAACGCGCGTCGAAACCGTAACGAGTCCAAAATATATAATATTTTTATTTTTTAGTCGATGTCTTCCATAACGAGCGTACGTCCGTAACGATCGTCGAAACCGTAACGAGTCCAAAATATATAATATTTTTATTTTTTAGTCAATGTCATCCGTAACAAGCGTACGTCCGTAACGCGTAACGCACAACGAATTCGTATCAAGTCAAAATATATATTATTTTTATTTTTAGTCGATGTCGTCCGTTACGAGCGTACGTCCATAACGCACGTCGAAAACGTAACGTGTCAAAAATATATGTTATTTTAATTTTAGCCGATGTCGTCCATAACGAGCGTACATCTGTAACCCGCATCGAAACCTTAACGAGTCCAAAATAAATTATATTTTTTATTTTTTAGTCGATGTCGTCCGTAACGAGTGTGCGTCTGTAACGCGTGTCGAAACCTTAACGAGTCCAAAATAAATAATATGTTTATTTTTTTGTCGATGACGTCCGTAACGAGCGTATGTCTGTAATGCGCGTCGAAACCGTAACGAGTACATAATATAAAATATTTTAATTTTTTAGTTGATGTCGTCATTTACGAGCGTACGTCCATAACGCGTGTCGAAACCGTAACGAGTCCAAAAGATATAATATTTTTATTTTTTAGTCGATGTCGTCCATAACGAGCGTACGTCCGTAACGCGTGTCCAAGTCTGATTGTTATTTATTGATTGGTCTCCTTTGTGCATGTATTTTACATGCTGATCTTCTCTTCTATCACCGCTCGAAACAAGAGCCGGGAGTGGTGTACCAGTGGTGACCTTTTTTCCTTTATTGTCTCATGTACAAGAGCTCGTGCACTCTCACACACGGGTTGGCGCAATACTTCGCCTCAGCATATCATCGCCAGGAGCGCGAATTATTATACGGCAGCGCCTACGTCACTGTGATATCCCTTTCGTTTGGCTATCACTCGGAGAGTGGCCCGATTTTACACCCGGCGATACAGCCGAAGAAGTTGGGGATGAGCACGTTATGCGAAATGAAGAATATCAAAAAGTTCCCACCTGACGGGAAACGTTTTAAGAGTGCGGACGACCGGCCCTTTGTGCCGAAGCAGCTGCCGGCACAGTTTGACCTGATAGATCCCCCAGCCGTGCGGAGCAGGTGGCAGAACATGAGCCGGAGATGTACATTCCGGACTTACCACAGCCGAGTGGACCACCCGGGGCGCCTCAGTTCCCACGACATGTTGGGCCCGGTTCTGCCCCCTCACACGCGGCGTATTAGCAGCTACATCACGACGTTGACAGGATGACGTATGTGATGGGGTGGTTAGTTGAGGAGGCGCAGGATCGTCGACGACTTGAGGGGTTACCTCCACGACACCTCATTCCGGCTGCAGCATGGCAACAGCAGCAACAGGATTCGCTGCCATAGTATTTTATCTTCTGTGATGTATTTTGTATTTAGTTATATTATATCTTTTGTTATGTATATACAAACTTATGCTGTATATATCAAACTTATGTTGTATATATCATATTCAGTCATATTGAAACAATATACTATTTTAATTTAAACGGTGTAATATATTCAAACCGTACCCGGGTATTTCAAAATAATTAACATTATAAAAATTTAACACTGGTATAATATTTTAATTTAAACGGTATAGTATGGAAACACAGTAGAATATATTTGAACCGTACCCGAGTAATTTAATAAAATTAACGATATTAAAATCTTAAACGGTATAATATTCGAATCGCACCAAGACTTGGTATAATAATTTAATTTAAATGGAATAGTATTGAAACGGTATAATATATTCGAAGCGTACCCGGATGTTTCAAAATATTTAATGGTATAATATTTTAACGTTATAGTATTCGAACCGCGGCCATACTTGGTATAGTATTTTAATTTAAACGGTATAGTACTCAAACGGTATAATATATTCGAACCATACAAGAGTATTTAAAAATAATTAACGGTATGATATTTAAACATTTATAGTATTTGAACCGCACTAGACGTGGTATAATAATTTAATTTAAACGATAACAATATAATATATGTAGTATAATAATTTAATTTAAACGATAGCAATATAATATATTTGAACCGTATATACGTTTTTTCAAAAATTTTAACAGTATATAATATTAACGACATACAATTAACGGTTATATATTTTAAGCGATTTAACGTTGGAACCGGGTGAGAATTTATAACACAAATACACCAAAATAACCAAACAAAATTCTGATGGGTTATATACGCTGCGTATAGAGCTATACACAACGTATATAAACCTTAGTTGTCTATGTTGTTTGGTATAGAGAATAATCTCAGATTTGGGTTTGAATTGTATTAGAAATTTGTATTGTACAAGAAATAGGGTTACACAAAGATGGTATTTATATAGAACACCATATTACACACTGGCCCCTATACTATCTATTTCCTTCTTTCCGACACTCCCCCTCAAGTTGAATAGTGGGGTCACCAATACTTAACTTGCTCAAATAGCTACTAAAAGCGTTTCCGTTGACTGCTTTTGTGAGAATATCTACGAGTTGATCTTTTGATGATATATACGGGAGCTCTATGATCCTTTCCTTTAGTTTTTCCTTGATGAAATGTCGATCTACCTCCACGTGTTTTGTTTGATCATGTTGAACTAGGTTTTCTGAGATTTGTATTGCAGCTGTATTGTCGCACATAATTTTACTGGGTGCCCATTAGGAGAAACCAATGTCTTCTAGAAGCTTCCTGATCCAAAGAACTTCGCTTAACCCTCGAGCTATGCCTCTGAACTCTGCTTCTGCACTCGATAGAGCGACCACCTTATGTTTCTTACTTCTCTAGGTAACAAGGTGTCACGGCCCCCGACCCGTTTTGCCCGGTTCGGAAGTCGCGGGACAGAAACCCGTGGTATTGGTATTTATATTGGCAGCGGAAATTTCAACAGGATCGTTTGTCAGAAAATAATATCAGAGTTTTAAATAAAACACCAAATTATTTTATTATAATTCTTGGGACCAACCCTGTATTTTACAAGAAAGGAATTTCACTGGAAAATCCCCTGATTACAGAAAACATGTTTATTTCTATTTACTGAGCCACTTTATTTAAGCTGGAGTGCTACGCGGCACTTTTCCTTTTTTTTCACAATAAGTCACCTGAAACATGTTTTAAAAAGATTTGATCAGCGAAAAATACTGGCGAGTGCATTCCATTTATACAAAAGACACATTGTTATAATATACAGTATCAAGAGTGATTACAATGTTTATATCTTATAATTATCTGACCAAGTTGTCACTCGGCAAAACCTGTGACTGTGGTCATATCACTAGTGGGTCCGTTCACCCAAAAGTGACGCTTGTCAAGAATTGTATACAAAACCCCACGTACTGGCAGTAATTTAAGATTACAAAGACTTAATCACTGTAAGTATAACTAGAAAACATTTAGGGTTTTGCAAAGCAATTTGATAAAAAGAGAATGACTCACATTGCAAATTTAAACGGTCAAACCTGCCTACTGGTTAAGCTGGTAAACCTAGTTAAATATACAATGCAAACGAAACTAGGTTAGTAACTTAATTCAACATTTACGATGATTCACGAGATCGAAACCCTCATGACGAATGACAAAGTATAGCCCAATGTAGGCAGCACTTAAACATTCATCGGATCGTTTTTAATCGATCGGATATTGTATCGTAGCAGTGATCGAGTTATTACCCTGTTATCGTTGCAGAATGTCGAGGTTTTGATTGTATTTTGGAAAGAACAGAGCATATATCAACGTACGAAGTGAATTTTTTTTCATCGTACAAGCAAACAGTTCAAGTGCCAACCCCTGGGATTTATACTGAGTTTATGTCTCCCCCGCGTGTCGCGCCGACTCCCCTAGCCCCTGGCGCGTGTCAACACGGCGACCCGTCTATGCTAGGGTAGCCTAGTGTCGGGTATAGTGTGGATGTGTTGTCAAAACTCGAAATTACGTGTCCTAACTCATTTTTATGAAGCACAGACCATTTAGGGGATCCCCCCTTGAGTTTTAGGGGGCCCTGTTGCTGGTTTCGTCTGTTTTTCAAATTTCGGGTCGCACCGCACCACTTGGGGGTTTCAATTAGGGTTTCTTAGTGCGCCTTTTTGGAAATGGAAATTTACGAGGTATTTACACAAGGTTTCCACCAACCAAGGATAAGTACCCTGATGTTGACCTTCGGTTCCTTTTATCTCCTGCCCAGTCGGTGTCAATGTAGAGCTCAACATTTAAATGTCCATTTGTTTTGAACAACACTCCATGGCCTGCGTTCCCTTTAGATACCTTAGAATTCTCCGAGCAGCTTCCATGTGGGCAACTTGTGGTTGGTGCATAAACTGACTTACCACTCCAACAACATAAGCTGTATAAGGGAGAGTGTAAGAGAGATAAATTAACTTGCCCACGAGCCATTGATACCATTCTTTGTCTGCAAGCTCTCCATTCATGTGAAGATTGTGGTTCACCACCATTAGCGTAACTGCTGGTTTACAATCAATCAACCCAGTTTCCGCCAGGAGATCAAGGACATACTTCTTTTGGCAGATGAAAATCCCCTGTTTAGACCGGAGAACTTCTATCCCGGGGAAATACTTGAGATTCCCAAGGTCTTTCATTTCAAACTTTGAAAAAAAAAATTCTTTTTCAGCCGTGCTATTTCTTTTACATCATTTCCGGTAATAATCATGTCGTCTACATATATGATCAAGCAAGTTAAGAGGTCGTTTCTTCTCTTGAGGAACAGAGTATGATCAGTGTTACTTTGGTAATTCCCATATTCTTTCATGGCCAAGGTGAACTTTCCAAACCATGCCCGAGGAGACTGTTTTAGTCCGTATAGAGATTTTTTCAACCGACAAACCTCCCCATCTTTAAAACCCCCTAAAAACCTGGAGGTGCTTCCATGTAGACTTCTTCTGTTAGGTCTCCATGGAGAAATGCGTTTGTAACATCAAACTGATGAAGGGGCCAATCCTTATTGGTTGCCATGGAGAAGAGGACTCTAATGGTGTCCATTTTTGCAACCGGAGAAAATGTCTCTGAGTAATCAATCCCATACGTCTGAGTGTACCCTTTGGCTACAAGTCAAGCTTTGTATCTTCCAATGGAACCATCTGGTTTATATTTAATTGAATACACCCACCGGCAACCAACTGTTTTCTTTCCTTTTGGGAGAATGCACTTTTCCCACGTATTGTTTTTCATAAGAGCGTGCATCTCCGTTTCCATTGCTTCTTTCCAGTTCTTCTTACCTTGCGCTTCCTTTACAGAACCAGGTATTTGTTCGGAGTATAGTGAGATGACAAATGCTTTCGCACTGTTAGATAAGTTCCCATTAACCATATTAGCTACAGGATACCTTGAATTTCTGGTTTCCCTCTCTAGGGAATACCGTTTTGGAGGGACCCCTCTTTTGGCTCTAGGAGGGAGAGGATATCTTCCGGTTGTCTCTGTTGCAACTGGTTCCACATGTTCAATGACTGGTTCGATGACGACTGGTTCACCCTCTTCCAAATCTGGTTCAACTTGTTCCACATCTGGTTCAACATGTCTTGTAGGTTCCGTTTTTGTCGGTTCTATGTGTTCCCTTGTTGTCTCATAGTTATAAAATGCAGGACATTCAAGGTTCTCAGTATTTCTTACCTCTAGTATCATGTTGGATGGACTTTCTTCAGTGGTACTGTGCTCTGCAGATTGTGTGGCTGTGTTTGAAGGGCTCGAAGTACTGTGATGCTTTTCTGTTGTTACTTCTTCAGATGAGGGAACTTGGGTTAGCCAACTCAGAGTGTCTATACATTCATTCTCCCCTTGACCACTGAGTTGGGTGTCATAAAAGTATTTTGTTTCAAGAAAGTCAACATTCATTGTGGTGAACATTTGATGAGTTTTTGGATTATAACACCGGTAACCTATTTGATCGATCCCATAGCCGACAAATACACATTTCTCAGCACATGGTCCAAGCTTGTTTCAGTTGGTTTTGTGTATGTGGACAAATGTTGTACACACAAAAATTCGAGGTTCAAGTGTAAGAGGATGGGGAATACTAGCAGACTTAGATAGACAATCTAAGGGAGTCCTAAATTTAAGAGCTTTTGTGGGAAGCCGATATAGGAGATACACGGAGGTTGCAACTGCCTCCGGCTAGAAAGATTTAGGTACCTGAGATCCAATTAAAAGAGCTCGAGTCATTTCAAGAATAATACGGTTTTTCCGTTTGGAAACACCGTTTTGTTCGGTGGTATGAGAACAAGAGGTTTGATGAATTAATCCTTTGGTTTTAAAGAATTGTTTCATGGATGTATTGACAAATTCCACCCCATTATCGGATCGAAGGATTTGGATTTGAGTTTGGAATTGAGTTTGAATCATAGCATAAAACGTGATAAATTTCTCGTAAACTTCGGCCTTGTTTTTTACAAAATATATCCATGTCATGCGAGTGCAATCATCCACGAATAGTATAAAGTACCGAAGACCCTGCCCCCCATCACAGGAGCAGGACCCCACACATCAGAATGGATTAGTGAAAAAGGTGAAGCAACTTTCGTATTGCTAGGTTTAAATGGTTGTCGATAGCTTTTAGTACGAAAACAGGTTTCACAATCTATTTTTTTCCATTTGAAGGGAAGAGTTTTGGAAACAAAAGGTGCGAATAACCAATGGATGGGTGTCCCAAACATCTATGCCATAGCTAGGCTTCCCGCTTTTTGGTTCTATGTGCTAACGTCACAGTACCCTGTGGAGCCACTTCATCCACGTAGTATAATCCTTGGCGCTCAGTACCACGTCCAATAATCACACACGTCCTGATATCCTGTAGGAGGCAAAAGGTAGGGTGCATTAGTACCGTGCAATTCAGCTCTTTGGTAATATGGCTAATTGAAAGCAGTTTGTGTGATAATGATGGAACATAAAGACAATTTGATAAATTCATAGTTGGTGAAATTTCAATTGTTCCTCCTCCTTTCACTTGCATCGTTCCATTGAGTTTTTTGATGATTGGACATTGACCGTATGTCCAACGGTTCAAAGTCATGGTGTCAGTGGCACCAGAATCGAATATCCAAGAACTGTTGTTTCCATGATTGATTTCCATTTTTAATACACTGTCGCTACGGATGAGAGAGCAGGCCAACGTATTTAATAAATATGTTGGACACTCGAACTCGCGTTCAAGATTTATAAATGCCGGGAACAAATATGCTGGACCACTTAAATCCGCCAGAATAACGACGCCGGAGAAAGACGTTATCTTACCAGCGTATTTATCAAATACGCCGGGCAACTTGAACTCACGTTCAAGATTTAAAATTGCCCAGACACAACAAGTCTGCTCAGAGCTCGTAAATCCGCTGGCTATATTTGTTCAGGACACCACCAATACTATAAATTCATAAAAGGAGTGTAAACCCCTTTTCAAAGGTAGTGTATTTGCAAAAGCACACAAACAGGCAGCCCACAACAACCCTTCAACTTCTACACTGATAAAAAAACTTGCAGAATTCCGCCATCCCGTAACCGTTACGGCCTGGAATGGCAGCGTATTTGATGGGATCTAGCGGCGTATTTGATGGGAGTTTTAGAGAGGCAGCGTATTTGATGGGAGTTTTAGTGTTTTGTGCGGCGGCGGCTATCGGATTTTGTGGGTAAGATTCCGATCAACTTCCACCGTCCTGTAACCGTAACCAGACGCCGACCGTCGGTTTCCTTCTGCGAAAAACCTCAGCGGATCGTCACAATCGGTTCACGAATTTTTGATTCGAATCCACAGCAACAACGTTCGAAAATATGTTCGTTCGGTTGCGGTTAAGTCGATGAAGATCGTTGGATTCCCTGGTTTGTTTCGGATTTTCTGTGGTGCGACAATCGGAACTATGGTTGATTTGCCGGAACTAGAGCTGTGGCTGTAACAAGGTCTGTCGGATTTTTTTTTTGTTTGAGTTTGATTTTGTTGTTAGGTTTGAGATTGGATTGGCTGGGATAGGTTGTAGGTGATGAGCAAAGTGTTCAAGAATCAGAAACACTACTCTGATACCATGTTGTTTGGTATAGAGAATAATCTCAGATTTGGGTTTGAATTGTATTGGAGATTTGTATTGTACAAGAAATAGGGTTACACAAAGATGGTGTTTATATAGAACACCATATTACACACTAGCCCCTATACTATCTATTTCCTTCTTTCTGACAGTCTGTGCCTATGATTGTTGGGCCAGGCGCTGAATTTCATGCAACCTATACGCTGCATATAGCTCTATACGCAGCATATATAAACCCTAAGTGTGCAAAGAGACAGCGTTAGGGGCTGTTTAGCAACATCTTAATGGTTAAGTGCTGAACCAGTAAGAGGTCTGAACCATTAAGTGCTGAACCAGTAAGAGGTCTGAACTATTAAGAACCTATATAATGCTAATCGTGGCAAATGTCTGACCAATTCAGATTAGAGGTCTTAACCATTCAGACTCTGTATAAATCTTAACCATTAAGAGGCAAATGTCTGAACCATTCAGAAATTTGCTCGTGAAACAAACAGTCTAAACCATTAAGTGATAAACCAGTAAGAGGTCTGAACCATTAAGAGCCTCATTAAGAGGTAAACAAACAGTCTCTTAGTGTACCAATAGTTTGAGCATTTTTAAAAGTTCGGTTTAAATAAGAAAACCGAATTCATATATAATGGACTGTGGATATTTCTATTTGTAAAACTTCCATTATAATATATTAAACACTAATTTTTCAATTTGTAAAAATTAGTTCAGGTCATTAAGGGGTTACATAAATATCTAGGGGTGTAAATGCTAAAAAACCCCATTACACTAACTATTTATTTTGGTCTGAAATGAGTGAAATCACTAATTATTGCAAAGTGTAGAGTATTACTTTTAGAACATTTTTGATAAAGATGCAACATTTGCATATCAACTAATGGGGCCTAATGCGCATCTATATACACAACATGAGTTAATTGCGAAACTTACCTATGGAGTTCTAAAAATCAAATATGCAAGAGTAGGATGATTTGTTTGAGTACAATGACACATTTATTTCTAGACGTAGAATCTCAAATTAATTTACCCCAAAATTTATGTTACTAATAAAATACTACTGATTTCTTACACAATCAGAACTATTATCGCAGCTTAGACAACAACATTTTGCAACTGATACCCCAAGAACACTACTGAAAATTTTACAGTGACTAACCAAATGGCAAATGCAAATTTTTGATAAAGCCAAATAGACATGATCTGCATGATGTTATAACCCTCTATGATGGTTATAGTTGCGCATATGATGATAAAACGAGACCAGGTGAACCATTCTTGAACAAGCATATGGAATGCAAAATATGGAGAAAGTATTGCTGTAAACATGAAGATGGCTTTGAAGATGATAATTTTCCAATAGCAGTGTTGTATATTAGCTGTTTGAGAGAACACCCATATTGCTGCAATAAAATTCACAACTAATGATGCTAAGCAAATTGCTATGTGTGTCTTGTTTTCTTGGGTACATGAATTGCCCATCATCTGAGCAACTGTCTGCACCAATACTAACACAATCGCCACAAAAATGCCGTACAGTGCTACGTTCAACGACCTAAAACAACCATCATAGTTAATTCATGATATTTATGTCAAAATTAAACAGGAAATTGTATGAAATGGAACACAGACTTTTTAAGGGAACTTTTTTTCTACTTTAAGGAAGATCTCTCTCTCTCTCATACACACACATATGTGTGTGTATATGTATATATACCGAATTCAGGCTACACATGTAAATGAACCGAACGAATACGATGTGATGCCATGGGACTGCTAACTATGAGCAGCAGAAGTAATTAAGTAGTTGCTGGCAGTTTATAACCATGGACTGTTATAGTTTTTCTACAAAGGTTTCAACATTTCGAAAAATCGACTGTCATACTTGGTTTAAACTTTGGTATGTTGTTTTCATAATAGATATGCTTTATTCTTTCTTGTTTTCTCTTTTAAATTATCCTTTTGGACTATCGAATTACCATCAAAAGATTTCAATTTAACAGTAGTTCATTCATGATTCAAAAAAGGAAAAAAAATCAGGCCATAAGAATAATAATAATACCTACAATCATTGTTTTAACAACTGGATCTGACCGGTCAGTCTGTTCAAGTAGTTTGTTTGTGTCTAAAAAATTGTCAGGATTGGAGCGGTTGGCCGGTTTGGCGGTTGGATTGGTGGTTGTAAAGCATTTCGTTTTGATTTCTTTTCCGCAAACGCCATCATCTGCAACGTTCTTGTTTGAGACGAGCGAGTTGCAATCTTCGATGTTGAAAGAGTCACTCGCGGTAACGAGAAATGGCTGAAGAATAGACAGCTAGAAACAGAAAAGAACAAAAAAAGAGAGAATGAAGAGATACGGACAAAACTTTAATTTGTTTTTTATACTTATTATTATTTTGTCCCAATCCTTTTCACTTGGCTCTAGGTATCCACACATCCCCTCTTTTTATTTGCACATCCCTAACCTTACAGGAAGTGTATCGGGCTATACGGTTCCTCTGGGTCAAAGCGTATTGATCTATACGCTTCCTATACGTGTACTTGAAGTACAACTTTTCAGACACTTTTCATGTAATGATTATGGGACCAGAGGAACCGTATAGCCCTATACGCTTCCTATAGATTTTTTTTTTTTCAAAAGCAGCATATGGCTCTTATCATCTTTTATTTTTTTTATTTTGAACGGAAAGGAACGAGTGTCAACCACCGTGACACCGGGCGCTGTGGCCAAGGTCGACTACTCAACCGCCACCAGCCTCTTGGCTCTCCCAAATACGCGGAAACCCGACCTCTACCCGCCCGAAGGAATGGCAGTGGAATAATCGGTAAAACCTCGCCTCCCATCCAAGACGAACCATATTGCCCTATACGCTTCCTATACTTTACTTACTTTACTCACATGGGAAACGTATTGCCCTATATAGCCCTATACGCTTCCTATAGATTTTTTTTTTCAAAAGCAGCATATGACTCTTATCATCTTTTTTTTTTATTTTGAACGCAAAGGAACGAGTGTCAACCACCGTGACACCGGGCGCTGTGGCCAAGGTCGACTACTCAACCGCCACCAGCCTCTTGGCTCTCCCAAATACGCGGAAACCCGACCTCTACCCGCCCGAAGGAATGACAGTGGAATAATCGGTAAAACCTCGCCTCCCATCCAAGACGAACCATATTGCCTTATACGCTTCCTATACTTTACTTACTTTACTCACATGGGAAACGTATTGCCCTATATAGCCCTATACGCTTCCTATAGTTTTTTTTTTCAAAAGCAGCATATGGCTCTTATCATCTTTTTTTTTTATTTTGAACGGAAAGGAACGAGTGTCAACCACCGTGACACCGGACGCTGTGGCCAAGGTCGACTACTCAACCGCCACCAGCCTCTTGGCTCTCCCAAATACGCGGAAACCCGACCTCTACCCGCCCGAAGGAATGGCAGTGGAATAATCCGTAAAACCTCGCCTCCCATCCAAGACGAACCATATTGCCCTATACGCTTCCTATACTTTACTTACTTTACTCACATGGGAAACGTATTGCCCTATATAGCCCTATACGCTTCCTATAGATTTTTTTTTTCAAAAGCAGCATATGGCTCTTATCATCTTTTTTTTTATTTTGAACGAAGGAACGAGTGTCAACCATTGTGACACCGGGCGCTGTGGCCAAGGTCGACTACTCAACCGCCACCAGCCTCTTGGCTCTCCCAAATACGCGGAAACCCGACCTCTACCCGCCCGAAGGAATGGCAGTGGAATAATCGGTAAAACCTCGCCTCCCATCCAAGACGAACCATATTGCCCTATACGCTTCCTATACTTTACTTACTTTACTCACATGGGAAACGTATTGCCCTATATAGCTCTATACGCTTCCTATAGTTTTTTTTTTTTTTCAAAAGCAGCATATGGCTCTTATCATCTTTTTTTTTTATTTTGAACGGAAAGGAACGAGTGTCAACCACCGTGACACCGGGCGCTGTGGCCAAGGTCGACTACTCAACCGCCACCAGCCTCTTGGCTCTCTCAATTAATTTTATTTTATATAAAAAAAAATTGTAATTAATTTTATAATTATATAAAAAAATTTATAATTAATTTGGAAAAAAAAACACAAAGTTACGGCCTAAAAACACAAATCTGTGTGATCCGTGTGAAATCCTTTTACCCAATGAAAACAAAGCATCAGGATCGTTGACTCTTGCAAACCCGATGGGAAGCGTATAGGCCAATACGCCTCCTATTGAACTCAGTTTTCAAAAGTTGTCAGTACTTTTCAGGTCTGACTATCTGCACTTTCTGCATGGCAGAGGGCAGGAGTTTTCAGCAAGCGAATAGGAAACGTATTGGCCTATACGGTTCCTATTGGTTTAGCATTTATTGCTTTTAAACCTATAGGAAGCGTATTGTGCTATACACTTCATATTGAGGGATGTACACTGATTTTTGGGGGTGTCTAGATACCATGACCCTTTTCACTTTTGCTTTTACTTTAATCTTGATAATAATATATTTTTCTTCCGTTCGGAAAAGAATATATTTTTTTTTCTCACAGGCTATGTTATTTTTTTATGTATCTTGACGATAATATATTTTTTTCTTCAAAAGGCTATATTATTTTTTACGTGTCTTTTGTCAAAGGCTATAGCTATGTATACACACGTACAATTATTTTTGTTAGCATAACATTTTTTTTGTATCTAAACTAACTTCTATGTCTAGATTAACTTCTAGTTTTTCCTGTATTTCTAAATTATTAATTAGTCGTAACCCTAGGGAGACCTCATAACCCATGACTCACTCACAATCAAGTTTCACTATTATATTCTTGTTAATGTTAATTGATTGATTGTTTATTTAGTTTTGTATGAATTTTGATATTGTTTTATTTTATTTACTAAAGTTTTTAGTTTAAATTATTATAAACTAGTATTAAGCACCCCCCGCGTTGCGGCGGGGGCGAGCAATAATGTCACACTACTGCCAGCGACCACCGACACTGAAGTTAGGGCGTGTTAATGCGAAAAATTAAACCGAAACGTAAAACATAGAATAAAATAACTAAGTTGATCTAGGACTCGCGCGTTACGATGAACTCGCGTCTATTTTTTCCCGTTTGACAGGTTAATCGTAATCTATATATTTTATATATCATTACCACTATACAAACCATAATGCATATATTACAACAACCATTGCTTCAATATGTTGCAAATTATATTTATATAAGATTTTGGCTAAATTAATTAGATTATTATAAATAATAATAATAATTTACAAATAAAACAACACAAATTTGAATTGATCAAACTGATTGAACATGGTAAGATAATGAAACTATTATTTGATTATGGCACAACCAGTTAAGCACAATTTACAACTATACATGCATACAAAACAGTTTGGTAAGGTAATGAAACTATTATTTGATTAAGGGACAACCACTTAAGCACAATTTACAACCAAACATGCATACAAATTATTTGATTAAGATACAAATATTTAAGCATAATTTACAACCAAAGATGCATAGTATTTGATTAAGGTACAAATATTTAAGCATAATTTACAACCAAAGATGCATACACATGTTGCAAATTAATAGTATATAAATTATCTTATCTTTTATATTAAACTCAGTTCATGTATTAAAATTTCATCAAATTTATTAAATATACCAATCAAAATAATAGTAGGAAAAAGTTCGAGAAATTATTAGAAGACGAAATATATGGTTGGTGCGTACTTGGTGATCCTTATAAAATCGTTACCAATTATCCGCTTAAAAAATAAAAAAATTGGTAGTCAACGTTCCTAAAAAGGAAATATGTGGGCTTGTGAAAAAATGTTTTTGTACGTGACGAAAACGAAGCAATTTTGTCAACTTTCAAGTCATGTGTTTACTAACAAATGTAAAACCAAAAAAGAAGAAAAAAGAAAAAAGAAGTTATGAGGATCCTCAATTAAAAAGTTCTACTTTCACTATGATTATGTCAATTCAATGATGACTATTTCATTACCACAACTTTTAAGTAGCAGGAATGTGTGTGTACGTGTTTGTGATTAGTAGTGTATTTTTCTTCAATTGCGCAATGGCCATACAATACGTATATACTGTATGTAGTAGTTGAGAATATAGAATGCACCCGAATTAATTAAAACAACCATACTAATCTTGGATCCATGAAAGTACCTGAAAGTGTGTGTGTATGTGTTTTGTGTAGCAGCAGGGGTTTTAAGAAGAAAAATGTAATAACCTTGGATCCATGACGATTTTCCTAAGCTTTAGATTGATTGCTTTTGCAAATTACTTCATGTCCATCGGTGATCAGTATATGTTATTTATATATATTGTTTTTTATTTAATTAAGTTTTTGTGCTATCTTATGTCATGTATATGGGGATATGATTGTTCTTAAAAAGTTGTAATCCATGTCATGTATGAGGTTTGTTATTCTTAAAAGTTTGTTGTAGGACCATGTCCATCTTTGTCCATGTTAATTGTTAGGTATATAGAATTTGTTTATTTACTTATTTATTTGGTGGAGGTCAATTTTGCTTGCATTTTTCACAATGACATTGGGCTTGACAGGTTTTGAGATTGTGGTGTTCCCCTTTTCGGATGTATTAGATATCATCATCAATATTAATAATATGTTACAATCAATTTTAATATTAACTAGGATTTTGCCCGTCGCGCGTTGCGGCGGCGCGCGACGGGTGGAAACATATAGTAAAACAAAACACGATTCGTAAAACGCAGTGCGTAAAAGACAATTACAAAAAAAGCGTAAATCACAAAGGTATACACAAAGTGTACAAAACAATGCCAAAGACATTTCGAAAAACACAATGCATTGGCATTTGCAAAAGCAGGAGTTGTAGTCTAGGGGTTACAATTGCAAATTTTTTAAAGTTTGGCGGGTGTAAAAATGAAAGCGCATGTCTTGACGTATTCAGTTCAACTCAATGTATGGTTGAATCAAAACGTTTAGTTTTTTAAAAAAGAAATTAGCGAACGAAAATAATTAAAGAAAGCAATAAGCTAAAAATGTATAGATATATGGCACAAAGATAAAGTTGAAACATTATAAACTTTTGAGATTAAACCTCAATGGTCTAATATTGCAATGTAATTGAAGTTTAACTTGGAAAGGAAATGGACTCAAAACTAAAAGCAAAAAGCCAAAATGTATTTTAGTCAAAGTATGGGTGAAAAATTGAAGTTTAACTTGGAAAGTAAAGAGAGTGAAAACGCAATTTAACAAAACTAAAAGCAAAGGGTCAAAATGTATTTTACTCAAAGTATGGGTGAAAAGAGGAAATGTTGAAATGGACTCAAAACGCAATTTAACAAAACTAAAAGCAAGGGGCCAAAATGTACTTTACTCAAAGTATTGTGTGAAAATAGGAAATGTCACATGCATGTCGGTGGCCTTTGCCACCAACTTTGTGCTAATGAAAATAATTAAAGAAAGCAATAAGCTAAAAATGTATAGATATACGGTACAACGTTAAAGTTGAAACATTATAAACTTTTGAGATTAAACCTCAATGGTCTAATATTGCAATGTAATTGAAGTTTAACTTAGAAAGGAAATGGACTCAAAACTAAAAGCAAAAGGCCAAAATGTATTTTAGTCAAAGTATGGGTGAAAAATTGAAGTTTAACTTGGAAAGGAAAGAGACTGAAAACGCAATTTAACAAAACTAAAAGCAAGGGGTCAAAATGTATTTTACTCAAAGTATGGGCGAAAAGAGGAAATGTCGAAATTGACTCAAAACGCAATTTAACAACACTAAAAGCAAGGGGCCAAAATGTATTTTACTCAAAGTATTGTGTGAAAAAAGGAAATGGCACATGCATGTCGGTGACCTATGACACCGACTTTGTGGTTTAAGTAAGTTTATATATATATAGTATAATATAATAGTGTGAGGTTCATTGGGGAACACTAAAAAAGTGAGAAACAGTGGGGAACCTACTCAAACGAACTCCGATTGGACTCATTCCAGCGGCGTTGGAACCGGCTCGTCGAACCCTAACTAGGATCTTTTCCCTAACCCCTAAATCATAACCCCTAAACCCTAAATATATTATGGTTTGGCTTTTAGGGTTTAGCTTTAGGGTTAAGCATTAGGGTTTAGCTTTAGGGTTTAGCATTAGGGTTTAGCTTTAGGTTTAGCCTTTAGGGTTTATAGTTTAGATTTTACTGTTTAGCTTAGGTTTTAGCCTTATTTTTTAGCTTTAGGGTTTATAGTTTGGGAGTTAGGATTTAGGGTTTAGGGTTAAGAGATCTTAGTTAGGGTTCGATGAGCCGGTTCCAACGCCGCTGGAATGTGTCCAATCGGAGTTCGTTTGAGTCGGTTCCCCGCTGTTCCCCACTTTTTTAGTGTTCCCCAATGAACCTTCCCCTAATATAATAATAGACCAATAGTAATATTACTTTTGGTAGCAAAAGAAATACACACAAAATCCAAAACGAAATGGCACATGCATGTACACACAAAATCCAAAACGAAATGGCATATGCATGTCGGTGGCCTATGCCACCGACTTTGTGCTTTAAGTAAGTAGATAATATACTAAAGCTTTTATAACATTTTCTTTGGAAACTAGCGCATCACTTTAACCTAGAGAGAAGATAACATATTTAAAAGCAAAAAAGAAGCAAACTGTAGCATCTTGCGTTGTTGATTTTAACTTTTCTACTATCGCTATAAAAATTTAAGCAACCCCACCACCACCATATACCAGAAGTCAAACATGAACCCCCAGTACCCCACCTGTCTATTTCACCCAAAGTCCAACAAGACAAATTATGAACACTTTCGATCTTTAAGGAAACTGCAAGGAAAGCTACATAAAGCTACTCGGTATGGGTGAGACTTATCTTTGGAGAATGACCCTTCACTTTAGTGTCACGTCATAGTTCTTTGAGGATGCCCCTCCAAGGATGAAATCAAAGAAATAGATGATGAGCCTACCCCACCAAATTTATTTATTTATTTATTTAAATTCATCTATTTTTTTAACATTTATTTAATAAGATATAAAAATAAAATTGTTAATATTAAAAACCAAACATTACATAATATTAAAAACCAAATATTACATAAGTTAAAAAAAACATAACCTAAAAAAATAAAAAAAAATAAACATAAAAACTACTAGCCTTCATCCGGCATGTCGTCGTTAGGTTCGTTTTGTGCGTTGTTCCAAATGTACTCCACCAAATCCGCTTGTAGGTTTTGATGTGTGTACTCGTTACGTACAGAGAATCCGTTTAAATATTGTTGTTCCAAACTCACTGGAACAGAATTCCCATTAGACGTGTTTTCGTCGTTGTCACAAATCGCTCTACCTTCGTATTTGATGATCATGTTATGCAGCAAGATACAATCGTAAATTCCATCCGCAAGGTAGTAACCCCGCCTGTATTCCACCCCTGAAACCGTAAAACTAATGTCTGGACCTATTCTATTACATCGTCAAATATCTGTGACTGGTAGATGACGTTAAGGTCGTTAAGTGAACCAGGCAGACCAAAAAAAAAAAAACATGCCAAATCTAGAGATCCCGTGACGCAACAGCCTCTAGAACTATTGTTGGATGACCGTGATCGCCCCGAGTATATTAACCTTGCCGGGCAGTTGGGCAGTTCTGCCACGGCTAGTACATGCAATCAATGCTTCCGAGCATTCCTGGAAAACCATGTCTTTCTTCGTGTGCTTGATATAATTTTTAGACGTCGTTTGCGTTTGGTTTCCGCAAATATTTCTTGATATATAACTTCACGATCCATTCGCAAAACCTGTGCAAACATTCATGTGCAGTTCTTTCGGACATCCTTAAATACTCGTCCAACAAATCGGGTGCCGTCCCGTATGCCAGTTGGCGAATGGCCGACGTACATTTCTGTAAAGTAATGAATCCCCTACGGCCCCTAGCTTCGTATCGTAGTGTGAAAAACGGATCACACTGCGCCAAGTCGTCTGTGATACGTAAGAACAGTCGACGACTCATTCAAAACTGACGTCTAAACATCGCGTCCGTGTACACAGGTTCGTCGGCAAAATAATCGACCACTAAATTATTATGGCCGGCTATATATTAACAACGGAAAATAAATTAAATTCATTATTAACACTAAAACACATTATATACATTATTAAATTTAAATAAATATACACTGAAAAATAAAATATCTTCTCGGTCTTGGTTTAAGGCGGACGCCCTAGTTTGCGGTTGTGACGACGTTTCTTCCTCTTCGTCCTCCTCCATGATCATCTGCGCTGTGTGCATAATGAAGTTTGCAAAAAATAATTCGCCCTCACCCGAAGATGACGAACACCACGATGAAGAAGAAGAAGACATGCCTATATTTTAATAAAAGTATGATGGTGTATAAAAAAATGAGAGAGATTGGAAAGATTTTGGGTTAAAAGTGTGAGAATAAAGGGTGCTGATGTGTGCAAAATGTAACATATAAATTAAATCAAATGAGGCATAAAACTAACCCTTTTAGTACTAATGTTCGAAAAAATGTGTTTTTGTCTTCCTTTTGAATTTACAGGACAAAAAGAGCTTAAACGAACAAAAGGAACAAATATATAGCCAAAACCAACATAAATAAAAAGAAAATGAATAAACGCGACATGCCCGAACCCTCGGAAGCATCCCCAAAGCAAAAGAAAAAACAAAGAAACAAAAGACTGACCACGGGGCCCTGCCCAGCCGAACACGGGGGCGTGGTCAGGGTCCTGCAGAAAATACAAACCTGTAGAAGCTTCTACGCCCACCACGGGGGCGTGCCCAGCTCAGCACGGGGCGTGGTCAACGCAAAGATACGCATAATCTTGCCAAATCTTGATAGTACAAATACAATGCTGACCACGGGGCCGTGTGGGTGTCACACCCCAACCGATGGCGGAAACATCGGGGCGTGGCACTAAGCGTTCAGATTGCTCATGAGTTTCCATAACGCTAATTGTTTCAATAGTAATTAATCCAATTTCATGCAATAGATTGTCTAGACATCAAACCACCGGAAATATCACTTACAAACCATCAAATATTGTTTCAAAAGTTTCTAAATTCACTAGGGTGTGTTTCTAGCAGCATCCTAGCAAGTTTCTTGGATCCAGCGTCCTATCAGCCTGCAACATGTATTAAAATAATGTCAATACAATAATGTACTTGCGAGTATACAAGTTTGAGTATATAGTATCATAATAGGTTTAAAAGACTCATATCCGTCATGTAAACATATAAAAGTTTCAGCCATGCTAGTTCACGCAGTCCAAGTGATAGCCCAAGTTTCCAATGCGTTAACCACTTTCCCAAGTCTCAAGGAAAGTAAAATAGACTCCTCCTAACAATACCCCCGAGAATAATAGGGAGGTGCATTACTCCTATAGCGCTACTATTGTTAAGGCGGAACTACACACATGGATTAAACGTTCACATAGCATAAAGAATCAAGAATCCAAAAAGTATCAAGTTTCCCGTTCACAGAGGATAGAGTATGATTCCAAACAAGTTTCAAGTATCAAGTTTATAGAATACACGTTGCATCCCAAAAGTTTAAAACAAAAAGGGATCGAGTATACTCACAGTGGGTGCTAAGTATCGACACCTACTATTGGATTGAAGGGAGCGCTGGAGTGAGCCTGATTATGGTTTAACAGACAAGTGTCAAACAGAATATTGGAAAGTGCAAAGTGTCGGACCAGGTTTCTGATCGGATGGCCATCCGGACGGATGGTCATCCGGTCGGATGACCTGTTAGATTCAGACGGACCACCATCCGATCGGATGGTCATCCGGACGGATGACCATTCGATCGAATGGTCATTCGATCACAGGTGAACTCCCAAAATGTGTCAACTTTTGAAGTTTTCGTTGTTGTAGGGTAAATCCAAGTCGTTCGATCGGATCACTGTTTTAGTGAGAGTTTCATAGTTTTGGGTTTTGGTTCAAAACGTTTAAGTGTTAAAGTTTACTGAGTTAATCCACCTAGTCGGATGGTCATTCGATCGGACGGTCTTCTGATCGGATGTTCGTTCGTCCTTAGTGTTCTTGTTTGTAAAAATTTCCAAGTTCGAGTTTAACGAAGGTGACGTGGTAACGTATCAAGACAACGGGAATCCACCTAAAGTTCAGCTTGTCCGATCGGATGGGAATCACCCCGGTCCGATCAGACGTCTATTCTTGGCGGTGTTCCTATCTGAATCCGTAATCCGGTCATCTTCTCTGACGATAATCCATTTCCAAGCCAACTCCAGACTAGACACCAAGTCTACAGCCCGTTTAGGTCCGGATTTCACCATTTCAAGTAAAAAGTTTAAGAAAGTTGAAGAAATGAATATATAATCGATTGAAAACGTTTAGATTTGTATAAATTTGTAGTAAAACATGTAGAATCCATGTGAAATCACTTAGATCTGGGCTAGTCTTGCTGAGATGACATCATACCACTTGAAACCATGGTGACGTCACCTTCAAGAGCCCAAATCTTGAGGATTTCACGTGGAAATCCGTGATTCGACCGAGGAGAAGATGAAGGATTGTGTAATGATCAAGATTGTACAATGATCTAGAAGAAAACATACAAGAATCGCGTGAAAAGTGTAAGAAAAGAGCCCTAGAACGAGAGTGCGTGCGTCTGGTCGGAGGAGCCTGTCACATCAGTGAAGAATGATGTGACAGCTCGTATTTGTTGGTGCACTAGATGTATGTTGACTACGTCTAAGTCAAGTCTAGGTCAAAGATAGTCAAGATTAAAGTTTGAGAGTCAAATTAGGGTTTATAGTTGGGATTTCGCTTGAATGTACATGTTTATGTAGGTATTTCGCTTATATGTACATTAGGTTAGTGATTTCGCTCATAGGGATAAAGGTGATTTCGCTTATATGGTTCCAAGTGATTTCGCTTATGTGTCAATGACATAAGAGCGAAATCACATAGGCTATATATAGTCGATATGAGCGGAATCAGGTAATTCGGTTGTGTACATTGGAGCGAGAGCTAGTCATTGCTTGTGTAACCAAACTCTGTCAAAATTATTCCAGAAAGCAATAAAAGAGAAGAAATTGAATAGGAAAGCTGTTGTAACTTCATTTACGTTGATTCCGCCTTCGTATGTGAAGATGAACATCCTTGACTGACTTTTCGGGGTCACAAAACGGTCCAACAAGTGGTATCAGAGCTTCAGGACGAGGAGTTCATACTACTACAGCTGATTCGACTGAATTCTCTTACTTCTACTCACTTTCTTTCATATTTTTTCGATTTGAGATAGTTCCTACGGTTAAAATGGTCTAAAATTCGATTATAACGTGTAAAACATACGTTTAACAAACCCTAGAAAGTTTCAGGTTGAAATTCGGACTAAAACATGGTGAAAAGTGATTAAAACATGGTTCCGCTTATTCGGTAATTGAAGGTTCCGCTTTTACGGACATCACCTGATAGTTTCACTTATTCGGACTTAGTGATTCCGCTTATTCGGACATCATAGGGTTTCGCTTTTACTGACAAACACTATTTCGCTTATTCGGACAAGTCTGATTTCGCTTATCTGAACATACCTGATTTCGCTCATTCGGACACTTGATTTCGCTTTTGTGACAAAGTGATTTCGCTTATTTGTCATCTATATTGTGATTTCGCTTATCTGTCACACAACTGATTTCGCTTTTGTGTCAATCACAATTGATTTCGCTTATTTGTCACAGTTTTCAAAAATTTTGAAAAATTTACTAAGTGTTGGCTGATTCTTGCAAGTACACTCAAGATGGATGATATTTTCTTGAACCCGTTTAGCGATATGTACGCATTCGCTAGAGATTCTAGAAACGATGATTCTTCGTCTAGCAATACGAATGAGAATATGCCGAAAGAGAAGAAAAGGAAGCTTGGGAATCGGAAAGTGCATTCGGAACGTTCAATAAACCTCCAAAGTTAATGGCTATCGAGGAATACAGTCGGTGGTCAAGAAAGTTTGAAGATTGGTTGATGGCATTCGCATTTCCCAGTTGGAAGAGTTTGAAAAACGGTTATGCCAATGGAAACAAAAATGGTGAAACTTTAAGAGCAGCTGAGGAGATTGATTCGTTTGTAGCTGAACAAAAGTGTGTGGCATTGTTATTTCAATCAGTTCGGGAAGACATTATTGCTTTGATCGATTATTCAAATGCAAAAGATCTTTGGGAAAAGTTAGAAAAGAAATGTATAGGTAGTGAAGAAATCAAGAAAAATAAAATAAAACTACTTAGGAAAGAGTTTGATATGTTTGGGTGCTTAAAAAATGAATCAGTGTCAAAAATGATCGAGAGGTTTGGGCACCTGAAGCTGGAGTTAGTTAGACATGGAATTAAGTATTCTGATGATGAGCAAGTAGACAAGTTGTTCGATTCGTTGCCAGACGAGATGGAGTGGAGATATTATGCTCTCATGCTAAAAAACACTATCTTGCCGAAAGATCTTACTCCAGATTTGTTGATTGAGAGACTTGAAAGTCACGAGCTGGAGTTGAAGAAGACGTACAAAGTTAATCACTCATCTTATCAACAGAATTTGGATTTATATTATCCAAAGAGCACGATGCCAAAAGCAACTTCACCCAAGACGGCGTTTTCTGTTGAAAATGTGTCCATAGCAAGCAAATAAAGTCAAAGCAGTGGAAATCACAGTGGTTATCACAGTGGATCTTCATCATCTGCAAATCATTCTGATGCAAAGAATCGTTTTCAATGCAACATTGCAATAGACTTGAAGAATGCTCAGAATTTTGATGAGGAGTCGGCTAAACAGCAGATGATCTTCCTAGCATCTGTATTGGAATCGTATGAAGGGTTAGTAGCTGGGAAGATAGGCAACACCAATCTGACGAAAGAAGATTATGATCAGATTGATCCTGAGGAAATGGAGCTGATCGATATTCGTTGGGCTATGGCCAGTGCTGTTCGTCGAGCACAGCGTTTCATGGAAATTACCAGCTAGAAGACAATTGGTGGTGCATCTACCAAGCTGGGGTTCGATAAATCCAAGGTGACATGCTTCAAGTGTAAGCAGAAAGGTCACTTCAAGCGAGAATGCAGAAATGCTTATGCTGATGAGTCGGAGAACCCTTTCAGAGATGATTACTACAAGAAGGCAATTTATCATCAGAATAAATTTGAGTCGCCTAGATTGAAGCAGGTTGAAGACAACAGAGAGAAATCTGGAGCTCTTGCGGTGATTTATGATGATGAAGGGTATGATTGGAGTCAAGAGGTTCTACCTGAGGAAGATGCGGTTGGTTACGCATTCATGGCAAAAAACGACGAACCTATTCCATGGAAAGACGATAGAACTGAAGAGCAGAAATATCAATACAGAAAAATGATTGCTGAAAACAAAATAATTAGAATATCTCGTATCTTTTTGGAAGCAAGGAGAGCAAATAGATGGGATCCGGACAGAGAGTGTTATCTTGATGAATATGGAAATATTGCAATCGATGACAAAACGCTTGATATCGAAGCCATAATCCAGCAGTACAAAGAAGAGGATGAGTACTGGCAGAATAAATGGTAGGGAACTGGAGACGAGAAAGAGAAAGAAGAGAAAGAGAAAAAGGAGAAAGAAGAGTAGGAGAAATCAAAGAAAGTTGATACTGGAGTTATTGACACAACGCAGGAGTTGACTGAAGAGAATCTCGGAAAAATGGCTGACAAAGTGTTGGCTGCTAAAGCACTTGAGGTAGACTCTAACTCCGTGTCTGAGTCAAAAAGCCAGGTCAGTTCAAAATTGTCAACAAATGCGTCAGGTAAGAAAATTGATGGAAATGTTGATTGCAAAAATTGCAACAAAGAGTGCAAATTTTGTAGCACTGTCATGTATCTCAACGGGAAGAAAGTTGATGATCTGACAGCAAAAGTCAGAAGCGTTGAGAATCAGATTCTTGATCGTGACAAAACAGTTAAAGCTTCAACTGAACGGATAAGAGAATTAACTAGCAAAATTGAAAATGATAAAATTGATCATGACAAAATTAAACAAGAAAATGAAAAGTTGATTCTTGAAAACCGTCAGATTTCTGAGAAGTTTGAAAAACTCAAAAGCACAATGAAAGATAGTGATGATCGAAATGGTAAAACTTTTAAAGAAAATGAACATCTAAAAGCTGTGCTTAGAGTAAAAGAAGAATCAATCAACCAACAACTGGATGAAATCGCTAAACTGAAACTTAAATTTCAAGAGGCTGAAATCGAAAACGAGCGAATCCAGTTGAAGCTTAACAGTTACAGCTCCGCAAGCTTTGTTTTGCAACACAATATTCCCAAACCCATCGGGAAAGACAAAGCAGGAGAAGATGTGTATTCTGATGGAACTGGGGTGGGTTTTCATCAAGTTCCACCACCTGTTCTTGATAATTACACGAAAAAGCAATCTGGGTTGGTTGAAATTGTAGAAGAAAGTGAAGTTAAACTTCCGGAAAACATTGATGTCACGTTCACATCTTCCAATGACGATAGTGTCCAAAATGATATTGTAAAAGGTGTTGTTGAAAATGTGCTAAAAATGGACAGTGACACTACTGAGGAAGATGGATGTTTCTTGGACAAGTACATTCAGAAACCAAAATCCAAAAACAACTTAAGTGATGAACTGGGTCCTGTGATGTACAAGATGGTTGGATCTGATAAGTTGTATTCGGATTCTGAGTTTCCGATTGAGAATGTTAATGTGAAAAAGTTGACAAATGTTTTCAAATTGGTTGAAGTTGAGTTGTCAAAAGTGAACAGTTTGAAACAAACAAAAAGGCAAATGAATTTTGAGAAAGATAAAGCTTACTACAAAAAGCCTGTTGTGCCACCACGTTTTTATAATAACAATCGAAACAATTGGTCGGGTGGTTATCGGGGTGGTAAGAGTTATCAGAAAAAGAGTTTTCAAAACAAAAGGTTTGTTGAAAAGAAGGTGTTTGTGAACGGTTCAAGTTCACTTTCTGATGAAGAAAATGAGATTTTTTCAAAATCGAATGAAGAGTTCTTTGAGAAAAGAGCTTCACAGTATCAGTCTGAAGGCACAAGTCGAGTTGTCGATACTCGAACATGTTTCAGATGTAATCAAGTTGGTCATATTGCACGAAAGTGTACCAACGTGAAGTCTAAGACTGGAACTGTGAAGATTCAAAAGAAGAAAGTTGACGAGAAGGGTAAAGCACCAATCGTTGTTGAGAAAAAGAGTGTGAAAAATGACAACACCAAAATGAAAAATGAACCTGTAAAGAAAGTGGTAACTAAAAATGACAAATTTTATAAGCGGGTTGCATTATCTCAACAAGTTTGGAAACCAAAAACAGAAATGAAAATTTCAACTTCTGAAGTGAAAAAGGCTGAAGAATCAATTTCGGTTGATTATGATGTAAATTTTCCACCTCTTAAGGCTGAAAACTTCAAAATTCAAATTGCGAGAGTCAAGGTTACACCTAAGGCTGATGAGGCCTGGGTGGACTCCATGTTCGACTAAACAGTTTGAATTGCCGGAGCTTCCTTGATCGCGAAGCATGAATCGGCATCTTTATTGAAGTTGGTTAATTTGAAGTTTGTTATGTGGAGGATCTTCCAAAACTTGTATCCAGATGGATCATGGATAGTGTAGCTTCAAGACATATGACAGGGAAGACTGCATTGCTGTATGATGTGAGAAATATCAATGGTGGTTATGTGGGATTTGCTGGTCACGAAGGTGGTAGAATTATTGGTAAAGGAGCGTTATCCAACGGGATTGTGACGTTTGAAAGAGTTAACTACATTAATGAGCTGGAGAATAATCTGCTTAGTATCTCCCAGATTTGTGACAATATGTATACTACTCACTTCACTGATAAAGAATGTTTGATCTTGAAACCAGGATTTGTAATACCTGAAGAATGGATTATCATGCGGGCACCCAGAGTGAATGATTTATATGTGTTGGATATGACTGTAGCAACTACAACAACTGGTCAAGCACATTGTTTTGTTTCTAGAGCAACTGAGAAAGAATCGAGATTGTGGCACCGCAAGATGGGGCATATTCACCTAAGGAAGATGAATCACTTGGTGCACAATGATTTGGTTCTTGGAGTTCATGTCAAAGGTTTTCATCTGGAAGGGGAGTGCATTAGCTGTGTTAAAGGCAAGCAGAAGAAAAAGTCACACCTTACAAAGCAAGTCAATTCAGTTTCGAGACCTCTGGAAAGACTTCACATGGATTTGTATGGTCCTGTGAATGTTAAAAGTAGATAGATGTATATAGATATATTTTTTTTTTCAGAAAATACAAAAACAGTAAAAAATGCAAAAATACAAAAACATGATAAAATCTGAAAAAGAGCTTGTGTATATAGGGAAAATGATAGTACATCGGCTAGATAATTACAGTATGCTAAAGATTTGTAAAGTATAAATGAGTTAAACAGTCTCACTAATGATGTGTCGATAGGTTTTCGTACATTTAGTAGATTTATTCGGGATATAAACCTAAAATTTCAAACTTGTGAAATTCGTGGGGAACACTACTTGGATATATAGGTAACCCCTGAAATCTCGTTTGAAAGGTCTCATAATCTGATATACTAGGTCTTTATACTCAATGATGTCTGGGGTATTATTCCGGGACTTCTGCTGAACGGTAGTTCTGACCTAGTCCTTGGCTAATACTTTCTGCAATGCTTGAAACATAGCATAAACCCTCAGCATGCCGATGAAACAATAAAATTGATAGTCGTTGCTGTTGTAGCTAAAAGATCCTCTAAAGGGGACATACCGTAAAGTCGAAGCTGATATCTCTCTGCGTATACGGAAGTATCGACCTGAGATCCCTCGGCCCTCGCATACCTAATTTATGTACAGATATCATTGTAGTATACTCACCTGTAAGACTGATAATTGGGATTCTGGATACGGGAGTATATTCAAGAGGTGGGACACATGAATGAGCTAAGTTCATAAGACATCTAATTCGTATCCTGAGTAAATTGAAATTTGTGTGAGAATTTAAGATGGATCAGTATATCGACAATCGAGGTGAATTGTTTAAGTCTGAGTATGAAATGAAGCTTAACGGTACTTGTAATTTGTCTGAAAAGCTGATATGATTCCCTGACACGCTTGCCAAAAATATGTTTGTAAATAGTTTACTTTGTTTACTTTCTACAATTTAAGTTTTCTGTATTTCATTTCTTAGTTTAGAACACTTTATAAAATCCAAAAAGATTTTATTTCTGCTTTATTTTCTGACAAACCAAAGTAGAGAGTTGATTGTTGGATTCTCAGATGTTGAAGCAGATGCAGGAGATTCTGGACTGAAGAATGAGGAGAGCTTATCTTGATGGAGTTTGATTTATTGGAAAGTCAAAAACAAGTTCATTAACTTGATACTTGTTATTTTCAGAAAATGTGTAATTTGTTGTTTTTCAAAATCAGTTTGATTCGTCAAATGATCAACCAAGGTCATTAAATTGGACTTGGTAGATTAATTGAGTAATCAGGGTCATTAACTTGGACCTGAGTACTTTAGCGGATTGTTAAAACTGATTGAGTTTGTGATTTATTGTTGGAAAAGATAAGTTTGTAATGATTGATGTTTGAGAAGCAGGTTTTGGACTTCATCATTCCCATGGAAGCTAAATGTCAAAGCTTGAACCAGATACCTCAGATTCTAGCATATTGAGAGGGGGAGTCTGTGAAAGGGGGAGTCTGGATCAACAGTCAAAGGGGAGTCTGAAGATGGAGCCAGGACAAGATTGTGAACCTGTGAAGATAGAATGCTTATGATGGAAAGACAGAGTTGAAGAAAAGACTAAGACTGAAGACTCGGAGCTGAAGACTTCGTCAACATCCAAGGGGGAGTCTATTGGTGCACTAGATGTCTGTTGACTACATCTAAGTCAAGTCTAGGTCAAAGATAGTCAAGATTAAAGTTTAAGAGTCAAATTAGGGTTTATAGTTGGGATTTCGCTTGAATGTACATGTTTATGTAGGTATTTCGCTTATATGTACATTAGGTTAGTGATTTCGCTAATAGGGATAAAGGTGATTTTGCTTATATGGTTCCAAGTGATTTCGCTTATGTGTCAATGACATAAGAGCGAAATCACATAGGCTATATATAGTCGATATGAGCGGAATCAGGTAATTCGGTTGTGTACATTGGAGCGAGAGCTAGTCATTGCTTGTGTAACCAAACTCTGTCAAAATCAATCCAGAAAGCAATAAAAGAGAAGAAATTGAATAGGAAAGCTGTTGTAACTTCATTTACGTTGATTCCGCCTTCGTATGTGAAGATGAACATCCTTGACTGACTTTTCGGGGTCACAAAACGGTCCAACAGTATTTATAGTGCAAGAGGAGAGAAAGGCGGTGCAAGGAAGCTGGGTCGGATGGCCGTTCGGTCGAATGGCGCTCCATCCGATCGGATGTCCATTCGGACAGTCCAATCCGTTCAGCTATGTAACACCCTAGTTGCCATTTAACGGTTTTACATGTAAATACCAACAATTAGATGTGTAGTTAAGACTACACATACTATAAAAATATGGATTTATTAAAACTTTTACAAATCATAAGTTATTCGACATAACGTGATCAGATTCGTCGTTTAAAATTTATGAGGAGGCATGTGCGGAAGCATGTATCTTTATCGTGTTCGGTTCTTCGTTGAGCTTGATCGTCTTCCGGCATCCAAAAAAAGTACCTACATTTCATAAACATGAAATGCTTTAGTCATACGGGGTTTAAAACGTATCTAAACGAGTCTGGGAAACAAAACTGATTAAAATACATTTTTTTTGTACAGGGTCCACCGTAAATTACTGTGGCCCCTGTATCAGACTCTTCCATTTTGCCGTTTTTGACACGAAAACTTTCGTATCTTTCAATCCGCTTGTCCGTTTGACCTACCGTTTCGTCCTACTTGTTTGTAATTTGATTCTCCATCATATGGAGTTAAAATCGGACATCCGGCTTAATAATTTTGAGACTTTTATGCCTTCGGCTTATTACCTTTTTACAAAATTTTGACCCGTTTGTGTTTAAAACCTCCAAACTCGTTTCTAATTAATCATAAAGCATATACCAAATTATTTTACTCAAAATCTCTATCTTGGATTCATAACTTTTGTGAATTACGCGACAAACGCCCAAGTTACGCGCGTGATTCATTTTGACCCGTTTAGGGGATTTTTATGCATTAAAGCATCAAATCCGCTCTTCTCTTTTCCCATTCGCGTTCCCATATATAAATTGCTACTTATATTCCACCACAACTATTTTTGTGGTGGATCTAACATAAGGGACCTATAATCCCAATTTTACCCTTTTGTTAGTCATTTTACGAAAAACCCCAAACTTAGGCATTTGATCCACAAAAG
The DNA here is from genome assembly GCA_030545235.1 of Helianthus tuberosus. Classification (NCBI taxonomy): domain Eukaryota; kingdom Viridiplantae; phylum Streptophyta; class Magnoliopsida; order Asterales; family Asteraceae; genus Helianthus; species Helianthus tuberosus. The sequence goes on along the minus strand of CM060429.1, from coordinate 79,340,822 downwards.
GCTTATACCGATAACTTTTATGTCCGTCGATATCTAGCATGATCATATTACATGTACTTAAACAATCCCCAAAGGTTGTTTACCCGATTTACCCACCATGGGCGTTTTGGTCAACTTTAGTCCTTCAATTTACGACAAAGGACTTACACCAAATTTTGACCAACATCGCGCGTTTAACTATAAATTGTTTATGCGTACCTGGCTCGGGTCAACATGTGGACCCGTTTTAAGACCGTGTCTCTATAATATGCTAATTCATAGCCTTGCTAATTCATAAACCATTCATCCTACGAGCATGAGACTCGACATACACTTTTTAGTCATAAATTGTCAAATGGTATCAATATTATTATTTGACCCGGTTGGTCTAAACTACCAAATGTTTTGCGCTTAATATTAAATGGTGTTTATCCACCATTTCATTAATTAACTATCCTTGGATTTCTAACCATTTAGTTGTGTCGCCCTAACCCATTTCTTATGCGTTTAATCCTACATAGTTTATGTCCCTTGGCGTCGTTTAATGTCACGGCCCCCGACCCGGTTTGACACGGTTCAGGAGCCGCGGGACATAAAATCCCGTGGTATTTATTTAATTTAAGTTGACAGCGGAAGACTTTATCAGGATCTTTTTAAAACTGAAATTTCCTGATTATTTTATTTCACAATTCGGGATAAAACCCCGGTAATTTACAATCATATGATTTCACTGAGAAATCTTTATTTTACAAAACATGTTTCTTTATTTTTATTGAGCCACTTCCTTAAGCTTGTAGTGCTTCGCGGCACTTTTCCTGGATCACAACAGATCACCTGAAACATTTTTGAAAAAAGTTTTGTCAGCGGGAAATACTGGTGAATCATTCTTTTACTTAAAACGACGCATTGGTTATAATTTACAGTATTAAGAGCGATTACAATGTTTCCATATATCAACCAACTACCCACAGTATTTGTCACTCGACCATCCATTGGTAACCTCATTGTCCAATGGTGTCTGTGACTATGGTCATATCACCCCTTGGCTAACTCGTTGTCCAATGGTGAAGGTTATCAAGTAATGTATACAAAACCCCACATACCGGCTGTAATTTGGTGATTACAAAGACTTAATCCCTGTAATTATAACTTTGAAAACATTTAAGAATTTATAAAGCACTTTGATAAAAAGAGAATGACTCACATTGCAGATTTTTTTATATGGGCAGGGCTTAGCCTACTGATTAGCCTTTTAACCTAAATTTATACAACATGCACACGAACTCGGTTAGTAACTAATACAGCATTTACGATAACTCACGAGATTAAACCTTCACAACGAATGACAAAGTGCGATACTTAAACATCCATCGATTTAACGACGAATGACAAAGCATAAACCCTAATGTGGGCAGCACTTAAACATCCATTGGATAGTTTAATCGATCGGACATTGAATCGTCGCAGCGATCGAGTTAATACCCGGTATCGGAGCAGCACCCCACTAAAATTGAGAGTAATTTCGACTTCAGAGAAATGAGAATTCGTTTTTACGAAAAGATCTCGACACCAGTGGACTGTGCATGCAACGAGCTATTTATAGCTGAAATTTAGGGCTCACGCGGCCCGCGTAAACCTTCGGCCATACCTTACGCGGCCCGCCCAACCACCTATTCTATGCGTAGGGTTGTTTGGTCACGAGTAGACTTGCCAGCTGGTCAACACGTGGATCCGGAACACTTATCCGGTCAACCTAACCTTGACGCGGCCCGCGTAAGGTTAAGCTAACCCTTACGCGGCCCGCCTGAACACCATACTTCTTGTTTTCTTGGTTTTTCATGTACAGTATGGTTTCAGGGGTCCGAATTTTTACTTACGGGTATTTTTAGGACAATTTTGAGAGTCAAATAATACTTTTGCATACACGTTGTGAACTAGGAACGTACCAGCTATCACATCAGGGATTAGTTCGGCCTCCTGAGTTGTCAATTGGAAGGCTCGAACATTCTTCTTGGTAGCTCCATCAGCTGGCTTGGCTTTATTGTCTGCTGGTTTAACCAATTTAGGACATTCTGTTTTGAAATGCCTAGCTTCTCCACAGTTATAGCTGATCCTTGTTTTCTTTCTGCAGTCTTCTTCACGATGTCCTACCATTTTGCAAAAATTGCAGGTTACGTTACATCTTCCATAATGTTTCTTTTTGCAATTCCTACAGAACGGCAGAGTTGAGAATTGCCCTGTTCCTCTTCTCTTGAAGCTGCTATTATTACCCGTACGAAATCCTTGAGTAATTTTCTGAGCCAGTTCCTTTTCCTGTTTTCATCTCTTGTGCGCACCAGTTCGTCAGTTAGGGTGTTAGCTAATTCCACTGCATCGTCAATAGTACAAGGTCTCGTAGCTTTAATGATATTGCGGATTTCGCCAATTAATCCCCAAATATAGCGAGAAATGAGTATCGGTTCTGGCGAAGCTAGTGTTGGTACCACTCTAGCATATTCAAAGAATGTCGAAGTATACCCGCGACAATCTACACCCATCATTCGATGATTTAGGAACTTATTTGCCATTTGTTCTTTTTCGTATTCAGGACAGAATTTTCTTTCTATTAAATGCTTAAATTCTTCCCAACTCATGGCGTAGGCCATATTTCTTCCTTTGGCTTGAAGTACTGTATTCCACCATTCTAGCGCCCCTTCTTTGAAAAGATTTGAAGCGTACATGACCTTGTCGTCCTTGGCACATTTACTTATTGTAATTACTGCATCGGTTTTCTCTAACCAACGCAGTGCCGCAGTCGCTCCTTCATTGCCTGCAAACTCAGATGGTTTACAAGCAAGAAATTCTTTATAAGTGCAACCAGGCGTTGCAGCTTTCATTTTCTTAGGGAGCGGAGCCTACCGTGGATCATTATCGTGATTAGTATGATTACCGCCTCCGTTTACGCTATTACTGAAGTTATCTTCAGAAATACGTTTGCTAGGAATAATTTGTTGAGGTTCAACAGGTTTCTGGGTAGCAACAAGGATTGCTGGAATAGCATTGGCTATCCCTTGAGCAACGATATTTTCTATATCTTGCCTAGTCATAAATTGATCCTCCGGATGTTGCTCAGATTGGTTAACCTCATTAACTGGTTCATTATTAGCGTTTTCCATCTGTTAATTAATTTATATAAATTATTAGTATAAAATAATTAATAGCCATACACAAATAATCACAAAATTTCATAACACATGGATAGCCAAAATTATCGATTTCTCGATTCCCATTTTATATTTTATAATATGCATCAATACACACCATTATCTTACAAAGTTTTATTTGTAGTTATTTTACAAGATTATATTTTACTTATTATTATTATTATACAATCACAGTTTCATAACCCCATTATCCCTCGTCAGTTGGTATTTCAGCAATGACGTTCCTTTTCGTCGTACTTCCAGGAGATCCGTTCTCCTACTTCCCGAATCCTATTTCCTGCATCCACCAGTTCCTCGCCAAAGTGGCGGAGTTCAGCTAAATTCTCATTGCTCATTGGTGGGTTTGGTATTGGTTCCGGGTCGAACTTAGGGAGAAAGGTATAAGGATTGTTGAGCAGATTTTGAAACTGCCAGTCATTAGTCCACCACTTGTCCATTCCTAGAGGTTGGGTGTGGATTATAGGTTCTGGGATTGTTGGTTCCAAGTTTATTGGAAGTTGATTTTCAGCAGGATAAGGGTAGAGGTTATTATTAATAGGCCTGATGATATCACAGCTCTCTAATGCACGATCCAATTCCTCCTGAAATGGTAACTCCTCAATTTGCCTAGAGCTTTCCCCAACTTCTATCTTTGTTTGCCTAGAACCTTCCCCAATCTCCATTTCTATCTGCCTAGAATCTTCCCCGATTTCAATACTCTTTCCTTTGTCTATTGGATTTTCTATTTTTTGGAATCTTCCTAGTTGCGGGTTTCCTCCTGCGCACACGCCTCCATCCTACAAATCTTCTCCTTTTCTTAGGCTTGGGTTTCTCCGGAGGTGGAGCGTTAAATTCCATGGGTTCCTCTACATCGGCTATGTATCCCGTAAAGTCTCTAGAAACTTCTATTTTCACCGGATAAAGGTTGAGATTCTGAAGGGCTTCAGATAACTCATTCATGCTGTTTAGCATATATGCAAAATACACACAAAAAGCTAAGTTAAATTTTATAATAAAATTTCATAGATAACCTTTAAATATTATTGCATACCGTGTGACTAATTTAATACAAAGGACAACTGACAACTAAAACATATCAGAGTTTACTGTAACTTATTTATTTACTGAGTAAAGTTTCTGGCTTGTAGGTGATAAGGGTGCTAAAACTTGAGTCAGAATATTTAAAGATTTGCATTTACTGCTACAGTGGCTAGCATATAAAGATCTGCCCATTTTTCATCTAACTTGTCTTCCCATGGTGGGTTACTATCTAGTTCTTGGGTTTTCTGATTAAGTCTCTTTTCTTTTGGTTGTGATTTCTTTATTTTCTCCTGACTTTTCCTAATAATCAAACTTCTTTTATTAGGAGAAAGTGGTTCCTCATATTATGCCTTTCGAACAAATATTCCCTCCTCAGTATCTACTGAGTATCTTGAGGATTTTGTTTGGGATGAACTTCCCTTCTCTTTTGGTGAACTATCTAATTTAAGATAGATGTTCAAAAGCTTTTGCTTACCCATACTGTAATTAAAAATTAATCAGTTAATAAAACACATAATCACAAAATGGTAATCAGGAAAAATTAAGTATTTTAAATACTTAATAGGCTTAATTCAGTGGCTCTGATACCACCTTTTTCTGTCACGGCCCCCGACCCGGTTTGACATAGTTCAGGAGCCGCGGGACAGAAAATCCCGTGGTATTTATTTAATTTAAGTTGACAGCGGAAGACTTTATCGGGATCTTTTTAAAATTGAAATTTCCCGATTATTTTATTTCACAATTCGGGATAAAACCCCGGTAATTTACAATCATATGATTTCACTGAGAAATCTTTATTTTACAAAACATGTTTCTTTATTTTTATTGAGCCACTTCCTTAAGCTTGTAGTGCTTCGCGGCACTTTTCCTGGATCACAACAGATCACCTGAAACATGTTTGAAAAAATTTTTGTCAGCGGGAAATACTGGTGAATCATTCTTTTACTTAAAACGACGCATTGGTTATAATTTACAGTATTAAGAGCGATTACAATGTTTCCATATATCAACCAACTACCCACAGTATTTGTCACTCGACCATCCATTGGTAACCTCATAGTCCAATGGTGTCTGTGACTATGGTCATATCACCCCTTGGCTAACTCGTTGTCCAATGGTGAAGGTTATCAAGTAATGTATACAAAACCCCACATACCGGCTGTAATTTGGTGATTACAAAGACTTAATCCCTGTAATTATAACTTTGAAAACATTTAAGAATTTATAAAGCACCTTGATAAAAAGAGAATGACTCACATTGCAGATTTTTTTATATGGGCAGGGCTTAGCCTACTGATTAGCCTTTTAATCTAAATTTATACAACATGCACACGAACTCGGTTAGTAACTAATACAGCATTTACGATAACTCACGAGATTAAACCTTCACAACGAATGACAAAGTGCGATACTTAAACATCCAATGATTTAACGACGAATGACAAAGCATAAACCCTAACGTGGGCAGCACTTAAACATCCATTGGATAGTTTAATCGATCAGACATTGAATCGTAGCAGCGATCGAGTTAATACTCGGTATCGGAGCAGCACCCCACTAAAATTGAGAGTAATTTCGACTTCAGAGAAATGAGAATTCATTTTTACGAAAAGATCTCGACACCAGTGGACTGTGCATGCAACGAGCTATTTATAGCTGAAATTTAGGGCTCACGCGACCCGCGTAAACCTTCGACCATACCTTACGCGGCCCGCCTAACCACCTATTCTATGCGTAGGGTTGATTGGTCACGAGTAGACTTGCCAGCTGGTCAACACGTGGATCCGGAACACTTATCCGGTCAACCAAACCTTGACGCGGCCCGCGTAAGGTTAAGCTAACCCTTACGCGGCCCGCCTGAACACCATACTTCTTGTTTTCTTGGTTTTTCATGTACAGTATGGTTTCAGGGGTCCGGATTTTTGCTTACGGGTATTTTTAGGACAATTTTGAGAGTCCTTACATTTAAAGCTTTGACTTTTATCATACACACGTGTTTAAAATCACCGGTTTACCCTCTTTACTTTCTTAGGCTTACTTATAAAGTAGACATTCAAAACTTGTTTTAAATATGTCACTTCAATGACTATTTTGAGTTTTTCATCCTTTTACCAATAGTAATGGTTTTTCATCATTTTGGTATGTTCCGACCCGTATCAATTCGCGTCGGGAACCATACCTTGGATATTATCTTTATCATATAAATAACTTTTGAACAAGCACGTATGCTACAAAAAGGGTGTAAGTTCCACTTACCTCGCATCCGAACTACGCTTTTCCTTTCCTTCTTGATTCGTTTGACCCGCTCACTCATCAAGCTTCCACCTAGCTCGTTAGGCGTCAAACTATCATCATAATTCGTAAGATGGTTAGATTAGTCATTATCAATTATGACTACTCCATCTAACGGGTCTTATGTCGACTTTATCACTCGATCAAATCATTGGTTAGTTTGACTTCCTAAAAGTCAATTGATCTATCAACATATTCAAATGCGCATTTCACACGGAATTTCAACATTTTAGCTTCATTTAGGCATTTTAACAAACACCTAGTAGGCATAATTTCACTAAATCAAAAATCAAGTTTCATGACTAACTATTTAGCCAATATTAAACAATTTTTGCAAGTTTAATATATCTAGTATGCATAATAACATCTAGATTCACCTTATGTAAATAAATAACACTCAATTTATAATCAAATTTCGAGTGTTCTTCATCATTCTACAACACCCATTTAACACTTAGATGGGTGACCATGAATTTCACAATTACAAGCATTAATTCAACAAACTATTGACTAGGGTTTACTCCTAGACATGATTTCATCCTAATTTCATCCAAGCATCAATCATGCAAGCCAAATTCTCGATTTTCTATGTTCACCAAGAATTCAAGATGGAACTATATAAAGAAAATTTGCATACCTTATGATCCCTTCATGAAGGTGATCACTAATTTGAGCTTAGATTTTGATTTGGACTTGATTTGCCCCTTCAATTTGTTGATTTTGTGCTTGTTAGGGTTTGAGTAGGAGAGCCCCTTGGCTCCTGTGATTGTATCGACCAGAACACACACTTAGTGTGTGTGTTTTGGTGTAGGATTTTATTTAATTAAAACTAGTTTCTAGTTTTTCATATTTGGCCCCTCAACTTTCCCCAAGTTGCATATAGTGTGTTTTAACCAATTTCTTTATTACTACAAGACTTGTGACTAACTAGGTTATTTATTCCTAGTTCTTTTATCTTGTTCATACTCCGTTTTATTTTAAGTCCCGTTAACTCGGGCCCTTTATATACTTTGTTTTCTTAAAGTATTTTTCATCCTTTTAATAAATACTAGATTTATTTATTTAAATCCTAATATTCACCGGGTTTACTTAACCACCTATGGTATTTTACCCGTTCATTATTATTAACATGGTTTAATTACCAACCCCAATTTCGGGGTGTTACAAGTCTACCCCCCTTAAAGAGGTTTCGTCCCCGAAACCTTTCTCATGTACTTTCTTAGTTTAAAATCACCTGAACCTTAGTTTCGGTGATTACTTGAGCATTGCTCTCATATAATAATCTTACCAAAAAGTATGGTAATGTGTTTTTGGTTTTAAGGCATATACGCCTTTCACGTGTAAGGCCTCGTAGGCCATTACTCTCAGCTTGTGTTTCTTATTCTGGTCACTTATTTAACCGAGTTGTCATCTGATTACTCGGTCGTATTTATCATTCAACAGGTTTACTTCTAGCTAATTTTTATATTGACAAGCGCATTGCATAAGTCGTAACACTATTTTGACTTTGAATGATTTTTACTGGCTAGACTAATTTATCACCGTCACTTTATACCCCGTCACTCGGTATATCATATTGCCATCTCGGCCTTTTGCGTGTTTCTGATTTCATATCTCGTAACTCACGTTACAACGTGGTTACATTCTATGTCACTTTTAGTGATCGTAATCACCTCACATCTTGTTTAAGTTTATGTCGACTTTCCATTGTCGAAAATCTTTCTTTCGAATGTATCGTTTTAAACCTTTCAATGTTAAAACCTATATCCTTTAATTTTAACCAATCCGAGTTCGTCTCCTAATATTCATATTTGTTAAAAAGTTGTTTCACTTAGCCTCATAGGCTATTTATTTAGATTTTCACCCTTTTTAAGGTGAGACCCTGACAATTCGTTTCTTTTTATTTCTGATCCCGTAGATGATCTTTTATTCGTGTCTTTATCCGATGTACATATATGTACATATTTTGGTGTCAAGGCACCCCTTGTTATTCCTGAAATTGTTTATTTTCACTTTCGAATTTCAGTTGACCTTGACCGTAGTCCAAGCCTTCATTCATTTACTTTTGGACTAATATTCTGAATTTATGACTCCTTACGTCATTTACATGTCAGTTTGTTATACTCCTATCGTTTCTCGGTTCATACTTATATTTCTTTGCAACCCATTACCCGGGTTCTTTTATCTTAGAGTTTTTAGCGCCAATAACCCCTTGCATAGGTTTATTAATATTCCGCGCTTTCATCTATTTGATTCACGCTTACTTACATCAGCAAGCGTTATTCTTTATTTAACTCGTTCGACTTGTTCGTTTGAAATTTCATCACTTGTGAACGTCAAACTGCATTCTTTATTCGACCCGTTCAACTTTAAAATTGTTGAACGTAGTTATCAAAATTTCTATTTGCAAATTCTCATCGTCTTTTAGTCATGACTCATAATCCGAGTCTTTTGACTTTCTAATTCGCGTTCCCATTTCTTGGTTTACGCATATTTTCAAAATCATACCCATCTATCGGGTATTTTGCCGAAGTCGCTTCCAAAGCAACCGTCCCGGTATCTATTAAAACTTTGTTTTAATTTTATTTGGTCGTCTTAGCGAAATCCATTGCTTTTATTCAGTTAAGTCTTTTATTCTTTATTTAATTCGTTTGACTTGTCCGTGTGAATTTCGTCACTCGTGACAGTCAAACTTTTATCCTTATACTTTAGCATTCCTATTAGTCGGTCTGTATTTTCATTTACTTTAATCTTTGTCCCTTCTCTCGGGCTCGTTATTCTAACGTAATACGCTCCCGTCATCCGACTTGCGTTTACGTTTACTATCAAACATCTTACATGTTTGATTCATTTGGGTACCTTTTTAATTCGTCCCATTCACCCCGCCCTTACTACATCGGATGTAAGCATGTCCATCATAAAAAGTTCATGGTGCCACGTGCTCACCACTTACTTGGCTAGAGTAAGCGCTCAATGCCTGGTATACATGACCTTTTTATAATTTTCACATTACGCCCCATGTAAGTAATGCCTCTATTTGTTTTCTCTTGGAAACAATATCCCGGATAGGTTTTCTATTCGGGTTTTTCCAAGTTTTAAATTTACATTTGCAACTTTCAATCTCTACGTATTTGTTGCATACTACTATTTATGCAATTAAATTTAAACGAGCACCTGGTAAATGCTTGCCCTAACGGGCTTTCCTTTCCATTACTTATTTGCGATCGTTACGCGATTTAGGTCCTTGATGAGTATGCTCTTCTTGTCGTACCTCGGACCGTTCCATCATCATATCCACAATTCGTTCAACTCTCGTCATCTTCAGACGCGAGTGTCCCTCAATTAAAATATTCACAAAAGTTAGTAATGTCAACTTCAATAATCGCCCGTATTATAATACAAGGCTTTTTCTACTATACGCGTCAACGCGCGTATTTTCGTCAACTATATCAATCATTTTAATTGGGGTAACGTGTATCACACGTTAGCCCTATGTGTTGTTTACAACACTTTAGCATGCTAAACTATTAACATACATGTACTTACCGGATTTGCGATCAAGCCTCGAACCAAACACCAATCTTTATCAAGAGCATAAGGTTTAAGTCCAAGCATGGTTTTCCTCACCATACTTGAATCTCTTAAACCAGGGCTCTGATACCAACTTGTAACACCCTAGTTGCTATTTAACGGTTTTACATCTAAATACCAACAATTAGATGTGTAGTTAAGACTACACATACTATAAAAATATGGATTTATTAAAACTTTTACATATCATAAGTTATTCGACATAACGTGATCAAATTCGTCGTTTAAAATTTATGACGAGGCATGTGCGGAAGCATGTATCTTTATTGTGTTCGGTTCTTCGTTGAGCTTGATCGTCTTCCGGCATCCAAAAAAAGTACCTACATTTCATAAACATGAAATGCTTTAGTCATACGGGGTTTAAAACGTATCTAAACGAGTCCGGGAAACAAAACTGATTAAAATACGTTTTTTTGTACAGGGTCCACGGTAAATTACGGTGGCTCCACCGTAAGGCAGGAGATAACTGCCGTAGCGATTTCAGTCCCCACCGTAACTTACAGTGCCCACCGTAAGTTACGGTGGCCCCTGTATCAGACTCTTCCATTTTGCCGTTTTTGACACGAAAACTTTCGTATCTTTCAATCCGCTTGTCCGTTTGACCTACCGTTTCTTCCTATGTGTTTGTAATTTGATTCTCCATCATATGGAGTTAAAATCCGACATCCGGCTTAATAAATTTTGAGACTTTTATGCCTTCGGCTTATTACCTTTTTACAAAATTTTGACCCGTTTGTGTTTAAAACCTCCAAACTCGTTTCTAATTAATCATAAACAATATACCAAATTATTTAACTCAAAATCTCTATCTTGGATTCATAACTTTTGTGAATTACGCGACAAACGTCCAAGTTACGCGCGTGATTCATTTTGACCCGTTTAGGGGATTTTTATGCATTAAAGCATCAAATCCGCTCTTCTCTTTTCCCACTTCGCGTTCCCATATATAAATTGCTACTTATATTCCACCACAACTATTTTTGTGGTGGATCTAACATAAGGGACCTATAATCCCAATTTTACCCTTTTGTTAGTCATTTTACGGAAAACCCCAAACTTAGGCATTTGATCCACAAAAGGCTTATACCGATAACTTTTATGTCCGTCGATATCTAGCATGATCATATTACATGTACTTAAACAATCCCCAAAGGTTGTTTACCCGATTTACCCAACATGGGCGTTTTGGTCAACTTTAGTCCTTCAATTTACGACAAAGGACTTACACCAAATTTTGACCAACATCGCGCGTTTAACTATAAATTGTTTATGCGTACCTGGATCGGGTCAACATGTGGACCCGTTTTAAGACCGTGTCTCTATAATATGCTAATTCATAGCCTTGCTAATTCATAAACCATTCATCCTACGAGCATGAGACTCGACATACACTTTTTAGTCATAAATTGTCAAATGGTATCAATATTATCATTTGACCCGGTTGGTCTAAACTACCAAATGTTTTGCGCTTAATATTAAATGGTGTTTATCCACCATTTCATTAATTAACTATCCTTGGACTTCTAACCATTTAGTTGTGTCGCCCTAACCCATTTCTTATGCGTTTAATCCTATATAGTTTATGTCCCTTGGCGTCGTTTAAAGCTTTGACTTTTATCATACAAACGTGATTAAAATCACCGGTTTACCCTCTTTACTTTCTTAGGCTTACTTATAAAGTAGTCATTCAAAACTTGTTTTAAATATGTCACTTCAATGATTATTTTGAGTTTTTCATCCTTTTACCAATAGTAATGGTTGTTCATCATTTTGGTATGTTCCGACCCGTATCAATTCGCGTCGGGAACCATACCTTGGATATTATCTTTATCATATAAATAACTTTTGAACAAGCACGTATGCTACAAAAAGGGTGTAAGTTCCACTTACCTCGCATCCGAACTACGCTTTTCCTTTCCTTCTTGATTCGTTTGACCCGCTCACTCATCAAGCTTCCACCTAGCTCGTTAGGCGTCAAACTATCATCATAATTTGTAAGATGGTTAGATTAGTCATTATCAATTATGACTACTCCATCTAACGGCTCTTTGGTCTACTTTATCACTCGATCAAATCATTGGTTAGTTTGACTTCCTAAAAGTCAATTGATCTATCAACATATTCAAATGCCCATTTCACACGGAATTTCAACATTTTAGCTTCATTTAGGCATTTTAACAAACACCTAGTGGGCATAATTTCACTATATCAAAAATCAAGTTTCATGACTAACTATTTAGCCAAGATTAAACAATTTTTGCAAGCTTAATATATCTAGTATGCATAATAACATCTAGATTCACCTTATGTAAATAAATAACACTCAATTTATAATCAAATTTCGAGTGTTCTTCGTCATTCTACAACACCCATTTAACACTTAGATGAGTGACCATGAATTTCACAATTATAAGCATTAATTCAACAAACTATTGACTAGGGTTTACTCCTAGACATGATTTCATCCTAATTTCATCCAAGCATCAATCATGCAAGTCAAATTATCGATTTTCTATGTTCACTAAGAATTCAAGATGGAACTAAATAACGAAAAATTGCATACCTTATGATCCCTTCATGGAGGTGATCACTAATTTGAGCTTAGATTTTGATTTGGACTTGATTTGCCCCTTCAATTTGTTGATTTTGTGCTTATTAGGGTTTGAGTAGGAGAGCCCCTTGGCTCCTGTGATTGTATCGACCAGAACACACACTTAGTGTGTGTGTTTTGGTGTAGGATTTTATTTAATTAAAACTAGTTTCTAGTTTTTCATATTTGGCCCCTCAACTTTCCCCAAGTTGCATATAGTGTGTTTTAACCAATTTCTTTATTACTACAAGACTTGTGACTAACTAGGTTATTTATTCCTAGTTATTTTATCTTGTTCATACTCCGTTTTATTTTAAGTCCCGTTAACTCAGGCCCTTTATATACTTTGTTTTCTCAAAGTATTTTTCATCCTTTTAATAAATACTAGATTTATTTATTTAAATCCTAATATTCACCGGGTTTACTTAACCACCTACGGTATTTTGCCCGTTCATTATTATTAACATGGTTTAATTACCAACCCCGATTTCGGGGTGTTACAAGCTACTTTTCCGTCTTTGGTTCGTTTTGCGAGTTAAGATAAGCGTTGCGTTGCGTATTATTGTGTAGCATTATTTCATGACAAGATTATTTAATTAAAACAAAAGTTTCCATGTTGTATCACTGTCTAGTCTCTAGTTTCTTGTTTAACCAAAGTCTCAAAGTTTCACAAGCCTCAAGAGTCAAGAATCAAGTATCAAGAGTCAAGCATCAAGTCTCTAGTTTTAAGAATCAAGTACCTAGTATTAAGTGTCAAGAATCAAGTATCAAGTATCACCAAGATTCAAGCTTCATAGCATCAAGATTCACAAAGTTTCAAGTATCAAAGAGTCAAGTTTCACATAGTATAAGGACTAGAATTGACAAAAGAGAAAAGTTCAGGGATGAAGGGCGTTACAGTGGGACCCTCTGCTGACACTTGCATTTAATAAAGGAAGAGAAAAGGCTGGCCACTGGGGCATGCCTGCTGGACACGGGGCCGTGGCCAGAGCACTGTGCAGGCTATAAATAGGGGTGCTTGACTCACTTCAAAGGCATCCCTTGGCAAACCACTACTCTCCCACTTTGCCACCACTCCACCAGCACTACAACACCAACACCCACCACCATCATCCATCATCCATCTTTAGCGTGTGTAGTAGTCTCGGGATCCAAGATTGATTGTAAGGGTTCTTGCCAATCAAAGGCCATGTTTGGTTAAGCCTCTTACATTAATTGGTGAAGACAAGTCTTTATTGTATTACTTTTGATTTTTAATCTTTCGGCACTTTTTATTTGGTTTTGTATTAATGACTTTAATAACTAGTTTCTTATGTTAAAGGTGAATTCTTCCTATCATTTTTCCGTGGTGTCTTAGCGTTACTTTACTGTCTATATAAAATAAAATATTGCATCATTCATGTTTTTACGGTCTATATAAAAGCATGTTGACTACCTGGTCGGGGGTTAGGGGAATGGTTTGGTAAGGTTCTTGCCTTGTTTAGTGTATAGATCCTGCAAGGACCTGGTTCAAGCTTACTAGGACCTCCTTCAATACCCACTGGTATTGGATGGCGGGGGTGCGAATAGCTTGAACCCCTCATACGTAACCTGCTATTAATATATTAAACCGGCTACTTGGGATTGTATCCTTGCTGACTCAAACCATTTAGCCGAGGGTAACGTCACCTTCAAAAGAGGGGCCTACCATTTTTCGCATTAATAACTTAATTAATTATCTTTCAATATTCCGACCCTTTGGGATTGTATCCCTGCTGACTTAAACCACTGGGTTGAGGGTAACGTCACCTTCAAAAGAGGGTCCTACTACTATAACTAAGATAATCTCTTAAAAAGTCCGAAAGTGCGAAAATCATCAAAGGATACATTAAAGGCGAGTCGGATCCAAGTGATTCATCTTGTCTATCTGTTTTTAATTTATTTATTTATGCATTTTTAGTTTTTACTTTCATGTTTCAAATCTTTTCTCAAAAATTTAGATTGATTAGACGTTGAGGATAAACTGGTACTAAAAGCTCTTGTGTCCTTGGACGACCTCGGTAACTTACCAACGCTATACTACGCTCACGATGGGTGCAATTGACAAAGTGTGTGTTTAGTGTTAGTAGAATATCATGTTTTATAAATTTAAAACTTGACTAATGTGTAACATGGGCTTAAAATATTAATAAAAATATATCACGTTTTGCACACACCAAGTTTTTGGTGCCGCTGTCGGGGAGTCATGCCGGAAATCATTATTCCAGCCGGGTGGAATGTCCTACCTCCGGAACCTCCTCTAGACATACTAAACGGGGTTCCGGTAGCCGTTGCACCTCCCCCACAAGACATTGTGGAGAATGAGCCCGCCTTCTTTCTCCTTAGAGAGATAGAGGAATGGCTCAATGACATTTGAGGGACATCCTCCGGTTGCGAGTTCTGAAAGCCCTTAAGCACCGGAAAGTCATTCCCGGGTTCTTATCTTTCTTATATTGTAAAACATCTAGGGTAGAACTCCATAGTGATTTAGATTTCCTGTATTTTATGACCTATCTATCTTAGGACCTTTGTAGTTTTTCATTTTTAGGACTTTTATTTTAATTTTTAGGAACTATTTATTTCGCACTTTTAAATGAATGATGGTTTAAGTTATCAAATGGTGTTTGGATGATGTTATAATGGTTTAATAAACAAGGAAAGATGGGGGTTACCAAGGGAACATTGAAACCAAACCCCATGCACGAAAACAGAGCCTCCCGACAATTTTTCCAGCATTACAGCAAGTTCAGCACGGGGTCGTGCTCAGCCCAACACGCCCCGTGCCCAGGCTATGCAGAAATTTGCCCAGTTCAGGTAACTGGCCACGGGGCCGTGCTCGCTGAACACGCCCCTTGGCCAGCCTTCTGTTTAAATCTGTTACTGGCAATCTGACCACGAGGCTGTGCCCAGACGCTCAGTAACATAAAAATTTGTTTTTCAACACCTTTTCACACATTCAATCAACCTAAAAACTTATTGTTGGGACACATTGAGGACAATGTGTAATTTAAGTGTGGGGGATGCTAAAACCTTGAATCTTGCAAGTTCTAATAAAAGCCTTACACAAAACTCTATTGGAACCGCTAATCACCCCAAAAATTTTCATTTTTTTTACTTGTCTTGGTTTAATTTGAGAATAACAAGTTCTAAAAAGGTTATATTTTTACAAATTTACAACCGATAACGTCGTGATGAAAAGAACCAAATAAGAAAATTATGAAAATGCATGACAAATCTAATTAAAATTTGATTATATATACTTGATCACATTATAAACCCATTCCCACAACAAGTGAGTTTTGAGCCTGTATTGAGCATACAATCATACATCTTTAAATTAAATGCTCATTTTCCGTTTCTTGTGTGAATAGCCGCTTGGTTCTTACGACTCTAGAACTTGCCACGACAATACATTCCCGGTCCTTACCAATTTGAACCCAAGTAAGTAGATGATGGAGGCATTAGGACTTACCCATTTTTCTTTCAACACCATTATTTTTTATTTTTTTATCACCTACCCAAAAATCCCCCTAGTTAACCCCTTTGAGCCTAAACCTCTTCATTTCAAAACCCACAAAACAAACACCCTTTACGCACCAAAACCTTTTTCTTTTTCAACCCGTTTGTTTTAATAAAAAGCTCGGTTATCCTGTGACGAAAAAAAAAGGAAGTCTTGCAATAAACAAACAAGTTCCTCAAAGAAATCTTGTTTGAATATGTTTAGTTTGAATAAAAGTCACAAAAACAAAAAGTTTTACGGCGACCGATGCTTTTTACGCTTTTTGTCATTTTCACTAACCACTAACCAAAACTACCTACCCTTAGCCCAAGCCTAACCCTTCCTCAAGTCCTCTTGATATTTACGAAAGTTTATAGTTAAAAAGGAGGAGGTTTGATCGCTTGGCAAGCATATGGTAGAAGTAAGTTCCATACCGGTCTCGAGTGTTTCACAAAAATACATCTTTGGCCGAGTGTTGAGTGCTCTCCCGTGAGGTATGTGAACTTATATATAAATGGAATTTTAAATAGGCATGTTATGCCCAAATAAGTAATTTTTCTTATAAAATGTTCTAAATAAATCATGACGAATAGGATTGTAAATAAAAATAAAACCCAATAAAGATCTTGGATTCCCGACACTCAAGATGAGCCCAAAACTTCTCCTCTACCTCTTCTATTTTGGTGTGTAAGCCACATATATTTTTAAATTAAAATAAACTAGCAATAAGACCCGTGCGCGTTACGGCACGGGTACATCATAAACATCGAGTCGATTAGTCCAAACGTTATGCGATGCGTTAACCATATGAAAACACGCGTTTCGACATATCCAATTGGACTCAATGTAACCTATCTAAGCATTGCGATTGGATCAAAACGTAAAGTAAATCGAGTTTATAACGTACAATCATAATGTATTATATGTGACCTGACTCGTACATAGAAAACGTAACGGGTATAAAAGAAAAATCTGACATGTGTAATCAAAAGGGATTAATTATAACTTTTGAAAAAAGAAAAAAGGAAACCATAATTTGACTTCACTCGGTTCGAAACAAAATTTCGTAAATCCATAAAATAAGCATGAAAACATATTATATATGACCTGACTCGTTTCCCAAAAAAATTTACGTCGAATTGTAGACTAACTCTAATTCATATCAAAACGTACATAAAAATATGCACGTGAAAATGGTTTTTCAAAGAAAATGTATTATATTTGAGCTAACTCATTTTCGGAAAAAGATTATGTCAAACCGTAGAGCAAATCATATTTATACCGACACGTATATAAAAATATGCACGTAAATAATTGTTTTTTAAGTAAAGGAAGTATGGGGTAAACTCGAAACAAATTATTTGTAAAAAAAACTTAATATGTTAAAAAAGTTTGTAAACCGTGCCAAGTAGCACGAATGACACACCATTGCCAACGACCACCAACATTAGAAAAACTCGTAAAAATAACGTAAATAAAAAAGAAAAATAACACCGAACGAAAAGGAGGCGTAAATCATTGAACCACGCACGCTCGTTGCGGCGTGTTAATGCAAAGAAATTAAACCGAAACGTAAAACCGTAGAAAAAATAACTAAGTCGATCTACGACCCGCACGTTGCTACGAATCTATCAAATAGAGAAAAATAGACGCGTTGCGACGGGCATGTCAAACAAGAAAAATAGACGAAAAAATGTTGAACCCCACACATACATTGTGGCGTGATAACTCGCAAAATTTAAAAGGAAACGAAAAGCTTGCGAAAGATGAAAAGTATGGTGACTAAAGTTGAAAATAAAAATGTGTTGGGTTTAATTGCAAAAAAAATAAAAAACTTTGGGTCAAAAGTAAAAAAAATCAAAGGAGTTAAAATACAAAAGATGAAAACCTTTGGATTTGAAGTGAAAAATCAAATTTCTTTTTGAAAAACTCCCTATGCATAAGTTACAACACTACAAAGAATTACAATGTTACTAATTTATAGTATGATAAAAAAAGTGTTGGGTTAAATTGCAAAAAAAATAAAAAGCTTTGGGTCAAAAGTAAAAAAATCAAAGAGGTTAAAATACAAAAAATGAAAACCTTTGGATTTGAAGTGAAAAATCAAATTTCTTTTTTAAAAAACTCCCTGTGCATAAGTTACAACACTACAAATCATTACAATGTTACTAATTTATAGTATGATAATGATAATTATTATAATAAAACTAAATACATTAAATCCTCAATACTAATAATTTAATATTTTATTTATTAAACCTATGTTATACACGAGTTTGTATTTATAGGTGGTTAGGGTGCAACCCGTCAGTACCCTCCTAGCACCCAATCATTGATGTATACTGAATTGAACTTGTCAATACCACGTCCACTGGAAACGATGTTCCGACTACTACCCGAAGACTTGTGTCATTTTCCACTGATAAACACACACAAGCAAGAATTCTTTATCCAGTGACTCAAACCTGTAAAGGGTACCCGCCAAACCTACCTGCAAGGGTGGCGACGATATTACCAATCTACAACCATTACCCGGACAAAGGTACCCGAGGATGCCCGTCCACCCTGACTCAGTATGATATACAAGAAATATATTTCTTCCATTTGAACCGTGGAATCAACATTAGACAAATCAATGTTACCTCGGTAAAATGATCAGTGCATTTTAGGTACACATTATTGAATATTAACTATGATAAAATGCATTGATAATGATGTAAAATCAATTACATTAATTCATTTTTTGTAATAGATGGTGCTACATGAATTAATCCAATAATTCAAGAATGATCTTTTTATTGAAATTTAGCTCAAAAGTAAATATGACCTCATATTCTTTTTGGTAAATGATTGAACGTATCATGAAAGAAAAATGATATAATTTGGTTTTTGTCAAACATGTTAAGAAACTGTGCATCAAATCTTTGACTAGATAAATTGTTTGTGTAGGCCCATGGAAACAAAGAATGTAGCAATACAACCGAAAATAAATCAATTGAACATGTAGCTTAATTGGGCTTCGTTGATGGGCTGGGAAACAAGAGTTGGTGTAATTGTTCCAGAAAGAGAGATAACAATGTTGTACACCCATGGAAACAAAGAATGTAGCAATACAACCGAAAATAAATCAATTGAACATGTAGCTTAATTGGGCTTCGTTGATGGGCTGGGAAACAAGAGTTGGTGTAATTGTTCCAGAAAGAGAGATAACAATGTTGGAGGGCACGTTTTTAAGGAGATGATATAATATTTGGACGGACTTTTTGAATTCATAATTCCCATTCGGCAGTCGTCAATACATCGAACAAGAGGAACAAAATTAATATTTGATTTTCATTTCAAGCCATTCAAGAATGTTCGCGCAACGCGGATGACAACCGAAGCTGAACGACAAAGCATGCGCGGCTAAGCCTCTCGTGACTTCTGCCCAGATGAACGTTTACACGGTTTGATATAATTTTCTGTTTTTTTCTGATTCTTGTAACTAGGACAGCTTGACCACTTGTGTTGGATTATTGGTAAACGTTTCTTGTGTTTGAATTACTTGTCATTTATTAAGCGCATTGAGAACTTTCTTGCGTTGTTAACGGGTTGGTACATTGGTGGGTAATTGATACAATCAAACGGGTTATTAGGTTGTATGGTGAATCTTAAAAACTATCCCTAATAATTAATCAAAGTCATTAATTCCGAGGCCATGTCTATGTGGTGTTTTGAATCAGAAAACGGATTTTTATATTAAAACGGGTATTCGGGATTCCGGGTGGAGGTTACTTCTTCTTAATATTGATAACACTTTTCGTGACAAATTGTGTTTTCTTTTAAATCTACAAACAAACCCCCAATTTAGATAATTTAGTTTTAATTAATTTCTTTAAAGCTAACTACAAATTCCCCGTGGATACGATACCCTACTTACGCTATCTACGTAGTTTAATTAGGTTTTCGATTGATCCTTATGACAGTGATCATAAAACAGAATATAATTTTCTCAAGCAAGTACAAGTCGATCGTGCTTTCTTTTTGAAAGATTTGTTTAATTATATTTTGTTTAGAATAAATAATATAAAATTTCACTTAATTTATCAAACATAAAGCTCAAAACGCTACAAACTTAAAACAAAATCTTCTCAGTTCTCAACGTGAATTGACAATCCTTGTGTTTGTGGGTCTTATAATGACGTGGCGTAGAACTTACAGAAGCTCATCGATCCTTCTTCAATTCATCACGGAATACTCCAGAAATCTCCTCCTATCAAACAACTCACATATATATAAGATAAGGATCATGTGAGAAGTAGTAGGCTAAATGAGAAACTTGAGAACCATTCTGGACCACACATTTTCCCTAAGCAAAAAAATGCAAAAAAAAAGGTGAAAAAATGCAAAAAAAAATTTTTGGAAAAATTGCAGCTTTTTCTTTAAGAATTAAATTTTTTTTAATTTTTTTTATTTATACACATGTGTATATTGTTAATCTTTTAACTATACATATATGTATATTGTCAATTATACATATATGTATATACATGTTTAAAATTGAAAAATAAGTGTTATTTAGGGTTTAGCATTAGGGTTTAGGGTTTAGCTTTATGGTTTAGGGTTTAGTTTTAGGGTTTAACATTAGGGTTTAGTATTAGGGTTTAGCAATAGTATTTTGGGTTTAGCATTAGGGTTTAGCTTTTGGGTTTAGCATTAGGGTTTAGCTTTTGGGTTTAGCTTTAACTTTTGGGTTTAGCTTTATCTTTAGGGTTTAGCTTTAGTGTTTAGTTTTAGCTTTTGGGTTTAGCATTAGGGTTTAGAATTAGGGTTTAGCTTTAGGGTTTAGCATTAGGGTTTAGCTTTAGGGTTTAGCTTTAGGGTTTAGAGTTTAGCGTTTAGCTTTAGGGTTTAGAGTTTAGGGTTTAGATTTAGGGTTTAGCTATAGTGTTTATGGTTTAAGATTAACAATATACACATTTTTTCAATTTTAAACATGTATATACATATATGTATAGTTAAAATATTAACAATATACACATGTGTATAAATCCAAAAAATTTTTTTTTTTTTTTAATTTTTTTTTTTAATTCTTAAAGAAAAAGCAACGATTTTAAAAAAAAAAAAAATTTTGCATTTTTTTCACCTTTTTTTTGCATTTTTTGCTTAGGGAAAATGTGTGGTCCAGATTGCTTCTCAAGTTTCTCAAATAGGGTGGACTTCTCTTAGGATCCCTACCCTATATATATATATATATATATATAGGATAAGGATCATGTGAGAAGTAGTAGGCTAAATGAGAAACTTGAGAAGCATTCTGGACCACACATTTTCCCTAAGCAAAAAAATGCAAAAAAAATGTGAAAAAATGCAAAAAAAAATTTTTTTTTTTTTTTTTTGGAAAAATTGCAGCTTTTTCTTTAAGAATTAAAAAAAAAAAATTAATTTTTTTTTATTTATACACATGTGTATATTGTTAATCTTTTAACTATACATATATGTATATTGTCAATTATACATATATGTATATACATGTTTAAAATTGAAAAATAGGTGTTATTTAGGGTTTAGCATTAGTATTTAGGGTTTAGGTTTTAGCTTTATGGTTTAGGGTTTAGTTTTAGGGTTTAACATTAGGGTTTAGTATTAGGGTTTAGCAATAGTATTTAGGGTTTAGCATTAGGGTATAGCTTTTGGGTTTAGCATTAGGGTTTAGTTTTTGGGTTTAGCTTTAACTTTTGGGTTTAGCTTTATCTTTAGGGTTTGTATTAGGGTTTAGCATTAAGGGTTTAGCTTTAGTGTTTAGTTTTAGCTTTTGGGTTTAGCATTAGGGTTTAGCTTTAGGGTTTAGAATTAGGGTTTAGCTTTAGGGTTTAGCATTAGGGTTTAGCTTTAGGGTTTAGCTTTAGGGTTTAGAGTTTAGGGTTTAGCTTTAGGGTTTAGCTTTAGTGTTTATGGTTTAAGATTAACAATATACACATTTTTTCAATTTTAAACATGTATATACATATATGTATAATTGACAATATACATATATGTATAGTTAAAAGATTAACAATATACACATGTGTATAAATCCAAAAAATTATTTTTGTTTTTAAAAAAAAAAAAATTTAATTCTTAAAGAAAAAGCATTGATTTTTCAAAAAAAAAATAAAAAACAAAAATTTGGATTTTTTTCACCTTTTTTTTGCATTTTTTGCTTAGGGAAAATGTGTGGTCCAGATTGCTTCTCAAGTTTCTCAAATATGGTGGACTTCTCTTAGGATCCCTACCCTATATATATATATATAGGGGAGGGTTTAAATGAGAACGCTAAATATTGTGAGAACCGTGAGAACAAATGAAAAAAAAACGCAAGAACTTGGTCAAAAACAATTCAAATTCAAAAAATTTTTCTACACTTATCATTATTATTCGAATACAATATTAGAAATTCAATTTCCACGTTTAAATTTACGTGAAGTCGTAAATAAAGAAAATTTACACTTGTGTTAGTTTGCCATTTACACACGTGTAAATCTAGTATATTTACACATGTGTAAAAAATCTAAAAAGAGTGATTTTGAAGGGAGAAATGAATTATTTGATGTTGTAATTACTTTTTTTTTTATGTTGTATCTTAATTACAATAAGGTTTGTATTAAAAAAATTGGTTTTGATTGGTTTTTTCATTCGTTCTCACGGTTCTCGCAATATTTAGTGTTCTCAAGATAACCCTCCCCTATATATATATATATATATATATATAGGGGGCCGTTAGAATGAGAACCATCTCGAGTTGTAAGAACCGCGAGAACAACTTGATCCGGGGCGAGGTGGACCAATTTTTTTTTTCAAAAACGTAGATGCATGTATTATAAAAACATTCGTAAAAAAAAAATTTTAAAAAAATGCCGTGCGTATAGTTTTTTACACCACAAGTTTGTGGTGCAAAAAACTACACACACGGCATTTTTTAAAATTTTTTTTACGAATGTGTTTATAATACATGCATCTACGTTTTTGAAAAAAAAAATTTGGTCCACCTCGCCCCGTACGGTGTGGTTCTCGCGGTTCTTACAACTCGAGGTGGTTCTCATTCTAGCGGTCCCCTATATATATATATATATATGAGTAAACTGCAATATTACCCCCTGAGATTAGGGGTGATTGGCACCCTTACCCCCCTAACGAAATAATTGCAATTTTACCCCTCATTGTTTGCTGTTATGTCGCAACCTTACCCCTCGGTCTCAAATTTGTTGACTAATCTGTTGACTATAACTTGAAATGACTATAATGCCCTTTCATATTACCCTCTGTGTTTTGTGCACTCTGTGATATTACCCCCTGCCACCACTGTCACCGCCATTCACCACCACAACCACCACTGCCACATCCAGCCACCACCCTCAACCACCTCCAGCCACCACCCCTCTTCACCCACCCCCACCCCCACCTCCACCACCGTCCACCACCACCGCCACCACCGTCCACCACCACTCTTCAAACTCCACCACCACCACTCTTCAATCATAACCTGCGTAAGCCACTATCGTTGCAAAAATAAGAACTAAATTTCCACTACCTTCCAAAATCAATTTCCAATTAGTAAAGAAAGAGGATGTACACACTAATGAAAACCAGTAAACGCTCCATTCATCCAACAGTGTGTGTATACAAAGAATACAACACCAAAATCATACAAGATCCAATCATCCAAACACCTTTTCTGAACAACAAATCAACTTAAAATTTCAACAATCTACAACACCTGATCTTAAACAATTTAACTTCAAACATAAACAATTTAAAATACCTAATCTCAAACATATTAACTTCAAACTTCAACAATCTACTAACAGTTAATAAACCTAAAGCATTATCAAACACAATCACAATATTTGACAAACTAACAGTGATATACCTGTCATGAGAACAGCAGCTTCCAAGTAATCATCGCTGTCTTCATACTCGTAGTCTCCAGATCTTCTATCACGAGAATAATTACAAGATATAACAATCGGTTTCAACGATCGGCGACAATAATGCTTCAGTTGAGAAGCGGAAAACGAAATCGAAACCGGCGATCGTCGGAGGTGATTAGCGAATAATGTTTGATGATCGGAGAAGTCGCCGGTGAAGATCCGAGCACACAATTGAAGTCGGAGCATTATGCAAAGACAGATTCCGGTGTAGGTGAGGTAGAAACGAGGGTGCATATAGGCGTGTTTATATTATAATAAATGACATTGTGGAGCTAGGAGTTTGTTGCATTGTGTAAATTGCTTCGTGTTTTTCTCCCATGATCATGGAGCTGGAACCTGATCCATTCGAACGAACATTGATAAGTACAAAGTATTTCAACCAGAAAACAGAATGCACTTCACGTGTTTAGTTTCGGTCTGTAACTTAACGTGTTAACCAATAACTCATAACTGAACCCATTATCGAACCGGGTCAACTGATGGTTTTAATGGACTTAACAGAACTGGTTATATTGTTGGTTCGCAGTTTGACTTATTTCGAAATAATATGGCTACATATAAACATAAATCGTACAAGTATATATCTCAAAATCCCTATCTGATCAATCACAAACCCTATCATCATCTGAACATTCAATAATCCATAAAACAAACACTCAAAAAAATGAAATAACAGTTACATGTTTGTCAAACAGAAGCACAAACAGAACCTTAATCCTGCAGCAGCAACTGGAAAATAAATAAAACGATTGTTAACCATCTATTGAAAAGAAAAAAACTCAATTACACATGAAGAAGGTCGTACAAACCAGAACTCTAAAATAATTGATATTCCAATACTATGTAGATGATTAATTCCACGTCAATTGATATTTTGAAGAAAAGAATTCCATCAAGGAGAAAAGGAAATTGCATTCAAATAGGGTTCTAGGGTCTCATAGGAACAAGAATCATACCTTCTACAGAAGCTCCAGTTCTTCGATTCAGAGGTTGATGGAAACGATGTATACGGGTACGTAATATTATGTTTCTTGTTTTAATATTCAATCAAAACCCTAATTAGTGGAGAGGCTGGTTATGTGAGTTAATTGTGGATAATATATGGCGCCCAAAAAATAAAAATAATCCCGCTCAAATTTTATGGTGACTAATACGGTGGCAATTCAATCCTCAAATTAAATTTTAATGTTGCTACCACTCTTCCGGTCACAATTACAAAAATCTGGCCCACAAATTTGGTTAGGCACGATTTTAAAACCCAATATAAGTTTGTTTCCCACGAATTTGTGATGGGAAATAAATGGTGGCAAAATTTGCCACCGCTTAGCTACCGTATCCTATAAGCACGCTTAATTTGCTAGATTGCTACCATATTTTTTTTTCGGTAGCAAAACTTTGGTGACAATTGCCTAATTTTCTAGTAGTGTGGTGTGTTGAAGATTAAGGTGCCGAAGTTGGATCACGTGAAGAAACAGTCTAAGATTATTGACATCATCATGTCATATGATGAACTCCGGTGAAGACATCACAATCAAATTTATCTCTTGACGTTATGACGTATGGTCGTTTTGGGTTCCGATTGACTATGTTGCATTGGAGGACGATAGTACATAATAATATGCGATTATGACTGTAAATCATCCTTGAATTTTAATATAAAATATTATTTAATAAACATTATACGTACAATCTCAAAGTTTAGATTCTGAATCTTTAGCTACTAAGTAAATCGCGAAAATCGTCTTTGAGTTTTGGGCATATTGTCATTTTTATTCAAAACAACTTTTTTGTACAATATAGTCCTTTATTTTTGGGATTTTTTTGCCATTTTCATCTAAACATCTAATTTGTTTTATTTTTCATATTAAACATTTGGATGAAAATGGCAAAAAATCCCAAATCTCAGGGATGATTTTCACAAAAAAGTCAGACTTTTGGATGAAATGTCAAAAAGTCTTAAGAAATGAAGGACTATATGGTAAAAAAATTGTTTTGGAAGAAAATGACAAATATGCCCAAAGGTGATTTTGACAATTTACTCTATGAACAAAATGAAGACAACAAAATCAATACTTATATGTAAGATAATTTATGTTAACGTTTATAAATAAATTCATTGCATTTATTAATTTATATCATACACACCGGTAACTACCTCTGATACTTTATGTTAAACTGAAAATGATACATTAGAATAAGATTTACGATCTTCTTAATGATCTTAAAATATCAAGATTTTTATATGATGTTTTTAATGCACTTGAAATATCAAGATTGCCTTAGTATTGCTATTGTGTGACATTGGTTTGTGGATCGGTACAATACTACAAATTACTAAGGGGCTGTTTGTTTACCTCTTAATGAGACTTTTAATGGTTCAGATCTCTTACTATTCAGCACTTAATGGTTCAGACTGTTTGTTTCACGAGCAGATGTCTGAATGGTTCAGACATTTGCCTCTGAATGGTTAAGATGTTGGAAGTTTTAAAAATAATATTATATTATCAATTAATATAATGATTATTTAATAATTAAGCCAAGATGAATGAGAGATCTTGTGCATTAAGTTTGTGTGTTGGAACCATAAACATGTGGGAAATGGAGCTTGTCCCACATAGGTGGAGAGATAAATCTTTGGCCCGGGCACGGGACCGGACGAGGGCGATGGGCGCAACGTGGCGCTTTGATGGCGCACTTTGCACTTTGCACGCTTGCATCGCCGCGAGCCGCATTTTTTAGATGTGTCTTGGCTTGTGGTCAACTAGAGACTGTTCAAGTTCCTAACTGAAAAATGGTTAAGTCTCAGAATTTATTCTTATTGAAATTTGTATTCAATAGAGACTGTTCAAGTTCCTAACTGAAAAATGGTTAAGAGAATTTGTTCTTATTGAATTTTGTATTCAATAGAGACTGATCATTTCGAATTCTAGTCTGTTGTTATATACAAAGCTTGGTGCTTTGTTTTAGACACACGAGAGACTGAAACTCATATGGTTCATACAACAAACACAGCTTCTAACGAATTTCCGAATTTTGGATTTCTACGCACTCTTGTTTCTGGTATTGTTTCAGGTGCTAGGCTAATCCCGGCAGTACGACCTGCTTAGGCTGTTGTACCCTGGGAAACAGACGGGTTCACCTGGGTAGCCCGAAACTTGTTTTAGGGAAGCGTGATCTTCGCGTGCCTCAGTCACCATCGTTTTATGTTTTTCCTTATTCTCTTTTGTAATATGTTCTTAGTTAAGTTTAAATTCCTCGTATTGTATTTCCTTCCAGTTTGGTTTAATTTTTCTTTATGTATTGTTTTCAGAATATTGATGAATAAAATTGTTATTCTATTTATTTTGTGAACGGTTGTCCTACAAGCTTAAAACAGATTTTTAAAACCCGTTCACTATTTTGGTTTTTAAAAATTCTTATTAACAGTTTCTTTTGTTTATTAGTAAACTCTTGTAGTTTGTATTGGTTTTTTGTAAACCAATTTGTTTTCTGCCTTAAACTGATTGAATTTTTACTCTTGTTTCAGAAATGGCTACTGTTGCAGCAACCACATCAACCACCGTTGGATCCACATCCACTACCATGGGACCATTGGTTGGTACCCAAGCGGCTCAAGCAGTTGCTAACCATGCTGAAAAACCAGAGAAGTTTACTGGTTTGAACTTTAAGAGATGGCAACAAAAGATGTTGTTCTATCTGACCACTCTAAACCTTGCGAGGTTTTTGACGGAGTCTCCTCCTGTTCTCGCAGAAGGGACATCTGATGTCCAATCTGTGAGTGCTATTGATACTTGGAAACATTCTGAGTACCTATGCCGCAACTATGTGTTGAATGGCCTCTCAGATGCCTTGTATAACGTGTATCTCAAGGTTCCAGCTGCCAAAGAATTATGGGAGTTATTGGAACGGAAATACAGGACTGAGGATGCGGGTACTAAAAAGTATGTTGTGGCTAGGTTTTTGGACTATAAAATGATTGATTCAAAAACTGTGATGAGTCAAGTCCAAGAACTGCAGATTATTCTTAGTGATATTCTGTCAGAAGGGATGAATCTGAGTGAAACATTCCAAGTGGCAGCAATTGTTGAAAAGTTGCCTCCTAGTTGGGTGGACTTCAAGAATTACCTTAAGCATAAGCGGAAGGAAATGACTATCGAAGACCTTGTGGTTCGTCTTCGTATTGAAGAGGACAACAGAATATCACACAAACGAAGTCAAGTTGAAGCTTCTGCAAAAGCGAACCTTGTGGAACATGGTCAATCCTCAAGGGGTCACAAGGGTAACAAAGGCCACAAGTTCAATGGAAAAGGGAAAAACAAAGGTGTTGACCTTGGGCCAAAGAAAGGTGGTGTGAAGAAGAAGGTTGGTCCCTTTAAGGGGAAGTGTTACAATTGTGGACAAACTGGTCACCGTGCTGACCAATGTAAAGAGCCTAAACGTGACACGGCTCTTATGGTTGATGATGATGGTATGCCATTAGTGGCCATGATTTCAGACCTCACTGCCATGGCGGAGGAGGTAAATTTGCTGGGTAACGAGCCAAAAGGGTGGTGGGTTGATACTGGGGCAACCCGCCATGTGTGCCCAGATAAGACCCTCTTTAATACGTTTAAAGAGGTGTTGGGAGAAAAGTTGTACATGGCTTTCGTTTGGTTTTTGAAAGTGATAATTTTGTTTTAACTAAGCGTGGTATGTTTGTTGGAAAGGGCTATGCCCAAAATGGCATGTTCAAACTTAATGTAATGGCTGTTAAGAAAAACATGAATAAAAGTGCTAGTACTTCTTCTTACGTAGTTGAGTCTCCTAATGTTTGGCATGGACGTCTTGGTCATGTAAATTTTAATTCGATGCGTCGTTTAATTAAATTAGATTACATACCAACTTTTTCCATTGACTCTAAAAGAAAATGTAAAACTTGTGTTGAAGCCAAACAAACAAGATCATCCTTCAAATCAGTTGAAAGAATAACTGAACCCCTTGATCTGATTCACACTGATGTGTGTGACTTAAAATCAATTCCCACCAGAGGTGGTAATAAATATTTTATTACCTTTATCGATGACAATACAAGATATTGTTATGTTTACTTACTTAAGAGTAAGGATGAAGCAATTGACAAGTTTATCTTGTATAAAGCTGAAGTTGAGAATAAGAAAATAAAACGTGTGAGAAGTGATAGAGGAGGTGAATATGTTTCACCATTTGGGGAGTTATGTGCAAAAAGTGGCATAATACACGAGTGTACCCCTCCTCATACACCACAATCAAATGGCATCGTGGAGCGAAAGAATCGTACACTAAAGGAAATGACGAATGCCATGTTGATAAGTTCTGGGGTGAGCCAGGACATGTGGGGGGATGCCATTTTGTCGGCCAATTTTTTGTTTAATAAATTACCTTTCAAGAATAAGGATGTAACACCTCATGAGTTGTGGTGGGGACACAAATCATCCTATAAATACTTGAAAGTGTGGGGGTGCCTGGCCAAGGTGATTGTTACACCCCCTAAGGCACTGAGAATAGGGCCAAAAACTGTTGATTGCATTTTCATTGGATCTGCCAAAAACGGTAGCTCACATCGTTTTCTTGTATATGAATCCAAGAATCCTGATGTGCACAAGGACTCTATCATAGAGACAAGGCCAGGAAATGTGACATACTTTGAAGAAGAGTTTCCAATGTTAGTACAAACTCATGCAAGTTCTTCAACAACCAATCATGTAAGTTCGTCAACAATGGTTGATGAGATTGTTCGAGAGGATACTAAAGAACAATCAGAGGCTGAAGAGGGTGAGCTAAGAAGTAAAAGGCAAAGGACTGAGAAATCCTTTGGGCCTGACTTTCTTACATTCATGGTTGAGAGTGGCCTCAAACCTATCGAGAAGCAGTCACCTCTTTAGATGGACCTCAATGGAAAGAAGCCATCAAGAGTGAAATTGATTCTATTTTGCAGAATCATACTTGGGAGCTAGTAGATCTTCCACCAGGGTGCAAGCCACTTGGATATCGGTGGATATTCAAGAAAAAGATGAAAGCCGATGGCTCTGTCGACAAGTATAAGGCAAGGCTTGTGATCAAAGGGTTTAGACAAAAGGAAGGTCTGGACTATTTTGACACATACTCGCATGTGACCAGAATAACCTCAATTAGATTGGTGCTTGCAATTGCAGCTTTGAGAAATTTGGAAATACATCAAATGGATGTAAAAACTGCATTTCTCAATGGGGAATTAGAGGAAGAGATTTACATGGAGCAACCAGAGGGTTTTTCTGCTCCTGGCCAAAAGGGCAAAGTGTGTAAACTTGTTAAGTCATTATATGGCTTGAAGCAAGCTCCAAAACAATGGCATCAAAAATTTGACCAAGTTATGTTTAACAGTGGTTTCAAAATAAATGAATGCGACAAATGTGTCTATGTGAAAGACACTTCTAAAGGTTATGTGATCTTATGCCTTTATGTAGATTATATGCTTATCATTGGGAGTGATGATAAGATGATCAAATCTACCAAAGACATGTTGAAAGCGAGATTTGACATGAAAGATATGGGTTTAGCAGATGTGATTCTTGGAGTAAAGATCATTAGAACCCAAACTGGTTTGGTGCTAAGTCAATCTCATTATGTGGATAAGATTCTTGAGAAGTTCAATCCTGGGGACACGAGTGTGGCTCAAACTCCAATTGATACCTCTCAACATTTGTCAAAGAATAGAGGCGAGAGTGTTGCTCAATTGGAGTACTCAAGGATCATTGGCAGTCTTATGTATATCATGTCATGTACTCGACCAGACTTAGCATATGCTGTGAGTAGGCTAAGTAGATATACTAGTAATCCTAGTTCAGAGCACTGGAAGGGTATGACAAGATTGTTAAGGTATTTGGGATACACGAGAAATTATGGACTACATTATGGCCAAAATCCAGCTGTTGTGGAAGGATTCAGTGATGCCAACTGGATATCTGATACGAAAGATTCTAGATCTACAAGTGGTTATGTGTTTACCCTTGGAGGAGCAGCTATATCTTGGAAGTCATCCAAACAAACTCATATAGCTAGATCCACGATGGAATCTGAGTTTATTGCGTTAGATAAAGCTGGAGAAGAGGCAGAATGGTTGCGTCAATTCTTGGAATATGTTCCAAGATGGCCTAAGCCTGTGACTGCTATTTGCATACATTGTGATTGCCAATCAGCTATTGGTAGAGCTCAAAGTGCAATGTATAATGGCAGATCAAGGCACATGCGATGTCGGCATAACACGATACGACAACTACTCTCAACTGGAGTTATCACAATAGACTATGTGAAGTCAAAGGATAACATTGCGGATCCGCTTACAGAAGGCTTAAGCAGAGAGGTAGTACATAAGTCATCGATGGGAATGAGTCTAAAGCCCTTGGAGTAAGTTTGTACAACAGAAAACCTATCCTAGAAGATTGGAGATCCCATGATCTAGGCTCAATAAGACCACCTAACTATACGAACTGAGATCACTGTGGGGGAGTACCTCAACATACAAAGGGAGTTACCAACTTCCTAGTCCATTCCTAATTAAAATCAGTGATATCAAGAGAGGTTAAGCATATCGCTTTTAATGATTTGTAAATCACCTATGTTAGAGAGAAGTGGGGTCGCTTCAAATGGAATTGGGGGCACAATTCCTAGAGCTCTCGCAGAACCAGGATGGTGCTCCATGACCATAACGGACATAACTATGAGGGGTTAGCCAGACTAGGAAGAGTAATGTGTGATATGTAATAACTTCTACATAAAAAGGGGTTGGTTCAAGGACATCGCGTCTACTAACCGCTAGGAGACTAAGTATATGTCACAAAGGAGGGTTCAAAGGGAAACCTACCTATCCTGCATTACTTAACTGCCGAAATCTTATCATGACACTTGAGTGTACGGGACGATCTCCATTCATGTGGGGGATTGTTGGAAATTTTAAAAATAATATTATATTATCAATTAATATAATGATTATTTAATAATTAAGCCAAGATGAATGAGAGATCTTGTGCATTAAGTTTGTGTGTTGGAACCATAAACATGTGGGAAATGGAGCTTGTCCCACATAGGTGGAGAGATAAATCTTTGGCCCGGGCACGGGCACGGGACCGGACGAGGGCGATGGGCGCAATGTGGCGCTTTGATGGCGCACTTTGCACTTCGCACGCTCGCATCGCCGCGAGCCGCATTTTTTAGATGTGTCTTGGCTTGTGGTCAACTAGAGACTGTTCAAGTTCCTAACTGAAAAATGGTTAAGTCTCATAATTTATTCTTATTGAAATTTGTATTCAATAGAGACTGTTCAAGTTCCTAACTAAAAAATGGTTATGAGAATTTATTCTTATTGAATTTTGTATTCAATAGAGACTAATCATTTCGAATTCTAGTCTGTTGTTATATACAAAGCTTGGTGCTTTGTTTTAGACACACGAGAGACTGAAACTCATATGGTTCATACAACAAACACAACTTCTAACGAATTTCAGAATTTTGGATTTCTACGCACTCTTGTTTCTGGTATTGTTTCAGGTGCTAGGCTAATCCCGGCAGTACGACCTGCTTAGGCTATTGTACCCTGGGAAACAGACGGGTTCACCTGGGTAGCCCAAAATCTGTTTTAAGGGAAGCGTGATATTCGCGTGCCTCAGTCACCATCGTTTTATGTTTTTCCTTATTCTCTTTTGTAATATGTTCTTAGTTTAGTTTAAATTTCTCGTATTGTATTTCCTTCCAGTTTGGTTTAATTTTTCTTTATCTATTGTTTTCAGAATATTGATGAATAAAATTGTTATTCTATTTATTTTGTTAACGGTTGTCCTACATAAGATTTATACAGAGTCTGAATGGTTAAGACCTCTAATCTGAATTGGTCGGCCATTTGCCTCTGAACGGTTAGCATTATATAGGCTCTTAGTGGTTCAGACCTCTTAGTGGTTCAGCACTTAATGGTTCAGACCTCTTACTGGTTCAGCACTTAACCATTCAGATGTTGCCAAACGGCCCCTAAACTTTCTATGTACATTATTAAAGCTAAAATAATATCCGGAGGAAATAAAGGTACAAAAATATCTATTTCACAAATCAGTTTGATTCCTTATGACAAGAAGATTTCATTCGAGTTTCAACGACATCAATTTCCATTATTTGTATGTTTTGCAATGACAATAAACAAAAGATAAGGAAAACCGCTATTTAGAGTTGGGTTGTATTTTAAATACTCAGGTTTCACTGATGACCATCTGTTATGTGGCATTGTCAAGAGTAAAAAAAAAAACAGAGTTGGTGTTAAGTTACTAATATTAATTAAATAGTGATGACAATGTGGCAAAAGATAAGTACAAGCGCTATTTAGAGTTGGGTTGCATTTATACTCAGTTTTCACTCATGGCTAACTATATGTGGCATTGTCAAGAGTAAAAAGCAAAATTGTTAAGTTACAAATGTTAAATAGTGATGGCAATATTACAAATGAAACATCAAATGTTATAAGAAAATATTTAGAGATATTTGAACTATTTCTGTATCTTTGTTTGGTATGCGCATGTATATTTACGCTAAATTAGTATATCAATTAATTATAAATTAAACTTCATGAGATGATTACTTCTTAAACTTTGTGTAACATGAGCTATAGCCCAGTCTACCAATAAATAAATACAAATAGGAGTACATTTGATTGTCCATCAGCTTCCTCCTTTTATTTTAGGCTATATAGGTGTCTCTAATTCGTTGACATATGGCTAACTTACACGTGGCAAACTTATGTTAACACTGTCTCTGCCTCTGCTTTGTAGTGACTGATGACATCACCTCTACCTTCGAAAAACTGATAACATTGCTGCGATAAACCCTAACTTTGCAATGACTGATAACACCGCCTCTTTTCATTCCATTTAACCATACATCTCCTAAGTCTTAATATCTTCAATCCCATTCAACCGTAATCAGAGTCTTTGGAGCGTCGCTGCCGAATTTGTGGATCGGATGTTATGGAGCGCCACTGCCTAATTCCTTGAATGTTAAGGTAATATTATTAACATTCAACTATTTTATATCAAAATCTTCAGATTGTATGTGATTCAGATTATGTTCAATCTTGATTGTCGTGATACTATGTATTGTATGTGATTTAGATTGAAATTGAGATTTGTTTTTAATTTTACCAAAACCGACACTACTTATAACTGGGCCATATACATTAATTATGGGTCTGCATATTGGCACACCAACTTGGCTATTTGCACACCAAACAATACATGTACCTACGCTGCGTATAGACCTATACGCAGCGTAGGTACATGGTACGTACACGACCAGTCAGTCAACCTCGTACACTGTCAAATCATGCATATATACGCTGCGTATAGCCATACGAAGCCATTATACGAGGCACCTATATGCTGCATATAGAGCTATACGCAGCGTATCTACAGGGTAGGTACACGACCAGTCAGTCAACCTTGTACAATGTCAAATCATGCAGATATACGCTGCGTATAGAGCTGATGTGCTTAAAATACAACATATAAATTATATCAAATATGGCATAAAATCAACATTTTTTCAGTACTAGAGTTGGAAAAAGCCCGTTTCTTTGTTCCTTTTTAATTAACAGGGTCAAAAGAGCTTAAATGAACAAAATGAGCAAAATAACAGCAAAAGCCAACATAAAATATAATGAAGAAGGATTTACGCAACTTGCCAAGCCCCCGTCCACATCCAAACCAAAGAAATAGCAAAATCACAAGCTCTGGCACGGGGCCGTGCTCACCTAGCATGGGCCGTGCCCAGTGGGAATTCTCTGCAGTAGAAAAAGACAACAACAAAAGACAAATTCAAAGCTCAACACGGGCCCGTGCTAAGGCAACACGGGGAGTGGTCAACTCTAAAATTTCCAGAATCTGAGGTAGTACAACAAGTACATTGGCCACGGGCCGTGCCATTGACACACGGGGCCGTGTTAGTACGAAGTTTGACACTGCAGTTAATGAAGAGAAGAGAGACTGATGGCCCGGGGCCGTGCCAGGCGGGCACGGGCCATGGTGGACGTTCTGTTTTCAGCTATAAATAAGAGTGCTTGGTTTCATTCCAATCCATCCCTTGGCAAACCACTTCTCTCTCACTTGCCACCACTCCACCACCACTACAACATCATCATCCACCACCATCATCCATTTTCAATCATTTAGAGTGTGTGTAGTAGTCTCGGGATCCAAGATCGATAGTAAGAGTCTTTGTCAAACAAAGGCCATGCTTGGCTAAACTCTTACATCACTCGGTGAAGACAAATCTTTTATGTATTTTCTTTTATGATTTCCAATCTTTGGCAACTTTTTAATTGTGTATGTATTAATGACTTTAATAACTAGTTTTTTATATTGAAGGCAAATTTATCTAATCATTCTTCATATGCTGTTGATTCACATATTTGTGTCTTTACGTCCTATATAAAGCGCGTTAATTGCCTGGAAGGGGGTTAGAAGGGTGGTTGGGCAAATTTTATGTCTCGTTCAGTGTATAGATTTTGTGAGAACCTAGTTCAAGCTTAGTAACACTTCACGAGTCGGAGCGGGCATTACCCACCACGGGAGAAGTGCAAAACGCTTGAACCCTTTATCTATAAACTACTATTAAAACTTTAAACCAACCCTGCGAGGACTGTATCCCTGCTGACTCAGACCAAAGGGTTGAGGAAAGGGTTGAGGATGATCGCTGTCTGGAAGAGAGCCCACCACTTTTCGCATTAATAACTTACTTAATTATCTTTCAATAATCCGACCTAGTGGCATTTTATCCTTGCTGACTCAGACAACTAGGTTGAGGGTAACGTCGCCTTCACAAGAGGGGCTACTACTATAACTAAGATAATCTTTTAAAATGCCCAAAGTGCGGAAATCATCAAAATGATACATGAAAGATAACTCGGAACCAAGTGATTCTTTCTTGTCTATCTATTTTTATTTTATTTTTGCTTTATAGTTTATCTTTTTATAGTTTTAAAATCTTTTCTTCAAAAGTTTGGTTCGATTAGACGTTGACGATAAGCCGGTATTAAAAACTCTTGTGTCCTTGGACGACCTCGGTATCTTGCCATAACTATACTACGTCCGCAATGGGTGCATTTGACCTAGCGTGTGTGTAGAGTGATAGTGGAATATCGTGTTTTATAAATTTAAAACTTGAATCGGCGAGTAAAAAGAGCTAAAAATATACTAAAAAATACACTCACACCGACACACGTCAAGTTTTTGGTGCCATTGTCAGGGACACAAGGATTTTAAAAAAGCTTAAAATTAGCGACCTAATCAAATTCTAACATTTTTTTCAAAACTGCGCGCTCGTTTTTTAAATTTTTCTGTTTACAGTAGGTTTAACACGGGGCCGTGTTACTGGGACACGCCCCCGTGTTGCAAATTTTTCTTAAAAACTTTTAAACGACTAGATACATAACTGCCCATGGGGCCGTGCCGGTTCAGCAAGGGGTCATGGTCAACACTCTGTTAAATTTTTAAATTATGTTTCTGATCCCGAGGCTCATTGTTCTTCTAGGTATCTTCCAATACAATGGATTACTACTCAGAAGACTACTCCTACTATATTCAGAATGATTATGAGGAACCTTATTGCACCATTTGCGGGAATCCCACTCGGTACAACATTGTTACCTTTTTAAACCATCAACCTCATACACCACATCAAGTTCTTGATACACCACTTATGAAGAACCAAGGTTTGAGCTTCCAAAGTCAAACTTTGATTAGGATGCCAATCCATTTGAAACCTACGACACACCACCAACAATCACTCCAGAAGCCGAAAGAGTCATACAAGGTCTCAAAAATCTAGAACTCTTAATTAAGAGATCTCGAGAAAAAGAAGAGGCTATTTATAGTAAAGAGGTAATAATTGAAGAGGTAATAATCGAAGAGGTAAAAATAGAAGAACAAAATGAAAAACTCACGCATGAACCAAACCAAGAAGAAGGTAAGTCTAAAACTAACGATTATAAACTAGATCAAACTTTTTCAGAAATTCACGTTTTACAACCTTCTTTTGAAAATCATTGTTTGTTTTCTCCACATGCTAAGTTTTTAAAAGAGTTAAACACTTCTACTAAAATCGAAGAATTAGTAAGCGGCACGTTAACAAATGATCAAACTTCGCTAATAAAAGATGAATATCATCAAATGAACATAAAACCGGTACCATGTTTCTTTCAAAACATCTTTGTTAGTAATGTGTTAATTGATAAAGATCTTTGCGTTAACATAATGCCAAACTATATTTTCGAAAAATTGGGTACTAGTGATTTTTCTCCTCCTAAAACTCCTATTTTTCTCTCAAATCACAAAGCGATTAATACCACGGGAATAATTGGAGATGTCTTAATTCAAACGAGCCAAGCGGTAATCCCAACCGACTTTGTCATCTTAGATGATGCCCCCCCCCCCCCCCCGTGTTGGGACAACCATTCCTAAAATCCCATCAAGCCTTGACCCAACGGAAGCAAAACAACCTACCACTTCGATTAGGTGCCGACAAAAGGTACGTCAATCTTGACCAATCAATGAAATATCCAATTCATGATGACGACCCCCTAATTGAAGATGAAGCGCAAACACCTAGGTGGGTAGTTGGTATATCTTAATGGATCATCATGTCATACGGTTATTATTAAAAAATGTCCCTAATCATTATTCAAATTTATCAATTCCAAGGCCATGTCTATGTGGTGTTTAAATTATTGAAACAAGGTTTTGTGCTAAACTTGCAATCGAGATTCTGGGTGGTGGTTACTTCTTCTTAATCTGATAACTCTTTTCTTAGTTAATTAATTAGGTAATCTAGCTAAACACTAACCACATATTCCCTATGGAGACGATCTTACTTACCTATACTAGTATTGGTATTTAAGTTAAAATAAATACTTTTGATTAGCCCACGACAGCTACATCAACTACCAAACACTGTGCTATGTAGCAACCTACGAAAACATAAAAACCTGAAACACCGTGCTAAGTAGCAACTGAACGACAACTAAATCCTGAAACAAGCTCAAAAAATACTAAATAAAAAACTAAATTTATTTAACTCATCACCTGCAAAACCACTTGGTATTTTTATCTTTTTATTAATAAGGATATAAATTTTTAGTAATGTGCTTTTGTGAATAGGAAGAGTTGTACGACTCAAATAGTCCTATGTGAGTCCCAAGTAATGTGTTATACAAGTCATATAGCCATATACGAGTCAAAAATAAAGAGCTATACAACTAATATAGTACCATACGAGTTACAAACGAGGAGCTATATGACTCGTATAGATGACGTGTTATACGAGTCATATGTCCCTATACAAAATGAGGAGCTATATGAGTATACGACTTGCATTGATGACATGTCATACATCCCTATATGTGTCGTATAGCCATATAAGTATGCGATTCCATCAATTTGACAGAGTTGCATCTTTGTTGAACAATTTGGACAACTCGCTCTATACACAACGCGTCATATACGTCCCTATACGA
This sequence comes from Helianthus tuberosus, assembly GCA_030545235.1. Taxonomy (NCBI): domain Eukaryota; kingdom Viridiplantae; phylum Streptophyta; class Magnoliopsida; order Asterales; family Asteraceae; genus Helianthus; species Helianthus tuberosus. Next base: position 79,302,139 of record CM060429.1, on the reverse strand, counting down.
CATGTATAGGTATACAATTCGACCAATTTGACAGAGTTGTAGATTTGATTAATTAGGTGAGTCTATATGTGTTATATAGCCTTATACGACTTGAGTTATATAACCCTATACGTAAAGGTAAAGGTTACAAATAGTGGCGGATCCAGGAATTTTTTTCACTGGGTTCACTTTTTTAGATGCTCCAATTTCATATGACCGAACATAGAAAATTTTGAATCGGTTTAACGGTTCGGGTCAGTTAATGTTCATCACATAATAAAGAACATTATGAGATTTTCCTAATATCAGACATCAACCACTATGAAGAATCATCAATAGCCACTCGCATTTCTCAAATTCTTGACTTATCATATGAAAAGAGCACCAATGGCCGGACCAAATACCATATGAATGATTGGGTAGAGACATGTTTTGCTTGACACAAATACGATTATATTGAACATATTGTTGGTTTTCACATAATCTCTTTTGGAATGTTGAGAACATCTACTTGTTGTGTGGACCTTAATAATTAAGTGGTTGAAGTTAACAATGTTTGGTTGTATCACATGTTTACCAATAGAAGAATAACTTAGTGAGAAAGACCTTAAATAATCACTTTACTAAGAGTTGGTATCATGTAAATTAAATCTGTAGTAATAAACACCTAGTAAAGTATTTAATTCATGTCTTTCTCACTAATGTCTTCCTCTTTCATGGTAGTTTAGATCAATTGTTATATCAATGCATCTAAATAAAGTGATGCGTCTAAATAAAGCGATTCAGGGACACATATGAACTTAAATGTTATTAAAAACTTAAAAAAACACAACATTTAAAAAAGACCAAAATCAGCTACCATTTCTATAAGAATATAAGATAACAATGTCTAATGTTAATTACATATATGTACTTTACTCCCTTGTTCTTATTAGCAAGAGCAATATCTTGGATGGAGATCATGTTTTACAATAGTGACACCCTAAAGATCTATACCTAGTTAGAATAGTGTTCACACGCAAATATACACATAAATATTTAGTACACTAGGTTATTACCCGGGATTGCTTCCACGGTTCAAGAAAGTTACTTATATCAAAAACTTTTTAAATTAAATACAAATTTTAAAAACTTAAGGTCATTAGAGGATTAGATATTTTAGGATATCACAAACACTCAAAGGTAATTCTAATACTAATAATAAGTATTTATATTTTTTTAACGGCAAAATCCTTTGTTTATATGAAAATAAGTTAGTAAACTTTCACTTAAGATTGAATAATATTTTTTGAATTTTAATTGCAGTTAATAGTTGTTTAGAAAATACGATTTATTAATCGTAAGAAATAATCTGTATTAAACTTAACTGATTGAGTAATGTGATGTAAAATCTAATCTATACATTATAATATAATAGTAATTGTTTTAAAATATAGAAAAGCATTTAATTGTTTAGTAAATTTCATTTGAATGTAAGATATCTATAATACTATATAAAGCATTTTATATGTACAAAAGGGTAATTTCTTATCAATTTTTAAGATGGCATATGAAAGGCCAAGTTAAAATGCTTATTTTTTAAGATATCTAAAGTTGCAATTTTCTTTATTTAAAAATCATTAAAAAATTTAAATTTGTTGTTTTAAAAGTGTTAAAAATCATTAAAAAGTTGTAATTTTCTTTATTTAAAAATCATTAAAAAATTTAAATTTGTTGTTTTAAAAAATATTAAAATAGCCGTTTGGGCTGGCCACGCCCCAAACCCCCGCCCCACCATACCGTCTTCAATGTGGGTCAGCCCAGCGAAGCCCCCCCAAGCCACGTGTCAACCCATGCCCCAAACCCCCCGGCCCACCATACCCCACAATCTAAGCCGAGTTACTCCAGGTTCGCTCAAAAAACAAGCACGTTTAGAAAATGTGTCCGAGCTCACTATTTATATAAATTTCAACTACTATATTAAATATTAAATATATATTTAAATTTCACTATTCAAATATATTTAAATAATAGAGTAAACTTCCGTTTTGATCCCTATGGTCTGGTCGTTTTAATGGTTTTGCCCAAATCCTTTAAAAATAGTCATTTTACTCCAATAGTTTACCATGTGTTTTTCCATTTTGCTCCACGACTCTTAACTCAGGTAAATCATTCAACTAAGGGTAGGGGTATTTCAGTAATTTTATATATAAGTAATTAATTATTTATACCTTCTCTGCACCATCCACCACCCACTACCACCACCGCAACCATTATCGCCACATACCCTTTAAATAATAATAAATAACATTTAAATTTACTCAAAACAATAATAAATAACATTTAATACGTTACGAGAAATAACTAAATTATATATAAAATATTAATTATAATTAATATAAATTGATTAATAAATATTAGACAAGTTGAGATCGGGCTTGAAAAACTATCTACGAGTCGAGCTCGAGCTTTAAAAACAAATCTCGAATCTAGCCTCCATAAGTTAAACAAGCTTGAGTTCGAGCCTAGTCGAGCTCCCTTGGCTTTTCTGTGCCCCTACTAGTAGTCATACCTTTTTTTGTTATGGTGATACAGTCCATTAAAACATATATGATCTACTATTGTCCATTGTGATCAATCAAAGCCCAATAAGATCCATTAAATGACGAATATGATATACTATTATCCATTGTGATCCATTAAAAACAAATAAGATCCATTAAATGACGAATATGATCTACTCTTGTTCATTGTGATCCATTAAAATCCAATAAGAACCATTAAACGACATACATGATCTACTATTCTCCATTACGATCCATTAAAGCGTAGTAAGATCCATTGAACGACAAATATGATCTACTATTCTCTATAGTGATCCATTAAAGCCCAGTAAGATCTATTAAACGACAAATATGATCTACAATTGTCTATTGTGATTCATTAAGGTCCAATATGGCCCATTAAGACATACATGATCTACTATTGTCCATTGCGATCCAATAAGGCCCAATATGCCCCATTAAGACATGTACCATCTAGTATTGTCCATTATGATCCAATAAGGCCCAATATGGCCCATTAAGACACATATGGTCCATTAAGGCCCAATATGGTCCATTACGACATATTATCTACTATATCCCTGTTATTATCCATTAAGGCCGAACATGGTCCATTAAGATGTATATGATCTACTATTACCCATTGTGATTAATTAAGTCCCAATATGGTCCATTATTGTGATCCATAAGGTCCAATATGGTCCATTAAGCCATATATTATTATCTATTGGGATCAATTAAGGCCCAATTTGGTTCATTAAGACATATATAACCTGTTATTGTCAATTATGATCCATTAAGGCCCAATGTGGCCCGTTAAACGAAAACACAAGTCCCACTCTACATATGTTCTAAGAACAAATTTTAAAGAACTTAAATACTATCTAATTGGAACACTTTGACGTGTTCAAAATACAAGTCCCACTCTATCACTGGAACAACTATTGTAAGAAAAAAAAAATACAAGGCAAGGATACAAATCAGTAAATCACAAACACAAGTCCACACTTCCACCAAAGACTTTTGACATCATTTGACTTTTGCCTCTTTTAATAACTTTCATCCTAGAAACATTCAATTTCACTTTAAAAGCATATTACAACTGTTTTTAGATATCAATGTGAATTATATTCCCATATTGATCTGCTCCAAGATGTTGACTCTAAATATCAAGGGAATTTGACTTTATATTCTTTTGACTTTATCCAACATTTGACTTTTGAATATAACTCCCAATATATGATAACAAATTTAAGATCTTCGTAATTCATAACCCATATATTGACTTTCGCCTGAATACATCACCATGTTGAGCATCCCATGTATCGTTGAACTTTAATAATTGGTTAGTTAGCCTCGTTTTCATGATTTGCTAGATTTCTCCATTCCAAGAAGAAAGGCATTTTAAGGACACGTTGAGGTGCTCCTGGTCACATGGCACTACCATATATGTTTGTATACTCTATTTCGCTCATTTCGACAAACTTTTTTTTTTTTTTTTTTGTAATTTGGGTCGGCATAGCTCTTCTCAAGAAGACGTCTTCATTAGGTGACACGTTTGAATCCTGGTTGATAATACATTAAATTATAAGTACAAACTTATAAGAATATGCGTACTAAAATACTGTTTTATATGCCTTCCTTCTGGCCGGGGTGCAAATGAGACGAGCCCGACTAAGCTCAAGCTCGAGCTCGTTTAACTTATGAGAGCTCGAGCTTGGCTCGTTTTCTATTTGTTTGTTAATTTATATAAATTATAGTTATTATTTTATATATAGTTTAGTTATTTTTTCATAATTTTCTTAGTATTATTATTTAAATATATATTTGATATAGTAATAAAAGCTTATATAAACAATAGGCTCGCGAGCCAGCTCAAGCTCGATAAGCAAAGCTCGGGCTCGTTTAGTAGTTTACTAAACCAGCTTGTTTTTTTAGGCTCGGACTCAAGCTCGTTTAAGCTTGGCGCGTTCAAGCTTTTTTTCTAGCCGAGCTCGAGTAGCTCGTGAGCGAGGTGCTCGGCTCTTTTGCACCCCTAGAGTTCCGGGTACAAACTTAATAGTGGGACCTCAATGTGTCCTCAACTGCAATAATTCCAGCAAGCTGAATATAATTTCAGTAGAGGTTTAACCATAAAATATATATATGCAGTCATGATTATAGAATACAAACCAGCAAGGCCAACCCAAGCAATTTGGGACCAGAGCGAATACTACATAACTACCGAATATATGGGCATATATATTTGATCTTTTCGACCATCTACACGACGACACTATCTGGTACCTATCCATTGCAACCTTGGTCCATGGCAAGAATCAAGGTGTGGTTAATGGTGGTCCTATAAAGCTCGCGTTGTACTTTACTATGCTATACACTTTTGGTGGACACACAGTCACTGTGTTCGTTAATCCCTCCCTAATTTAATCATCTTGATTATGCTTAGATGTTTATTGCAGTGAAATAATGTACGCGATGTGGACCAGCCGAACAAGAAATGTAAATACATATATCTGTTTGCTACGTTATATCTATTCACATTGACACTCCCATGAGCTGCTGCAATGTATTAGGCCTTTGAGCTAGGGATGTAAACGAGCCGGGTCGAGCCCGAGCTCGACTAGGCTCGAGCTCGGCTCGTCATGTTTTTCTGAAGCTCGTGCTCGGCTCGCGAGTAAAACCAAAAGCTCGAGCTCGGCTCGAGCTATTTTGAGAACAACTTCAAACGAGCTAAAGCTCGGCTCGAGTTCGGCTCGCCAATGTTATCATCATTATTATTATAATATTATATATACAAAAATAAAATTTTGTTTGGGCTCGTCTAAACACGCTAGCCTAATTTACCGAACCGAAATATTTTCAGTACCGATTCGGTACCAACTTTTGATGTTTTCGGTACCGTTTTTACCTTCAAATATCGGTACCGAACCGTACCGTATCGGGTTTTTTGGTACCGGTACCCGTTTTTGGACATTTTCGGTACCAACCGTTGGTACCGAGCTCATCCCTAGACTGGTTACCCAATCCACTTTGCTTAAGAAAAGCAAAGACAAACATTCGTTGCTAAAATGGAGAAGGAGCACTAACCGAAAAAACACTTCCGTTGTTTTTCCCGATTCTAGTTACCAACTTTCCATCACTCCAAGTACCTCCTCCACCCTGTTAACCACAAGTCTTTAAATAAGAAAGATAAAGAATCCAGTAATAGTGTTCTAACTTTTGCAATAATATGTTATGCAACAAAAATAATGCAATAACGAATAACTAATTGTAACCTCGCCAAAACAAAAGTCGCTTTCTGATTGTAGTATTTTTCTGATCACCAAAGCACCAATATCACGCCCACGTTTCTCTACGGGTTCCCTCTTTCCATCAGAGTAACATCATCGCCAAATTCTGCAAGTACAATAGACGCAAACAAATCCGCGGGGCCGCTGCCCACAACTGCAACTTTTGGCCTTTTAGTAATGGGAAATTCATGCATATACCAAAATTAGATTATGGAAACATTGTCACAACAACTTAGGCCAAATACAAAATCAACCGTGAAATAAGCAGATGATCAAGTTGGACATTTTTTGGGTATTAAACTTCTTATTCTAAGAGAAGATTGTACATTTAATTACTATTTTTAGTTCCGAATGCTAGACATAATAAATAAACAATCCAAGTATTACGAATTATGTTGAGATCGCACTAATGGTGAGCATAAAGTCAAGAATCACCAAATTAAACTGTTTTAGACGAGTCGGTCTTTGTTCCATTGATTTGTTCCTATTCAGGTTCCAACTTGTTTCTTATTAATGTGCACTTGAAAACATTGACAGACTAGACTGACAGGTAAGAAATTGGTCTTTCCCTACTGGTGGTTGTACCAGCACCATAAAGTCAACACTGCTTCCTTTTAGGGCTCACCATGGGAGACCTCTCCTAACAATGTATGAATCCGACAACTTGAGGATGTAATCGGTGACCCTTTGCAGAAAAAGTGTATGCTTCTAGAAACATTGACTTGAGATGATCATCTCGATGACTTTTCTTCAGCAGCAAACTATTTCATGTGCTGAAATTTAACATTCTAACCTAATTAGTTATCAACTACTGGTAAATAATAACATATACCTGTGTTGAACAGCAGAAAACTGTTTCCCAATAGCTGGACAATCAAGCTTCACATTCCCATTCTCATCGCGGACAACTGAATACAAATTGCTGATGTAAGCATCCGACTTCGTTGTAGCAGCTATTTCCATCAATTTCGGTATAAAAAATCCAAACTTTCAAGATTCAAACAATCGAACATCTTAATTCTTTGTTTAAATGTTAATCGATGATATTCAAGCCGGATACACTGCGAATCGGTCGAAATAAGGATGAACTTAAACATAATAAAGTCAGAGGGTTGGGTTTTGATGAATAATGTCGGAATTTAGGGTTTTTTTTGTTGAGATTTGAGGTAAAGATATTGAATTAGGGTTACAAATTTAGATGAGAAAGTGAATTTGAAAAGAAGAGCAGAGACCGTGTGTCTGAAAATTGGAGGACATGAGAAGAGCATCTTCATGATATACTGTAGGGTAGAGTTACTGGTTGCAGACGAAGGTACTGGAGTAAAAGGATGGGCAAGATGGTCACATAAACTATATTTAATTAAAGCGTGATGGTAGACAACTTATGGTCACGTTTTTTTTGTTTTGCAGTCACTATCGATAACAGCCACACATAAAAAACTTTTAAGTGGCTAGTAAATAATACTCTTTGGTCACATAATTAAAAACCTAACGTCGCATTTAGTAACATTTGACCACATTTTTCTATTGTGGCTAGTGATTGCCACATTTGTTATTAAAAGTGTGACCAAAAGTTTCTAAAAAATGTTTTTCCGTCACATGAACTATAAAATCAAACAAATATCGTGGCAATAGGTCATATTTGGACACACTTTTTGAGGTGTGGCTAGAATGGTAAGTAAATATCACATTTTTTTTTAAAAAGTGTGGCTAAATGTTTTGAGTTGTTATACAATAGTCACATTAATAATAAAATGTGTGGCTAAAAGTAGGCTAGAAGGTTTTGAAATGTCATTAACGACCTTTAGCCACACATTTATTTGAAAGTGTGGCATGACGGTTTTTGAAAAAGTATGGCCATAGGTCATATTTGGCGTAGTGTCACCACTACCATAATTGAAAGCAATGAATGCCATCAATGTAAATTTCCTTTTGAAACCTACAATTGAACCACCATATTTGCCCTTTGTCTTTTCACCTTCATCATCGACTGACTAAAGCCTCCATAACCCTATTATCCTATTAAACCCTGCAAATGAATTGTCCAGCCTTCACTTCGTCCTCTCAAATCCCGCTTGCTTATCCACTCCACCCTCGGTTAAGAAGTCCGCAAGAGACGCATATGATTGTTTGAATAAAGCATCTGTCAAGTTGTTATTGAAGTGATCAATCTGATTTGGTTTTTCATATCATCTCTCTACCAGTTCAGAATATACAATGTGCGTGGAGGTAATGGTTTCTGACTCTGTTCAATCAAACTTATATGAAGTGATTGTTGTACTTCTTCATTTGCTTACATTTTGGGGTTCTTATTTTTCTGAATTAGGGCTCATTTGAGTTGTTGATTACTTAGATTTTTGGGGTTTATTGTGGACTCAGACATGCTACCATCCCATGTAATCGATTTTAACTTTGTTGAATTTGACTTATATAAATTGATTGTTAGATTCTTGGTTTTGAATTAGGGCTCATGTTGGGTGTTTATTACTTAGATATTTGGGGGGTTTTGGTTATTGTATTTAGGGGTGTTCATCGGTTCGGTTTATAGTTTATTTGGTTTATTCGGTTCGGTTTATTCGGTTTTCAAATTTTTTTACCCCAAACCAAAAACCAAACCAAACCAAATAAGGAATATGCAAGCCGATCCAAACCAAACCAAATTCAATTCGGTTTGGTTTCGGTTAGAAACCAAATAAACCAAATCTAACCAAATTGTACATAAGTACATTTTTTCCCTAATTCATATTTATGTTTGTGTTCCAACTTCCAAACATCGCAACTAATTTAAAGCTTCAAAACATAGATCATAGAAACTATAAATAGTTAACTAGTCTAATGACATAAAATATAAATAATCTTCAAACATGTAGTAACCCTAGTTTCTATACTGAAGGTCTGAAGTTCTATTATTTTAGAAATGAGTGGGTTTTAGTTGAGCTTTTAGATTTACATTTGGTATTTTGAGCTGCATAAAAAAATAACTCTTTTGGGCTAATAAATTGTATATGATTTATAAAATATTATTATTTTTATTTTATAATTAATTAACTTAAATGGTTTATTCGGTTATCCAAATAAACCGAATAAACCAAATAAAATAAAATGTGGATCCATAAACCGAACCAAAAACCATATTCACAATTCGGTTTCGGTTAGAAACCAAACCAAAAACCGAATTCGTTATTCGGATCGGTTTATTTGGTTACGGTAACGGTTCGGTTTACGGTTTTTATTTGGTTACGGTTTTTTTCTGAACACCCCTAATTGTATTAAGGCAATTCTATAACCTTACAAATTCAAAGGGGATATACAGTAGTATTAGTTTTAGGTTTTTTTTTTTTTTTTTTTTTTGACTTTTTCTTTTTTTACTTTATTATTTCTCTTTAAACTTTTACCCCTTAACTTTCAATGTTAACAATTTCAACCTCTTAACTTTCTAAAAATTTTGTAATCAAGTTTTACGTATTTATTTTTATGTACACGTTTCTATAAATTTAAATTGATTTACGTTAGACGTATATTTTTCCCGTTAATAAGTTGGGTCAAATATAATATATTCCTTATGCTTATTATTATGTACATTTTCTGTTTGTTTATGTTTTGATGTAATTTTTTTCTGTAAATGAGCCGGTTAAAATATAATATGTTTTCATGCTTATTTTTATGTACGTGTTCAAATGGTCTACGTTTTGACGTAAATTTTGTTCGGAAACACGTCGAGTAAAATATAATACGTTTTCATTAAATGCTATAAATTCGAGTCACTCTACGTTTCGACACGCCACAACACACCGTAACTATTTTCTTACGTGTTTATTTTTATGCACACGTCGGTATAAATTTAAGTTGGTTTATGATTCGACGTAAATTTTCTTCAGAAATATGTGTCAAATATAATTCGTTTTCATGCTTATTTTTATGTATGTTTTCAATTGGTCTACACTTTAACGCAAATTCCAATTAGCAAATTATGTGGATAGTGCTTTTATCCTATTAACTTTTTTGTTTCTTTCTTGATTTTTTTCTGGACTTTATTATTTTTATTTTTTAGTTTTCTTATGTTTAGTGTTTTAGTTTTAGGTTTGTTTTCATTAAAGCTATATTTAAGATAACATTTACGTTTCCATTTACAATTAATTTAAAATCAATTCGTCCTGCTGTCCAATTGAAATTTATTTTTATGGTTTTTGGTCGATGTAAAACATGTGTCGATATTCTTTTGAGCATATTTCTTTCGATTGGTATATTGAACCAAAATAGATATCGACCGAAACCCCGCAGCGTAGCGCGGGTATTCCTTCTAGTTGAAGACATATCTTCTCAGTGGGAGGTTTCTAAGTTTTACAGATACCCGATACCAGGTTCAAAATGGGTATTACAGTTGCTGTTGTGCATACCTGGACCAATTTTACCTTCTAAATCTTCTGAGGTGAGTTATTTTCTTGTTATTCATTGATACTATACATCTTTTGGTAGTTTTTGAAGTTCATATTTTTATGAATTTTGGCACACAAATGCTTTTATTTCAAATATCCCGAATTCAAATTTCAAATCTCTGCTATAAATTCAAACATTCTACACTTGATTAATGTTATGAATTTTGGGATTGAGACCTCAGGTAATTGTATTTTCGTTTTCGATGAATGGAACGAAAAAGAGTGTGTGTGTGTGTGTGTGTGAGTTGTGTGTTCATTGGAACTAAAATAAGTAGTTTTGTGTTCTGTGTGTGCGCGCTCTATGTTGTGTGTGGTGTGCGCGCGCGTGTTCAAGAAAAACCACCAATATGTATTGTGTTCAGTGAATCACTGAATCTCAGATCCCTATATGATTTTGTTTTGTTTTGTTTTGGGGAGATTTCGAGTTGCTGAACAAGTTCGAGTTCCAGTTCCAGTTCCAGTTGCATCATGAGGTATATTGTTGTTTCTTTTCAATTCTTGCTATAAATCTGCATATATTACATCCCGTTTGTATGTTTTCATATTCGATTTCTCTGCTCACTCTGCTGTTGTTTTTATGTTTTCATTTTCGAATTCAATTTCTGTGCTAAAATTCACCATATCAAACAACAGTTGAATGTTTGAGACTAAAAGATTTGTTAATTGATTTGTAGTACATGTGCAGTTGATAAGTTTACCTTTGTGATTATTTATTATTACTTTGGCTGCTTTGTTATTGATTGATGATATGGGTCCACTATTGGGTCTTATTATTTGTTATTGATTGATGATATGGGTTATTGGGTCCATTTGGGTTGGGGATTTGGTGTGAGTCGGTTTTGGTGAGTACACTTACTGCAAACAGGACAGGGGCGGGGTGGGAATAGTGTGAGTTTGGGATTCACATCTGGGTTGTGTTCAATGTTGTTGTGGTAGTGCACATCCTTTCATGTTTTTCCTTCGAGTGGTGTGAGCCGTCTTTTTCTAGGGGGTGGCTTCCTTGCTCTCACAGGTGGAGGTGTATATTTTGACCTGTACTGCAACATTTACCCATTTAACCTACTATATTTTAACCCATTTAACATGTTTTAGCAATTTGCTATACCTTGTCATTTCTAGCAATCTCCTGAAACACCTTTTGCTTCTTGTTACGAGCCGAAAGCAAGGGTGAGTCAATCCAGTCCCTCACCACTGAATATTAGTCACCGAAAACATGCATCGTAAGAGTGTTTGTCTCCACCCTTTTGTTGCTATACCACACCGGATAAAATGATGGTCAGTGTCTTCTAAACTAGCTCCACACAAGGAACATGAACCAGAGACATTCGTTATCCCATTTTCTATATTTCTATTAGATAAATTACAAAATATAATATATTTCCTTTTATATCAATAAAGATACTTTTCAATTTAATGTGTTCAAAATAAACCTAGGATTGATTTATATTATCATATAATATTAATGTATATTTTTGTTAAAACATGTAGGTTGGAAGTTGTAAATTTAAAAATACTAAAAAAAAAAAAAAAAAAAAAACTTTGTGGTTTTTGTCATATCTCCTTCATATAGGCAAGTAACCTCTATGAGCTGCTTGGACAGATGACAGAATTTATGTGTTGCTTTTAAACATATTGAGTTACGTTTAAGTGTTTAATTGTTATATTATAATTAATAATATTGATTTTAGGGTATATGTGTCGTAATAGAATTCAATGTGATGTCTGTCATATGTTGCTATTTATAATAGTTTCAAGTTTTGACTTATAGGTGCATGTGTAAAATAATTCAATGTGATATTATTCATGAGTCAATTTTCTTATACATATTGGATAGTTATGTTTCTGATATCATTATAATTATGTTATATTTAGGTTGGATGTTTTAGTAGTGTGGATTGGGTCCTTGTGAAAGTATGTGGCAGTAGATGAACAATAGAAGAAACTTATCATCCGGTCGCTAGAGTAGTCAAACAAGAAGCTCCCGACATCCATTGGGATGACGAATGGTGGCCAAACAATGTAGATGAAATAATTGAGATGTATGAGGCAATGACCAAAATTTATCTTATCACAATGCAAGTAGTTAGCATGTGGATGTTTATTTTTAAATGGTTATGTTTATGACTTATGTTTTCTTATTCATGTGTTTTGGTTTATTACATTGCATCAATGTTTATGACTTTTTGCTTAATTGGGTTAGAGTTGTAATGCTTACGGCATAAATAGACCACATCATAATGCTATAAATAAGAAAACTAGCAAAAGTATTAAATAGTATATTACGAGCGGATTGATAATCTAATAGAAAACAAGTATCGCATTGTACATTAGCGTCACCGCCGCATCGCGCGGGTTTACTACTAGTAAACAAATAGATTGACGACCCTTATATGAATGAAACAACATGCAATGTGGAATCAGTTCACAATTTATATTTTTTTTACCAAAAGTTCAACTTCATTCACAAAATCACCAAGCCTACATGCAAGGCAGCCAAACAACAAACTACATCAGATTACACAAAACTGAATTTACACCAATTGGACCAAGAGATTGACTTGATTATCGAACTATTTTTAAGCCATAAATAACCATACGCTTTTATACTATCCTTGATGTCTTCAATTTTGTAGTCTTTAATAGAGAACACCTTATTATGGGCTTTCCAAATCCACCAACTCGCTATAATAATTATAGCGTGCACCACCTCCTTTTTCTAACACCTGCTCTTGTGTAGTCTTGAAACTCCAGCAGGTCTCAAAAATAGAAGCCATATATATAAGGGATCTTACACCAGTGGCGAACCCAAAGCCATATCACTGTAGAAACAACACAGCCCGAAAAGATACGTTTTGAGGTCTTTACCAGGCTATCACAAAACGCGCAACCATCCAAAACAACTTGAAAATTTCGTTTGATTAAGGCATCAACCGTTCCATTTCTGCCCTCCACGCGAAAAGGTCACATCTAATCGAAACTCGACGATACCAATTCATAGCATGGAGCGAATTAACATCCCTCGATTCTTGCAAAATCTTTTTTATCCCCTTAACCGAGAACCCATCTGTTTCGTTACCTTGCCATTCCCAGGTGTAACTTTTATCCAATATACTAACCGAATCCATCATCCTCAATTAATTGTTCTATTCAACAAGTTCAGCCCCAGTCGTGATTTGTCTATTCCTCTTCCAATTCAAGTGTCACACCCCGATATTTCCACGTATTACCGGTGGGGGAGTATCGTGACGTGGTTGGTAACATTACAGTCAAACAACACAATATTTAAATGCACAGCGGAAGCAAAAGATAGATATATTTCAACTTTAATAAATTGTAATATCAAGTATCACAAATAGTCGAAACAATCCACAGGTGAATCAAAAATAAATAGGAAACATTGTTCAACAGTTTTGACATCCAAGCTTGCGAGACTTATTATGGACGCTAGGAGAAAGCCAGCCTAGTTCGCGTAGTACCTGCACTTAACCTTTTTGGGAAAATACGTCAGTTTACACTGGTAAATACAATTTAACTGACTCATTTTAATAATGGTTAAAAATTGATTTGAATGCACGTGGCACAAAACTTTTTATAACTTGGGATGATTATTTGAATATAATACCTGTAAAAGGATTACATGTTTCTTATGCGTTCAGTAGCCCGGTTCGTGCCAGGTTAAAGATCAATAGACACACCACATTATTTATTTATGCACTGACGGGTGTACGCCTACACCCCGCGCTTAGGTCGTGGCCATTTCGTAAAATGATGCCAAGGATATCCGGGACATGGAGGTTTCTTGCAAGAAGCATTACTGGAAATGGGTTGATGAGGGTTCGGGTTCGTCTTGAGTTTTGCAGTTGTGGTGGTGTGGTGTGGCGGATCTGGTGGTGGTGATGGTATACGTCGGCTGGATTCGGTGGTGGTGGGGTTTTGTGATGGCCGGATCCGGTGGTGGGTGGCTGGATCCTTAGTTTTTCTTTTTCTAAATATATATTTTATTAAGTAAATAGGTAAAATTACAAAATTACCCTTAAGTGAATAGACTTAACAAAAAAATTTAACCTAGTTAGTGGCAAAGGACGAAAGGTGTAATAAGTTTTCCAAATAAATGATTGTGATTGTAATTATTAAAGTTAAAGGCTATCCATTGCAATTCAATACAAACATAAAGGACGAAAAGTGTAATTTACCCTTTTATTTACAAAATGTACCTTTAGGGTAGGGTCCAACTTTCCGGCCAGTGCCAACAAAAGAGTTGTTTTTCCAAGATGATGGTGGGCCTAGTAGCAGTGTCATCCTAATGGTTAAATATTAGGCTACACGGTATGGGGTTCAGCCCCGGTTCGTCGTGGGTTGGCGACGGGCGGAACACCGTGCCGCCCGGTCCGTCGCCGTCCAGTCATCGTCCTCTCCGTCGGACTTTGGCCGTTTAGGACGGAGCAAAACATGTGGGCCCCCCTCTTTCTTCTCGCGCCGCTCCGTCACCCCCGTGCCGCCACCCCCGTCGCCGTCCATCCCTCCGTCAAGCCTTAAAACAAACAAACAAAACTGTCATTAATATCTGAATATTGTTAATCAATATATGCTTTAAGGGTCATTTTCATTTTCCAAAGCATGAATATGTCCAACTTCACAATTTGATTTGAGTACGCATTTAATCATATTTTTTTTACTAGTATTATAATCTACAAATAAATTAATCCTTTGATGATGTGTGTGGGTTTGTGAATTGTGATATATATTATATTATATAATTATACATATAATAAGAATTATTATGATTATGTTTACCTAAGTATTTCATATGACATAATCTATCTCAAAATGTAACCTAAATCTCATACACCCTTTAGTATTAAGTTTTACCTTGAGGGTTTTATGATCCCGAATACATCTTTAAGAATGGTGAGTTTAGTTTTTTCAGCCAAACTGATACCCAAACACACTAAAGCTAATTCAAAGAGATTTCTTGCGGAATTGGCTAACGACGGAAGTACTCTGTCTCCAATCTGGCAATCGGCTTCGATTATTAAACATTCAAACTGTACTTCTACCGTTGGAAGGGTGATGCAAACCCTGAAATTGACCAAAAAAATAATATTTATCTTCAAATCTTTTGGATCCATGGCCGTTTCTTGAGCCAGCAAAATTGCATATGAACCATTGACTTTGCTATTTGCATGCATGTGAACATAAATATATATTCCTCAAAGATAGATGCATAGCTAGCTTGGTATTCTATCATATAAAGTATTAAGCATATGTTCATATCTATCTTGATGGTGATTTCTTGAGTAAGAAAGCATTTCAAATTATTAACATTTGAGAAAAATCATTCAAACATAAATATTTCTTAGGTTCATTTATACACATGTCAAACAATACTATAGCTAGTCAAAATTTACAAAAACAAATCTTGAAAATTCATTTTATGTTCGTATATCATTTATTATTATATAAGTGTTTTTGAATAAATATGTATAAACTTTCACTGTACATAAAATAATTTCACGTATTTTTATAACTATAAATATGAATGAAAAAAAATATTCTTATCTAAATCTTCTATTCATATAACATTTGAAAAGAAGACGACTCTATCCTAATTTTCTTTATTGTTTTGAAGAAGATGGACACCAACTACAAAAAATTAACACTTCCCTTTTCGGTCAGAAAAGAGAAAATCGTCATATATTGTAGCCTACGGTTGAAAAAGGTTGAAAAAAATAAAATAAAACTTACTTATCGTATTACGACTTTTTGTTAATCCCAAACAGCGACCTTTGTATACATTTCTGCTTCAAACAGCTATCTTTGTTACATTTCTAACCCAAACAGCTATCTTGTCTTAGATTTCTAACTCAAACAGCGACCTTGTCTTAGATTTCTAACCCAAACAGCGACCTTATATATACATTTCTAACCCAAACAGCGACCTTCGCTTTATTTCAACTTTTTCTGAATTCTGTCAGATGGGGGGTAGAAGGTCGCTGTATGGTTAAGCGACGTACCTAGATTTGAAAACAAATTTCTGGACACCTACAAGCACTCTTTTGATGGTGAAACCACCTATTTATGCAAAAAATTCATATACTATTATTTTGAAACAAGTTTGTGCATATGAGTTGTACATGTTGCTTTAGTGGTTTTTTGTTCTAAACCAATTTATTCAAAACTTTTTTTGCAACAAGTTTGTGCATATATGAGTTGTACATGTTGCTTTAGTGGTTTTTTTTGTTCTAAACCAATTTGTTAAAAAAATTATTTTGCAACAAGTTTGTTTATATATGAGTTGTACATATTGCTTTAGTGGTTTTTTGTTCTAAACCAATTTGTTCAAAAATTTAAATTAGGGTAAATTACTTTTTGAGTCCCTGTGTTTTATTGGTTTTAACTAGTTGAGTCCAAAAGCAAAAAGTTTAACGACCTGAGACCCTATAAGCATTTTCTTTAACCATTTGAGTCCAAATTTCTAACTCCATCCATCAAGTCTGTTAACAACAAGGGCAATATAGTCATTTACACACAAAGTACAACTCTAATATGCATAAGAGTATAATAAACAAGTCTTTAATGCACAGTAGTAAAATATTATATATTATACTGCATCTTCTCTCTCTGTGGAGATCCTACCACCACCACCCTCCATCACCGCAGTAGCACCACCATCCCCGCCATCCCACCACTGGACCACCGCTAACAGACATCGCTGAATGAGTACCTGAACCACTTCAGATGGTAGACAATGGGTATGGAAACACATTGCATTTAATAAGCTTAACCTTTCTCACAATCCTCCAATAAATAAAGGATTACAGAAACAAAATTGAAGATTAAAAATTGAGAGACAACAACTTTTATATTCTTCAACGCCTTTTCAACTTGTTCTTTTTCTTCAATAGTCAACTTTCTTGACTTTTGCACAATAACTTCATGAAAAAAGGCAACCGGTTTTGCAAATACTGGATCACACCAACCGGGTTATCAAACGCAGTGAGTGTCAAGTCAACATTGAGCGACAAACCTTGTTGTGTCGGAGCGTTGAGAGAGGTGGAGCAGCTTCTTCAATTAGGGCGGCGGTTCTGCTTCACCTCCGCCGTGTACGGTTGGTTCTGCTTCACCTCTACCGTGTACGATGGCGAAGCACAATTAGGGCTTCCCACCCATTTTTACACCCACAAAGTACTGACTACAGGGAACCAGCCATATGAAATCAAGCATCAACTACCCTCACCAACCATCGAACTAGTATCCGTCTTGGATGAACAAGATGAAGAAATTAAAGAATATGATGATGAAATTGAGCGAAAAAGGGATCGGGTTTGAAGATCGGTGGTGGGTGTTGTGGTGGTGACGGTGTAGTGGTGGTTGTGACGGTGGAGGTGCAGTGGTGGTGGGTGTTGTGGAGGTGCAACGGTGGTGGTGACGGTGTAGTGGTGGTGGTGGTGACGGTGGAGGTGCAGTGGCGACGGTTGTGTTGATGGTGTGGCGACGGTTGTGTTGATGGTGGAGGTGTGGTGGTGGGATGGGGATGAAGATGGTTTAGGTAGAGAGAGAGAGAAAGTTCTGGAGGTGTTGGAAATTATTTAGAGAATATGTATATATATTTAATAATAAAATGGTTTTTTAATTAAAAAGGATAATTTGGTCATTTAACAAAAGTTAACAGGATAATTTTAACAGTGTTAGAAATTTGGACTCAAACGGTTAAAGACCCATAAAACACAGGGACTCAAAAAGTAATTTACCCTTTAAATTACGTTGTAATAATGAATGATATTTTTATACCATACATGTAAATATAATATTTTTTTAATTTCGACATATTTTGTTGAAAGTAGAGTTGTATATGCAATGGAATTGAGTATCTTTCTTAGGGCATGTTTGGCTAAGCTTTTTGAAATAAATTATTGACTTATTTAACTTTTTGGAAAAGTCAGTATGGAGTGACTTATTGGCTTTTTCCCTCCGCATACACCCTCATTGCCAAACATTATTTTTGAGCTTATGACTTTTCAAAAAACCAATAACTCAATAAGTTGTTTTAAAAAGCATAGCCAAACATGCCCTTATATTGTAAGATATAACGAGTGTTGGTACTAACGGATACTTTCGCAACAATATGAGTTCCACTTCAATTCCGTTCGAACAACATCGATATTGATATTCATTTTTTTATGGTTTTTGATCAATGTGAAACATGTGTCAATGTTCTTTTGGGCATACTACGACTATATTTTTGAGTTTTATTTTTCAGCTTCCATAGTGTACCGCCATCGTAACGAACCAAACCGATATTGACCAGATTCTAGCCTCAACACGCGAAGAAGTTTCACTATTTTATTTATATTTTAATACATATAATATCATATGCATTGTGAACAATATATATAAAAAAACACGTTTTTGTGTATAAAAAATGAATACCAACCAAGCTTTAAGCACGTACTAACTGGTGGGATAATTTGGATAACAAACGCATTTAAATTTTTAAAACTTAACTTTCAAAATCATTTAACCTAGAATATTAAAATTATACATATACACACATAAGAATATATTTAGTAATAACTTTCAAAATCATTTATCCTAAAATATCTATATGTACTGGTTGTTTTTATTACTGATCTATTGAAAATGTCGAAAAAAAGTCATTGGTGAAAAGTGAGAAAATATCATAGCAAACCAAATACATTTCTTTGATTTAAAATCATGCTTTAAAGAAGCCGCCACTAATAGGTCTTTTTATAATTAATATAAACTAGTTGATTTTCCGTACTCGCGTTGCGGCGGGGACCCAATGTCTGTAAAACGCGTGTCGGCAACGGCAAACAGATACCGAATATCAAAACATAAATAAAAATGACGTGGTAACGTTAGTCACTCAGTCCTAAAAAAACGATTTTAAATAATCTAATATATAATAATACGACCCACACGTCCTACACGTTGGAAATTCGATTGTTTCCAGTTCAGTTATTATGGTGCTGATGAAACACAGGCTAACACTATGGTTAATCTGTGGGGTTACTTCAATGGTGGGTTCAATCTCCTTTCTTACTCGCTGGAAATGGCTTGGTTCCTGCAAAACAGCAACACCGTTAGTCTCGTTAAGAGGGGAATATGGGGGTTTCCCTCTTAACCAGGCTCCGGCGTGAGAATAAGTACTGTTCCGAGGAGGAATAATCAGTGTGTGTTAAGTGTGGGAATGGTGAGAGCAAGATCCCTTTACCTGAATGCTGAAGGGTTGTATTTATAGCCGGATGGTGAGAGAGGGAGGAGCAGCGATGCCAGCTGTGGTTGCGCGCCAGCTGTCCGACCAAGGGGAATATCCTCTTGGTCTCCTCTGCTGTGGTCAGTGTAGTGGTACACGTGGCGCGCTCGCATTCGCTCATCTTGGAGACGTCGTACTGGCATTGTCGGGCTGCCCCTGGATTTGTTACAGGCCTACGTGGCGCCTGGTGACTGGTGACATGTTGTGTCCTGTATGTCGGGTGGAGCATCTTTGGGTCCACCCAGATATTTTCCAGAAGCTTCTAGAAGCTTCTGGATGACTTCGTCGATGTCAGCGCCGCGTCTGATGGAAAAAGTGGTGTGGTCCTTGCCATGTTGGCAAGGAATTGGGACCATACCTCTTCAAGTCCCCCCAGTCCAGTGTGCCTTCTAGTTGAGTTGATCGTCTAGGAGGGATTCTGGACTTATGAGTGTGGTATTTCGTTATGGCGTGAGGTTTTGGGCTTTTAAAAAGAATGAGCCAAATGGACGCATGGCGCACCGCGCATGGGTTTTGGCCCTTTAAAAAGTTGAGCCAAATGGACGCATGACGCACCGCGCATGGGTTTTGGCCATTCAAAAAGTTGAGCCAAATGGACGCATGGCGTGCCGCGCATGGGTTTTGGCCCTTTAAAAAGTTGAGCCAAATGGACGCATGGCGCACCGCGCATGGGTTTTGGCCTTTCAAAAAGTTGAGCCAAATGGACGCATGGCGCGCCGCGCATGGGTTTTGGCCCTTTCAAAAAGTTGAGCCAAATGGACGCATGGCGTGCCGCGCATGGGTTTTGGCCCTTTAAAAAGTTGAGCCAAATGGACGCATGGCGTGCCGCGCATGGGTTTTGGCCCTTTAAAAAGTTGAGCCGAATGGACGCATGGCGCGCCGCGCATGGGTTTTGGCCCTTTAAAAGGTTGAGCCAAATGGACGCATGGCGCGCCGCGCATGGGGTTTGGCCCTTCAAGAAGTTTTCGTCAAGAGGACGCTTTGTCTGTCTTGGGAAAAGGTGACTGATGTGACTGACGGGTGTCAGATGAACAGTTGCCTTTTCAGTTACCGTCGGAAGCTTTTCGGCGAAGTGTCAGGTAACTGTTCACCTACTTTCCGGAAAAAGAGGTGCCGTCTTCTCTCTCTTCTGACGTGTCTTCTCCCTGTTGGTTGTTGGTACGTGGTCTGACCCCTCCACTACCCATCGCATTAAATGCGATGGGTATAAATACACGGTGGTTTCTCTTTCTTCTCCACTTATTCAAATTTTGAATTCTTGAAAACTCTCTTCTTCCTTCATTTTCTCTCATCTTTCGTGTGAGTTTATTTACATCATAGTTAGGTTTCACAAAATGTCTTCTGCAAATCCATCTTCAAGGAGAAGGAGGAACAAGGGGAAAACTCCTCCGGGCCCAGATCAGGCGGTGATCGGTTGGAAAGAGGAGGAGTTCCAGAATTTGGTAAGGGAGATGGGTTTCCTCCCTGACTGGGGTGCTCAGTATCCTACCCCTGGTTCTACAGCCATGGATGCTCCTCCCGGGCATATGACTCTGTATGCTGCCTACTTCCGGGAAGGTAACTTCAGGCTGCCGATTACCCGGTTTACTACCGATGTGTTGAGGGGTTATGGTCTCCACATCTCTCAGATAAATGCCATTGGACTCCCTCGAATTACTCACTTCGAGTTCATTTGTATGGCGAACCGCATGGATCCGACGTTTGAGATGTTCAACGTCTTCTACACTGTTACGTATACAAGTGGGTTTTACTCTTTCAGTGCTCGTACTAACGTTTCTCCGGTTTGCTCTGTGCCGCTGAAGAGTTTACATGATTGGAAACAGAAGTTTTTTTACATTCGCCGGGGTGTTATTCCGATGGACATGCATTACAGAACTGTGGACGAGGGTATCCCAAAAGTTGATGTGGTTGCAGATTTTGTTGATCAAGATTGGTATAAAAGTTTGACCCGGAAAGCCACTCCGATAATCCAGCTTGAGGAGGTTGCATTGGTTGGTGCCGGGATGAGTATGAAGTGGATCCCGAAACATCCGATGGGAGTCCCGGTTTATGGTCATGAGGGCAAGTGTACGTCTTGTTTCGTAGTCTTACTCTTTTCTTTTTTTTTTGTATGTTGTACTTTGTATTGCTTGTGAGTTGTTCCTTATCTCTGTCGTTTTGTGCAGTAGGGTTCACGCTGTTGAACGTTTTGGATCCTAAGGCGCCGGGTGCGATGGTTGAGGCGATACAGAAATCTGATAAACGGCCTTGGTTAGATCAGATTCGTCACCGGTTTCTTCATCCGAGCAACGAGAGTTTCACCACTTATGTGAATACTGTCTTAGGTGATGATAGTGAGGATGATGATGATGCATTTGATTCTCTTCAAGAGGAAGTTATCGTTCTCTCGAGTGATGGGTCTGGCAGATCTTTTGAAGATCTAACCTCTCGTTCCGCGCGTGCAGGTCCGGCGCAGGGGGTCGTGCATGAACCGGTGAACGAAGCTGTGGGTGGTGATTTGGAGATTCCGGTTGAACCTGTTGACCCATTGGAAACGAAGAGGAAGGTGAAAGCTGACAAGGCGGAAGGGAAAGGGAAAAAGACTGAAGGGACTTCCTCTAAGTCTCCTCGTAAGCGACTTCATACTGCTCGTATCCTTGATTATGTTGTCGTTTCTGACACGTTGCCTGGTTTAGGAGTTGTAGAGAAGCCTCCTGCGTCGGACGCTGAGGACCGCGCGACTTTGACCTAGATGCTGCAGAAGAAGGCCTTCGATGATAAGAAGCGAAAACTTGACGAGCAAGCCGCTGCTTTGCTTGCCTCGAAGAAGATTAAACTTCAGAAAGAGAATCCTCCCGCCCCTTCCGAGTCGGATATTGATATGGGTATTTTTGCTGAAAAACCCTCGGATTTGCTGCAGAAGATTTTTGAAGCTTCCGGTATTCGTTTAAGCTTCTTTGAGTCTGTTGTACATATTTTGTATGTTTGTCCTTTTCTTTGAATGTACTGCTCGTTTTGGAGCAGGTGCTAAAATAGCCAAGAGTGGGCACAAGGTTGACATATCCAAGATTACTCCTCCAGAATCTCCGCCGTCGAGGACATTCGGGTTGTCTCCTCCTCGTGAGACTCCTGATGGGAAGAAGAAGGATGATGTGAATGTGGAACAGGTTGGGGAAGGTGGTGGTAAGACAGGTGGTGATGATGCTGCGGGGGGTGTTGGTGCGGGTGGTGCTGATCGTGGTAAGGGTATTGAGACCGAGGTGCAGACAAGTGAGACCACTCCTCATCAGACAATATATACCAAACGCCCCCCGGGTGATGGTGGTGGTGCAACCTCAGGTGCTGTCCGCAGCCCTCAGTTTGGAAAAATTCATGCCGATTCCTTTAATACAACGAACCCTGCTTGTGACGATCTCCCGCACGTCCCCCGTTGGAACTTGACCCAAGGTTCTAGGATGGATAATCTTGAAAACTGTCATGACTTCTACTCGTTGTCTCTCCCCCCGGCTGAAAGGATGTTTCAGAAAAAACGCCGTCGGTTTGAACTATTAGATGATCATGTTCAAGCCGGGGTTAATTTTTTCTCTACTACTCAAGAGATTGTCCGTGGGTGGAAGCAGATGGGGGAGGACACAATGGAGTTTGAGAATGATAAGAGACTATTTGCGGAAGAGAGGGAGAAATTCAACGCTGAGAAAAAGGGGTTGGAGTGGAGGCTTGCTGATGCGGAGGAGAAACTTGCCCAGGAGAGGAAGGTCAATGCTGACAAGCAGAAAAATTGGGAAGCTGCGTGCGAGCGTACCAATGTTGAGCTTAGATCGCAACGTGACACGATTACTCGTTTGTCTGGTGAAAAGAAGGATATTGCTGAGGAGGCTAACCAAGCGCGCATGGCGTTTGAGAAGAAGGAGAAAGAGTACGTTGAACGCATCGCTAAGCTGGAGGTTCTTGCGAGGCAATATGAGACTTCTGAACGTCTTCTTCAGGAGAAGACTGCTGAATGCCAAGCCTCTGAACTCCTTGCTGAGGAGACGTCCGCTGATTGCAAATGGTTGCTCTCGCGCGCGGTGCCTCTGGTAATTTCTTGTACTGTGTTTTTTGCGACTTTCATGAATTTTCCCTTACTTGTGTGTTTGTTGTAGATTGCTGGACGCATCGTTAACTCGCACGAGCTTGCCCATTATATGTATGAGTTGGGGCAAGCTGGTTATAGCAGTGGTCGTAAGGATGGATACAACGAAGGCAGGGCTGAAGCCCTTAATAAGGAGAAAGAACACCATTTCGAGCTGTGGAAAGAAGATTGCACCGCTGCTTACGCCGCAAAGAGGCAGGAGTTTTCATCCTTGGAGTTTGCGGTGGTTAAAGCTGCGGAAAAGCTGGCTCGAAGGCCGGATGGTGTTGCTATGTTAAAGAGAGCGTTAGGTGATGAAGGTGGTGCGACTGGGGGTGTTGGACCCAGTCATCCTGAATGAAGAACTCCGGCCTGCCCGCCGCGTATGACCTTGGGTGGTCTTGTATTTGATAATTTGATACACGATTTTAACTTTCTTGTTATGCTTGTGGATATTTGGTTGTGTGGACATATGTTATGCTAATAGTTGTCTGTTTTTATGCGAAGTTTGTTATCGTCATAATATGTGCATGTGTAATTACTTTGATTCAGGTATCACGAATGAATGATGGCGCTGACAGGTTGTGTTGTTTTTATTACAACGTTTTATTCTGTCGTATCTGTGCGCAGGTTGGTTCGTGAATACGAAGTGATCGAGTTACAGGTTATTGTGTGTACCCGGCTGTTCCCAGCCTTGGGGGTGCTTACAATGTTTGTTCGTCCTGTGTTCGATGCTTTCGTGTTTATGTGGGCACGAAGTATTTGATTGGCGTTTGTTAGGCTTTAGTTGTGTGTCTGACCCGGCTGTGCACTTGTTTGTGACAGGCCTTGGAGGTCTACAACATTTCCTACTGGTCGAGCCATTGATGTTTTCGTGTATGCCCGAAGTGATACATGCAGTTGTGACAAAAAATTTGCATAATAGAAAGATAGCCAAACACTTCTTGTATTATAAATGTGTTGGCAACTTGGCCATTGCAATTACAAGAACTTCATTCATAAGTAGCACCTTCTCAGCTGTTGGGCGTTCCATGTGCTAGGAACCTCTTTGTTGTCGATGGTGCGCAGCTTATAGGCTCCCTTTCCGAGCACGGTGTCGATGACATACGGACCCTCCCATTTGGGAGCCAACTTCCCGGGTTTTTCTGCATTTGAGGCCTCATTGTCTCTGAGGACGTATTCTCCTGGGTTGAAAGTGCATATTCGGACTTTAGAGTTGTAATATTTTTCCAGCTTTGTTTTGTACTTTGCTTCGTTGATTGCTGCCATTTCTCTCCATTCTTCTAGGAGGTCAAGGTCGATCCTCCTTTCTTCTTCATTGTTGATCATGTTCATGGAGAGCATTCTGGGTGACGGCAATCCTATCTCTGCTGGTATTACAGCCTCCGACCCATAAACCAAGCTAAACGGTGTTTCTCCGTTGCTTGTTTTGGGCATCGTCCTGTGGGCCCACAAGATGCTTGGTAGTTCGTCTACCCAACCTCTTCTTTTTTCTCCCAACCTTGCCTTAATTCCGTCGACTATACTCTTGTTGACGGCTTCCACTTGACCGTTCCCCTGCGGGTGCGCGACCGAGGAGAAGGTATGCTCGATGTGTAATTACTTGAACCACTGTTGGAGGTTGTCTTCGGCAAAGTTGGTTCCATTGTCGGTGATTATCTTGAGAGGCAGACCAAAACGACATATGATTTGTTCCCAAATGAATTTTTTGACGACGGCGGCTGTGGTCGACGCGAGGGCCTTTGCTTCTACCCATTTGGTGAAATAGTCGACTGCGACTATTATGAATTTGACAGCTCCTGGGGCTTCGGGAAAAGGTCCGACCATGTCTATTCCCCATTGTTGAAAGGGCCACGCGGTGGTGACCGGTACCAACTCATTCTTGGGGCGCATCGTTTTGGGTGCATGTCTTTGGCATCCGCTGCACTTCCTCAACTCTTTGACCGCATCCAAATGCATTCCGGGCCAATAGTACCCCGCATTCATGACTTTTGCTACCACCATTGTTGGTCCGGCATGTATACCGCAGATTCCTTCATGTACTTCTCTGATCAGGTAGCGTGCGTCTTCGGGATCAACGCATCTTAACAAAGGCCCGAGGTATGATTTTCTGTACAAGATCCCATCAGCCATCTGGTAATGTTCGGATTTGTACTGGACTTTCCTCGCTTCTGCCTTGTTCTTCGGGAGTACTCCAGATTGGAGGTATGTGATTATCGGAGTCATCCAAGACGTTGTCCCTAGTTGGACGACGCTTACCTCTCGTAGTGGCACTGACGGGTTGCTCAGAACTTCTATTCGTACATCTTTTGCTAGGTGCTGGAAACTTGTGGAGGCGAGTTTACTCAGCGCGTCTGCTGGCTTGTTCTCGCTTCTATTGATGTGATGCACTTTGTAGGAATAGAATGTTTGCAGCAGTGTCTTTACTTGGCTCAGGTAAAGTCCCATTGTATCTCCCCTGGCTTCGTACTGCCCGTTGATTTGACCCGCCACCAACATGGAGTCCACATGCGCTTCGATGTGTCGTACTCCCATTTTGATCGCCAACCTTAAACCAGCAAGGAAGGCTTCATATTCGGCTTCATTGTTTGTGCTTTTAAAATCCAGGCGTATGGCGTAGGTGAACTCGTGTTTGTCAGGGCTCACCAGCCGGAGGCCAGCGCCTGCGCCGTCTTCGTTAGACGCACCATCTGTGTATAGTAGCCATGGTTCTTCCCCTTGCTGTTTCTCGGCTTTTTCCATCGCCTTGCATTCTCGATCTTTGTCGTCCGGTACCTCTGTCAAAAAATCTGTGAGTACTTGGCCCTTTATCGCCGGTCTTGGTCTGAACACTACGTTGTGACCCCCGAGCTCTATTGCCCATTTTGCTAGTCTCCCTGAAATCTCCGGCCTTGCGAGTATGTTGCCAATGTTGTAGTTTGTGAGCACGTGAATCACGTGGTTGGCAAAGTACCTGCGCAGCCTTCTTGACGCGTGAATCAGTGCGAGTACTAGTTTTTCCATGATTGCGTACCGGGTTTCTGGGTCGGTGAGAGTTCGTGACACATAATAGACTGGCGTCTGGACACCCTGTCGATCTACAAGCAACCCTGCTCCTACTGCCCTGTCGGAGGCTGATAAGTACAGTACCAGAGGTTCGCCCTTGACAGGTGCAGTTAATGTTGGCAGCTTGATGAGGCAGTCTTTCATCTCGCGAAAAGCGCTTTCAGCTTCCGGAGTCCACTGAAATTGACTCTTCTTCATGCAGTTACGGAGAGTTTTTATAAACGGGAATGATTTAGCTGCGTGATTGGCCAGGAAGCGGTTGAGTGCTGCCAACCGTCCTGCCAATTTTTGCATCTCCTTGATCGTTGACGGTGACGGCATGCGTTCTATTGCTTGTATCTTGTCAGGGTTCACCTTGAAACCATCTTTCATGACAATGAAACCCAGGAATTTCCCCTCCTCCATGCCGAAGGAGCACTTCGCTGGGTTTAACTTGATGCTGACTCCGCGCAGAGTGTCAAATGTCTTTTGGATGTTCAGCAACATTGTACTTTCCTCTTTGCTCATGATAACCAGATCATCCATATACACTTCTATATACTTGCCGATGGCGTCGTGGAAGGTTTCATTCATGAGCCTCTGATAAGTCGCGCCCGCATTTTTTAAACCAAAAGGCATTTTGGTATAGCAGTATAGCCCTGTTGGTGTGCGGAACGCGGTCTTGTCTTCATCTTGCACGGCCATCTGTACCTGGTGGTACCCTTTGTAGCAATCAAGAAAACATTTCCATCGGAATGTGGCAAGTGAATCGATCTTCTCATCGATATCTGGTAAGGCGTAACAGTCGCGTGGACATGCCTTATTCAGATCTTTGTAGTCCACGCACATTCTCCAGCTACCATTATTCTTCTGGACCATCACTGGGCTTGCCACCCAGGTTTGATACCTAACCTCCCTGATGATTCCTGCGTTTAACAGCTCTATCACTTGCTCTTTCATGGCGTCATGCTTTATGTCTCCCAAATGGCGCTTAGCATGTACCACCCGTTTGGCTTCTTCCGATACGTTTAGGCGGTGTTCAGCTATGTGCCGTGGAACGCCCACCATGTCTGCTGGTGTCCAGGCAAAGACATCCATATTTTGGAACAGCAGTTTTTTTAGCGCCGCGCGCGTCAGATCGGACATTGCAGGTCCAAGGGTTACTGTTTGTTCCGGATATGCGCTGTTTAGCACCCATTTTTCCGCCTCTTGGCGTGCTTTTGGTTTCCTTGTCTTTGCAGGTCTTAGCTCATCTGTTGCTAATACTTCTTTGCTTGCATAGATGATGGCTACTCCTGTTTCTGTTGGGAATCCCACTGCTGAGTGTGGGCCAGAGCAAATCATGCTAAAATCACCTTGGGATTCTCTCCCTAGCAGAATATCGTGTCTTGAATGTGCTGGCAGTACCATGAACGTGACTTCTTCTGTTCTTGAGTTTCTTCCGTCTGAGAGCAACACTGGGAACGATATTTGTCCTAGAGGGAAAATGGCTTCGTTGCAGAAACCAGTGAGCGGGTAATCAACTGGCTCTAAGCGCGCTTTATCCTCCTGATCGAACTGATTGAAACACTGTTCATATATGATATCCGCAGTGCTCCCTGGATCGATGAAGATGTAATCTGTTTGATAATGCCCTATGACGCCCGAAATGACTATGGGTCTTCTTTCTCGTGGGCCTCCTCTGACAACTGGGAAAACGACTTGTTTCTCGCGCCATGAGTCATCCTGCGCGCGCTTGTTGTAATTTTTTCTTGACCTTCGTGGACCCCCTTGGACCATGTGGGTTTCTAACTTTCGGAGCTTTTTGTTATCCGGCCCTTCTTCTCTCCTTTGGATCTGACGGTAATCACGCCTTCCACCTTTGACCAGGTGAGTTAACTTTCCGTCTCTTAAGGCCCTTCCGATCTCTTGTTTGAGGCTGAAACAATCGTCGGTTAAGTGGCCGGAGTCCTTGTGGAATTCACAGAAAAGATTCGGGTCTTGGCCCCTTTTGTTGCGCATTTGTAGTGGTGGCTTGAACTGGTGGTTCTCGGTTGCCAAGACTTCTGAAGGGGTTGTCGTTAGGGGTGTCCACTGCTTCTCTCTGTTTTCTTTTTTCACCTCTTTTCGGTGTGCGATTTGGTTGATCGTGTGGCGCGCATCCTCTCTTACCGGGCTTCTTTCTCTGTGACCGGATGCTCTCCAAGGTTGATTTCTGCCTTTCTTGCTGTGCCGGTCTGTATGGTTGTAACTACGCTGACGGTGGTCGTCACCGGTCAACTGTCTATCCGACTGTGCGATGGTTTTGGCAGCCTCAATGAAGGTCTCCCAGTCTTTGGGTCCTCCGTCTCTTCCTTTTACGCGCTTGATGAGGTCGTCACACTTGACAGCCCTCATGAAGTGTGCGCGCATCATCTTCTCGCCTACGTCACCAATCTCCAAACATTCTTTGTTGTATCTTGTAATGAAATCTTCCACGCTTTCGTGGTCTCTGCGCCATATGTTTAAGCAATCGGCCGGATCCCTGGTGTGTCGGCGTTGTTGTGAGAAGTGTGCTAGGAACTTCTCTCGGAAATCAACCCAAGATTTGATTTTCCCCGCTGGTAAGCTGTCAAACCAAATGCGCGCTGCGCCTATGAAAGTTTGAGCGAAAAGGTGACACCAGGTTGGTAAGTTCCATCCGCCCGTTGCTCCTGCACCGTTAAAAACTTGGAGATGATCGTCTGGGTCTGTCAACCCGTTGTATTTGCCCACGTTGTGTGGCAATTTCGTTTTGTCTATGGCAGCCGTGGCGATCTCTCGGATGAACTTTGAATTCTCAGCCATGTCGTCTGGACGATAGCTTAGAGTGAAATCATGTTCAGCTTTTGGGTCATAGCCCGCGCGCTTTCGAGGTTTGTATGCATCGTGCTCCGGTGGCAACCTGCTGAATACTGTGCTTTCTCTGTATGTCTCATCATCATCTTCGAATTCGTCGTTTATGTTGCGCGGACCTAAACGACTCTGTATGGGCCTCCTCGGCTGATGAGAATACTGCACATGATTACTCTCTGTTTCTCCGTACGTGTTGCGCGTGTCGTGCGCGCTTGGTCGTCTGACATGTGGTGGAGGTACTGACTCAGGACGTAGATTGAAAGCGTTGGTCTGTTGAGGCATGGGAGCGCTCAAAGGCCTCGGTAATGGAGTGACGAATGCGGACTGGTTTGCTTGTGCCTGTAGCAGGGCTTGTTGCGCGCTGAGTTGTGTGTAAACAAGGTTTATAGACGCCACTTGTTCGGCATACCAGGAAGCCAGAGTTTTTCCTTCGGGTAGCCCAAGTAGTGCAGAGAAGTTTAGCTGTGCTTGGTCCGATGGAGCTGATGGGCCAGCTCCATGGCTCTGAGGTTGCGCTGGTGGTGTCTGTTGGACTACCTCTGACGGAGGCTGGAACGTAGCTCCGTTTGTGGTCTGAGTGATGATTCTGGGTGGAGTTTGGAAAGTAGCACCAGGTGCGTTTTGAGCGGCAACCCTGGATGTACTCCCAAAGATGCTGGGAAACTCCACGTTCATCGGCCCTTCTTGGATAGTTTCGTTCCTTGGACCTCGTTGGACGTGTATGTTGTCTGAAACGAGTTCGAAGGAAGAAACATCTCCATCGACTTGGTGGGAAGGGTTTTGTTCAGCCATGTTTGACGAGTGTTTTTTGCAAAGAAAAAGAGATGAGAGTGGTTTTTGCTAAAAGCGGATGGCGCCAATGATGAAACACAGGCTAACACTATGGTTAATCTGTGGGGTTACTTCAATGGTGGGTTCAATCTCCTTTCTTACTCGCTGGAAATGGCTTGGTTCCTGTAAAACAGCAACACCGTTAGTCTCGTTAAGAGGGGAATATGGGGGTTTCCCTCTTAACCAGGATCCGGCGTGAGAATAAGTACTGTTCCGAGGAGGAATAATCAGTGTGTGTTAAGTGTGGGAATGGTGAGAGCAAGATCCCTTTACCTGAATGCTGAAGGGTTGTATTTATAGCCGGATGGTGAGAGAGGGAGGAGCAGCGATGCCAGCTGTGGTTGTGCGCCAGCTGTCCGACCAAGGGGAATATCCTCTTGGTCTCCTCTGCTGTGGTCAGTGTAGTGGTACACGTGGCGCGCTCGCATTCGCTCATCTTGGAGACGTCGTACTGGCATTGTCGGGCTGCCCCTGGATTTGTTACAGGCCTACGTGGCGCCTGGTGACTGGTGACACGTTGTGTCCTTTATGTCGGGTGGAGCATCTTTGGGTCCACCCAGATATTTTCCAGAAGCTTCTAGAAGCTTCTGGATGACTTCGTCGATGTCAGCGCCACGTCTGATGGAAAAAGTGGTGTGGTCCTTGCCATGTTGGCAAGGAATTGGGACCATACATCTTCAGGTGCTAACACGTTAAAATATGGATGAGCTCGGTACCGGTAACGACACCGAAAGTACCGATCCAGAAATTCATCGAAATTAGGTACCGACACCGAAAACGCTCGGTATGATACGATATAGTATTTGAAGGTAAAAATCAGTAAATACAGGTATGGTGCTAGACCGGTGTCGACCCGAAAGTAACGATTCTGAAAACGCCAAAAGGTGGGTACCAAATTGGTATCGAAAATGATTTGGTATAGTAAATTTGGTACTGATACGATATCGGTTTGATTATACGATTTGATACGATTTGTTCATCAATAATCTAAATATCTAAGTTAATTTTACATGCTACAATTTATTTATTACAGAAAAAGACAAAAAATAAAGCAAAATAAGTAGTTGTGTATATGAAACCTCATTCAAAAGAAATACATTTTACTTACCATGTGTATGAAAAATAATCTAAACGGTGCAATTACTTGCGTTGCTATGTTGCTACAGGATTTGATGTGCTCGGTACCGAAAATACCGTTACCGAAAATCCCCAAAAGTTTGTATCGGCACCGAATATACCTGGTACGGTACAGTTTGGTACCGGTCAGTACTGGTACGGTACCGGTATTTGAGGGTAAAAACCGGTGAATATCGATACCGAAAATGTCAAAAGTCGGTACCGAAAATATATCCGGTTTGGTAAATTTGGTACCGGTACCCGATACCATTTGCTCATCCCTTGGTGATGTTACTATTCATTGGGTTTTATTTTTAATATAAAGGTAATTTTACATGCTACAATTTAATCATTACAGAAAAAGACTAAAAAAAAAAACAAAATAAGTTGTGTATATGAAATCTCATTCAAAAGAAATATATTTTACTTACCATGTGTATGAAAAATAATCTAACCGGTGCAATTACTTGCGTTGCTACGTTGGTACAGGATTTGATGAGATCGGTACCGAAAATACCGTTACCGAAAATCCCCAAAAGTTTGTATCGGCACCGAATATACCTAGTACGGTACAGTTTGGTACCGGTCAGTACTGGTACGGTACCGGTATTTGAGAGTAAAAACCGGTGAATAGCGATACCGAAAATGTCAAAAGTCGGTACCGAAAATATATCCAGTTTGGTATATTTGGTACCGGTACCGATACCCGATACCATTTGCTCATCCCTTGGTAATGTTACTATTCATTGGGTTTTATTTTTAATATATAGGTGTGTATGAAAAATAATTTAACCGGTGCAGTTACTTGCGTTGCTACAGGATTTGTGAGCTCGGTACCGAAAATACCGTTACCGAAAATCCCCAAAAGTTTGTATCGGCACCGAATATACCTAGTACGGTACAGTTTGGTACCGGTCAGTACTGGTACGATACCGATATTTGAGAGTAAAAACCGGTGAATTGCGATACCGAAAATGTCAAAAGTCGATACCGATTCGGTACCGAAAATATATCCGGTTTGGTATATTTGGTACCGGTACCGATACCCAATAACAATTGCTCATCCCTTGGTGATGTTACTATTAATTGGGTTTTATTTTTAATATATAGGTAATTAGCTTTAAGGAGAATAATATACTGGATAAAAGCAAACGAAGATTAGTTGGAATGGATAAAAGCAAACGAAGATTAGTTGGAAAAGTGTCAGACTTAGCCTGGATTGCAAACCATTATACCAAATATTAATATTAATATATATATTAATATTAGTCTCTTATTAAACAGGTAAATCCAAACATGATTTGTTTGAGGTGGGATGAGGCGTTGCAACCAATAAGTCATGGGTTTGATTTGCGTAAGAAGAGTTTTTCCATTGAGTTTCATCTTGAATTGGTACATAAACATTATGTCTAGTTAATAATATTGTAGGTCAGTTCAATATAAAATCATATTAAGCTCAATGTTTTTTTATTATTATTATTTTCTAAATTGATAACTTACATACCATTCTAATTGTAAATATCCACATGAGACCATAAGTGACCAAGTGTTATGATGTCTACAAACCCTATAAAGTATAAATATATTATAAAATCTATATTAAGTTTTTACCTAATAACTTTTTTTACGCTACCCTTCTCGTAATACCTCTTTTTATTATTTATCTATTTGTATTGGTTAGCTGGTTAATAACTGCTTAAAGTACCCTTATAGATACTATAAGTTTAAAATCTCATATCTATGTATTCTATATTCGTTACCATGCGAAGTAAAGATGAGACCACTACTTATTTAATACATTTTCAAAACGTATATGGTTGCAAAGTTATATTCATATGCTTGTATTTATATCCTTCTTTTTTCTTTTTGGACGGCTAGATCATCCGGTTAGGTCTTGGTCTTTGATCACCCAGGTCACGAGTAGGAATTCCGCGGTTTGCATATTATTATTGGCAGTTTGAACCGGTGCTACGGTTCACCCCCCCGCAAAATTCGACCCTAAGACCTCCTAGATAAGAACCCCACATAAGTGGGTAAACCTTCCCACCTACCCCAAACCAATCAGTCTGCGGATCATTTGCGCTTATATTTATATCTAATAATGCAAATCTACTCTCAATAATCCGCCATGGAAGCTGTAAGAAGTCTCTCAACTGTTGCTCTACCTTCACTAATCACAGCCCACTTTTCCAAACCCATTTTCACTATTCCATTTACTCATAAAAAATCCAACTTAACCAGATTTCCAAAAACCAAACTCAATAAGTTCAATGCCATTTCTCCTTCCATTTCAACCCAACCCGAAGCAGCAGAAACCGAAACCGGAAACCTTGATCATGAAGAAGAGAAGTTCGACTGGTTTTCTCACTGGTATCCACTCATGCCAGTGTGTGATTTGAACAAGAGGGCTCCTCATGGAATGAAGGTGTTAGGTCTTGATGTTGTGGTGTGGTGGGATAAGAATGAGAACACATGGAAGGTGTTCGATGATCGTTGTCCACACAGATTGGCTCCACTTTCCGAAGGAAGGATTGATCAATGGGGTAGGCTGCAGTGTGTGTACCATGGCTGGTGTTTTAATGGCTCGGGTGACTGCAAATTAATTCCTCAAGCTCCTCTTGATGGTCCTCCGGTATATTATGATGCTAGCTACTGTTTTCTATCCAACACTTTACATAGTTTATAAAAATATTCTTGCAGGTTCATTCTTTCCCAAAAGCGTGTGTTGCGATTTATCCAAGCACCGTGCAAAACGGAATTGTATGGTTTTGGCCCAACACTGATCCACAATATAAAGATATCCTCACCATGAAGAAGCCACCATACCGTCGGTCCATACATCCCTGAACTTGATGATCCTTCATTTTTTGGAACCACCTTCTTCGCCAGAGATATACCATACGGGTATGAACATGAACACAACTCTGACCCTTGTATTTTATTTTTAGAATTTTTCATTCATCTCTGACCCTTTTATTTTATTTTTAGTCTTTTTTTACAATTCATTACTAGTATAGTTTTTCTCTAATAACAATAACATCTAACGTTTTTTTGAATCTAAATTCACATATTTGTTTTTCTTAATTTTATTTGTATGTTTTGATATAACTTTTATTAAATATCGAAATATTTTTAAAATGAAGTATAATTATTGTCTTGTAATATCAAAAAATACGTTATTTTGGTAAAAAAAAAATCGGTTTTCAATAAAAACAAGATAGAACTTTGTTTTTAACAAATTTAATATCAAAACAAGATAGAACTTTGTGGAAATGAGTTGTGATGATTGAGCACAATGAAACAAAATCAATTGATGGTTTTTTTTTTTTTTTTTTTTTTTTTGAGATTTCAGAGGAGAAGGATAATATATTTTTTTTATAATTGCAATTTTAAACGTTTTATTTTTTATAATAATTTGTTTTAGTAGTTATGGTAAAATGACCAAAATACCCTTATGTGGAGTCCACTTTGTCATATTTAACAATGAAAAATAACTGAGTTATGGTTAAAGGACATAACGTACAAGGGTTTGCAAACATCGAGTACTTTTTTTGTACTTTTTAAAGACAAAAGACACACAAAAAACTTTCAAATTTTCAAAATCATACTCACTCATAAACTTCCAAACTGCCTCTTCAAAAAAAAAATAATAATAATAATATCAAGAGCATTCGCATCCCCTCTACCATTTTTTACCCTATAATTTAAACAAAAAAAATCATAATCTAACCGTCTACCATTGTTATTTTTTCTTCAACAACAACTTTGTTTTCTACAAAATCATTACAAAAAAGTCATTTGTTTATATGTTTCATCAAGAGGGTGATACCTATTGTAGGTATGAAATCCTGGTCGAAAATCTCATGGATCCTTCTCATGTTCCATATGCACATCATGGGATAATGAGTATCGCACCACAGCCTAGATAAGTATTAAGCAATCAAATATTTTTTGAGTTAAATGTCATTTTAGTCCCTGTGGTTTGGGTCATTTTGCCAGTTTAGTCAAAAAGTTTTGTTTTTCTCCTGTGGGTCCAAAAAGATTTCACTGTTGCATTTTAGTCCACTAGATTGACTTCATTCATTTTTATGTTAACGA
Organism: Helianthus tuberosus; assembly: GCA_030545235.1. NCBI lineage: Eukaryota > Viridiplantae > Streptophyta > Magnoliopsida > Asterales > Asteraceae > Helianthus > Helianthus tuberosus. The sequence goes on along the minus strand of CM060429.1, from coordinate 79,266,602 downwards.
GAAGGGCAATTCGGTCATTTTATATGTAATTATGTTAACTAGAAGGGCAATTCAGCCATATAAAATGACCAAATTGCCTTTCTCGTTAACAAAAAAATGGATGAAGTTATCACAGTGGACTAAAATGGTAACGCTGAAACATTTTTGGACTCACAGGCAAAATGACCCAAACCACATGGACTAAAATGGAATTTAACTCGTATTTTTATATCCTATTTTTCATATATGTTAATAATCACCTGTCTAACAAAATTTTTCTGCACTGTTAAGGTTGATCGAGAAGGGGGTTCACCTATGAATATAAGTCTTCAGGAAATAAACAAAAATGGTTTTACTGCAACTGAGCAGCAAGGTCGTAAATGGAGTTTTATATCTCCTTGTATGATACAAGCTAGTCTCACAGTCAACGAAAGTCCAAATAACACACAGGTATAAACTTAACGTTTGTAAGTAGCAATGTTAAATGGATTGTGTTCACAGAACCTAAAAGTTTTGTCAAACACATACCCAAACATGACCAAAGAGTTGGAAATAACCTAATGAATCATTTGACCAAGTAAGTTTGAGAAAGTGGACTAAAACTTTTCTAATTTTCAAAACTAGATAATAATGACATTGCGACACGTGGCATTTCACGTGCCAAATTACGCATCGCTGCTTTACAAGGGTGTTTGGGGTTGAGTTTTCAAAATAGATTATGCGTTTTCAATAATCAGAATCAGATAATTAGCTGTAACAAAACGTGCTGCAGAAAGATAGTGTTTGGATTTAATTATGTTGTTTGATATCACAATAATCAGATAATCAACAGTGTTTGAATTTGATTATGTTGTTTGATATCACAATAATCAGATAATCAACTATTTGAGTGTTTGGCAAATATATATATTTTAAAAAATAAATAAGTGAAAACGTAAAAAATCAGTTTTTGGATTATCACGTTTTCCTCCGGTAAGGGGTGATCTACTTTTGGATTATCACGTTTTGATCTCTACAAAACGTAAAAAATCAGTTTTTATTAATTTTTTAACAAATACTCAAAATAGATTTTTTAAGATTTCAAAACACAATAATAAAAAAATCAGGTTGAAAAAGCAATCACAAACACACCCGTAGAATCTAGTTATGAATTAAAAAAAAACAACGTTAATGAGTGGTGAAGAAATTCATATAATCAAAGGCTATTTTTTCCCCTAGATTAAACATGCATTTAAAGAAAATCTTCTGTAGGGTATAGGTTCATGTCATGTTTCATATGTAACTAGTGGTATTCCTCCGCGCGTTGCGGCGTATAGTTGGTCGGTATCGGTTCGATTCAATAAGGTATCGGTACCGTAATCAGCACTTTGTGTAGCAATCGAAAGATAAACTCAAAAAAAGTCATGACATGCCCAAAAGGATATCGACAGATGTTTAAATTGATAGAAAACTATAAAATGAATATTTATAAGATTTTAAAAGTACAAATATCGACACCGATGTTCGGCCAAAATCGACATGGTACTGATGTTGTTTGGCAGGTTTCAGTTTTGTTCATCACTGACACTCGCTATAGCATATGATATAAAAAGGTATTCAATACCCCTACCAAAATCGTAAAAGGTAATTGTTTGAACAATATCGACTCAGTTTAACGAAACACTGATGTAATAAACATGACGCAATAGTACACTCGAAGTTTTATAAAACACTGCACTATATTATTAGAATAAATAAAATGATAAACGATGTTAATATATGAAATATCATATGTTAGCTATAAGAGAAAACAAAAAAAATTAATTATAATAATAAAATATTAAAAAAAACTATATGTTATTATTATCCAATTATGATACTACGAGAAAAAATAGTCGAAAAAACTTTGAAACCCACATGTACGTTACGGCGTGTTTACTCGCAAAAGTAGAAAAAAACGTAAAACAAAAAATTTGAAAAAGATGAAAAATACATTGATCAAAGTTGAAAATAAAAATGCGTTGGGGTTAAAGTGCAAAAGATGAAAAGTTTTGGGTAAAAAGTAAAAAAAAATCAAAAAGGTTAAAATGCAAAAAATAAAACAATTGGGTTAGAAATGAAAAATAAATTTTTTTTTTGAAAGACTCCCCATGCTTGAAGTACAAGCGACAATGCACAAACAACTTCCTAATTTATAATATGGTAATAATAATAAAATATTAAAGATTAAGAAAGCTATAATAGTATTAAAAAATAGGTTATAATAATAAAATATTAAAGATTAAAAAAAGTTATAATTATAATAATATTTAAAATTTTATTACTATTTATTAACACTTTGTATTTATACATATAACTAGTATATGCTCCGCCCGCGTTGCGGGGCGATGGCCGAATAATTCTCAACCAATTAAAAAAACACTACTATAATTTTGCTAGGGAAAAAAAAAACAAAAACGATGATAAGACCGTAGTAAACCAACTAAAACAAAAAACCTGTATAGTTTTAGTAAAAAAAAACTAAAACGATGGGAAAAACGTAATTTTTAACTGAGGACAAAATCATAAATTTAATTCATGGATAAATCGTAAGCTATATGGACCAACGGGGGAGTGCCAGGAAGTTGGCGGCACGACTGTAGTTTACACTGGGGGCAAAATTGTAATTTCACCAGGAAAACAAACAAAAACGATGGGGAAAATGTAAAGTTAAGTTGAGGGCAAAATCGTAACCTGACTGTGAGAAAAAAAAACTAACGACAAAAATATAAATTTATACGGAGCAAAATCGTAAATTTGAACGGAGGGAAAAATTAGAATTTTTAGCCGGGAGCAAAAGCGTAAATTTATTTTTAAGTGGGGGCAAAAACATAACTTAGACCTAGGGGTGCAAACGAGCCAAGCGGCTCGCGAGCTACTCGAGATCGGCTCGAGAAAAAGCTCGAAACGAGCCGAGCCTTATCGAGCTTGAGCCGAGCTTGAGCCTAAAATAAAGCTCGTTTGTTTATCGAGCCCGAGCTCGAGCCTCGTATGTGAAGCTCGTTAGGCTCGTCGAGCCTAATCGAGCCTCAGTATAAATGAGCCGAGCCGAGCTTATTTAAACTTTGTTTACAAGTCGATCTCAAACCTAAAAATAAGCTTATTTAGTAAACGAGCCCGAGCCCGAGCTTCGCTTATCGAGCTCGCAAGCCTAAAAAGTCTATTATTTATATTATTTTTATTTAATATACTAATTAATATATAATAAACGAGTCGAGCCCGAGCCGAGCTCAAGCTTGAGTAAACACTAACGAGCCGAGCTCGAGCTTTGAAAACAAAGCTCGAATCGAGCCGAGCTCGAGCCCGAGCTCTCATAAGTTAATTGAGCTCGAGCTCGAGCCTGGTCGAGCTCGGGCTCGGCTCGTTTGCACCCCTACTTAGACCTGATGGCAAAATCGTATTTTTAAGGGAAAAAAACTAATGGCGAAACTGTAAATTATAACGGGTAAAAATCGTAATTTTTTAACCAAGGGCAAAATCGAAATATTTAGCTGAGAGCAAAAGCGTAAAGTTATTTTTAAGCGGGGGCGAAAACATAAATTTGAACTGATGGCAAAAGCGTAAATTTAAATAAGGAAAAAATCGTAATTTTGTTGGGCCAATAGGGGAGTGCCAGGTAGCTGCCTAGCATTGTTGAGCCTGCTGCCCTTTTTGGCCAATTGAAGGGAGGCGCTATTCAATTCTTAAGTCAGCATCTTGTATTTGTAGTAGTTTAAATTGGTACTTCATTTCTTTGATTTGGTTGATTCAGGGAAAATTACCACAACAGCCACCTCGGAAGGGCCTTTTTATATTTTTTTGTATTCCAGTGAGCCCGGGTAATAGCAGATTCATAGGTGTCAGCCCTAGAAACTTTAGTCTTTGGATAGATTCGTTTGTTACAAGATGGATGCACCATATTGTGCAGAATTTGGTTATTGATTCGGATTTGTATCTTCTTCGGGTTCAGGTAAAGCTATCCCCACCATGATTGTGCTTCGATTTGTTGTGTTCGAATTTTCTAAAAATTATATTCAACTTTTAGGAGGAGAAATTAATGGAGGCAGGTCTTTCAAATTGGCAAAAAGTCTGTTTTGTGCCAACCAAAGCAGATACTATGGTGGCATTATATAGAAGGTGGCTAAACAAATATGCAGGTGGCCAAGTCAATTGGCGAACCACAATTGATGGATCTTTACCACCAATTCCACCCAAGGAACAACTCTTGGACAGGTTATTTGCATTTCTCTAAGTGTATTCCTGGACTAATTTACTTAACATGTGCCCACTAATAATCCACTCAAGAATAGGGTTTGGGAACATGAGGTAATAAAAACACCTAACACAGTTGTCTATAATCGGTCTTTACTATAGAAGTGATCCACCTGAGACCCTTGAGATAGTGAGGCTACTGTCAAAGGGAACCCACTCAACGAACCTTCCGTTTTTGACAATACTAATAGAATGCCCATGTGATATGGTGTGGAACAGATACACTGATAATCACGTAATATGTTAATTTTTTAAATTAAAAAGAAACTATGACAGTACCATACTCAATTTCAAAAGAATAACAAGTTTGTTTTTATGATGTATTTTTTATAATAATATTAATGTATTAAAAGTTATGCACGATTCAAAATCATGGGCTAAGTTAGTTTAAAAGTCAACAATATATTTTAAAATATTGTACCATATGTTTTAAAACTTGTAATTACTTAAAGTCTTAAAATTATGTGAAAATACTTTCTTGTCATCCTTTATATGTATTATAACTAGGTTAGAGGTTAGAAACATATGTATTACACGGGATAAATAGATATAATTTTATATTATCTTTAAAAACCTCGTTTATTACACGGGTTAAATAAATATAATTTTATATCTTTAATAACCTTGTGTATTGTACAAGTTGAGTAAATATAATTTTATATACCAAATAATAAAAAAAGTTGAATACTTAAAAACACTGTGTATTACACGAGTTGAATAAATGTAATTTTGTATATTAAATAATAAAAAAGTTATATAACCTCATGTATTACACAGGTTGAATAAATCTAATTTTATATATCAAATAATAAAATAGTTGTATCTTTAATTAATTTATTAATTATTTAATTGATATAAGATAAGTAGGAGAAAGACGGGAAAGTAAAAAAAAGGTATTCAATGAATAACACGTGAGAGACATTGATTTCTTTTTTTATATACTATAGATAGATATAGATATAGATATAGATAGATATAATATAGATAAGGATTGATATAACATGTGTAGTTTTATAAATATTTATGAAATATATGTAGGTTTACTATTTATTTTTCGTAAAAACATTATACTTTTTTTTAAATTTGTTACTTCAATCAATCAATTCTAGTTATTTAGATTTAATTAATGTTTTCGTCCCTGTGATTTGTCAAAAATAACTATTTCAGTCCATTAGTTTAAAAATTGTGATTTCAGTCTCTGTGGTTTCACTTTCGTAACCTTTTCAGTCCACCTCGTAACCATTTTAGTCCCTGTACTAACATAATAAATGGATTGAAATGGTTACGAATGTGAAACCACAGGGACTGAAATGGTTACGAAAGTGAAACCACAGGAACTGAAATCACAATTTTTAAACTAATGGACTGAAATAGTGATTTTTTACAAAATACATGGACAAAAACAGTAATTAACTCATTTATTTATTACGTACCTTTTAGCCAACCCGTTATACTTCTGTCTAACAGTTTCTTTCCCAATCAATATATTATGCTTCTATTAAATATATAATTTTTACCACATTTTTATATTATTTAAAAATTAAAAATGTTATAATGATGGAAGGGTTAAAAACTTTTTATCAAAATGAAAGATTTATTAAAAAAATTTAGTTTGTGTGAAAAAATAATTTACGATACGCTTATGAATTATTTTCGACATTCCATTATAAAAATATAGTGTTATTTGACTTGTTTTGTTTATTTAGGTACCGGAGCCATGTAGTGAATTGCAGTAGTTGCATTGGTGCATATAAAGGTCTTAATGCGCTCCAAATATCTCTTGAGGTGTTTTCTATTACTTCAGTGGCTATTATGGCCGCAACCAAACATGGTATGATGTCAACTGCCGCAAGAAATACGCTCGTAGCTGTTGCAATTTTGTGTTTTCTGGGATCAAAATGGTTATTGCATTTCATTTACAAAAACTTCCATTTTCATGACTACAATCATGCTTTTAAATGAGCGTTTCCATGTATCATCATCGATTATTCAATTGTCGAGGTTATCCCTCTGTTGAATCGAGTTTTCATCAATGTTTTGTAAAGAGAGCTTTAATATATAGTACTAGCACGGTGCCTACACGATGCAACAGGTGACAATTTGCATTGCGGTAATCGTTTCTGTTAGTTTTCTTGTTAGTATAATATGTATTGTAGCATCATTGTGATGGAAATACGTCATAAACGAAGTCATCAATTAGTCTATTTCATCGTGGTGTGCATGGTTCGGTTTGGTTCGGCTATTATTCTCAACCGAAGTTGAAACCAAAATCGGTTAGTCTATTTTATCAACCAATCGGTTTTCGGTTAATCAGTTCGGCTTATTCGGTTAGATTGACGGTTTTTTGTTAGGCTCTTTTAATTTTGGTTAATAGCCAAACAGTACTTGGGGTAAAACTTTTGTTTAAAAATACATGAATGAGGTACAAATACATGAAATGGAGGTATAAAATATGAAATACATGAACTGGAGATGTAAAAGCTGTTAACCGGTTTTTGGTTAGTTTCGGTTTTCGATTAATCAGTTTTCAATTAATTTAGTTTTTTGTTGGTTAGGTTTCGTCTGTTTCCGGGTAATAATTCAGTTGTTGCTCACTCCTAACATTAATTAAAAAAGACTATACTCAAATTAATGAGAATAAAATGCTTTTTTTATAGTGTAATTTTTTTTAAAATATGAACTTACGAAAAAGCTATAACCGTTTAAAAATCATGAGGTAGCTAGTTTTTTATAAGTGAGATAAAGCGTTATTATTAACCAATTATCTATAATTTGGTTAAAATTGAGAGGATTAAAGTGTAACTAAGATGAGGAGATTAAATTGTAATTATTGTTTAAAAGACTAACTAGTTTAAGATCACATGTATTACACGGGATGTATAAAGAAAATACTTTTTATAAATCTATTGATTCAACAAATTACACATAGATGTAGATGTTACTATAATCACAATTGGTTCCCGTGTTACGATTATTAACATATTTTAACACCCCATACTCTTTAACGCGTAGTGACTTCTCATTAGCATATAAATACGAAAAAAATCACAGGTCTTTTTATGTAATATATTTTACTTATATGATATATAATATAGGGTAAATTACATTTTTCATATTTTATGTATGTATCGAATTGCAATGGATAGCCTTTAACTTCAATAATTATAGTCACAATCCTTTGGCCCTAACAAGGTTAAAATTTTCAGTTAAGTATAGCATGTGCCTTGCACATGAGGGTAGGATGGTAATTTTACTCATTTATATATGTATTTCCTAAAGTCTCTCTCCACGCAATACTTTCTCTCTATAAAGACTCTTACACACACACCTCTCTTTCTTTATATATATTCAGCCACCACCCACCACTTGCCACCACTATTATCACCACCGTAAGCACCATTCACCACCACCGTAACATACAAAAAAATATATCCATCAACAAACATGCATAAAGATAGATAATAATCACACAATATTTTAATGAAGTTGAATGTACAGTTAGAAAGGCAAACCTAAACATAATTCAAACAAAATCTTATTTTTTAATGGCAAATGTTACCTTTTTAAACCAATAATCCTAAATTCTTCCTTCTTACCCATGTTTAAACATGAGATCCCCTTTAATAGGCATGGGAAAGAAAAGTTAATATTTAAAACAATTTTTTTACATTCGTCATGTCCTTCATTGTAGGTGTGGTATCCATCACAGATAAAGTCATCCTAAATCCTAACACCAATACCTAAATCTGTTTATGAATGAAGTACCGATATAATAAAAACCTGTATAGAGAATGGATAAAAGCAAAACAAATAAAATGTTATTCTCATTTTACGGCTTTAAACGTGAAAAGTTTCAAAGTTAGTGGTATTTTGTCGTTTTTTTAATTGGCCCACATTTTTCATAGGATTAACATTTAAATAGACCTTTTTTATATATCTATGTATACTCAAATTTATCTTGCACATTATTTACAACATAACTTTTTAGATGATCTAAAATGAATATGATGATTTTAAATACTAAAACTAAAACTTTGTGAACCCCATCAAAAGTACTAAACAGCCGACACTATGATGCAAAAATTGTCTGATGGAAATTTAAAAAATGGTTTCGAATTTTGAGGATGGTCAACATGGATGAAAGTGATTGCCGATTTCCACAGGAGTAAAATATCAACGTTAATTTAGGGATATAAAATTGAGTAGAAATTTCGGAATATTTTTGTTTATTAAATTAGGTAGTTATAATTATTTTTTTAATAAATCTCTAAATTAGTAAATTGTAGAAAAGCTTCCCTCCAAAATCCTACTATGTTAAGGATGCCACGTGGCAACCCAAAATCCTCATTTATTAGATATAAGATAGATGGGTTCCTTCTATGTTTTCTATACGGATTTTTTACTAAAAATTTCAAACCAACTGAGTTCCTGGAAACCGGTTCTTGCCAAGTAGATCCGCCCCTATTACAAAACAGAAGGGTGGTGTCTTTTTTTCATATCAATCGTCTTTAAAGCGTAAAAGGCTTTAGCTCATATAGTAGGCAAATCAGCTCAGTCCAATTCAGTGCACCACAAAGTTGCTCCCTCATGATTCTCACGACAAATAATTGGCAATATACACCACTAAATTCATATCCATATTCCATCATCATTTTGTATTTGACATTAATTTGCGTTAGTTATCAAATTAATAATATTCTACGTCAGTTTAATATAAAATCATATTAAGCTCAATTTTCTTTTATTATTTTCTAAACTGATAACTTACATACCATTCTAATTCTATGTAAATATCTACATAACACTAGAACCTTTAGTCACTTATAACAATATTTAAAAACACTTAAAAACGTGTCTAGTCAGCTACCATATCATAAAAGGTTAAAAACATTTTGTTTGTTAAAAATCATGTTTATCACGAGAGAACCAAATACACATTGAGGTTCATTGTCATTTTGTTTGCGAGAATTTACAAGCCGGCTTAATTGACTTAACTCATGTCCGAACCGCGGAGCAACTTGCAGATGTTTTCACAAAGAGTCTTCTTCCTTCTCAGCATTCTGTTTTATTGTCCAAGTTGGGGATTTCCATACCTCCAAGTGTTAGTTTTAATATGCCATCAGCTTAGTTAGTTGCATAATTAGTTATTTATTCAGTTTTAATACCAGATTAGTTAGTTAGGTTTAGTAGTTGTATATAAATAGTCTTCTCTGTATTAATATGCGAGTAATGAAAAGCGATCAGTTCATCACCATTTCTTTTCTCTTTGATCAAGATTTTAGATATAGATATGAAATTCGACTGATTTGACAGAGTTGTAGATTGTTAAAATAGATGAGCCTAGATGAGTTGTATAACTCTATACGAGTTGAGTTATACAACTTTATACAATTGGTATACATGATGGTCACTCACAAAACAAGGGTGGTGCCCACAGTGGCGGATTTTGGTAGATTCTCACTATTTTTTTCCAAATCATACGAGGTTCTCACTAATTTTTCTCATTTTTTTCTAAACCGAATGGGTTCCTGGGAACCCAGAAAAGTGGCCTAGATCCGCCTCTGGGTGTCCAATTAGCATATCAATCGTCTTTAAAGCTAAAGAAAGTTGTAGCTCATTAAGTAGGCAAATCCACTCAGCACATACAAAGCTGCTCCACTTCTAAAGGAAGGATTGATCAATGGAGTAGGTTGTAGTGTGTGTACTGGTATCCACTCATGCCTGTAAAGTGGTGTACCAGTAAACATAATCATTCGCATGCTTGTATATATATCCAATAATGCAAATCCTAGTCTCAATAATCCGCCATGGAAGCTGTAAGAAGTCTCTCGACTGTTGCTCTACCTTCACTTGTCACAGCCCACTTTTCCAAACCCATTTTCACTATTCCATTTACTCATAAAAAGTCCAACTTAACCAGATTTCCAAAAACCAAACTCAATAAGTTCAATGCCATTTCTCCTTCCATTTTAACCCAACCCGAAGCAGAAACCAAAACCGGAAACCTTGATCATGAAGAAGAGAAATTTGACTGGTTTTCTCACTGGTATCCACTCATGCCTGTGTGTGATTTGGACAAGAGGGCTCCTCATGGAATGAAGGTGTTGGGTCTTGATGTTGTGGTGTGGTGGGATAAGAATGAGAAGGCATGGAAGGTGTTCGATGATCGTTGTCCACACAGATTGGCTCCACTTTCTGAAGGAAGGATTGATCAATGGGGTAGGCTGCAGTGTGTGTACCACGGCTGGTGTTTTAATGGCTCGGGTGACTGCAAATTAATTCCTCAAGCTCCTCTTGATGGTCCTCCGGTATATTATGATGCTAGCTAGCTACATAAGGTTTTCTATCCAACACTTTACATAGTTTATAAAAATATTCTTGCAGGTTCATTCTTTCCCAAAAGCGTGTGTTGCGGTTTATCCAAGCACCGTGCAAAACGGGATTGTTTGGTTTTGGCCCAACACTGATCCACAATACAAAGATATCCTCACCAAGAAGAAGCCACCATACATCCCTGAACTTGATGATCCTTCATTTTTTGGAACCACCTTGTTCGCAAGAGATATACCATACGGGTATGAACATGAACGCAACTCTGACCCTTTTATTTTATTTTTAGAATTTTTCGATTCATCTCTGACCCTTTTATTTTATTTTACAATTCATGACTAGTATAGTTTTTCTCTAATAACATTAATATCTAACGTTTTTTTTTTGAATCTAAATTCACATATTTGTTTTTCTTAATTTTATTTGTATTTTTGATATAATTTTTATTAAATATATTTTCAAAATGAGGTATAATTATTGTCTTGTAATATCAAAAATACGTTATTTTGGTTAAAAAAATCGGTTTTCAATAAAAACAAGATAGAACTTTGTTTTTAATAAATTTAATATCAAAACGCAGATAAAAAGTAAATAAAACAAATAGGTTTTTTATATATTTAGAAGATGTTTAAATTTTATATTGTAATCAAAGACTAAATTAATTGGAGTAATTACAAAACCCGTCCTTTATGTTAACACCAGATTGCAAAGTGTGTCATTTGTTTTTAAAAAGTATAAAAAATGTACTCGATATTTGCAAACCCTTATATGTTATGTTCTTGAGCACTTACTCAGTTAATTTTCATGGTTAAATATGACCAAATATGACCAAATATGGTTAAATAGGGATTGAATTTAGAGGGTAAGATTTAGCCGTTCAAAAAAAAAAAAAAAAAAAAATATGACCAAATGGACCTCACATAAGGGTATTTTGATCATTTTACCTTAAATAATAAAATAAATAATTGCAAAAATAAAACAATTATTATTAGTTTAGAATCACAAATATAAATATAAAAAGAGAAAATTACGAAAATAGCCAAGAAAAATGTTGACTTACCAAAATAGCCATCTCATACGTTCTTGGAGCAGGGCATCACTGATTACGAGAGATCTTATGCGTCTGCAGGGCTCATTCATGCGTCTGTCAATGTAGAAGTGACACGTGTCTCAATGACATCATGCGTCCCATCCGTCCGTGACTCATCTCATGCGTCCGTGACTCATCCCATCATCCCATGCGTCCGTGACTCATCCCATGCATTGCCGACTCATCCCATGCGTCCGTGACTCATCCCTTGCGTCCGTGACTCATCCCATGCCTCCCATTTTCGTACTTGCTGCTTCATCCATACACGCATCCATTTAAAGAATGGCAGACGCATAAGATGTGGGATGCCCCTCTCCAAAGACGCATGAGGTGGCTATTTTGGTAAGTCAACCTTTTTCTTGGCTATTTTCATAATTTTCTCATATAAAAATATATTATAAATCCATATCTGAACCCCAAACATACTCGTTCGCCACCACCAAACCCACTTATTTTCCGACGCTCATCTGCCGGCTCACCGGACTCAAGTTTATCTCTATGTATAACAACTACATCAACGACATACTTCCCAATGACAACTTTATGCCTCACCGACTGTAATTTAATCAGACCGATTCTGACTCACTGGGTCGATTCAGTGAACTCAACTCATGGATCTAGATCTAGATCTGGCATTAACAAACTCATCTGGTCAGCAGTGGCGGACCCAGGAATTTTTCCATAGGGGTGCGAAATATTTTCAAAAATTTTAGGCCCCAAGGTATATAAATAAAAAATCGGTTCGTATCGGGTCGGTTCGGGTCGAGTCGGGTCATGTAAAACAAACAACTAAATTTATATAATCATCAAAAACACGTTAAATCTTGTTACAAACATAATTAAAACGTCGTCCTACGGGTTTTCGTTTTTTGAAATCTATCCAAAACATCATTTAAACCTACTTTCTTAAGCAACTCTTTCTCTATATAACATATACAACCTTCAATTAAATTCTCATCGCCAATCCGATTACACAAGTATCCACATCAACGAATCTGGAAGACGTATCAACTTTCCTCTTGAGTTCGGATCGGGTTGGGTATATTTTCGGTTCGGTTCTCGGTTATTTTCGGTCCGGACCTAAACTTGCTCACCCCTAAAAGAAACTAATAAATGAAAGGGCATTATGAAGTCTTAACCATTACATGAAGCATTATGATGGTGATGTGGCAAAAAATACCCCTTAAGAGGCATTAACCATTACCCATGGTCTAATAACGAGATATTAATTTTAGGTTGTTTTAAATTCAACTAAAAAACATGAAGGTTTAATTTGTAATTGACTTCAATTAAGGGTGTTACAATATAAAACTTTAAATATTAAGCCCTCACTAGCCGACAAAGAGATCCTTTTCTCTTTCTTTCTTTTTTTAAACTTCATCTTCTTCAAAGAGTTTTATTCCACCATTAAAGCTTCATTCAAGCTTCCAAAACTCAACGAGTGCAGACGGAAAATTCCATGGGGTGCGGACGGAAAATTCCAAGGGGTGCGGACGGGATTTTTGACGGAATTTAGCACTAATTTTTTTTTCCCGGGGGTGCGCCCGCCCACCTTGGGCTGGGCGGGCTTAGGTCGCCCCTGCTGGTCAGTACCGAGTTCTGTCACCGGGTCAGTGACATCTGCGTAGGTTAGCCTAACAAAAATCGCCAATAAAACGAACCCAAATAGCGAAACCCACCTTAAAATAAAACTGCCTATATTAAAGAAAAAACTTTCGAACTTTCAAAATCATACTCACGTAATCATAAACTGTAAAATATTCAAAATCATACTCACTCGTAAACTTCAAACTGCCTCTTCAAAATAATAATAATAATAATAATAATAATAATAATAATAATAATAATAATAATAATAATATATCAAGAGCATTCGCATCCCCTCTACCATTTTTACCCTATAATAAATCATAATCTAACCGTCTACCGTTGTTATATTTTCTTCAATTCAACAACTTTGTTTTCTACAAAATCATTACAAAAAGTCATTTGTTTATGTTTTTCATCAAGAGGGTGATACCTATTGTAGGTATGAAGTCCTGGTTGAAAATCTCATGGATCCTTCTCATGTTCCATATGCACATCATGGGATAATGAGTATCGCACCACAGCCTAGATAAGTATCAAGCAATCAAATATTTTTATATCCTATTTTTCATATATGTTAATAATCACCCGTCTAACAAAAAATTTCAGCACTGTTAAGGTTGATCGAGAAGGGGGTTCACCTATGGATATAAGTCTTCAGAAAATAGACAAAAATGGTTTTACTGCAACTGAGCAGCAAGGTCGTAAATGGAGTTTTGTATCTCCTTGTCTGATACAAGCTAGTCTCACAGTCAACGAAAGTCCAAATAACACGCAGGTATAAACTTAACTTTTGTAAGTAGCAATGTTAAATACTTAAATGGACATACCCAAACATGACCAAAGAGTGGGAAAATAACCTTGAGAAAATGGACTAAAACTTTTCTAATTTTCAAAACGAGATAATAATTACATTGCGACACGTGGCATTTCACGTGCCAAATTAGGTATCGTTGAACCAAAGTATTGTATTGTAGTATCTCACTACTACAAATTTGGCATTTTCTAACAAGCTTTTCCGTTACAATTGCGTAGCAAATTCAGGTTTGCTACGCATTAATTGCAACAAAACCTTGATGTTGGAAAAAGCCCTGTTGAAAACTATTTGCTATGCACTTACTAAGCAATCTTTAACGCATTTACGACAAAAATGTGGTGTCGGAAATTTGTGACGAATTTTCAACGCAATTTCAGTTTAGAGCTTTAACGTTTTGCATTGTGAAGCATTTTTTTCGTAACAAATTGGCATTTTTCTAGTAGTGTCTAGTTATGATTTAAAAAAAAAAAAACTCAACGTTATTGAGTGGTGAAGAAATTTATATAATCAAAGACTATTTTTCCGTTTTCCCTAGGTTAAACAAGCATTTAAAGAATATCTTCTTTAGGGTATAGGTTCATGTCATGTTTCATATGTAATTGGTACTTCATTTCTTTGATTTGGTTGATTCAGGGAAAATTACCACAAAAGCCACCTCGAAAGGACCTTTTTATATTTTTTTGTATTCCAGTGAGCCCGGGTAATAGCAGATTCATAGGTGTTACCCCTAGAAACTTCAGTCTTTGGATAGATTCATTTGTTACAAGATGGATGCACCATATTGTGCAGAATTTGGTTATTGATTCGGATTTGTATCTTCTTCGGGTTCAGGTAAAGCTATCCCCACCATGATTGTGATTCGATTTGTTGTGTTCGAATTTTCTAAAGTTTATATTCAACTTTTAGGAGGAGAAATTAATGGAGGCAGGTCTTTCAAATTGGCAAAAAGTCTGTTTTGTGCCAACCAAAGCAGATACTATGGTGGTATTATATAGAAGGTGGCTAAACAAATATGCAGGTGGTCAAGTCAATTGGCGAACCACAATTAATGGATCTTTACCACCAATTCCACCTAAGGAACAACTCATGGACAGGTTATTTGCATTTCTCTAAGTGTATTCCCAGACTTATTTACTTAACATGTGCCCACTAATAATCCACTCAAAGAATAGGGTTTGGGAACATGAGGTGAGGATAAAACTTACATCTATTGGAACTACAAATAAAAAGACCTAACACAGTAGTCTATAATCGGTCTTTACTGTAGAAGTGGTCCACTTGAGACCCTTGAGACTGAGAGACTACTTTCAAAGAGAACCCACTTAACGAATATTCCGTTTTTGACAATACTAATAGAGTGCCCATGTGATATGGTGCGGAATACATACATTGATAATCACGTAACATGTTAATTTTTTAAATTAAAAAGAAACTATAGTAATACCATACTCAATTTCAAAGGAATAAAATGTTTATTTTTATTATGTATTTTTTAATAATAATATTAACGTATTAAAAGTTATACACGTTTCAAAATCATAGGCTAAGTTATGTCAAAAGTCAACAATATATTTTAAAAGATTGTATCATATGTTTTAAAACTTGTAATTACTTAAAGTCTTAAAACTATGTGAAAATACTTTCTTGTCATCCTTTATATGTATTATAACTAGGTTAGAGGTTAGAACCCTGTATATTACACGGAATAAATAAATGCAATTTTATATTATCTTTAAAAACCTCGTTTATTAAAAGGGTTAAATAAATGTAATTTTATATATTAAATAATAAAAAGTTATATCTTTAAGAACCTTGTGTATTGTACGGGTTGAGTAAATGTAATTTTTTATACCAATTAATAAAAAAAGTTAAATACATAAAAACACTGTGTATTACACGGGTTGAATAAATGTAATTTTGTATACTAAATAACAAAAAAGTTATATAACCTCATGTATTGCATAGGTTAAATAAATCTAATTTTATATATCAAATAATAAAATAGTTATATCTT
Source organism: Helianthus tuberosus (assembly GCA_030545235.1). NCBI lineage: Eukaryota > Viridiplantae > Streptophyta > Magnoliopsida > Asterales > Asteraceae > Helianthus > Helianthus tuberosus. The sequence continues at coordinate 79,250,516 of CM060429.1, read as the reverse complement.
TAATTAATTTATTATTTATTTAATTAATATAAGATAAGTAGGAGAAAGACGGAAAAATAAAAAAAGTATTTAATGAATAACACGTGACAGACATTGATCGATATAATACAGATAAGGATACATATAACATGTGTAGTTTTATAAGTATTTATGAAACATATGTAGTTTTGCTATTTATTTTTCGTAGAAACATTATACTTTTTTTAAATTTGTTTCTTCAATCAATCAATTATATTTATTTCTTAGGGACAATTGCGTATTTTTCCTTAAAAAACTGCTTAATTACGTATTTACCCAACTTAAAATTAAAATTACATATATCCCCTTTCTTAACTATTAAAATTGCATATATCCCCTTCTTTGACTAATGAAATTTCAAATTTACCCATTTTGATTTATTTCATTAAAAACAAGTTATACAATGATTTTTTTATCCTTATTTTTACTAAAACTAACAAAAATACATATTTATTCATTTTTACTAGTTTTTGAAGATTTTTACTAGTTTAACGGTTTATTTCAGTGTTTAAGTTTTAGTAAAAATGAATAAACATATATTTTTTTAAGAATTATGAAAAATCCACAAATACTAGTTAAAATGAACAAATTTGTATTTTTTTAAGTTTCAGTAAAAATAACGGTTAAAAAGTCATTATATAACTTGTTTTTAATAAAATAAATCAAAATGAGTAAATTTGCAATTATATTAGTTAAAGAAGGGGATATATTCAATTTTAATAGTTAAGGAAGTGCGTATATGCAATTTTAATTTTAAGTTAAGTAAATACGCAATTAAGCAGTATTTTGGGACAATTGCATATTTCCCCTTAAAAAACTGCTTAATGGCGTGTTTACCCAACTTAAAATTAAAATTGCATATATCCCCTTTCTTAACTATTAAAATTGCATATATTCTCTTCCTTAACTAATAAAATTGCAAATTTACCCATTTTGATTTATTTCATTAAAGCCAAGTTATATAATGACTTTTTTATCCTTATTTTTTCTAAAACTTAAAAAAAATACATATTTATTTATTTGTACTAGTTTTTGTAGATTTTTACTAGTTTAGCGGTTTATTTCAGTGTTTAAGTTTTAGTGAAAATGAATAAATATGTATTTTTTTAAAGAATTGTGAAAAATCCATAAAGACTAGTAAAATGAATAAATTTTTATTTTTTAAGTTTTAGTAAAAATAAGGGTAAAAAAGTCATTATATAACTTGTTTTTAATAAAATAAATCAAAATGGATGAATTTGCAATTATATTAGTTAAGGAAGGGGATATATGTAATTTTAATATTTAAGGAAGGGGATATATGCAATTTTAATTTTAAGTTGGATAAGTACGCGCAATTAAACAGTTTTTTAAGGGGATATATGCAATTGACCCTATCTCTTACGTACCTTTTAGCCAACCCGTTATACTTCTGTTTAAGAGTTTCTTTCCCAATCAATATATTATACTTCTGTTTAATGGGTCAGGATATAATAGAAAGTTTATTTGGGTAGAAGGTTAAGAAGTATTCTTGACCATCTATTTATTTAATCAATGGTTAAGATTAAATGAGTGAAATTGAAGAAGAAAAAAAGGCGTGTGGGTTTGTCTAAGGGCATTCTAGTCAATCCAAGTCAATAGTTTATCTTCCTTCCAATTCTACCCCATTTTTTAAACGTTCATATGACATTCTTTTTTTATAAAAATTTCACCAAAAAAAGAGTGTTTTTTAACTTTAAAACGAATATACTATTTCTATATCTTCGAATTTTTTTTTTTTTGAAAACCCAGTTTTCTAAAACATAATGGACAAAAAAACACAAATAAATGTCTTATTTCTTAAACACAATGGCCAGAAAACACAAATAAATGTCTTATTTATAAAACGCAATGACAAGAAAACACAAAGAAATGTTTTTTTTTTTTTTTTTTCTAAAACGCAATGGCCTAAAAATACAAAAGAAAGTGTTATTTCTCAAACGCAGTGGACTGAAAACACATAAAAATGTGTTTTACTTAAAACGCAATGGACTAAAAACATTTTAAAATGTGTTTTTCTAGAACGTAATGGACCAAAAAACACATAAAAATGTTTTTTTTCTAAAACGCAATTACCTAAAAACACAAAGAAATTGTTCTTTTTAAAACGCAATGGACTAAAAACACATAAAAATGTGTTTTACCTAAAACGCAATGGACTAAATCCTTCAAAATGTGTTTTTCTAAAACACATTGGACCAAAAGACACATAAAAATGTATTTTCCTAAAACGCAATCGATAAAAACACAAAAGAAAACGTTTTTTTTTTTCTAAAACGCAATGGACTAAAAACATATAAAATGTGTTTACCTAAAACGCAATAAACTAAAAAACATTAAAATTTGTTATTTCTAAAACGCAATAGACTAAAAATACAAAAAGAAAAAAAACCGTTTTTTCATTCCTTTGTAAAACGCAATGACTCAATTCAAAAAAACCCAGATCGTAAAAATGCAATTCAAAATTTTCTTACATAGATCGAAACCGATTTCTTCAGTTTTCTTCAACGATTGACGAAATTTGAATGATAGAAACACTTATCATCGATCGACTGGAACAAATCGAGTGATTCGCTTCAAAATCACCGGAAAAGATGAGATATTGTATGAAATTAAACTGGGTTTCTTCAAAAAAAAATTTTTGAAGAAGACGTTGATTTGGTGTTTGAATCATTGATTTGTGACGAAAATCGCACTATAATGTAGTGATTATTGAGATAGAAAGTGAAGAAAAGGTTGAAGATGGTGGGTTTTGAAAAAAGTGGGTTTTGAAGTTACAGATAGAAGAATGGAGAAAATTGGATAAAATTAACTAAAATACCATTTCTTTTTATTTTAAATTTTGTCATATGTCATAATTCTATTTTTCCTATACTTGCTAGCCAAAATAAAATTCATATATGATCCTCACCCTCTATTTAATATATAATTTTTATCACATTTTTATATTATTTAAAAATGATATAAAGATGGAGGGGTTAAAACTTGTTATCAAAATGAAAGATTTATTAAAAAAATATAGTTTGTGTGAAAATAATAATTTACGATACACTTATGAATTATTTTCAACATTCCATATACAAACTCTTATAAAAATATAGTGTTATTTGAATTGTTTTGTTTATTTAGGTACCGGAGCCATGTAGTGAATTGCAGTAGTTGCATTGGTGCATATAAAGGTCTTAATGCACTCCAAATATCTCTTGAGGTGTTTTCTATTACTTCAGTGGCTATTATGGCGGCAACCAAACATGGTATGATATCAACTGTCGCAAGAAATACGCTCGCAGCTGTTGCAATTTTGTGTTTTCTGGGATCAAAATGGTTATCACATTTCATTTACAAAAACTTCCATTTTCATGACTACAATCATGCTTTTAAATGAGTGTTTCCATGTATCATCATCGATTATTAAATTGTCGAGGTTATCCCTCTATTTGAATCGAGTTTTCATCTATGGTTTGTAAAGAGAGCTTTAATATATAGTACTAGCACGGTACCCACACGATGTGACAGGTGACAATTTGCATTGCGGTAATCGTTTGGGTTAGTTTTCTTGTTCGTATAATATTTACTGTAGTATCATTGTGTTGGATATACGACATAAGTGAAGTCATCAATTAGTCCATTTCATCGTGGTGTGCATGGTTCAGCTATTATTCTCAACCGAAGTTGAAACCGAAATCGGTTAGTCTATTTTATCAACCGATCGGTTTTCGGTTAATAAGTTCGGCTTATTCGGTTATATTGACGGTTTTTTGTGAGGCTCTTTTAATTTCGGTTAATAGCCAAACAATACTTGGGTTAAAACTTTTGTTTAAAAATACATGAATGAGGTATAAATACATGAAATGAAGGTATAAAATATGAAATACATGAACTGGAGGTGTATAAGGTGTTAACCGGTTTTTGGTTAATTTTGGTTTTCGATTAATTAGTTTTAAGTTAATATAGTTTTTGGTTGATTAGGTTTCGTCTGTTTCCGGGTAACAATTCAGTTGTTGCTCACTCCTAACATTAATTAAAAAAAGACTATACTCAAATTAACGAGAATAAAATGCTTGTTTTTATGGTGTAATTTTTTTTTAAACATGAACTTACAAAAAAGTTAAGACCCTAAAAATCATGAGGTAGCTAGTTTTTTATAAGTGAGATAAAGCGTAATTATTAACCAATTATCTATAATTTGGTTAAAATTGAGAGGATTAAAGTGTAACTAAGATGAGGAGATTAAATTGTAATTATTGTTTAAAAGATTAACTAGTTTAAGATCACATGTATTACACGTGATGTATAAAGAAAATGCTTTTTATAAATCTATCGATTCAATAAAGTACACATAGATGTAGATGTTACTATAATCACAATTGGTTCTCGTGTTACGATTATTAACATATTTTAACACCCCTTACTCTTTAATGCAAAGTGGCTTCTCATTAACATTTAAATACGAAAAAAATCCTAGGTCGTTTTATGTAATATATTTTACTTTATATAATATAGGGTAAATTACATTTTTCATCCTTTATGTATGTATGTATGTATGTATCGAATTGGAATGGATATCCTTTAACTTCAATAATTACAACCATAATCCTTTATTTGGAAAACTCGTTACACTCTAGTCCTTTGGCCCTAACATGGTTAAAATTTTTAGTTATGTATAGCATGTGCCTTGCACATGAGGGTATGATGGTAATTTTACTCATTTATATATGTATTATCTAAAGTCTCTCTCCACACAGTACTCTTTCTTTTTCTAAAGACTCTCTCTCACCCACACCTCTCGCTCTCTATATATATCCAGCCACCACCTACCACTTGCCACCACTATCATCACCACCGTAAGCACCATTAACCACCGCCGTAAGCACCATTCACCACCACCACTGTCGCACACACAGACACTTTTCTATCTCTCAACCTCTCTCCCTGACTCACTCCCAGCCATAAGCCAGCCATCACCCACCGATGACGGAAACATCGGGGCATGGCACAGAGCGAAATAGATTGTCCAGGAGAATCCATAACAACTATTTGTTATAATATATTAAAGGTTCATGTCCCATACCACAAACATATAAGATAAAAACAGTTATTACAGACGATGTTCTCATAGACAAATATCCATTCTGACAACTCAGATTTATTTAGGTTTGTTTCTAAGACTCCACCCTAGCTTGATTCCCACATAGCAGCAAAACACAAGCATCCTAAACACCTGTCATTTACGTTAAAATAGCGGTCAATACACATAGTGTAAAGGTGAGCATAAAAGTTTAATAGTAATAGTAGAGTTCGAAAGCGTTTACGCATAACCAGCATGTAATATGTATAATGCGAAGCTAGTAGGTTATCGACAATGAAATATGCACAGACTAGACTGCGAGTTGTAGAATGCGCAACACATATCACCACTGTCACACGTGAAGAAATAACCTTAACAACCCCTGTCCACGACTGGTGCTGAGTCCAAATTATAGTACTATCGTTGCTAAGGCGTCAGGCAACAATCACTATGTTAACATAACATACAAGCATTCATCGAGTAACTAGTAACATGCAATAATGGTCAGCGTATAAATAGTGTTTGCATTGTGTGTTCAATGTGATTTAGAATAAAACGTATGTAACACCCAAAAGTGCGTAAAGCAAAAAGGGATCGAGTATACTCACATCAATGGAAATGGATTGAAGGGAGCGCTAGAGTGATTAGCCTGAACAGTTAACAATAGCATAAGCGAATGAATATCGCATAAAACGGTTCAAGTGGACCAAGTGTCGAATGGTAACCCGATCCGATGGCAGTCCGATCGGATGGTCATTCTATTGGATGTCAATCCGTTCGGATGGTCATCCAATCGGATGGCCATTCGGTCGGATTGACATTCGTTTGGCAAGAATGTGTTTGTGTATGATGGCTTTGAAGTTTTCGTTGTAGCATTTTGAAAACAGAGAAGTATCTCTACCCTTCAGGTCGATCGATCGAATGTCGTTCGATTGGATGGTGATCCGATTGGCGAGGCTTCTCAGTTGAGAACAAGTTCACAGCAGGACGGTCACTCGATCGGATAGCAATCTGATCGGATGTCAATCCTTTAGAACTGATGTTCCTTGAAAACTAAAAATGATTAAGTGTTGGAGTTCAAGTGCAATCCGATCGGTTTGCAGTTCTATCGGATGGCAATCCGATTGGACGGCAATCCGTCCCAACGAACCTGATCGTCTTGAACTTGATTATTTGCTAAGTTTGAAAAGTTTTGCGGTTTGCTCGAGACGGTATGACAACGTGTCGAACAACGGAAACTCCATCAGACCCAGACTATCCGATCGAACGGGAATCACCCCCAATCCGATCAGTTAACTGTTCATGACGGGTGGCTTCATGTTCAACCAGAAATCAGTTGTCTCGTTGATAGGATTTAGATCTCAAACCGGCACATCACTAGAGAAGAGTAGAAGGCATGAATGAGGTCCGAATCTATCGGTTTTGAGTGTATTGAGTGTAAAAGAGTTGAAAGAAGGTTGGAAAAGCTTCTTTCAGTCCTCTTAACTTTGAAAATGTTTAGATCTATGCGAAATCGTTGTGAAATCATGTGGAAATCCTTCAGATCTGGGTTGTTCTTGGTATAATGAAGACAAAACATGAAGTTCATAAGAACTCCATGATGACGTCATCCTAAAACACCTCAAATCCATTGATTTCACGGTTAAAAGTTATGATTTAAAGATGAAAATGGTGAGGAAACGCGTGTAGATCATAGAAGTACAAGATTTGAGTTGAAAACTTACAAGAATCGCGAGAAATCAAGAGAAAAGAGGGCTTGAGCGAGCTGGTCGAGTGAGAGGGCTGTCACATCACTTGTAATGTGACTGGAGGGGGTATTTATAGGTTGCCAAAAATAGAAAGGAGGGGCAAGGGTCGGATGGTGCACTGATCGGATGGCAATCCGATCGGACGACCATTCAATCGATTAGCCATTCGATCGAAGTGGTCCGACGAGTTGAGTTTCGGCGTTTCATTTTATGTGTTGAGCGTTGCGATGCGTTTCAAGTAAGCGATGCGATAGTATTTCCCATTGGTTACACAAATAATCCTAACTACTATATCTAACATACAATCACTATAAATAACTTGCGTTTAACGTTTGCGATTGGAATGCGATGCGATAGAATTGCGATTGCGATTAAACACCTCAACATAAACATAACATGCACAGGTAACACATAATAGCACACAAACGTAAAACAATATCCAGAACTCTTAATTTGAGTTGCGAATGCGATAGCGACGCGATTAGCGATTAAACAAGCGATTAAGCCTCGATTATTAATAGATGCTCCACATAATACAACTAAAGCGACAAATAAAAAGATTCTATCACAATTCATTAACGTACAATCAATAGTTAAGCAAGGAGTGACAGATCGCAATTAGCAATCTTTTCTTGCTTTGACTTTGACTTGTACTTTGACTTTCTAAAAAAGCGGGTTGTTACAACCACCACCGCACAAAAAAAAAACACACCGGAATTTCTCTAGAAAATCATCATGCTCAGATTATACATAAATCATACCTAAAGAAGCCGATCCACACGAAAATGGAACACCGCAGGTCAAAACAAGGTTGCCGGAATTCGGTCAGAACTTCATCGAAACCTTAGGTGGGTCGCCGGAGTTGCGACTGTCATGACAGTCACCGGAGGTGCGACTGTCACAGTCTCCACCATCGTCGTGACCTTCCCTCACTCATCTTACTCTCTCAGCCTCTCTCTTTCTCTCTCTCTCTCTCTCTCTCTCTAACTCAACCCACTCATATGTCTCTTGTTTCTCTCTCTAAAATTCCCTCTCTAAAACTATGTACTAGATATGGTGGGTGTTCGGTGGTGCACAGGTGTAGGTTGTGAGTGGTAGGATGGTGTGGTGGTGGTGGGGGCAGTGGGAGTGGGGGTTATTTTGGATGGTAGGTTTAGATAGAGAAAGGGGTGTTTATGTTTGACGTGTCGGAGCGTGTACGGATTTTTTAATTTATTTTTAGTACCTTTTTACCTTTTAATCAATCTTTAAATTTATAAAACATGATATAAAACTATCACTCTCTACAACATGCTAGGGCAAGTGCACCCATCGTTGGCTTAGTATAGTGATGGTAAGATACCGAGGTCGTCTAAGGACACAAAAGCTTTTAATACTGGCTTATCGTCAACGTCTAATCGACCCAAATTTTGAGAAAAAAAGTTTTTAAACATGTAAAATGAAGAAAGAAAGTAAAATAAGTGAAAAAAACAAACAACAAGAAAGAATCACTTGGCTCCGACTTAATTTTTATGCCTTTGATGATTTCCGCACTTTGAGTTTTTTAAGAGATTATCATAGTTATAGTGGCATGTCCCTCTTTTGGAGGCAACGCTACCCTCGGCTGTATCGGGTGGCTCAACTTCATCTTCCAATAAGGGGTTGTTATTGTCGATTGGATACTTCATTACATTATTTAAATTGAAAGTCTGTTTGTCGGCTCCAAGTTTTATGGGAAGATCTTGATTTTTGTTTGTAATCAAAACTTGATGGGTTTTTAGAAAAGGTTGTCTAAACACGAGCGGAGCATCATCTAAGATGACAATGTCGGTTGGTACAATCGTTTGTTTTCTTTGAATGGGAACGTCTATAACCACTCCCTTAGCATGTTTATTTTTTCGATTAGCCAAAAAAATTGGAATTTTAATTGGAAGAAAATCACCAATACCTATTTCTTTAAAAAATGTAGCTTGGCATTATATTTTCGCAAAGATCTTTATCAATTAAAATGTTACTAATATAGATGTTGTGAATAAGACATGTTATCGGATTTTTGTTTGATTCATTTTGATCATCTTGTATAGCAAAGTATGATCTTTAGTTAATTTAATACTTACCATTTCTTTAAGGTTAGAGATAGTGTTTAACTCTTTTATGAACTTAGCATGAGATGGAACCAAACTATGATTTTCAAAAGAAGGTTGTAAGATGTGTATTTCTTGGAGGTCCTTTTATTCCTCTTCGAAATTTACCTTTGAGGACTTACCTTCCGGATGGCTTGGTTCGGGTATTTCATGTGTTAAGTCTTCTTTGAGTGGTTCTTCGTTCGTTGGCTCTTGAGGTTTTACCTCTTCTACTATTACCTCTTTTGTACAAATGACTTCTTCTCGTGCATGAGATTGTTTGATCAAGAACTCTAAGTTCTTGAGACTTTGTATGAGGCTTTTGTCTTCGGTAACTGCTATGGGTGGTGTCTCGTACGTTTCAAACGCTGAAGTGTCCCAACCAAAGTTTTATTTTGGAAGCTCAAACCTTGGTTCCTCATATGTTGTGTATAAGGTTGATGGTCGAAAGAGGTAACAATTTTATACCGAGTGAGATTCACCGCAAAAGGTACAATATGGTTCCTCATAATCATCATAACCATAGTAATCATAATCTCCCAGGTAATAATCCATTGTTTGGATAGTACTCAGAAGATTACGGTTTCCGGAAATTAAAATTTTTAGTGAATACAAAAGGTTTACACTGCCCGTGTCCTATGAACACATCCCTGTGCTGCAGGCTGTGTTGAATTCGGTACTGGGAGTTTTTTACACGACCCCGTGTAGAATGAAACACGGCCCGTGTGAGCCTTCTGCAGAAAGTTTTTCAGCTACTGTAGTAAGGACATGGTCCCGTGTTAAGCTACTGTAACTAGGATTTTTTTTGTAAAAATGATTAGGCCATTGATTTTATTATTTCTCAAAATCCTCGTGTCCTCAACAACGGCGTCAAAAACTTGACGTGTTGGAGCGTGTACATATTTTTTTTTAAATTATTTTTAGTACCTTTTTACACTTTAATCAGTCTTTAAATTTATAAAACACGATATAAAACTATCACTCTCTACAACACGCTAAGGCAAGTGCACCTATCGTTGGCGTAGTATAGTGATAGGAAGACATCGAGGTCGTCTAAGGACACAAGAGCTTTTAATACTAGCTTATCATCAACGTCTAATCGACCCAAATTTTGAGAAAAAAAGGTTTATAAACATGTAAAATGAAGAAAGAAAATAAAATAAATGAAAGTAACAAATAACAAGAAAGAATCAATTGGCTCCGACTTATCTTTTATGTATCCTTTAATGATTTCCGCACTTTGGGTTTTTAAGAGATTATCTTAGTTATAGTGCCATGTAGGGGTGTAAACGAGCCGGGCCGAGGCCGAGCTCGACTGGGCTCGAGCTCGGCTCGTCATGTTTTTATGAAGCTCGAGCTCGAGCTCGGCTTGCGAGTAAAACCCAAAGCTCGAGCTCAGCTCGACTCGAGTTATTTTGAGAACAACCTCAAATGAGCTAAAAGCTTGGCTCGATCTCGCTTCAATATCGCTTAAATGAGCAAAAGCTCGGCTCGCTAATGTTATCATCATCATTATTATATCATATATATAAAAAAATAATATGTTGTTTGGGCTCAGCCTAAACCTAAACCTAAACGAGCTTTGTTTTTCAAGCTCGAGCTCGGGCTCGATAACTATACGAGCTCTATTTAATGATCGAGCTCGCGCTCGGGCTTGTTAAAGCTCGACTCGTTCGAGCTTTTAACCGAGTCAATAACGAGTAGATCTCGAGCCTCTTGGCTTGTTTACACCCCTAGTGCCATGTCCCTGTTTTGGAGGCAACGCTACCCGCGACCATATTGGTCTGTGTCAGCAGGGATACAGTCCCGCAATGCCGGATTATTGAAAGATAATTCAGTAAGTTATTAATGCAAAATGTGGCATGTCCCTCTTTTAGAGGCAACACCACCCTCTGCCATATTGGTCTGACTCAGCAGGAATACAGTCCCGCAAGGCCGGTTTAAAGTTTTAATAGTAGTTTGTTTATAAGGGATTACAAGTCATTCTTACATCCCCCGATTTGATGCTATCTGCCTCAACGGAAGCCCTAATAAGCTTGAATCAGGTCCTCGCAGGATCTATACACTGAACGAGGCAAGAACTTTACCCAAACCACCTTTCTAACCCCCTTCCGGGCAGTTAACATGTTTTATATAGACTATAAAGATACAAATGAGTGAATCAATAAAACATGAAGAATGATAGAATAAAAATTCACTTTCAATATAAAAAAAACTACTTATTAAATTCATTAATACATAGCCAATTAAAAAGTGACCAAAGGTTGGAAATCAAAAGTAATGCACAAAATATTTCGTTTTCGCCAAGTGATGTAAGAGATTAGCCAAGCATTGCCATACTTTGAAAAAAACTCTTACTATCAATCTTGGATCCCGAGGTGTCACACCCCAACTGATGGCGGAATCATCGGGGCGCGACACTGAGCAAAACAGATTGTTCAAGAGAATCGACAACAACTATCGAATTACCAAATCTTTAATGTCAATATCCCATACTACTAACAGATAAAATAACAATATTTATTAGGAATATTGGATTTTAATAATCCCAACTATTCGCTGTTGGCCGCCAATAGTCCCAACTTCAAAAATAACCACTGTCAGTGCCAACTATTGACATATTGGCCAGTAATGGACCCTACTAACAGAACCTTAACCCTGCTAGTCTCCGGTCACCGGAAAACCGTTTTTGCCTAGAAAAAGGTTTCTAAAGGTCCGATCTAAGGTTACAAAGAGGTTGGGGACGAAAATGTTGTGTTTTCCGGCCAAAAAGTTAAGTTTTCCGGCAAAAAAGAGTTTTCTGACGACTTCAATAATTGGGGATTTTACTAGAAAAAGGTTCCTAAACGTGCGTAATAAGATTAAAAAGAGGTTTGGGATGAAAATGTTGAGTTTTCCGGCTTAAATGAGTTTTCCGGCGAAAAAACATCTTTCACTCCTGAGTTTCCTTTCTTTTCCTTCTCCAATACTACAATGTTAGCCAAGAAAGCTCTGTATTCCTTGCGGAGATACTTGCTAGCTTGGACACATGACATGAGTTTAAGACCTTTCGAAGGAGTTTCGCCATACACACAAAGTAGGTTACCATTAGCAAGCGAGAAACGAATCATTTTATCGAAACAAACAACTTCAGCACGATTTTAGCGAAGAAAATCCATGCCTACTATGATGTCAAAACTACCGAGCTGCATCAGAATAAGGTCGAGAGGGAAGACATGATTATTGAGTTCAAGGGTACAATCACGTAGAATAGAATTGACGGCGACGGTTCTTCCGGTGGCAACTTCAACATCGAACGTCGAGGGTAGATGAGTGCGCTTACGATTAAGGAGCTTTTCGAATTCCAACGATACGAAATAGTTATCGGCTCCAGTATCAAATAAACACGAAGCATATGTACCATTCACAAGGAACGTACCATTAACCACATTGTTGTCTGCTTTGGCCTGGCGGGCGTTGATGTTGAAAGCACGTTCGCGGGCTGCTGGGTGTTGCTGTTGTTGTTGAGGCTGCTGCTGTTGTGGCTCGTGCTTCACCACTCGATTAGGGCACATGTTTGCGAAGTGGTTGGGATCACCACACGCAAAGCAAACTCTAGCATGAGCCGCAGGTGCAGGAGCTGCTTGATGGCCTTAAGGAGCAGGAAGTAGAGTTTGTTGAGCAGGAGCTTGACCTTGAGTTGGAGCTGGGGCTTGACGTGGACCTGTACGGCAGTTTGCGGTGAAGTGGCCGTACATATTGCAATGAACACAGAACCGGCATGCGAGACCCACCGGGTGATGATAAGTACAAGTAGGGCAAAGCGGGTGTGGCCCAGTGTATGCACGCTTAGCTGGCGGTGCATTGACCACATGTGCCGCTACTTGGCGGTGTTGAGGTTGCGGTTGAGCAGGTACTGTTTGGAGCGGGGTAGCAGTAACTGCACAGTTCTTGTTGCTGGAACTGCTGTTGTTCTTCCTCTTGCGGCGTGAGAGCTTCGAAGAGTGCGGTGCGACGGTGGTTTCAGCGATTGAAGTAGCGGTAATTTGATGCAGATTCTTGGCAGTTTTGTCAAAATAACCAGCCCTGACTCGCTTATCGTTGATCTCAGTGGCGAGCATGTAGGTTTCCTCAATTGTTTTCGTCTTTGCAGCCTGAACAAAGTCTGCAATGCAATCTGGAAGAGCACGGATATACTTCTTGATTGTGATATCTGGGGTAGTAACTTGACCAGGGCAGATAATACTCAACTGCTTGAAGCGAGAAGTTAAACCAGCGTTATCTCCGCCATCCTGCTTTATGTGCCAGAATTCATCCTCAAGCTTTTGGATTTCATGGGGAGGACACAACTCTTGCATCATTATATTCTTCAACTCATCCCAAGACAATCCGAAAGCTGCATCGTTTTCTTGTTTGTTCCTCTCGGCCGTCCACCAATCAAGAGCGCGTGATTGGAGGACGCCGTTAGCATTGACGATGCACAGGTTTTCTGGACAGCCACTCTGGCGCAGGGTGACTTCGATAGAATCAAACCATTGAAACATGGTCGTAGGACCATCTTCTCCGGTAAACTCTTTTGGTCCGCAGGTTTTGAACTGCTTGAAGCTAAAATCGGCCTTAGGAGTATCAGTCATGGACTCCTCTGAGGACTTGCTTGCATTCTCGTTCAGTTCACTGACGATCTGGGGGATGACTTTCGCCATTTGCTTAGAGACGAGATAGATAAGGTGATTTGCGTCAAAGTATGGATTTCATGAGATGGTAAAATCATGAGATAGATAAGGAGATTTGTGTCAAAGTATGGATTTCATTCCTGATTCAACGCAAATTCTCTTGTTTCATAGTAAAGATAGCAATTCGAACGAGTGATCTGGTCGAGAGTTTGCGGTTTTCACACCTAATCTCAACCAAATCATTCGTTTGTGTGTTATCCAGCCTTAGGGAAGGCGGATTTTGCGCAGAACTGTAGTATGCGATGTTCGCGCAAAAGTGTAGCGTACAGCAAGTTCAAGCGAGTAATTGTGAGTAAACTAGTACAAGAATCCATACTGGGTATGCACAAGTCGGTCTGTTGGTACTTGGACTATAGACTAGGTCGTTTCTAAGACATCGACCTGGACTAGGTCGAGTCTTACCTAATTCCCTACAGTTATGGCTCTGATACCAATCTGTCACGCCCCAACCGATGGCGGAATCATCGGGGCGCGGCACTGAGCGAAACAGATTGTTCAAGAGAATCCACAACAACCAACGAATTACCAAATCTTCAATGTTAATATCCCATACTACTAACAGATAAAGTAACAATAGTTATTACAGATAATTGTCTCAAGAATAAGCAATCAGTTCCAACAACTCAGATTTTTATTAGGTTTGTTTCTAGACTCCATCCTAGCTCGATTCCAGCAAGTAACAATCAAAACATCCTAAACACCTGTCACATACGTTAAAATAGAGGTCAATATACATAGTGTAAAGGTGAGCATACAAGTTTAATAGTAATAGTAGAGTTTGAAATTATTTACGCATAACCAGCATGTAACATGTATAATGCGAAGCTAGTAGGTTATCGACAATGAAATATGCACAGATGATGTGTGCAAAATGCAACATATAAATTACATCAATTGTGGCATAAAACTAACCCCTTTTTAGTACTAATGTTGGAAAAAGTGTGCTTTTGTCTTCCTTTTGTATTTTCAGGATTAAATGAGCTCAAATAAACAAAAGAAGCAAAAATGCAGCTAAATCTAACAATAATTTAAGAAAAGGGAAGAAACGTGGCATGCCCGACCCCTCGACAGCATCTCCCAAAGCAAAAACAAGAAGAAAGCTGAGCATGGGGCTGTGCCCAGCTCAACACGGGGCGTGCCCATCTCGACACGGGGCGTGTCCAGCTCAACACGGGGCCGTGTGACACGGGGCCGTGTCCAGAATTCTGCAGAAAAGACAAAGCTATAGAAGCTTCTATCACCCACCACGGGGGCGTGCCCAACGGACACGGGGCCGTGGTTAACGCGAAGATACGCAGAATCTTGCCAAATCTGATAGTACAGATACGCTTCTGCACACGAGGTTGTGCCCAGCGGACACGGGGGCGTGTGGAGCTAATAAAGACAACTTGTAATTAATGAAGAAAGAGAAGATGGGTGGACACGGGGCCGTGTCCAGCGGACACGGGGCCATGTCCAGGCTTCTGTGCAGGCTATAAATAGGGGTGTTTGGCTCATTTGCAAACCATCCCTTGGCACACCACATCTCTCACACTTCACCCACTACCTACCACCACCATAACACCATCATCCACCACCATCATCCATTGTCCATCATAGAGTGTGTGAGTCGTCTCGGGATCCAAGATTGATCGTAAGAGTTCTTGACAATCAAAGGCCATGTTTGCCTAAGTCTCTTACATCACTTGGTGAAGACAAGTGTCTAGTGTAATACTTTTTATTTTTAATATTTTCGCACTTTTTACTTGGTTATGTATTAATGACTTTAATAACTAGTTTCTTATGTTGAAGGTGATTCTTCCTTATCGTTTGTCCGTGGTGTCTTGGCATTATTTTACTGTCTATATAAAATAAAAGATTTTCACCATTCATATCTCCACGGTCTATATGGAGGTATATTGGCTACCTGGTCGGGGGTTAAGGGAACGGTTTGGTAAGAGTCTTGCCTTGTTCAGTGTATAGATCCTGCAAGGACCTGGGTCAAATTTAGTAGGACCTCCTTCAATACCCACCGGTATTGGATGGCGGGGGTCCAAACTCTTTGATCCCCTCATATGTAAGCTACTATTAATACTTTAATCCGGCTATTTAGGACTGTATCCCTGCTGACTCAGACTACTTAGCCGAGGGTAACGTCACCTTCAAAAGAGGGGCCTACCATAATATGCATTAATAACTTAATTAATTAATCTTTCAATAATCCGACCCTTTAGGATTCTATCCTTGTTGACTCAAACTACTGGGTTGAGGGTAACGTCACCTTCAAAAGAGGGGCCTACTACAATAACCAAGATAATCTCTTAAATAGTGCAAAAGTGCGAAAATAATCAAAGGTTACACTAAACACGAGTCGGAGCCAAGTGATTCATCTTGTCTATCTATTTTTACTTATATTTTATTTTTCAGCATTTTAGTTAGTTTTATTTTTCTAGTTTAAAAACCTTTTTCTAACTTTTGATTTGATTAGATGTTGAGGATAAACCGGTACTAAAAGCTCTTGTGTCATTGGACGACCTCGGTATCTTGCCAACACTATACTACGCTCATGATGGGTGCACTTGCCCATATGTGTGTTTGGTGTTAGTAAAATATCATGTTTTATAAATTTAAAACTTGGCTAAAAAAGTGTAAAATGGCTTAAAATAAACATTAAAACCATAACACACTTCACGCACATCAAGTTTTTGGCGCCGTTGCTGGGGACACAAGGATTTTAAGAAAGCTTAAAATTGACGGCCTAATCAGTTTTTCAAAACCTTTTTAAAACGCGCACACGTTTTTCTGCATTTTAGTTTAGTTTTGCATTTACAGTAGGTTGAACACGGGCCGTGCTCATTGAACACGGGGCCTTGTTGCACATTTTTCATAAAACACCCAGATACAGAGCCTGAACACGGGGCCGTGCTCACTGAACACGCCCCCGTGCTCAACGAAATCAGTAACTTTAATTAAAACGCCCAGATACAGATTCTGTACACGGGGCCGTGTCCACTGAACACGGGGTCGTGTCCAGCCTCTGTTTCTGTTTTTATTTTTGTTTTCTGATCTCGAGACTTGGTTGTGGTCTGCTGAGTGATTCTTATGGATCAATACTCGGGAGGTTACAACTACACCTATGAGGAGGATGATTATAGGAGTAACTATTGCACTAATTGTGGTGACCCGCACTCAGTTCAATATTGTAAGTTATATCAACCGTCCACTTCATACACCTACTATGAGGAGCCCAGGTACGAGCCATCAACTTCATACACATCCTATGAAGACCAAAGGTATGAACCTCCTCCCTCATACTCATATTTTGATGAACCAAGGTATGAGCCTTCTAACTCATACTTTGAGGAACCAAGATATGAGCCACCACCTTCATATGCTTATTATGAGGAACCATGGCATGAACAACCCACCTCATATGAGTATTATGAAGAACACAATTACGACCCTTATCCATCATATGCTTACAATGAAGAATAATGGTGTGAACCATCTACTTCACATGGGTATTATGAGGAACAAAGGATCGAACAACCGGATTCAAGCTTTGAAAATCCCTATCCTTTTTCTATAACCGAAGTAACCGATAGGATATTAGAACACCTTAGAGTTATTGATCGCTATATAAAAGAATCTCGCGCAAGGGAAGAGGAGTCCCGCGCAAGAGAAGAATAAAATAAAGAAGAGATAACTGAAAGTGTAAAAATGGAAGAACAAATAAGTGAAAAACCGACACATGAGTTAAACAACAAAAAAGGTGAGTCTGACAACGTTAAAATTCAAGAAGAGTCTAATATTGAAGAAATTAATCTCTTGTCACCTTCTTTCGAAAATCATTGTTTAGTTCCCACTCATGCTAAGTTTTTAAAAGAGTTAAACACTAACACTAAAATTGACGAAACGGTAAATGTTAAGTTAACTAAAGATCAAACTTCGCTAATAAAAGAAGATCCATTTGAAATTAACATTACATCGGTTCCATGTTTTTTTCAAAATTCCTTTATTAGTAATATCACAATTGATAAAGATCTTTGTGTTAATATAATGCCAAACTACATTTTCGAAAAATTAAGTATTAGTGATTTTTCTCCACTTCAAATACCCATTTTTCTATCCAATCGAAAAGTAATAAAATCAATCGGTATAGTTGAGGATGTCTTGGTTCAAACAAATCAAATGGTAATCCCAACTGACTTTGTCATCCTTGATGACGCTCCTCTAGTGTTGGGACGACCCTTTGTAAAAACCCAAGAAGCTTTGAAAAACCGGAAGCGCAACAATCTACCTATTCAATTAGGGGTATTCAAAAAAAGTGTCGGCCTTGAGCGATCAATGAAATATCCATTCGGTAATGACGACCCCCTAATTGAAGATGAGCTAGAACCACCTGATAAGGTGGGTCTAGCCAAGGACCCTTATAAACGTGGCGCACCACGGAGGCATTCCGCGGAACTATCCGTAGTTTTAGTTTAGATCAACTTTTACGTTTTCTAGTTTAGTTTTAATTTTCAGGAATAAAACACACTCGGGATGGTGAAGGATACTAAGGGAAGCGTGAACCAACACCCCATGCACAAAAACAGAGCCTCCCGACATTTTTTTTTCTCATTACAGCAAGTTCAGCACGGGGCCATGCTCAGCCAACACGGCCCGTGCTCATGGTCTGCAGGAAGAACGCCCAGTTCAGGTATCTGGACACGGGGTTGTGCTCACTGAACATGCCCCCGTGCCCAGCCTTCTGTTTACTTTTGGTACTGGCAGTCTGACCACGGGGCCGTGCTTAGCTCAACACACCCCGTGTTCAGCTACCCAGTAACATAAAATCTTGTTTTTAACCCACTTTTACACATTCAATCAACCTAAAAAAATTATTTTTGGGACACATTGAGGACAATGTGTAATTTAAGTGTGGGGGGGGGATGCTAAAACCTTGAATCTTGCAAGTCTTAATAACAAGCCTTACACAAAACTCTATTGGAACCGCTAATCACCCCAAATTTTTTCAAAAATTTTCATTTTTCTACTTGTCTAGGTTTAACTTGGGAATTTCAAATTCTAAAAAGGTTATATTTTTATAAATTTACAACCGATAGCGTCGTGATAAAAAGAACCAACATAAGAAAATTATGAAATGGCGTGACAAGCTTAGTTAAAATTTAATTATATATACTTGATCACATAAAAACCCATTCCCACAAAAGTGAGTTTTGAGCCTTTATTGAGCATACAAATATATATATTTAAACTAAATGCTCATTTTTCGTTTCTTGTGTGAATAGTCGCTTGGTTCTTACGACTCTAGAACTTGCCACGACGATACATTCCCGGTTCCTACTAACTTAAACCCGAGTAAGTAAATGATGGAGGCATTAGGACTAACCCTTTTTATTTCTACACCATTTTTTTTACCACCTACCCAAAATCCCCCTATTTAGCCCCTTTGAGCCTAAACCTTTTCATTTCATAACCCAAACCAAACACCCTTTCACCCACTAAAACCCTTTTTATTTTTAACCTTTTGTTTTAGTAACAAGCTCAGTTTTTCGTATGATTTTTCAAAAAAAAAAAATAGTGATGAAGCAAAAGAGAAATAAACAAACAAGTTTATCAAAAATAACTTTGTTTGAATAAAAGCTTCATCAAAATAAAAGTTTCAAAAATAAAAAGTCTTACAAAAACCGACGCTTGTTACGCTTTTCGCCCTTTCACTAACCACTAACCCAACCACCTACCTTTAACCCAAGCCTAACCCTTCACCCCAAAAGTCCTCTTGATATTAACAAAGATATATAGTTAAAAAGGAAGAGGATTGATTGCTTGGCAAGCCTATGGTAGGAGTAAGTTCCATGCCGCTCTCGAGTGATTCACTAAAATACATTTTCGGCCGAGTGTTGAGTGATCTCCGTGAGATATGTGAACTTGTATATAAATGGAATTTTAAAGAGGCATGTTATGCCCTAATAAGTAATTTATCTTATGAAAAGTTTTAAATAAATCATGACGAATAGGATTGTAAATAAATAAAAAATAAAACTGAATAAAGAATCTTGGAAATCCCGACACTCTATGACAAGCCCAAAAACCTTCTCTTCTACCCATTCCATTTGGGAGTGTAAAGCCACATTATAAAGAGTTTTGCTTGAGGACAAGCAAAGATTCAAGTGTGGGGGTATTCGATGTGTGCAAAATGCAACATATTAATTACATTAATTGTGGCATAAAACTAACCCTTTTTAGTACTAATGTTGGAAAAAGTGTGCTTTTGTCTTCCTTTTGTATTTTCAGGATTAAATGAGTTCAAATAAACAAAAGAAGCAAAAATGCAGCTAAATCTAACAATAATATAAGAAAAGGGAAGAAACATGGCATGCCCAACCCCTCGACAGCATCTCCCAAAGCAAAAACAAGAAGAAAGCTGAGCATGGGGCTGTGCCCAGCTCGACACGGGGCGTGCCCAGCTCGACACGGGGCATGTCCAGCTATACACGGGGCCGTTTCCAGAATTCTGCAGAAAAGACAAAGCTATAGAAGCTTCTATCACCCACCACGGGGGCGTGCCCAGTGGACACGGGGACGTGGTCAACGCAAAGATACGCAGAATCTTGCCAAATCTGATAGTACAGATACGCTTCTGCACACGGGGCCGTGTCCAACAGACACGGGGCCGTGTCCAAGCTTCTGTGCAGGCTATAAATAGGGGTGCTTGGCTCATTTGCAAACCATCCCTTGGCACACCACCTCACTCACACTTTACCCACCACCTACCACCACCATAACACCATCATCCACCACCATCATCCATTGCCCATCATAGAGTATGTGAGTCGTCTCGGGATCCAAGATTGATCGTAAGAGTTCTTGACAATCAAAGGCCATGTTTGCCTAAGTCTCTTACATCACTTGGTGAAGACAAGTGTCTAGTGTAATACTTTTTATTTTTAATATTTTCGCACTTTTTACTTGGTTATGTATTAATGACTTTAATAACTAGTTTCTTATGTTGAAGGTGATTCTTCCTTATCGTTTATCCGTGGTGTCATGGCATTATTTTACTGTCTATATAAAATAAAATATTTTCACCATTCATATCTCCACGGTCTATATGGAGGTATGTTGGCTACCTGGTCGGGGTTAAGGGAACAGTTTGGTAAGAGTCTTGCCTTGTTCAGTGTATAGATCCTGCAAGGACCTGGGTCAAATTTAGTAGGACCTCCTTCAATACCCACCAGTATTGGATGGCGGGGGTCCAAACTCTTTGATCCCCTCATATGTAAGCTACTATTAATAATTTAATCCGGCTATTTAGGACTGTATCCCAGCTGACTCAGACTACTTAGCCGAGGGTAACGTCACCTTCAAAAGAGGGGTCTGCCATAATATGCATTAATAACTTAATTAATTATCTTTCAATAATCTGACCCTTTAGGATTGTATCCTTCCTGACTCAAACTACTGGGTTGAGGGTAACGTCACCTTCAAAAGAGGGGCCTACTACAATAACTAAGATAATCTCATAAATAATGCAAAAGTGCGGAAATAATCAAAGGTTACACTAAACACGAGTCGGAGCCAAATGATTCATCTTGTCTATCTGTTTTTTACTTTTATTTTATTTTTCAGCATTTTAGTTAGTTTTATTTTTCTAGTTTAAAAACCTTTTTCTAAGTTTTGATTTGATTAGACGTTGAGGATAAACCGGTACTAAAATTTCTTGTGTCCTTGGACGACCTCGGTATCTTGCCAACACTATACTACGCTCACAATGGGTGCACTTGCACATATGTGTGTTTGGTGTTAGTAAAATATCGTGTTTTATAAATTTAAAACTTGGCTAACGTGTAAAAAGGGGTTAAAATATACTAAAAAATATATACACACCACACACGCATCAACAGACTAGACTGTGAGTTGTAGAATGCGCAACACATATCACCACCGTGACATGTGAGATGTAACCTTAACAACCCCTGTCCACGACAGATGCTGAGTCCAAACAAATAGTACTATCGTTGCTAAGGCATCAGGCAACAATCACTGTGTTAACATAACGAGTAACAAGTAACATGCAATAACGGTCAGCGTATAAATAGTGTTTGCGTTGTGTGATTGATGTGATTTAGAATAAGTAACGTATGTAACACCCAAAAGTGCGTTAAGCAAAAAAGGGTTCGAGTATACTTAGAGCGATGGAAATGGATTGAAGGGAGCGCTGGAGTGGTTAGCCTGAACAGTTAATGATAACATAAGCGAAGAGCGGTGCGTAAAGCGGTGAAAAGTGACCAAGTGTCGAATGGTAATCCGATCGGATGGCAATTCGATTGGATTGACATTCGTTGGTAAAGATGTGTTTGTGTATGATGGCTTTGAAGTTTTCGTTGTAGCATTTTGAAAATAGAGAAGTATCTCTACCCTTTAGGTCATTCGATCGAACGACAGTTCGATCGGATAACGATTCGATTGGCAAGACACTTAGTGAGAACAAGTTCACAACAGGATGGTTACTCGATCGGATGGCAATCCGATCGGATAGCAATCCGTTGGAAACTATTGTTCTTTGAAAAATTGAAAATATTGAAGTTCTGGAAGCTCAAGTGCAATCCAATAGGATTGCGGTTTGATCGGATGGCAATCCGATAGAACTGACTGAACAGTGAACATGTTGAAAATTGTTAAGTGTTGAATCCTCAAGTGCAATCCGATCGGATTGCAGTTCGTTCAGATGGCAATCCGTCCCACGAATCCGATCATTTTGAATTTGATTATTTTGAATGTTTGCGGTTTGTTCGAGACAATTTGACAACGTACTAAACAACAGAAACCCCATCTTGACCCAAGTGATCCGATCGAACATGAATCACCCTAGTCCGATCATTTAACTGTTCGAGACGGTTGTA
Source organism: Helianthus tuberosus (assembly GCA_030545235.1). Lineage (NCBI taxonomy): Eukaryota > Viridiplantae > Streptophyta > Magnoliopsida > Asterales > Asteraceae > Helianthus > Helianthus tuberosus. Next base: position 79,227,962 of record CM060429.1, on the reverse strand, counting down.
ACAACCCTCATTAAAAGTCCTATTTATTTTATTATTTTATCCAAAAGAAAACCCTAATTGAGACACCCAAGTGATTCTACACAAACCCTAAAATTTTCAGAACAATCAGAATCAGGATCAGGGCCCCTAAAACTCGGGGGGGGGGGGGGTATTTCCTACTCGACGATTATCCACATATCTCGTTGTCTGAATTGAATTTCGAGAAACAGTCGACTCAGCAAGGCTAGTCCAACACGTGGCCACCCTATAGCGAAAAAATGACCCTTACGGACCGTAAGGGTTGAGTCTTACGGTCCGTAAGCATGTCAATTTTCTTGTATAAATAGCAGGCATTGGCAATTGAATTCTGGCGTTCGTTCGACGATAAAATTCGACTCAGGCGCAGAGATATCGTCCAAATACTCTCAAAACACACACAAATCACTAATTAGTATAGCGGGGTACTGCTACGATACAGGGTAATAATTTGATCGCTATTACGATTCATTGTCCGATCGATCAATATATCCAATGGATGTTTAAGTGCTGCCCACATTAGGGTGATGCTTTGTCATTAGTCGTTAATTCGATGGATGTTTAAGCATCGCACTTTGTCATTCGTTGTGAGAGTTTGATCTCGTGAGTTATTGTAAATGCTGTATTAAGTTACTTACCTAGTTCGTGTGCACTAGGTTACAAGGCTAATCAGTAGGCTAAGCTCTGCCTGTATAAATCTGCAATATATCAAGGCTTATCTGTAGACTAAACTTTGCCCGTAGAAATCTGCAATGTGAGTCCATTCTCTTTTCTCACAGTTTTTATCACCTTTTTGTGATACAATTATATTTACAAATGTTTTCCAAAATCCTAAAGGTTTACCTGTTATACTTACAGTGATTAAATTTTTATATTCTATAATAACTGCCGGTATGGGAGGTTTTATACATTATTTGACCCTCATTACTATTAGCCAGAAAGTTAGCTAATAATAGCATGACCACAATCACAGTGGGAATCATGCCACAGTAGCCATAGCTTATAACTAATATTATTTTAACATTAAATCGTTAATAAATTTAATGTATGTTTAAAATAAATCTAAATGGTGTATACCATAATAAAATAGTCAAGTATAATGTATTCTACTATACGAAGATTATATTTTTAGTCACGTTAATATATCAAATAATGATATTACAATTATTTAATTAACATATTATATTTGATAAGTTATAGTAGTTTGACATAAAATGATATATGTCATTCTCTGGGTTAAATGGTTTTGTGCCATAAGTAATATATTTGACAAAGTAATGTTATGGGACACAACTAAGTCCAGAGTCACTAGTTGAGAGAATGATCAACAGTGACATGTCCAAAGACACTAGTTGAAAGAATGATCAACAGTGTTATGACTAGAATTACTAGTTGAGAGAATGATCAACAGTAATATGATCTGAGTCACTAGTTGAAAGAATTATCAACAGTGATATAATCATCGTCACAGGAATCGCCTAGTGACAGATAAATTGAATAATAGTAAAATATAATTATTTGATAAATTCACTATTGGACGAAAGTGAGCCAATGAGTGATATGATTACTGTCACATCGGAACTGCCACCATGTGACAAATATTGATTGAGTTGGGTAAATATAAAAACCTTAATGCTGTAAGGTATAACAATATATTTTATAAAAATGGAATGAACTCACTCAGTATTTCCGCTGACAAAACCTTTTTCAAACATATTTCAGGTAATTACAGTAGATTGGAGTAAGAGATGGATACAGCACTGAAAGGCTTCAAGAAGTGGCTTATTTTATTAATTAAATCAAATTAAGAAATATTGTTTTATAATTTATTTTATTAAAGCTACCATTGTAAAACATGGGTTTATCCCATCTATTAAATAAATAAAATCCGGTGTTTTCTAAACTCTGATATTTTTCCTAACTCACGGTCCTGATAAAATTTCTGCTGCTCACCGGTACCACTGGGCTGTTCGCGGCTTCCGATTCCGTCCAGGGTGGGTCGGGGGCCGTGACAACGGTGGTTCATGCTTAACCCGAAATCAGTTGTCCCTAGGATGGAATTCAGATCTTGGACCAACACATCACTAAGAAAGAGTAGAAGGTCGGAACGAGCTCCGATTATATCGGTTTTGAGTGTAAAAGAGTTGAAAGAAAGTTAGAAAACCATCTTTCAATCCTTTTAACCATGAATATGTGTAGATTTATGCGAAAAAAATGTTTATTCATGTGGAAATCCTTTACATCTAAGTTGTTCTTGGTGGAATGAAGCCAAACCTTGAAGTTCATAAGAACTCCATGATGACATCACCCTATAACACCTCAAATCCGGTGATTTCACGGTTAAAATTTAAGATTCAAAGGTAAAAATGATGAAGGAGTGCGTGTAGATCATAGAAGTACAAGATTTGAGTTGAAAACTTACAAGAATTGCGAGAAATCGAGAGAAAAGAGGGCTTGAGTGCGGCTGGTCGAGTGAGGAGTTGTCACTTCACAAATGATGTGACATGAGGGTATTTATAGGGTTTTCAAAAGAGGAAAGTGCCTGAGTGTCGGATTGGTAACCGATCGGATGGCAATCCGATCGGGTGGCCACTCGATTGGTTGGCCACTCGATCCAGGTGTCCGGCGCATTGAGTTTTGTCGTTTCGATTCGATTCGCGTGTTGAGCGTTGCGATGTGATTCGAGTGAGCGATGCGATAGTATTAACCGTTAGTTACACAAATAACCCAACTACTATATCTAACATACAATCACTATAAATAACTTGCGTTTAGCGTTTGCGATTTAGATTGCGATGCGATAGAATTGCGATTGCGATTGTGATTAAACACCTCAACATAAACATAACATGCACAAATAACACATAATAGCACACACACGTAAAACAATATCCAGAACACATAATTCGAGTTGCGAATGCGATAGCGATAAGTCGATTAGCGATAAACATGTGATTAAACCTCGATTATTAATATATACTCCACATAATACAACTAAAACGAACAAATAATATAATTCGATTACAAGTTAAAAGTACGGTTTGATGGTCAAGCAAGGAGTGACAAATCGCAATTAGCAATCTTTTCTTCCTTTGACTTTGACTTGTACTTTGACTTTCCAAAAAGCGGGTTGTTACACGAGGCTACTCTAACTCTAACTAAAGTGGTGGAAGATGTTGGTGTTGTGGTGGTGGAAGTGAGAGAAATGGTTTGCCAAGGGATGGTTTGCAAGTGAGTCAAACACCTCTATTTATAGTTGGAAACAAGAGACTCACACGGTCCCATGCGTGGTGGGCACGTCCCCGTGTCCTTCATCTTCTTTGTCTTCATTTAATGCTCTTGTTAGCTCTTCTGCACACACGGTCCCGTGTGTCAACGACACAACCCTGTGGCCCCTGTAGTTGTTGTACGAACCCAGATATGCAAATTTGAGAGTTGACCACGACCCATGCTGAGGTGACACAGCCCCGTGTCCCTTGTCGTTTTCTGTTTGTCTTTATTCTCTTCGTTTAACCGACAAAAAATCGGCAAGAAATCCGGCAGACCACAAAGCCCAAACCTACTCGAATCCGGCAAAAATTACGGCTATCTCCATCTCTTTAAACCCACATGGTGTTATCTGATTGTCCAACAATTTGCAATTTTGACGTATTTTAAATCACTCTGGATAAGTTTTTTTCGCAAAAAGCGCCAAAACACCCCCAAGGGTGGGGGGTGCGGCAATATTAGGCGTGTTTGATGGAAAATTTTGAAAAAACCTTTGATGGAAAATTTTGAAAAAACCTTTAATACGTGTGTGATCTTAGAGATCATGTAACTATAGACACACTAATAATAAAGTGCCTTTCTCCACATTTTCGACTCCAATCATATCTTCCCACCAACCCGCCACCACCGCCGCCGCCACCATCCTTCCCAATCCACCACAATGCAAGCCTCACTACTCTCCACACTCCCTACCCACACCACCATTCTCCCACCCACATCTTTCCGAACCCACCACATCCAAACCCATAAACCCTACTCACTCTCCGTCCGAGCCACCACCGAAACCACCACCCTATCACCACCCCTAACCACCCCAACAGACCCATCTCCAAAACTCAACAAATACAGCTCCAGAATCACCGAACCCAAGTCACAGGGCGCATCTCAAGCTGTTTTATACGGTGTGGGTCTGTCAGATGATGATTTAAATAAGCCCCAAATTGGGATATCTTCTGTTTGGTATGAAGGTAACACTTGTAACATGCATTTGTTGAACCTTTCTGAGGCTGTCAAAGAAGGTGTTCAAGAAGCTGGGATGATTGGGTTCAGGTTTAATACCATTGGTGTTAGTGATGCCATTTCTATGGGGACTAGAGGCATGTGCTATAGTCTTCAGTCTAGAGATTTGATTGCTGATAGTATTGAGACTGTTATGTCTGCTCAATGGTATGATGGGAATATTTCTATTCCTGGCTGTGATAAGAATGTAAGTTTTAATATTTCATTAATATGTTGTTGGTATGATTATTTAGTTATTGGTATGGTTTTGTTATGAATGTTTCTAGCTTTATGTTTTGAGGAAGTTTGCTTTTGGTTGTTGAAATTAGACTCCTTTGTTTCTATTGGAGCTTGATTCATGTATGTTTTACTTGGTTGAGACAGGATGAACATATTTTGGTTTGAATCTAACTCGTTTAATAAACGGGTCGTGTTCTGGTTGACTTGTTTAAAGAGTTTAATTAAACTGGTCGACGTGCCAACCTGTTTAATTAGATTGGTCGCTCTACGCATTTGTTTATCCTATATTTTGCTACCCATCAATCCGATTAACACGTTTGCATCTTGACTATTGCTGGTCAACCGTTTGACATGTTTAGATGAATGGGTTAAACCGGTCTTGTTCGGGTTACACAGTTTTAAGTGTCTATGCGCTAGGTTGATGTTTTTGATACAAAATAAATATATGTGTCGTGTTTGGGTCTTTGACTCGCCAACCTGACATGATTTACAATTTTACACCCCTAAATTAGAAATAAAGTTGTAAAGATGTTTGCTCTGTTTTGTTGTTTTCTTATAGTTAGTTTATGTTAGCACATATTTCTGTTAGTTAATCACATATTTCTGTTAGTTAATCATGATTAATCTGCTTAAGCTTTTGCATTATCAGATGCCAGGCACGATAATGGCAATGGGGCGTCTGAACCGGCCAAGCATAATGGTCTACGGTGGAACCATTAAGGTTTAAACCATTCTCTTTTGCTAACTTTCAATGGTATAATTTTGTTTAACTAATTAGTGTTTATTTGTGCAGCCCGGTCACTTTGAAGGCCATACATTCGACATAGTATCTGCTTTCCAGGTACCTTTCTTATAGGTTTTATTATTTTCAGAACTTAAAATTATATTGTTTTCTAAATCTACCCTGGTTACAGGTTTATGGAGAATATGTAAGTGGTTCCATAAACGATAATCAAAGAATAAACGTTCTTAAAAATTCGTGCCCAGGGGCAGGGGCGTGCGGTGGAATGTATACTGCAAATACGATGGCTTCTGCCATTGAAGCAATGGGAATGTCACTACCATACAGGTAGAGAATTTTGTCCATTTTAAATTCTTGTTCAACTTGTTGACTTATTGACTTATTGGCTGATCTATAATCTATTCTATGTTTCCAAAAGCTCTTCAACACCTGCTGAAGATCCATTAAAGTTGGATGAATGTCGTTTAGCTGGAAAATACCTTCTCGATTTGATTAAAATGGATTTGAAGCCAAAGGATATCATAACTGAAAAATCTTTGCGTAACGCGATGGTTACAGTTATGGCCCTTGGTGGGTCAACGAATGCGGTTTTGCACTTGATTGCAATAGCAAGGTGGGTGGCTCATAGAGCTGGATCTTTCTCGTAAAAATATTAGTTACATTTTGTATGGAAATATTTTAACGTGGATTTATTTCCAGGTCGGTTGGTTTGAGCTTGACTCTTGATGATTTCCAAAAAGTCAGTGATGAGATACCGTTTCTTGCGGATCTTAAGCCTAGTGGGAAATATGTCATGGAAGACGTACATAAGGTCTGAAGTGTTCTTTCATGTTAGAATTGGCAAAAAGGGTGGGGCGGGAACGGGTCAGCGGGTAATATTATTTGCGTGTCAAAACGGGTCAGGCTGGATAGGCTGGCCTCATTATTGTGAGTTTTGTAAATAATAGTAAAAATAATAATAATGTATGAGATATTGAAATTATGCTTAAGAAACTATGTTACTAACAATGGAAGAAGTTTTCTTGTGATTTCAATATTCTTTGTTTTGAATTGGTTTAGATTGGAGGAACACCTGCAGTCCTACGCTACCTTTTAGAGCTCGGGTATTTAGATGGAGATTGTATTACTGGTAAGCATGATAAAGATGCTTTTAGTTTTTATGCATTAGCAGCATATCTAAGTATTTTCTTGATATTTTTCAGTCACCGGGAAGACTCTTGCAGAAAATGCAAAACTATTTCCTTCTTTGTCTGAAGGGCAGGTAATTCAGCGTTTTATTTCCCCCCTAACTATAAAAAATACAGATATTTAAGCCAAAAAATAAGAACTTTTTATAATTTCTCAGCAAATAATAAGACCACCAACAAACCCCATAAAGGAAACCGGTCACATTCAGATATTATATGGAAATCTTGCACCGAATGGTTCTGTGGCAAAAATCACAGGAAAAGAAGGGTTATATTTCTCTGGTACTTTTTTACATGACTTCTGGTGTTTCGTTCTCCTGACTTCAGTTTTGGGGCGTGATTTCTGATTTTGTAAATTGAATAACGTTCTTTAGGTCCTGCACTCGTGTTTGAGGGGGAGGAGTCCATGATTGCAGCTATCTCCGAGGACCCGTCAAGTTTTAAGGTATATGTTGACCACATTGTTCTTTCATGCACCGAAAATGGAGCCTGGTTTTGATTTTGAAACGTGGTTGATTGTGATAAACGCTAATTAACTTTCAACATTGTGGCGGTTTAACTTAGGGTTATTTTTTGGGAAGCAGTGTTTGTGGAGTTACGTTTATAGTATTTTCGTACGCGTCATCCGGTTTTCACTTTTAGAGATCTGTTTCAGGGGAAGGTAGTTGTTATTAGAGGTGAAGGGCCTAAAGGGGGACCTGGTATGCCTGAAATGTTGACACCAACAAGTGCAATAATGGGAGCTGGTCTCGGAAAGGTACAAATTTTATTTTTAACTAGTGGGTTACCACCTGCGCTCTGTAGGGGTTCGAAACGTAGATAAAAAATAAGCAATGGTCTCAATAGTAACTATAATAAAATGTAAGGGTAAATAATGGAAATTAAAAAAAACCTTATAAAAGTTGAGGGGCTAAACATGTCATTATTAAAGTTGAGGCGCTAAGTATGCCATTACCAAAGTTGAGGAGTCAAAATTTGGTTGATGTTGACAAAAGGTGAGGGGCTAACATGTCATTCTGAAAGTTGAAGGGATAAGTATGTCGTTACCAAAGTTGAGGGGCCAAAATTGGTTGATGCTGACAAAATAGCATTTCAAGTATATATAGAACGTGAAACCATTTAATTTTAAAATTTTATCTATCGCCTATCGGGTTTGTTTCAAAACACCGTAAGATGATGATTGTTTTCATTTTGAACTTTCTAGAATTTTTCTGATACTTTCTTTCATATCATCTTGCAGGAAGTTGCGTTGTTGACTGACGGAAGATTTTCAGGTGGTTCACATGGATACGTTGTTGGACACATATGCCCCGAAGCACAGGTCTTGAAAAAAAGAAGCAACTGAATTAGAGTTGATACATCAAACACGTGTTTAATTTGGGATTTCAATGTGTTTGCAGGAAGGTGGTCCGATTGGACTAATTGAGAATGGAGATATAATCACCATCGACATCACCAAGAGAAGAATGGACGTTGATTTAACTGACAAAGAGCTTGAGGAGCGAAGAAAGACATGGACCGCCCCTGCATACAAGGCAAACAGAGGGGTTCTTTACAAGGTTTGTATTAAAATAAAAGTCAATTATGAGTTTGACTAACTTCCACGTTTTAAAATCTTCTTTAATGCAAAGAAATATAAGATACCCGATATATATATAGAAAAAGTGTATCGTACAAAATGCCTTAACGTACGAAGCGTACGCTATGGCAAGTTCGCATGTTATAACCCCAGAAAGGAAATTTCGCATGTTGAAAAAAACCAAAGATTCGCATGTTAAAAAAAAATTCGCATGTTGCTGAAAAAAACCAAAATCGCATGTTCAAAAAAAAATCGCATGTTGATACTGCATCTCGTACGCAGCGTACGTTAAGGCAATTTGTACAATAATCGTCCTCTATGTATATATGTGTGCACGCGCATGTATACAAACTTTGAAATTATAATGAACTTGAGAAATATTGGGTTGACCTGAAAAGTCAAAGGGTAATGATTGTTCTTCTGAAATCTAAATTTATTTACGAATTCTCAGTACATCAAGAACGTGCAATCCGCTTCGAATGGATGTGTAACTGATGAGTAGCCAAAGTGAGTCAAGATTAGACGTATAGAGAACGGGCAAAAGCTTGAATGGTGATGGCACACGACCACAGTTTTGTCACTGCAGATTCTTAGTGTATCTATACGAGCTTCTGTTTAATCTTTATACAATCTAGTTTTTCTTTTGCTTTTTATTGGCTTGTACCAATATTTACATTATGCAAGATTCTTGGTAATTGGACATTAGCAAATGTGATTATCCAAGATTTTCACGGTATGATATTCTTTTGGTAAGAATGCATGAGAGAAGATAATACTTTGCAAAATAAAATTTAAAAGTCGTAAATGGGTTGGCAAGTTATAAATCGACTCGGTTGTAAAGGAGCTGATAACAAGGAGCAACATATTCCACTTTTAAAAGTATTAACATAGACAGCAATAGTCCTTATTAATCCTAATATATTCCTTAGCACCACCACCCCTGCCATATGAAATATAGACATTTTTGCCTTTTCGCTTATGTAGCCATCTTATTACTGTTCTATTTCTGTATTTGAACTTTGAACACCTATTAACATGAACTAGGAAATCTTTGAGTGTGATTTGACTTTCTAAAAAGTCAATAGAATATGTATCAAGTAGAGATGGGCATAAAAACCGGTTCCTACCCGATTCCAGTGGACCCGACCCGTACCCGGTTCCGGTTCCTACCCGGCTAATAGTAGAACCGGTTCCGGGTTCAAAAAACCCGTAGGTATCGACCCGGTTCCACATTTTATAAATAAAATCGGTTCCTACCCGGTTCCTACCCGGAACCGGTTAGATAAAACACACTAAACCTTCAAAGAACCGGTTAATTGTGGAGCTTTGAAGGTGTAACTTATGTATTTTTAAAGGCAAGAGGGCAAGGAATTTATAATAATAATTGCATCCTTGCAGGTTAATACATTGAATCTAACGGCAGGAACCGATTCATGCGGGTATTGGCAGCTTTTTCAATGATTTGACCGAAATCGATTCCTTACAGTATTTGCAGACTTTTTCATTTAATAACCTGCTGGAACCATTACAATGATTTGACCGAAATCGATTTCTAATAGTATTTGCAGCTTTTTCATTGAGTTATCTGGAGAAACCGGTTCTTCGGGTAGGAACCGGTTACAACCCGACCGGAACCGGATACTATCGGTTCTAGTTTTATTGGTCTAAACCCGGTTCCTCACTGGAACCGGTTCCTCACAGGACCCGGTTCCATTCACTTCTTCCAGGAACCGGTTACGGGTAGGAACCGGTTCCGGGTATTAAAAAGAACCGATTATGCCCATCTCTAGTATCAAGACCCATCTTAGTACACAATAGAGCTCGTTCTTTTCCGCATCATCGAGAATGACCATAGCTTCTATTTCAACATTAAGGGTGGAAGAGGCACCTAAGGGTACTACCCTAGCCCTGTCCAATCCTACCCTGCCATGTCAATTCTACGTCCAAGTATCCTAGATTCACTAGGGGGTGGCTCACTAGAGTATGAACTTGTTTTGAATTAAAACTTTGGCACTAGTTTTATGCATTAAAGAAATAATAATTTATAGCTGGCGGCATCGCTCAATGGGGTGAGGTGCAGTCTTCATCGAAACGAAGGGTATAAATTTTAATAATAACTAGAATTAAAAAAATGAGCTTTGTCGAACACAGAGACACACACATACACACATACACACACACATACACACGCACATATACATAGACATTAACATACACATACAAAGTCAAATACATACACATACATAAACGTACACATTTATAAAAATAATAAGTTAATACTACTAATAATATCAAATAATTAATAATACTAATTACAATGAAGTTAGCAACAACTGCAGCAGCCTCTACCTTTGTAGACTAATCGAGGACAACACATCTTCATCGTCAAAATCTAGCGACCCACGCTAGGCCAACACAGTCCTTCGAACGTTGTGGCTAACTACATCCTCATTCGACTTCTTTAGTCCCCTCTACACACACTTGACAGGTAGCACTTGAACTATCCATAACTCTGATACCACAATGCTAGAGTTATGGAACACACAGAAGCTTACAGTTTATTAAAAGCTTATATTATATATTGAGGTACAGAGGCCTATAAATAGGCAAAATTACAACGTAATAACTTAACAAACCAGGCTAACAATCAACACAATTATTCGGTACCACACACATACTTTGACTTATCGCTCGACAAATACAACATGATTATTAAATGTGAACTAAAGGAGGTAAAAAATAACCTCATTTAAAGGCGTGGTTGTAGTCATGAAAATGGAAGTTTTTGTAAATGAAATGTGACAACCATTTGGATCCCATAAAACACAAAATTGCAGCAACTGCAAGTGTATTTCTTGCGGCAACAGGTATCATCCCTTGTTTGGTTGCCGCCATAATAGCCACTGATGCAACTGAAAACACCTGAAGAGATATCTTGAGTGCATTAAAACCTTTATATGCACCAGTGCAGCAGCTGCAGTTCACCACATGGCTCCAGTACCTAAACAAACAAACCAGTTAAAAAGCAAATAAACCTCAATGTGGTTAAAATTTATGCAAATAACCTATCCATGAGTTGTTCTCTAGGAGGGATGGGTGGAAGAGCTCCATTAACGTTGGTTCCCCAATCGACTTGACCACCTGCATATTTCTTTAGCCAAGTTCTATATAGAGCCACCATAGTATCTGCTTTGGTTGGCACAAAACATGCTTTTTGCCAATTTAAAGGACCTGCTTCCATCAATTTCTCCTCCTAAAAGTTGCATAATCTTTAAGAAAAGTCGAATATGACATTTTGAATCGAAATCAGAATGAACTAGGATAGTTTTACCTGAACACGAAGCAGATACAAATCTGAATCAATAATCAAATTCTGGATCATATGGTTAACCCATCTGGAATTAAATACCCAAAAGGTTCTAGGGAGAATAGCTATCAATCTGCTGTTACCCGGGCTCACTGGAATACATAAAACAATCACAATGCCCTCTCCAGGTGGCTTTTTTGCTAATTTTCCCTGTATCAACTGAAATAAAGGAATGAATTACCAGGTAGCTTTTGTGCAAATTATGCATTCATGTGGGTTACGCGGTTACTTACAAAAGTTAAGTTTTTACCTGTGTGCTACCTGGGTCTTTTAGATGAAACAAACAAGGAGAAACAAAGTTCCATTTACAATCTTGCTGCTTGGTTGTAGTAAAACCACTTTTGTCTAGTTTTTGTATGTTAAAATCCATTGGTGTACCCCCTTCACGATCAAGCTTAACAGTGCACTAAACTTGTGTTAGGACGGTGATTATCAAGAATACGATAAATTTATTTGATTGCATAAATACTTATCTGGGCTGTGGTGCTTTCAATATCCCATGATGTGCATATGGAATATGAGAAGGATCCATGAGATTTTCGATCAGGACTTCGTACCTATAAGTATCAACAAAACCATGATTTTTTATAATGATTTTGAAGCAAAATGTGATCGGATCTTACCCGTATGGTATATCTCTGTTGAACATCTGAAAGGAAATTGAAGGATCATCAAGTTCAGGGATGTATGGTGGCTTCTTCTTGGTGAGGATATCTTTGTATTGTGGATCAGTGTTGGGCCAAAACCAAACAATCCCGTTTTGCACGGTGCTTGGATAAACCGCAACACACGCTTTTGGGAAAGAATGAACCTGCAAGAATATTGTTTGCCATTTTATCAATAAAATCAAAATACAACATACATGTATAAAAAAAATCATTGGAAAAATTATCCCAAGAAAGCTAAATTACCGGAGGACCATCACGGGGAGCTTGAGGAATAAACTTGCAGTCACCAGAGCCACCAAAACACCAGCCATGATACACACACTGCAACCTACCCCATTGATCAATCCTTCCTTCAGAAAGTGGAGCCAATCTATGCGGACAACGATCGTCAAACACCTTCCATTCATTCTCGTTCTTATCCCACCACACGACAACATCCAGGCCCATCACCTTCTTCCCACAGGGAGCCCTCTTGTCCAAATCACACACAGGCATGAGTGGATACCAGTTAGAAAACCAGTCAAATTTCTCATCCTGATCATGGCTTCCGGTTTTTTCTTCTTCAAATGGGGATGTTGGTTCGGTTGAAACCGATGGAGAAATGGCAGTAAACATAGTGAATTTGGATCTTGGAAATTTGGTTAAGCTGCGAAAGGGTGACTTGAGATTTTTCTGACTGAAAATGGGTTTGGACAAGTGATCTCTGATAAGTGAAGGTGGAGCAATAGACATGACAGTTGTTAGAGCTTCCATGGCAGATGGTTTATCTTTTGTGAATTTGATGGGACTTGCATGTATGTAAATATTGGCAATGCAATGCCTTCTGTGAATTATTGCATTTAACTTCAGTGCATGAGAGCGACCCAGTCTTCTACAGTTTCGCCATGTTTACAATTAATTCAGTCCAGCATTATTTAATATTGCAATTATTGGTAGGGTCTATAAAACTGTTACTTGCTTGGAGCTTTCACGTTCTTAACAAAACATGCAACACGGTAATATTATTAACGTTCGTGTCAAAACTATCATGGTGGTATAGTATATATCAAACATGTTATTAAAACTGGGTTGGTATATAATGACTAATTTGTCAATGACCCCGTGCGGCGCGTAGAGGTGTTGTAATTGGCAATATTCATTTTCGACGGCTTATGCATTGTATTCACCCCGCAGTTACGTCGTAATAAAAAATACTTATTTTATATGATAACATATTTTCAAAGTAGAAAGAATAGAAAATATGTCAATGATCCCAGCTCAGCTGGTTGTTGGGCCGGTTGTCTCCTTTGGAGGCGCCGGTTCGATTCCCGGCTTGAGCATGGGTGAGACACCTGGGTTTTTCCCCATGATACCCGTGTTCGATCCCCACTTGAGGTGGTTTACTCCCCTCTGTGGTGGCAATCAACTCGTCAAACCCTTGGTTGGGGTGAGGTATCTGTGGGGTTTTCTTCCTGGACGCCGGCCACTCTCTGATGCCAGCGGAGGCACGGTTAAGACACTCACGTCTGGCCGGAGTGGGGCAACGGGCCTCCCTGCAATAGGGGGGTGTGAATGTGTCTCCGCACCCGAAAAATCTTGTAGACACACTTAGCCGTTCAAAAAAAATAAAAAATAAAATAGAAAATAACTATAAAAATTTGAAGTAGCTATGACAGCTTGTACATCTGTGCTCCTACGACTTGCACATTATTACACCAAACTCTTGTTTGAATGAAATTTACACCGAAGGGTATAATCTCATCGCAACTGTATAATCAGAGTTTTTTTTTAAATATTACTAGGTTAGAAACCCGTGTATTACACGGGTTGAATAAATGTAATTTTATATTAAATAATAAAAATTTATATCTTTATGAAACTCGTATATTGTACGGGTTAAATAAATGTAATTTTATATATCAAATAATAAAAAAAATCATATCTTTAAAAACCATGTGTATTACACATATTAAATAAATGTAATTTTGTATACTAAATACTAAAAACGTCGTACCTTTAAAAAACCCGTGTATAATCGGGTTGAATAAATCTACCAAATGATAAAAAATTACATCCTTAAAAACCCCGTATATTACACGTGTTGAATAGATCTAAAAAAGAGTTATATCCTTAAAAACCATGTGTATTACACAGATTAAATAAATATAATTTTGTATATTAAATACTAAAAATGTCGTATCTTTAAAAAACCCGTGTATAGTCGGGTTGAAAAATCTACCAAATAATAAAAAAATTATATCCTTAAAAACCCCGTGTATTACACTTATTGAATAAATCTAATTTTACATAGCAAATGATAAAAAGTTATATATTTAAAAACTTCGTGTATTACACGGGTTATATAAATGTAACTTTGCATAGTAAATAATAAAAAAAGTTAAATTTTTAAAAATCCTGCGTTTTACACGAGTTGAATAAATATAATTTTGTATACCAAATAATAAAAAAAAAGTTATAATTTTAATAAATTAGGATAACATTTAATATTAATTTATTATTTATATATTCAATATAAGATAAGTAGGAAAGAGAGGTATTTGTTTTAAAAATATATTAAATTAACAATTTAGATTTGAGAATAATATTTTATTAAAGTATGATAAGATTTAATATTAATTTATTATTTATTTATTTATTTAGTTAATATAAGATAAGTATATATTTGAGGATACCTTCAATGAATGACAAGTGTCCAAAAGTTGGTTTATTTTATTATAGTAGATAGATATATTAAAAGTTATAAAGAAAAGAAAATATATCTAGAGACTAGAGCCAAGAGTCGTCACAAAAGTCAAAAAAATACATGTAACGTTAAATTGTAAATTTAGTTAAACTTTAGGGAATTATAGGATAAGTTTAAATTAAATTCATATTTAATCAGCATGTTTCACTTCCACATTCATACTTGACTTCTACATTCATGCTTAAATCACTTGTAGGTGATGGAGGATTGAGCCCAAATAACATAGCCAACGCAGTTAAGGTTTTGTTTTTCTTGAGATTAAAGGTTTAACCTGCCAGAGGTGGATTGATATAAAAATTTGCTATTAAAAGAAAAATCATTTGGAGTAATTGATTTCACATATTACATGATGAACAATACCTATGCGAAAAGAACCGATACACACAATTACAATATATTGAATTTCTTAAATGTATGTATAGAAGCTAGGTTTTAATAAGGGTGAGGGTATTGACACACCCCCCCTTTTTGTGTGCACACCCCCCAGAGGTGGCATATAGGGCAATAAGGGGCTTATATAATGTGAAAGCAATTAACGTGTCAGAAAAAAGTGTTTTGATAAGCCTCTCATTGCCCTATGAGAGGCATATAAGGTTGGGGTAGTTGGAGCATTAAACCCTATACGCCTCTCATTGAGCAATGAGAGGCTTATCGGCACGACTTTTGATGATTTTAAGGTATAATTACTGACATGAAAGGAGTTCAGTCTGAAAAAGCGTGAAAGTGACCCATATGACCCTTATCGACCTATACGACCCTTATCGACCAAGAATGTTTATTTACCCAAGCATACGGGATTTATGGCTTCCAATTTTTTTCAAACTCGCAAAATTCCGACCGAACTCCTGAAGATTCTTAACTAAAAAATGTGGTTGAGACCGTGAAGCATAAAGATGTCGTTTTGGGGCATTGGTAATATTTTTGGCGAAGATTCGAACCAGTCGTACGTCTCCGAAAGCGTTTGGCTATCCGGCGTTTATCGAGGTGAGGAGGAGGTTGTGTCCGTGCCTCGTTGTGATGACGGGGGTGTGCGACCCACGTTACCTGACTTGAACTAGGGGTTTATAGATGAGGGGGAACCATCTTACAATATTGCCCAAAGTTATCCGCGACACGAATACGGGACTTACCATTCGTATACGGAAAACAAACACAAGTTAGAGTATGAGGAAGGTGCTAAGGAGTATGAGAAAAACGATAAAAAAGTCGAAGAAGGTGCTAACGACTTTGAGGAAAATGATAACGAAGTCGAGGAATGTGCTAAGGACTTTGAGGAAAATGATAACGAAATCGAGGAAGGTGTAATGTACTTTGAGGAGGATGTTGACGACGACGAACCTGCTAACGAGGAAGGTGTTCACGACGACGAGCGTGCTAACGAGGAAGGTGCTAATGACGAGAAAGAAACAAAAGAGGTATGACATAACCGTCAATTACGTGTTATTCGTGTTACATAATGTTGATATAATTTTTAGAGTGGATAAAATGATTTTGTATACGTGTTATTCGTATGTATATAATTTTTATTAGGTAGGAGAAATCTAGAAAATGTTTGACCCATCCCGACCTTAACCTGAACCCGACCCGAAATTAATTTCATTTATGTGGATTTCTAATGAACCTTTTTTATTTTTGAGGTATTTGGGTCACTTGAAGAATTGAAGAATTGGGTATACAAAAGAGAAGTTGCGAAAGGTTACGTCATTGTCACCCAACGAACGAGGAAAAAAGGCGAAGGTGCGTCAGCAAGGACAGTGAAGATATGGTTGCAATGCGATCGTGGCGGCGAACACAAAAGTAAAGCATCCGTTCGGCGTTCCGGTAGCAAAAAGGTCGGCTGTCCTTTTAGTCTGATAGGGAAACTAGACTCAAGTAGTGGTAGTTGGAGCCTTGTGGAGAAGAAAAACATTCACAACCATGAGCCTGCTGAATTTCTCAAGGGCCACGCGTTTGCTAGAAGGCTGACCCCGGACGAAGAATCACTGGTGGAGAGACTTTATATGCAAGACATGGAGCCTACAAATATACATTTAACCATAAGAAATCAGTACCCACATAGCGTGTGCATTCTACAAGATGTACAAAACGTGATTAAAAAGATTAAACGAAAAATGTACGGCGATCGAACTTCAATGCAAATATTGGAGAGCATGTTGCAAGAAGAAAGGTACGTTTATTTCACCAGAGTGAATCCCTCCACAAACGCGGTCGAGGAGGTTTTTTTCGTTCATCCGGACTCGTACAACATGTGGCATGCATTCCCACATGTGTTGATGATTGATGCTACCTACAAGACGAATGAGTATAAGCTTTCGTTCATTCAAGTTGTGGGTGTGACATCGACACACAAGTCTTTTTGTGTGGCTCATGCGTTTGTCTCTAAAGAAAAAAAAAAGATAACTTCTTATGGGTCCTGGAGAAGCTCAAAGAATTGTTGGTAGATTGCATGGAGCCACGTGTAATTGTAACAGATAGGGATCAAGCTTTGATGAATGCTTGCGATAAAGTATTCCCAAAAGCTTCCAAATTGCTATGTAGGTGGCACATCTCACAGAATATTCTAAAACACTGTCGGGCAAAATTTACGGATGAAGACTGGAAAATATTCAAGCTTTCTTGGTCTCGACTGTGTAATTCTCCCATTCCAACGATATACAATTATAACTTTCAGCGGCTTTTCACGCGACTGGTTAACGACGGACGATCAGGTACATATTATATTAGTTTACATACATTCATGCATACATATATACATACAAAGATTACAAATCATTGTATTCAAATTTTTTTTTCCAGATGTTGTGGATTATTTGTATGATGTGTGGCTGAAAGATTATAAAGAAAAGTTCATTTCAGCTTGGACTAACACAGTCCCCAATTTTGGTCAACATACAACCAACAGAGTTGAAAGCCAGCATTCTAAGTTTAAGAGATACATTAAAGGGCCAAACAACTCGCTCCATAGACTTGTGTGTCATGTTGGCAAAGTTGTAGAGTCACAAAAGATACAAATAAAACTTAGTTTTCAGGAGAGCAGGTCCGTGCAAATGGGGGACCACAGATTTCTATTTTTGACAACCTACGCGGTAATGTTTCCCTAAAAGGCTTAGAGTTATTGGTTGTCGAGTGGAAGAAGCTAAATGCGTTGAGGGCAGGAGGGGGGACTTGTGGCCACCAGCTTTCTACGGGTTGTGGGTTGCCATGTGCTTGTCAGATGGAGTGGTGGGAAAATACAGGTAACATAACAACTATAACATATGCTTCGATCCATAGAATATAATCATCATTATACTTCATGTTTTAACAATGATTCTTGAAAAACAGGTTGCAAAATTCCACTTGCCGCGATAGATAAATTCTGGACAAAACTTGATTTTTCGACAGAAGAACTTAATCAAGACGAGTGTAATATTCAGGCGGAAATGGATAACCTCACACAGCAACTACATACGCAGCCACCTCTAGTGGTAAAAAGTATGTTGTCGAAGATGAAAGTGGTGTTGAATCCAAGTATGACTGACCATCAACCGCCTGAGGTACAACAAGATACTAGGGGCCGCCCAACTACGAAAGTAAAACAACAAAAGAATAAAGATAAACAACCTAAATCACAGAGGAACGACTACACTCAAAAGCCAAATGTGCGACGTATGTCACACCCCGAAATATCAGAGCATTGGCGTGACTGGACTGGTATCTTCATTGCACAGCGGAAGCAAATAAGCTAAGACTTTCTAGAAATTGAACGCCCGCTAAGTACTCGACTCCAGATGGTTCTCCTATTCCAACCGTGCCCTGTCTTAGAACTGTAACCTGAGAAGAACATGCGAGAAAAATCAACATAATGTTGAGCGAGTTCATAGTTTGTTTGTAAAAGATTTGAAATAAATCTTTTGAGTTGTGAAAGGTTTGAAATAAATCTTTGGTATTGTAAGAGATTTGAAATAAATCTTTGGAATAACCGGTTTTTGAAATAATAATGAGAAAATGAATTTAAAAATCATTTTCTTGCCAAGTTATATGGAAACGTTGTGTTTGTAACACGTTATGTTCATAAAACCATGTATTTGTAAAGCCTAGTATTTGTAATGTTCATATAACCGTCAATGCCCACCCTGACTTTGACTCCTTACCCGCATAATCATGTGCTTTGAATTTGTATAAAACATGGTATTTTAATTTGTATGAACAAGTAGTTTCGTAAATATATATGTCCCTGGTATGTAGCAAATAAGGAAAAAGAGATCACCAATGGTTTGCAAGGCCATTGATATGTGTGAAGTGCAAGTAGGAAGACTCAAACCTAGCAGATTTCGCGTTGGGCACAAAGTCACCCCAAGGTCCGTACTGTTGGGCCTGGGGTTGGGCTCGCTACACCCAGATAGATCTACCGCTTACGTCCCTCGGTCCTACAATGAGGATTAATGGCCTCCAGTTCCCGCCTACCCACTCACATGATCTAAGTAGTAAACCTCCTTACGCTAACCATACCATGTATAAAATAAATCCCTGGTCACCCTGACCAGATTCCTGGTCACCCTGACCAGATTTCCTGGTTACCCTAACCAATTCCCCGGTCACCCTGGCCGAATATCATTCACATTTCGAAAATAAGCATTTGTTTTTGTAAAAACCGGTATGTTTAGTATAAACCTTTCGTAAATCATTTGTGTTCCTCGAAATCCCTTCGTAATATGATTTAGAAATACGAGTTTTGCGTTAGTTAAAAACTTTGTATGTTTTTGCAAAATGTGCATGTCTTTCCACCCCGAAAACATTTACAAAAATGTAAAACCGTAAAAAGTGGGGTTATGAACTCACCTGAATATTCCTGTGCAAAGCTAGCTAATTACGACTTCGTGATGTCGTTTCCAAGGCAGGACTCGCTAGCGTGCATTCTACAATATTCCTAACATGGAATATCTAATAAGTTTCTAAATAACGTAGTAACTAACTACGTGTAATCGAGCTCTACCGAATCATTGACCGAACGATATGACGGTAAATTGTCAACTTAACAGAAGCGAAGAAGTTATACTTGTTAGCTCGTTTTAAGAAGTCGTATGTTGATATAAAGAAATATTCGTATGAAAGTAATATATAATAAACTCGTATTATATATATTGCGTCTTGTGTATATTTGCCAAAAATATACGTATGTGCCGTCTAGGCGTATAAAATAAATATAACAGTTATATTTATTTTGTAAAAGAACCGTCGACTTGTATTGGAAGATAAATATATAACTATATTTATTTAGTAGCGTTTTCGTGTTTAAAAATAAATATATATAAACTATATTTATTTTAGTAAAAGAATTGTCGAAAATGATATCCAAGTCGTCGTTGTCGTGATGTTGTAAAGTGTTATCCGAAATGTTATACACTTGTATTTGATGTTATAAAAATCGTTTGTAGTCGATAGGTAATGCTTCGTTTTATAATAAAACGCAATTATTTTACGGATTTTCTCGAAAAACGGGCAGAGCTTCCTCTGTTTTTGGACGCCCCGGACAACCAAGTTGTCGTTATTTGCAAAATTCAACCATTAATCAAACAATATAAACAATATTTAGATAATATTTTGTCGAATGTGCCGAAATATAATTATACTTTAATCGTTTGGTTCGAGCTCGATTTCGCGTATAAACTGTATAACAACGAAAATAAATAAAACGCGTCGCTAATTCTTTACCAGACTTCGTGTCGAAAAGCTGAGTTGACCGAGCCAACTGGGTTGACCGAGTTGACTAGCCGAGTTGACTGAGTTTGACCGGGTTGAACTGAGTTGACTCGGTTTGACCGAGTCAACCCGAACCACGAACCGAACCGGCTGACCCGAACTGAACTGCCGACCTGAACCTGCTGACCCGAACACTGAGTCGACTCGCTGCCGTTGACCGAGTTGACCGGGTCGATAAATGAGTTAACCGGGTCGAGCCGAGTTGCACCGAGTCGACCCGTTTCACGAACCCTAACCTCCGCTGACCCGAACCGAATCTGTTGACCCGTAGCTTGACTGAGTTGAATCGCTGACTGAGTTGACTTGCTAACTGGGTCGACTCGCTGACTGAGTCAACCGAACAGCCTGACCAAACCGAACCCGAGACTTCTAAAAACTGAATCGAACATCAACAACATTATCTTTCATCAGTCACCATTACCCTTGACATCATCAATATCAACCGAACCGGAGAGGACCTCGAACCAAGTCTGCAACTGTATAATCACCACCATCTTCATTGGTAACCCATCGGTCAAAAACCAAACCCGTCGGACCTTGACACGAACCACCGGTCCGAGACATAACCCACCGGACCGAGATGCAAACCACCGCCACCGCCGTGTGCGGCGTTTGTCATCGGAAATGGTGGTTATCACCACCATCATCTAGCAGCATCATCATAATCGCCATCATTATCGGTAACCCGTCGGTCAAAGACAAAGACCGCCGGACTTTTGACACCGACCATCGGACAAATGAACTGACCGGCGGTCCGAATCTCCGACCGCCGGTTCTTTCTCTCTCGCCTCTCGGTCTCTCTCTCTCGTCTCTCTCACTGCTCGAAGCCGCCGCACCACCACCGGACGGTGGTGGTGGTGCTCCGTTTTGTTAATAGAAGAGGGGGGGGGGGTTTCGTGTGTGGTTGTCGGAGATCATGACCGGAGAAGCATGGCCGGCACCGGCCGGAATTACTCCGGTCACCGGTGACTGGACACGAGAGATGGAGAGAGTGAGGGGTCTGGTGGGTGTGTGTTTCTGTTTGGTTTGGGTTTCCAAATGACAAAAGAAATTGAGATCAGCAACTTATATAATTAGATTTATCTCAAGTGGGCTTGGGCTTGGGCCAAGGCCCACAAGCCCAATATCATGTTTAAGTGGCCCGCAAATCCTACGAGCCTGTTTTCAAAACCCATCGTCGTAAAAATGTCAAAATTTGTTGTTTTAAATTAAAAAGACGCAACATAGTGTCGGTGGTCGCGTGTGACGTGCTTGTTCGTCGCTTACGGTACAAATTCGCGAAAATTTCGTAGAAGACGTCGTTCACTGTTTAAATCCGTTTTCGATCCGGTTTCACTGTAATCACTAAAATTAAATTTCGAAGCTAAAATATATCGTAAAAGTTTATTTGACGGCGTCGTCAGTATCTTGTACGGTTTCAATTCCGTTACCGTTTAACGTTTCACAGGCTTCTCTGTAAACCACCGTTCGCGCACGGTAAAGTCGGATAAACGTTCCTGGGCTCTCCAAGGGCCTAATTAAGTTAATTTGCGCCGTAAACATTATTAATTAATGCGTTAATCACCTGTTAATCACGTAATTAAGAGCCGTAAATCACGGGTTGTCACAGCGTAGTCGTTCAAAGAAAACCAAAGAAGAAAAAAATAAACTTCCAATTATAGATAAAGACTTTCCACGGTTGGCCGGGCACAAGTACATACGTATATACATACATATATTTAGAATTCTTTTTCAATTTTTTATTTTTTAATATTTTTTAGTTTTTTTTTTTTTTTTTGCCAATTATAGGTACAAAAACCTGATCGAGCGTTTTAAGGATTGGCTTCCATCTAGCTATCGGAGATACATAACGCATATCGAAGATGCCCAGCCGGACGGTAACTGTGGGTTTCGATCCATAGCTATGGGTTTGGGGTATGACCAGAAAGAGTGGAAGTGGGTCCGCCAAGAGCTACTCGACGAGATGTTCATTAACAGAATGCGTTGGGGGCATATACTCGAATCATTGGACAAGGGATGTTACGATAATGTGTATCGATCGATAAATTGGTTAAATGTTGAACCTGCACCTATGGCATGCTGGATGTGGTTGCCCTACACAGGGTTGTTGGTGGCTCAAAAATTTGGGGTGATTGTTCAACATTTAAGCAACGGTGTTTGTCAAACTTACTTCCCGATGTTCGATGGACCGCAGGTTTACCCGAACCATTCCATTTTAACGATTGCTTATGTCGAAGATAGCCATTTCATCATGGTTAAGTTAGCGGATGATAGCCCGATGCCAGTACCAAATGGACTTTGGAATATATACCGAAGTATGGAAGCTATGGAATGGGAGACTATGTACATGTCTCGTATTGCACAGGGTAGGGCGTTACTACGTAGTAATAGAACTCGACAAAAAGAAGTTATTGACTTGTGTTAGGTGTAGCATCCGTGAAACATAGTGTACGCAACGAACTTATTAATGTTTCTCTTTATTATAATTTAAATATATTGTAACATCCGTCAAATATAGTGTACGCAACAATTTTTTTATAATTAAAGTGCTTCATTTAAAAGAAAAGAGTACTCCATAAAAGAAAACTATTGTTTCAAAGGGATTTAAAATTGTTGACTCAAACTAAAAATGAAATCTGTTTTTTTTAATAAAAGTAATTAATTTTAATATAAATAAATGAATAATAAAAAAATTAGAATTACACAAATAAAAAAGGGAGGGGTCCTTCTGTATCGGACCGGCCTCCCCCAGGATTCGAACTCGCACAACTCACATAGAACACACAAGCCTTAACCAGTTTATCCTCCGTACAGGAGCTGATGAATTGGTTCTAGAAAATCCTTAATAGACTTCATACGCTTTAAACCCAACAACTCCTATAAGTTGCTCATTGAACCATACGGCCCTCATTGAACACAAAAACTTTCCCAACTTCAATAAAGGGGTAAACTAGATCTAAAATTTGAAAACTCACACACTAAAACACCAAGAACACACACACACGCTCTGGACCACACGATTTTCACAAGACAAACTCTGGACCACACGATGAAGGTTAATTTGTATTCCAAATTTTATTGCTTAATCTTCAACCTTTTTTTATTTTTTGGTTTTATTTCCGCCGTTTGTGGTGGTGTTGGGTTTGACGGTGGTGTTGGGTTTGATGGTGGTGGGGGATTGACTGTGGTGGGGAATGACGGCGGTGGGGGATTGACTTTGGTGGGGAATGACGACGGTGGTGATTGACGGCAGTGGTGGAGGTAGTGGTGGTGGTGGTGGTGGTGCTGTGGTGGTGGTGATTGTTGTGGTGGTGGTTCGGCGGGTGTGGTGGTGGTTGTGGTGGTGGTGGTGGCTGTTGTTGTGGTGGTGGTTAGGCGGGTGTGGTGGTAATGGCTGTGGTGGTAGTGGTGGTGGTGGTGGTTAGGCGGGTGTGGTGGTGGTTGTGGTGGTAGTAGTGGTGGTGGTGGTGGTTAGTCGGGTGTGGTGGTGTTGGTGGTAGCATAACCCTACCCTACCCCCGGCCCGACACGTTTTCCGGGTCTAGACTTGTATCATCGTTTTTTTTAAATGTGCATATGTTATTTTTATTATTATATTTATTATTTTTAACAGTATATTTTTGGATGTCGGGTCTTATGCTATAATTGTATGTTTTATTAACAGGATATCGAAAGTCGGTGTTTTGACGGTGGTGGTAGCGTAATCCTTATGGAGAAGTACACTGCGTTCATATTTCAGATTCAAACGCTTAACTGCGTTCGTATTCCAGATTCATGCACCGGAATGTCCACCAACGACAATGCTTCTGCACCCACAGTCTGTGACGGTGGAAGTAGATATTTACCGGTGACTATGAGGGTGAACTGGAATGTTCTTCCACCTCCACCGACGACAATGCTTCTACATCAGCAACCTCGAGGGAGAACTCCTTCTGTACGGATTTGTTCTTCATGTGGTAATGGGGAAGCGGAAAGCACGTTTACCGTGGAACGCATCCTTAAACTTGATAGCAACAATATGGTGACCGAATAGAGATCTGAATAACCGATACAGTTTGCAAGAATTTAAGAATATGTAACAGTTAGCGATTTAGGGTTTAGGGTTTAGGGTTTAGTCGTTACATTTTGTATTAAAATGACATGTTTTGTGTATTAATATAAAACGATGTTTCGTGTATTTATTGCGTTATGGTTAATAAATGACAAGTGAAAAATAATTAAAGACATAATAATAATTGATAAATAAAAAATTTTACATTTTATAATACACAAAATTCATTTAATAAAATATCGTCATGGGTCAAAGACCGTACCCGATCCCCGGCCCGACCCGTTTACCGGGACTAGATATAACATCGTTTTTTTTAATGTGCATATGTTTTATTATTATTATTATCATTATTATTATCATTATTATTATTATTATTATTATTTGTTATAATTATTATTATTATAATAAACAATAATAATAACAACAATAAATAATAAATAATAATAATAAACAATAATAACAATAACAACAATAAGTAATAATAAACAATAATAATAATAATAAATAACAATAATAATAATAATAATAAATAATAACAATAATAATAATAATTTTAACAACAATAATAATAACAAAAAGAACAATAATAATAAACAATAATAACAATAACAACAATAAATAATAAATAACAATAATAATAATAATAAATAATAACAATAATAATAATAATAAATAATAACAATAATAATAAACAACAATAATAATAATAATAATAATAACAATCTTAACAACAACAATAATAATAACAATAATAACAATAACAATAATAATAATAATAATAATAATAATATAAAATAATAAACAATAATAATAACAATAACAACAATAAATAATAATAAATAATAAAAAACAATAATAACAATAACAACAATAAATAATAAATAATAATAATAAACAATAATAACAATAACAACAATAAAGAATTTCACGAAAAATAAATTGTTAACTTGGAAAAAGGTGTTAGTAGATGTATCGTATTACACAGGGTAAGGCGTTAGTAGATAGTAATAGAACTTCACGAAAAAGAATTTGTTAACTTGGCAAAGGTGTAACATCCATGAAATATAGTGTATGCAACAAGTTTTAAAAAATATTAATTAGGGTGTTTTATAACATAAAAAACCCTTAATTACCACATAAAATTGTTAAAAAATTTAATTTCAAATGAGTCGTATAGGGCAATGAGACACATATACAACACCTATAAGGTGCTCATTGATCAATAAGCCTCCCCTGGTTGACACCTTATGAGTGTCTCATTGACCAATAAGCCTCCCCTGGTGGTTTCCACTTTTAAAGTAGTTTTCTAATCAATGAGGGGCGTATAGGGCAAAAAGGGTCGTATAGGAGTTGTCAAATAATAAAGGGAGGGGTCCTTCTGTATCGGACCGGCCTCCCCCAGGATTCGAACTCGCACAACTCACATAGAACACACAAGCCTTAACCAGTTTATCCTCCGTACAGGAGCTGATGAATTGGTTCTAGTAAATCCTTTATAGACTTCATACGCTTTAAACCCAACAATTCCTATAAGTTGCTCATTGAACCATACGGCCCTCATTGAACACAAACACTTTCCCAACTTCAATAAAGGGGTAAACTAGATCTAAAATTTGAAAACTCACACACTAAAACACCAAGAACACACACACACGCTCTGGACCACACGATTTTCACAAGACAAACTCTGGACCACACGATGAAGGATAGTTTGTATTCCAAATTTTATTGCTTAATCTTCAACCTTTTTTTTTTATTTTTTGGTTTTATTTCCGCCGTTTGTGGTGGTGTTGGGTTTGATGGTGGTGGGGGATTGACTGTGGTGGGGAATGACGGCGGTGGGGGATTGACTTTGGTGGGGAATGACGGCGGTGGTGATTGACGGCAGTGGTGGTGTTAGTGGTGGTGGTGGTGGTGGCTGTGGTGGTGGCTGTGGTGGTGGCTGTGGTGGTGGTGGTGGTTGTGGTGGTGGTGGTGGTGGTGGTGGTGGCTGTGGTGGTGGTTCGGCGGGTGTGGTGGTGGCTGTCGTGGTAGTGGTGGTGGTGGTGGTGGTTAGGCGGGTGTGGTGGTGGCTGTGGTGGTAGTGGTGGTGGTGTTGGTGGTGGCTGTGGTGGTAGTGGTGGTGGTGGTGGCTGTGGTGGTGTTGGTGATGGCTGTGGTGGCTGTGGTGGTGGTGGTGGTGGTGGTTAGGCGGGTGTGGTGGTGGTGGTGGTAGGGTAACCCTACCCGACCCCCGGCCCGACACGTTTGCCGGGTCTAGACTTATATCATCGTTTTTTTAAATGTGCATATGTTATTTTTAATTATATTTATTATTTTTAACAATATATTTTCGAATGTCGGGTTTAATGCTATAATTGTATGTTTTATTAACAGGATATCGAAAGTCGGTGTTTTGACGGTGGTGGTAGCATAATCCTTATGGAGAAGTACACTGCGTTCATATTTCAGGTTCAAACGCTTAACTGCGTTCGTATTCCAGATTCACGAACAGTTTCTGGTCAACGGACTGATCGGTAACGTTACTCTACTTGTCCTTCGATTTAAGCGGCGCTCCGATTTCGGTTGCTTCGTAGGACTCACTTGAATCGTCTCGGAAGTGGATTTCGGTTGGTTCAGATCTCTTTGGGTATATTCGAAACCAACTAAAATACGTTGAATTACTGAATCAACAGAAATAACTGAAATCGAGAATCAACTTCTTCATCATATTTTTCTCGCATTTCCATTAGCCACAGTTGTACGAAGAAACTGTTCGATTTCACGGTTTGTTTGAGAACCTGATTCAGATACACAACGGGTTCGTGTGAATCTAAGTAATAATATGTAATAGTTAGCGATTTAGTGTGTAGGGTTTAGGGTTTCGGCTATGTATTGTATTACATTTTGTATGAAAGTATTGTGTTTTGTGTTATTTTATCAAAGAATGTTCACTTACACTTGCATTATGGATTATAGAGAATTTGACGTTTTATAATAACACTTGATAAAACAAATGTAGAAGTTTTATAATACTAATTAAAAAAATGTTGACGTTTTATAATACTAATTAAAGACATAATAATAATTGATAAATAAAAAATTTGACATTTTATAATACACAAAATTCATTTCATAAAATATCATCATGGGTCAAAGACCGTACCCGATCCCCGGCCCGACCCGTTTACCGGGACTAGATATAACATCGTTTTTTTTAATGTGCATATGTTTTATTATTATTATTATCATTATTATTATTATTATTTGTTATTATTATTATTATTATTATTATAATAAACAATAATAATAACAATAACAACAATAAATAATAAATAATAATAATAATAAACAATAATAACAATAAGTAATAATAAACAATAATAATAATAATAATAAATAATAATAATAATAATAAATAATAACAATAATAATAATAATTTTAACAACAACAATAATAATAACAAAAAGAACAATAATAATAAACAATAATAACAATAACAACAATAAATAATAAATAACAATAATAATAATAATAAATAATAACAATAATAATAGTAAATAATAACAATAATAATAATAAACAACAATAATAATAATAATAATAATTTTAACAACAATAATAATAACAATAATAATAATAATAATAATAATAATAATAAACAATAATAATAACAATAACAACAATAAATAATAATAAATAATAATAAACAATAATAACAATAAATAATAAATAATAATAATAAACAATAATAACAATAACAACAATAAAGAATTTCACGAAAAATAAACTGTTAACTTGGAAAAGGTGTTAGGAGATGTATCGTATTACACAGGGTGAGGCGTTAGTAGATAGTAATAGAACTTCACGAAAAAGAATTTGTTAACTTGACAAAGGTGTAACATCCATGAAATATAGTGTATGCAACAATTTAAAAAAAAATATTAATTAGGGTGTTTTATAACATAAAAAACCCTTAATTACCACATAAAATTGTTAAAAAAATTAATTTCAAATGAGTCGTATAGGGCAATGAGACACATATACAACACCTATAAGGTGCTCATTGATCAATAAGCCTCCCCTGGTTGACACCTTATGAGTGTCTCATTGACCAATAAGTCTCCCCTGGTGGTTTCCACTTTTAAAGTAGTTTTCTAATCAATGAGGGGCGTATAGGGCAAAAAGGGGCGTATAGGAGTTGTCAAATAAAAAAGGGAGGGGTCCTTCTGTATCGGACCGGCCTCCCCCAGGATTCGAACTCGCACAACTCACATAGAACACACAAGCCTTAACCAGTTTATCCTCCGTACAGGAGCTGATGAATTGGTTCTAGTAAACCCTTTATACACTTTGTACGCTTTAACAACAACTCCTATACGCCCCTCATTGATTCAAAAACTACTTTTCAGGTTTGACCAAATAGATAATAGATCTAAAACCCACACACTAAAACACTAAGAAACACACACTGTCTCTCTCGTATAGCTCGGCTTAGAACGTATCAACCTATACGGTCCATATTTTCATAAAAGGTTAGTGTATTATTTCTTCTTTCTTTCCTTCGTTTATTTTTTATTTTTTTTAAATTATGGCCGGTGGTGTTGGGTTTGACGGTAGTGTTGGTGTTGGGTTTGACGGCGGTGTTGGGTTTGACGGTGGTGGGGGATTGACGGCGGTGGGGGTTTGACGGTGGTAGTGGTGGTTAGGCGGGTGTGGTGGTGGTTAGGCGGGTTTTGTGGTTGTGGGGGTTTGACGGTGGTGGTGGTGGTTATTGACGGCTGTGGTGGTGGTTAGGCGGCTGTGTTGGTGGTGGTGGTTGTGGTGGTGGTGGTTGTTGTGGTGGTGGTGGAGGTGGTTGTGGTGGTGGTGGTTTGTCAATTATTTAGATGTTAATTTGTTAGAAATTTCTTACAAGTTTATAAAAATTGTAAAAAGTTTATAATATGACACGTATTATATATTAATTTTTGCAGATATGTCGTCAGACGAGGAGGAGTTTGGTGCGATACAGGTGCCTGGATTCGATGAGATGGCCGGGGGTGATTGTTCGGGTAATCCCTTTATGGACTACCCGAACAATTCTAGGGAGTATAAACGTTTTAACAGGTTGCGACAAATGAAGGTGGGTCGGCAGAGGGCGTTGTCATGGGAGGCTTTACGGAGGTCGGGGAGGAGGAGAGAGCCCGGGGTTTGATTAGGGAGAATTCCCCGTGGGATCGCATGTTTTCGGTGGCGGCTGCGCCATCTTATAGGACCATGATGGTGGAGTTTCTGTCCACATTCGTGTTTCGTCCACGGCCGGCAAACCGGCCCAATTCGGATATGGACGATCCGAACGTGGAAGCACCGCCTTCCGAGGTATCTTTCTGTTTGTTTGGGCAGCGACAAAATTGGTCGCTGCGTCAGTTTGCTGTTGCCACCGGGTTCTATACCGATGATGAGTTGGTTCAGGACATCTATACCACCGCGATTTGGGCTATGCCTGATGATCAGTTGTTTGCTTGGTGGCCCACTCTATGTCCTGGAAGACCCTTCGATAAGAAGGCCCGAGTTTCTGACATTCCTGACCCACTCGTTCGCTACATACACCGCTGCATTGCCACGTCGATCTCTGCGCGTGTCAAAAGCAACGAGTGGGTCACGAAGGTGGATTTGTTCTTTCTGTACTGCTTATATACGGGCACACCGTGCGCCCTCCATCGCTGTCTGGCGGAGTATTTCGCCTCGTACGGCAAACGGAAGAGGCGTAGCCGTTTGATTGGAGGGGCGTTTATCACGCGTATTGCCCAGCATTGCGGTCTGTATTACCCATTCCTTGATGATATGCCGGCCCCAGCACCACACGAGCTCTTAGATCTTAGGACGATGAGAGGGATGAAGATTGCGGTGAACTTTCCGAATATCGGGCATCGGTTTGTTGACGAACACCAACAGATTTATGAACCCCAACCGATAGTCCACCGGCCACTGCTCGAGGCTGGGGAGGTGGAGATGCCGCATATTGCTGACGTGCCTGCTATGGATGGAGACATGGAGCCTCAGGTTGACCAGGGGCATCCGCAGGAGCCGCCACAGATTCCACAACGCGTTTATCATGCAGTGCGGTTGCCTCAGTCCACCCAACGTCTCCTTGAGAGGCTGGTGGCGGGTCAGGATGGTATGATGGCCAGCTAGACACAGCAGTTTCAGCGGATGGACAGGCGGATGGACCGGATGGAGGATTTGATGGAGTGGGTGATGGCTAGTGAGGCCGAGAGACGTACCCAGGCGGGGTTGCCGGTTCGACCCCCGCCACATCCACGAGTGTATCCGGGTTTCGACATGGAGGCAGGTCCGTCCGGGACGCAGGCAGGTGGTGGGGATGATTCTGACGACAGCGATAAGGAGATGGAGGATTAGTATTTGTTTTTGTTGGGTAAATTTTATTTTGTTAAACATTTGTGGGCATGTATGAACAAATATTTATTTCTTTTTGTTTATTTTGGTATGTTTAAACATTTGTAACTTGATGAATGTTTGTTCGTTTTGTTATTTATGCTTAGTTATTTATGCTTAGTCGACTTATTTTAAAAAACAACATTTTAAAAAAAAAACTTAGTATATATAATAACAATGAAAAATAACAAGACAAACAACACAATATTCGATTACATTTTTTTAAAACTTAATATATATAAAAAACGGCATTTATAACTAATATTCGATTACATGTCTTGCATAAACTTACATACTAACAATGAAAAAATAACAAGATGTTGATGCAGATTTTGTGTCCGATGCTTGTCGAATAGATTAGTTTTATTTTACGCTGAATTTGTAATAGTTAGTGAAACGGTCTATCGAACGTGTATAGACCCGCTCGTTTGAAGTGGTCAAACGAGAGGGTTATTCGGTTGACCGTGTGGGTTTTGCTAGACAAACAGTTAGATTATGGTTGTATAATGTTTGGTGTCGAAGGATAAGGCATCGAAGGATTGTGTATATCCTTCGATGAGCTCGAAAGATATCCATCGATAGATGAAGATGGACCTCGAAGGATATGTCATCCTTCGAGGTATATGTGTATCTTTCGATAGCTGGATGATCGACAGATGATCTATCGATCAATCAGTTAGATCCTTCGACCATACAACCTGTGTTGGGTATAAATACCAACACTTTGTCATTTGCAAGACCAAGAGAGTGAGAGGAGGTTTGAGACCTCACCCAGGGAGAGATCACCACTTGATCTCTCCCGGAATGTATACTCCTTTGGTATTAGTTCGGTTATCATGTAATCGGGCCGAGTTGTAACGTTTTACTACCGGATTAATACGAAGTTGTTTGTTTATCATTGCTAATCTCTTCCGTCTTTGAACATAATCACACGAATCACGGTTTCGGTCCCCAAACCCGGTCCTACAATTGGTATCAGAGCCATGGTGCCCGATTTAGTAAATCTAACCGTTTACTAAGTCACATGTGCTCTAGATCTGTGATTTTTGTGCGTTTTTGTTCAAGATGTAAAAAAAAGGTGAAAATGAGAAAAACTCAGATCTGGACCCGAATATTCAGATCTGTGCTAAAACGAGTGTTGGGTTTTATGTTTTTCTCTAAAATATTCAAGTTTTCTTCATCAAAAATCGTGTACAAAGTGTTTTCATCGAATCTGCAGATTTACACAGTAGCTGTGTTCTTGATGTTCTTGGTGCCTTCATGTTTCGAAAGATGTATAGGATGCTCGAAAGATCTAACTGTTTTCGAAAGTTCAATCACAACTTCGAAGGATCATTCTTTTTCTCGAAGGGTCATATTTATGTTCCGAAGGATCTAGATATTTTGTGGATGTTTGAAAGATCAACAATTTCGAAGGATCATCATCTCAACAGCTTCGAAAGATAAGACAGATCTCGAAGGATCAGAACAAACAACTTCAAAAGATCACCTGTGTTGTGTATCGAAGGATCCCGAATCGAAAGATCAGGATGTTTCGAAGGATCCAGAGAAAAGGGGCTGCTGTTGTTGTAAAAAAAAAAAAAAAAGGCATGATGAAAACAAGAGATGATTGAAAACTTAATTTTTAAAAAATTGTGGGGTAGTCATGGTTACCGATGCAAATGGCAAAAATGGTAACGCGACTATTATGGGCCAAAAACAGCACAGTATGTTCACTTCCGCACGTCAATGTTTATGATTGTTACCGGTTATTCGTAAATGTTCGAAAGCATTTTGTTTATTGTCATATTCTCGCATTTGAAGACGAACGTATGAACCTTGAACGCCAACACCGGTCCTAACGAGTTCACAAAGTCTTTGGAGGGATACAAGTCGGATCCGATGGGGTACTAGGCGATATTGCTTTATCAACTAGAATATGCAACGAAGAAATCCTTTTTGTTTATTGTCATATTCTCGCATTTGGTAACGAATGAATGAACCTAGAATGTCAATGTCAACACCGGTCCTAACGAGTTCACAAAGTCTTTGGAGGGATACAAGTCGGATCCTACGGGGTACTAGGGGACGTTCTTATTCAACTAGAATATGCAAAGAAGAAAGTCGTTTTCGTGATTTTTCGGAACCGAGAACATTCAATAAAGATTGACGACAGTTCCGCTCAGTGGAGGGAATTGGTGAACATTTGACGACAGTTTCTTTGAAGTGGAAAGAATCTGTTAAGGTTTAGAGATTTTACCAAAGAAATGGGGGGATAAAAATGTTGAATTTCTTCGGTAAATTTCTAAACGCAATCACAGGTGGTAGAGTTGTGATTTTCTGGTGATACAATCGGTTCGGCGTGGAATGTTTTGCACATACACATATTTGAGGATTTTAATTAATTCTCCAGCCAGCGTGAAGGGTTTTGCACGGAAAAATACAGGTTTCTAAAGTCTACAGTAGTTACAAAAGCGCTGTTCACTGAAGACCTGGGGAATCTTTATGGAAGCTGATAGTTCAAGGCTGAAGACCTGCAGGATTCGGTTTTGGGTTTGATGTTTCTTTGGGATTTTACAGGGATCTGGGGGTAACTCAATTCGTTGAGTTTGCAAACGATGTACTTGGTCAAGCTGACTTCCTGAGTACTGATGCTGAAGATCCGTAGTGCATTACGTGGTCAACTTCACAAAGGCGAGACAATGAGATCTGGATGTAGTTCAACTAAGCATGCTGGTTGAGCTTGCAAGGGATACACTTGGTCTAGCTGACTTTCCTGAGTGTTGATGCTGAAGATTAAAGTGCATTACTTGGTCGATTCCACAAAGACGGTTTACAGAAGACAGCTCACCAGAAATCTCTATCAATGTAGTATGCTTGTATGAAATAGAGTTCTTATGACAAGATCAAGACTTGATGCAGTTCTTAAAGATTGGAACCCTTATCAAATGCCGGTTGGAGTATTGGAAGATCAGCGGAAGATCGGTCAATTGAGGAAATTGCACAACACCCAACACGGATACGCGTACTTTAAGGGGGAAATATTATACAAGGAGCATCAAGATACTACTTACCTGGATCATCGGTCAAGGGGGAATTTGTTAACACAGAGAAGATGAATACTTGACTGAAGATCGATTGCAGTTGCATTTTCAGCATTCGACAGCAACGGACAAGGGGGAATTTGTTGATGCAGATTTTGTGTCCGATGCTTGTCGAATAGATTAGTTTTATTTTACGCTGAATTTGTAATAGTTAGTGAAACGGTCTATCGAACGTGTATAGACCCGCTCGTTTGAAGTGGTCAAACGAGAGGGTTATTCGGTTGACCGTGTGGGTTTTGCTAGACAAACAGTTAGATTATGGTTGTATAATGTTTGGTGTCGAAGGATAAGGCATCGAAGGATTGTGTATATCCTTCGATGAGCTCGAAAGATATCCATCGATAGATGAAGATGGACCTCGAAGGATATGTCATCCTTCGAGGTATATGTGTATCTTTCGATAGCTGGATGATCGACAGATGATCTATCGATCAATCAGTTAGATCCTTCGACCATACAACCTGTGTTGGGTATAAATACCAACACTTTGTCATTTGCAAGACCAAGAGAGTGAGAGGAGGTTTGAGACCTCACCCAGGGAGAGATCACCACTTGATCTCTCCCGGAATGTATACTCCTTTGGTATTAGTTCGGTTATCATGTAATCGGGCCGAGTTGTAACGTTTTACTACCGGATTAATACGAAGTTGTTTGTTTATCATTGCTAATCTCTTCCGTCTTTGAACATAATCACACGAATCACGGTTTCGGTCCCCAAACCCGGTCCTACACAAGACAAACAACACAAAAAAAATCCAACTGATTATCAACCAACGTTCCCTCTTACGAACAACACTTGAATGAATATCTTCAAATTCCGCTTCTTGCAATTTATAAATTCGAACCGCCTCTGTCAAAAAATTGACTTCGTTTTTAAGCAAAGCCTTCGTATCCATCAGTTCTTTGATAACCACACATGCTCGACGACACATGGGAGGATCGACCCACACAAAGAAGTTGCACTTAGAACGCTGACACGAAAAAAAAAATAAATCACTAATATACAAGGGTTAATGGAAAAAAAATACATTAAAAACATACCATACTGTGACAAGTGTAAAATTGACGTCCGGGATTAGCTTCAGTCCAAGATGTTCTTAGTGCAGCCGTCCTACCACATCTGCAAACAACCATTGTGAATTTGTGATTGTGAAGATGGTGTATATTTCTATGGCAAGTAAGGATGACAAAAATACCCGACATTTGCAACCAACATATACAAGCTTTTAAAAAAAAAACCAAACCAATATGCCGCTCATAGGCCCATACGCGCGTATGGTGGATACGGATCCTGACAACTTTTCAGCCCATATGCCTCGTATAGCCTGACGAGACCCATATCCACCTACCTTTTCTGAAAAGTTGACAGGACATTTATGACACCCCACTTGCATATGCCTCTCATCGACCCATACGGGTCTCATTGAAGTTCAGTTTCACTTCCTTTTTATACTTTAACCGAGAACAAGTACAGTGTACATATCCAAATACAAAAGTTATTTTTTGGTTAGACGAGTTCTGGACCACACGATGACAATCCGGAAGGGGACCGCACGCGTCTCTCGTATAGTTTTTGCTCTCGTATTGGTCTATATGGTCGGAATATTCAAGGTTAGTTTACCCTTGTTTTTTTGTGGTTTTATTTTGGCGGTTTGTGGTGGTGTTGGGGTTGGGGTTGTGGTGGTGGTGGTGGTGTTGGGGTTGTGGTTGTGGTGGTGGTGGTGGGGGTGGGTCGGCTGGGGTGGTGGTGGTGGTGGGTCGGCTGGGGTGATGGTGGTGTTGGGGTTGTGGTGGTGGTGGTGGGGGTGGGTCGGCTGGGGTGGTTGTGGTGGTGGGTCGGCTGGGGTGGTGGTGGTGGGTCGGCTGGGGAGGTTGTGGTGGTGGGTCGGCTGGGGTGGTGGTGGTGGTGGGTCGGCTGTGGTGGTGGTGGTGGTGGTGGGTCGGCTGGGGTGGTGGTGGTGGGTCGGCTGGGGTGGTGGTGATTGACAGTGGTGTTGTGTTGTGTTGTGGGTGGTAGGCTGTGGTGGTTTTGGTGGTGGTGAGGTCAGCTGTGGTGGTGGTGGGTGGTCGGCTGTGGTGGTGGTGGTGATGGTGTTGGTGGTGGTGTTGTTTGTTTATTATATTTTACAATATAATTTCTAATATCGAGTCTAACACTATAATTCTATGTTTTTTAACAGGATATCGAAAGTCGGTGTTTTGACGGTGGTGGAAACGTAATTCTTATGGAGAAGTGCACTGCGTTCATATTTCAGATTCATGCGCCGGGACGTCGGTCTAGGGTGAGGTGCTTGGCGGTGGGGGATGCATCATCCAACATCATTAGCCAAGTCACTCGGAACTCTGACGGTGCACTATTGATAGCATCTACCGACGCCCGGTAGTTCCGTGACCACCATATACCATCACGCGTCTGAACCGGCTTTTAAACCGGACGGAATCTACGGAGAAACTGTTCGATTTCACGGTTTGTTTGAGAACCTGGTTCAGATACACAACGGTCTCTTTGCTTCGTCCACTAGAACTATTTGTGTATGCATTCTTTTGGTAATACCAAAAGAATGCATACACAAATAGTTCTAGTGGACGAAGCAAAGAGACCGTTGTGTATCTGAACCAGGTTCTCAAACAAACCGTGAAATCGAACAGTTTATCCGTAGATTCCGTCCGGTTTAAAAGCCGGTTCAGACGCGTGATGGTATATGGAGAAACTATGTTCGTATTTCAGATTCATGCACTAGAACGCCGATCTAGGATTACGTGTTATCGGAGTAGCCTGTTGACTCGTCAGCTCCAAGTGACGCTAGCCAACGCGGTCCGCCCCGTAACATGTCCTTCCAAGAGAGGAGTTCATTAGTGTTCTCACGAGCCTTCCACCAACGGGAATGCTACTTCGCTCACCATCCCGAAAAGACGCAGAAGGCTGGACGGTGGTTGATAAACGAAATGCCGACTCCACTACTCCAACCTCCTGATCCCTTATGCCATTTCAGTGTGGTAGATGTGAAGCAGAATCCCGTTGGAAGGTTGGGTTCGGTACAGAATTTCAAGACAACCGTGGCTGTCTTTATATTGTGTATGTTGCACCCATCGTTTTCCTGTACAGGAATTCAAAAATATGTAACAATTAGCGATCTAGGGTTTAGGGTTTAGTCACATTCTGTATCAAAGTTACATGTTTTGTGTATTAATATAAAACGATGTTTAATTACATTTTAAATTACGTTTCTTGTTGCGTTATGGTTAATAAACGACAATTGGAAAACAACTAAAGACTTTCAGAAGTTGACATTTTTTAACATACACATTGCGTTATAGAAACAATTAAACACATAATAATAATTGATAAATAAAAAAGTTGACATTTAATAAAACGTTATAATATACCCATTTAATAAAATTAAACACATAATAATAATTGATAAATAAAAAAGTTGACATTTAATAAAACGTTTAATAATACTTATAAAAATTGGCATTTTATAATATATACAATTCGTTTATAAATTTTTTTTGACATTTAATAATACTTATAAAAAATTGGCATTTAATAATATACACAATTCATTTCATAAAAATATGAAGTTTTTATAATACTAACACAATTTTTTATAACAACATTTTATAAAAAGAATTTTAATTTTCTTAATATTTCACAACTTCCCCATACAAATACCCTATCAAAATAAAGTTTCACACACCCCAATCATTGGTAATCATTGGCTGACACCCAATGATTGGCATTAATTAGATGGCAGGGGGGGGGGGGTGTGTAAATACTTTTCAATCGTATTGGGCAATGAGGGCGTATGTGGTGGGGCCAAGTTTCAGGCGTATTGGGCAATGAGGGTCATTTAGGGTTAGGGGGGGGGGGGGTGTGTAGATACTTTTGGGGGGGGGGGGGGGGGTGTGGATACCTCCTCCGTTTAATAATGGGTCATTGGATTTTATCACCCTTAACTATTGGACATTGGTAGCTGCTACCCCCCACTATCACTTTGACGTCCGCCAACCCCAACTTAACACTTAGTGTGTTCTGTCACCAAATCAATAACTTTTGATCCTGTTATTATACTTTTGTGGGTGTGCTAAGATCCCTAAAACCTTCCCAAGATCCCTATGACACCCCAAAAAATGTATAGTAACATGATCAAAAGTTAGTGATCAGTTAACGACGTGGTGACAGAACACACTAAGTGTTAAGTTGAAGGTGACGGACATCAAAGTGATAGTTAGGGTTGGCAGCAACCAATAACCAATATTTGGGGATGATAAAATCTAATAACCCTTTAATAATTACACATAACTTATGGTAAAAATACTTTGTATGTATGATACGAATACATTTTTATTTTCTTTCTAGTAGTTCTTAATATGTCTTTTATATATTATAGAAAAAAGTGTATTGTACAAAATGGCTTAACGTACGCTACGTACGCGATGTGAAATCGCATGTGATAATTTTGATGAAATCGCCATGTTGGTTTTTTGTAACAATTTCGCATGTGATAATTTTGATGAAATTGCATGTTGGGTTTTTGTAACAATTTCGCATGTGGTAATTTTGATGAAATCACATGTTAAAAAACCAACATGCGAAATTGTTACAAAAACCCAACATGCGATTTCAATGTCGGATGAAGATCTAACGGCTGAGATGATCGCCTACGTAATGTAGGATAAGGGTTCTTGTACGTTAACCTAACTCCCTCTCTCTCCTAAAAAAAAATCTAAAAAGCACACAAATTTTTTTAATAAAAATCGCTACTTTTAGTATCCAAATAATTTTAAAAAAATTATTTTTTTAAATTTTTTTATTAACGAAAAGTAGTGATTTTTATAAAAAAATATTTAATTATTTTTTTTGTGCTGTTAAGATTTTTTTAGTTATTTTTTGTTGTGTTCACACTGGTTCTCGCAATAAAAGCTGGTTCCTAACGGATCCTTCTTCTATATATATATATATAGGGAGAAGCTCATGCGGAGAACCACCTTTATTGTGAGAACCGCGAGAACCAATGTGAACACAATCTAAAATAGCTAAAAAAACCTAAAAAAACCTAACCCCCACCCCCCCAAAAAAAAAACCTAACCCCCCCCCCCCCAAAAAAAAAAAAAAAAACCTAAACCCCCCCCCCCCCCCCAAGTTAAAATGCTAAAAACTAAACCCCCAAAAAACCTAAAAAAATCTAAAAAAATAAAAAAAAATCTAAAATTTTTTTTTTGAATTTTTTATAAAAAAATCGCTACTTTTCGAAGCAAAAAAAAAATATTTAAAATTTTTTTTTTCGGCTTCGAAAAGTAGCGATGTTTTTTATAAAAAAATATTAAAAAATTCAAAATTTTTTTTTTGTGTGATTTATAGCTATTTTTAGGCATTTTTGGTTGTGTTCACATTGGTTCTCGCGGTTCTTGCAATAAGAGGTGGTTCTCGCATGATCTTCTCCCTATATATATATATGTATATATAATTAGGTTTATTTGTGAACAACTTCTTGAGAGTGAACTAATTTAGGCCCTTTATATTTTTTTGATTAAAATGGTAAGATTAACATTATCCAAGTATTTTTAATTAAAATCTCTTAATTTTCTCATCTGATCTCTTTAACTCTCTCTCTCTCTCCCTCTCTCATTTTTAATTATTTCTCCATTATTTTAATTATAAGAGATTTAAGGGCTAATGTTTTTTTTTAAATAAACTCTTATGTTCTTTTTAAAATTAAATATTAAAGCTAATTAAATTATGTTTTTTTTAAATATGTGTATACAGGTCAGTATATACAAGACTTATACACTTGTGTATTATTACATCTTGTTCCCACAGGTCTGTATAAACCAGATTTACACACCTGTGTATTACTTAAGTACATATATGTATACAGGTCGGTATACACGTGTGTATTATTCAAGTACATAGTGTATACAAGTCGGTATATACCAGGACTTACACACATGTTTATTGTTACATCTTGTTTCCACTATCTATCTTTTCATCAAACATTGATCTAATACATATATGTATAGAGAATGTAATTAAATATTTTTATTGTGTTCTAGATTGAACAATATTTGATAATGTTTATATATATTTGTTTTAAATTATCAAATATTAAATTAGGTCATTTGTAAGAGAAAAAAATATAGAGAATATAATTAAATATTCTTTTAATTGTAAAGAGAAATCAGGAGAGAGAAAAAAAAATTAATTAATTAAATGGAGAGAGAAATACAATGTGAATACATTATGTCTATTGATTTCGTCAATCATGTTCATAAGTGTCAATGTATCGGGGTCGTAGTTAATAGTATAGGACAAGACGATATTGTAAAGATAATGCCAGTTGTACGAATGGCCAGTTCGCACGAACTGGGCATCCCATCCGTTCCTAGGTGCCATTCGCATATAATCTCCATTCGTTCTAGTCAGTACTAGCGAATGGGCTCGCCTATAAATAGTGAGTCAAGTCTTGTCATTTGTAACACTTTGGACAAGAGAGGGGAAACTCTGTCCTTTTGGTTTTGTGGTTCTATAACTTCATATTATCAATAGAAACCAGTTTAATAGCTTGTTCTTGTGCAAGTCCCTTCATACTCGAATTCCTTTTATATTTTTTTTCCTTATTTTACTTTAATTTTTTAGAGTTATGTGCAGTTTGAGCCCCTACGGTTTACATGAAAACACATGTTGAGCCCCTAAACTCTAAAACTGATCCCTAAGCCCAATGTGGTTGCATATTTATGCATTCTAAGTCTCAGTGTTACCTAGTGTTTGTTAACCCTTAGAATTGAGGGTTATTTTTCATCATTTCAAGTTGTTTATTAAGGGTATTGTTGTCATTACCCTTTGTTTTCACTCAATTTCATATTTAATCGATTCTATCATTTGTTTGATGGAGTGTCAATCAATCGATTTGGAGCTCTCTATTCCAGATTATTACAAGAATACTTGTATTCGGTGCTAGACAACGGATTATCATTAGGGGTAGTGAATTTTAAGTTTTTGCATCTATATATGCTCCTATTGATTGTTCTCCATTCGAGTTTGGTAATTATGGTTACCTATTTCACCCTGTAGATGTTGTCTTTGGGTCGATGATACCTAATGTTGAGCTATGGGTGTTCGATTGTTTGGCGGCTGGTTTAAAAACTTGGATGTTAATGATTAGGTAGAATTTAACCATTGTTATGGTTGAATGTCAATCGATCAGCTAACAAATATTCATGTTGGAGTTTCATCTATTCTTTTACTGGCAGATATGTGTTTGTTAACTGTTACCTGAATTGTTAGTCTCTTTAATTAGTCAGTTGTCTTGCTCTCTGGTCGATATTCAATCCTTTGTGGTTGATAGTTGGGTGGCGGATATCTAATGCACAACCATGCTTGGTGCAAGAAAAGATTTGTAGATGTACATTTGGTTTGGTGTGATAAAGGGTCCTTCGTTCGTATGTATGGGAATCATGATTTCATTGGAATTGATCCAGGTATTCATTCATGATTTACAACTCTTTGGTTTCTTCTTAGAATTTTTATGTTGTTGTTGTTGTTATTATTAGTATTATATATATATTGTTAGTGAAGGATCATGAATAGTAATTTTAATTTTATAATAACATATAGCTTTTTATTATTTTTTATTTTTAATAACATATTTTTAATTATTTTTCCTTTTTTAAAATCATATATTTCCTATACCGTTTTTTAATAATTCTCTTTTCTTTTTAGAACATATATTATCGATTAATTTGATACTTCTTTAATATTACAGGTTTATAACTTTTTTCTTAAAACTTAAGTACGTAGTTATGATTGATTTTTTCCCGAACATTTCGTTATAAGTTTTGTTAAAAACGAAATTGTACTTATAATAAAGTATTTATTTGGTATCATAAAACAGTACGATGATAAACTAAACCGTTCTAATGGTTTAGCTTTCTAAACAACATGCTTTATTTTCAAATCATGTTTGTTTTACATTATCATTTGCTCGGTTTCGCCGCATCGCGCGGCGACAAAAAAACTAATTATTAGTTTTGAGAATTTTGGTTCTTCTATCTTAACTTTTAACATGCGATTGTTTCATAAGATTCTAAATGTGTCCTTGCGACGTGCCTATTTATATTTATGTCTGGATAAAAAAAATTCAAAATCGAGTTGTGAACTTGTGATTAAAGCAATCTCATGTTTTGTTCATTTGTTTGTATAAAGTCACGTCGGATACCCTTTCCTTTATTCTAAAATATATGTTTTTTTTTTTCAAAACTGAACGGGTGAAATATAATTGACTTTTTTTCTTCTTTACTGGGACGACCAGAATTGATACTGTCTTAACAACTTCAGCTTTGATACAAGTATTCTTGTATATGATTTGTTATAGATGTTATTGAAATGAACCGAACTATTTGAACAATATCAACACCAAGTACCGGTATTCTATTTTATAGGTTTCGATCGACTTTAGTTTTTTTTGGTTTTCTCTTTTGGTTGTAATAGCATGTAACCATCCAAACGGAAGCCTACCAAGTTCCCAACGCGTAGCGAGGCGATACCGATTTTGACCAAACAATGCTGAAACCGAAGTTGAATTCAAAATGAAATGTATTTTATATTTTTTTTGTATCATAGGCTATAGTGAGTACTGTTAACATAGCGGTGGTGTGACGAACCAAATCGATTCAGCGTCATTTTCATTATCAGTATTGTCGAAACCGTTACCAGTTTTACTTTTTAGGAATTTGGATCGATGCTTTACACATGTTGATATACATTTGGCCGGTCATCTCATGATTTAAAATTTTACGTTTTTTTTTATTTTCAGGTTACTTACTATATCGAATGTCAATACCGTACTACGATGAACCAAACCGATACTGACCGAATTCCCACTACAATGCGCGATGGAATTCTACTAGTTATATTAAAAAATTGTGGTTGGAAATTTTTGATGAAAGTAACAATACTATTTTTTCCTAATTTTAAATTTTATATGATTTCATTATCATAATTAATTTTTAGCATTCTTTTCGTTCTCTTATAACTTTAATATACAATGTTTTATAAAATTCTAAATACACAGTTGTGCTTTGCCTTTTCTTATCTACACGCCTGCACCTTTTTTAATATAGGATAAAACATGTGTTTCCTTTTAAGACCATTGTAATAATTTGGATTTAAATTTGATGGTAAGTGTTTTAGTTAAACTTTTAATATTGTCTCTGATACTGTATTTTGTGATACGTCAGCCCTAACCTGGGCAGGGTGTTACATCAGTAGTTTCAACATGTTCAAGATGGGTGCAGACGAGAGTTGATCAGAAGAAGCTCAATTATACTATCTGAAGACAATGGAGCCTACATCGCTCAAATAAAAAATATAGAGTTAAATGTCATTTTAGTCCCTATGGTTTAGACCATTTTGCTAGTTTAGTCCAAATGTTTCATTTTTAACCTGTGGGTCCAAAAAGGTTTCACAGTTGTCATTTTAGTCCAATTGGTTAACTTCATCCATTTTTTTCTGTTAACGAGAAGGCCAATTCGGTCATTTTGTATGTAATTCTGTTAACTAAAAGGGCAATTCAGCCATATAAAATGACCGAATTGGCCTTCTCGTTAACAGAAAAAATGGATGAAATTAACCAAGTGGACTAAAATGGCAACTGTGAAATCATTTTGGACCCACAGGTTAAAAATAAAACCTTTGGACTAAACTGGCAAAATGGCCCAAACCACAGGGACTAAAATGGCATTTAACTCTAAAAAAAGATTGCATTAAAGATAAATTCAAACGGTTGTTAAAGAAGATTGGATGTTAAAGGCTAAGAGATATATAAAAATTGGGGGGGGGGGGGGGGGGGGTGGGAGTAATATACACCTTGTACTCTTTTTCCTTAACTATGTTTTCTTCCACTAGGTTTTTTAGTAAGATTTTAATAACACACCATAACTTATCTTATGGTATTAATATGGGTCCTAAAGAACCGTGCCAACATTATCTAGTAGTATAATGTTGATGGTGTATACTCTAAAATGTCTGAGGGGGTTTGTGTTATTAATATAGCATTTAGCCCATAGATCAAAGCTCAACGTTTATGGGTTTTAAGGTTTGAACTATACGTATGTAATGTATGTGTTATATTGATGAATCTCTAACAAAATGAATGAAATTCCTCTCATATTTTCACTCTAGTATTTCACAATAATGTATATTTCTATACTTTTAATCACTTGATCTCAGTTGGTGTTTTTTTACGCAAGCCTTTCTGAAACTTAATGGTTTTACCAACACATTTAACTTTTTTTATGCAAGACTTTCACAAACCTAAGGGTTTTATTAAAATTTTAAAACTATAATTCCAAATACATCAATTAGAACTAGTTATATATCCGTCCGGTGGACGGGTACTTTACCATTAAAATCAGAAAAAAGTTTCAAATAAAAGTTCGACCATTTAAGTTAACAACAACTAATTACAAGTAGGAAAGAAAGAAATTAAGAACCATCAGTAACACCAAACCTGGTACTATTTGCCTTCAGAAAAAAAAAACACCAAACCTGATACTATTTTGGAAGATTTATGAGAGCTAATTAACCCTAAAACGGCTAATTTTTCATTTCAGGTTATGCCTTTTATACTTGGTTGAGAAATATGCAACTCTAGAAATCATCAGTCTGGATCTACCTTTTCGTTAGTGAGCACTCTTTACAACAGTGTGAACATTGAGCTCAATGTTTTCAGAC
Organism: Helianthus tuberosus; assembly: GCA_030545235.1. Taxonomy (NCBI): domain Eukaryota; kingdom Viridiplantae; phylum Streptophyta; class Magnoliopsida; order Asterales; family Asteraceae; genus Helianthus; species Helianthus tuberosus. The sequence goes on along the minus strand of CM060429.1, from coordinate 79,183,126 downwards.
GTGACCCTATCGCCTCTAGATCTGCATAGACAATTAGACACTTCAGTTGATTACCTTTAAAAGTTGAGGATTATAATTTCAATCAAATGAAATGTGAAGCACTTATTGACTGCATTTCGTCTACTGCAGCTAGCCTATAAATTAACATTACCTTTTTAATTCCCAATGCTATTTTAAGTATTTGTTGAGATATATTGCTTCTTGTTTATCAAACACATAGAGTAAAGTGGTTGGCAACTCACATAAGCACACCACTGAAGATCGTTATATTAAGGCACTTCCAGCGGTTACTTGTATAGCCATTGACATTGCCTAAATCAATCAAAATAAAAAATGATGACATGACGTGTTTGTAACTTTTGACAATGCATAATTTATTTAAGGAAAAATTAACAGATTAATCATTTTGACAAATAAAATCTGGAAGGTAGACTTAGAATTTGTTCAGGTCAATAAAAATGTTGCACGTGTTCAACTTTCCGCCACGAGGCACAAGAGAGCCATGCATTTGCATCACTTGACAAAGGAGATGCCTTGTAGTTGTCTACGCATGAAACAAACTAAAAAATATACCTAATAAAATAACGAACCTGACTCAGTTCATGGTCAACTACCTTTTTACTATGCAAACCCTATGTACCTGGAATAGAATCCAACTGGTTAGAAAACAATAATAATAATGGTCTTCAAAAATTGATGGCACCCTGTTTCTCTTTAAAGAATTTCATTGATTATAACTCCCTTAGAACCAAAAAGTATAATAGCATCACAACCTAGTCAAATTAATACCTTTTCCACTTTCCTTTGGGTACCAACAAAAGCACGTAAAGAATTACCATGCGCCGAGCCTGCATATAACAAATTATGATGAATAAATTTATATAAAAAGTCATAAATCAAATAGTTTCTTAATAGTAGACGTGGAATGTTGGCGAGTTGGCTAACGGGTCAAAACCAATTTGGGCCAAAATGGGCCAAATAAGGTGAGGTTGGGTTAACAATCAACCCCTTGTTAATTTTTTACTTTTATGATACTTAAAAGTAATTACTGCATTAAATATGATTACAAATACCATACTACAGTAGAAACTCTATAAAATAATACACTTGGGACCACCAAAATTTATTAATTAAAAGAGTTATTAATTAATCGATAAATTAATAATTATTAATTTATATATTAATTAATATTTTATTAATTTATAGTAGAATACTTAGTTTACAAACAACTTTCAGCTTTTAAGATGCATTATCGTCGTCGATTTTATAGAAGTCTTTTGGAGGGTTATGAATTAGGGGTTCCAAATCCAGCAAAAATAAATGTATTAGATGCAATGAATCTTGCAATTTCAGCATGGACTATGGATGTTCGTGCAAATACAATTGCGAACTGCTTTCGTCAATGTAAACTTCGATCAACAGATAACATGACTTTTGAGAACTCATATGAAGGTGGTGAAAGCACTCAAGATCTCCAGAATTTGATCAAAGAGTTGGGTTATCGCAATGCAATGGATGTCTAAGATGTTCTGACTCACCCAGAAGAAAATGTAGTTGCACAGTTGTTGACTGATAAAGAAATTATTGAAAGCGTTATTGGAATTAATAAAGATGATATCGATGAAGAAGATGATGAAAGTTCTACAATGGATCCCCATTCGCTAAACGAAGCTATTAAAGCGGCAATCACATTGAACAATTTCTTGTTGAGCTATGAGAAAACAACACCAGAAGTTCTTACCATGCTAAGGAAAATTAGAGACGAGATTCAAGGGGAAATTGATTTCAACAAAAAACAAAATACAATTGAGTCATTTTTCAAGAAACCTTCATAAATCATTCATGTAATATGCTATATATAAGGAATTATTAATTTATATTTTATATGGGGTCTAAAGAAATTATCAAAAATGTATTATCTTATAATTTTAGCGAATTATTAATTTAGCACCCTATCCCCGAGTCGGGACCGGCAAAAAATATTATCTTAGAGAGTTTATTAAATAATCGAGTATTAATTTATCGAGTTTCTACTCTACTAACATAACAATCTATTATTTTTCAAATTAACACAATATATTAAGATTGGAATTTACCTTGGGCTGGTTCCATTTTTAGCCAAGGTTAGATTTACTTGTTAGACAATTTATAATTATAATAATAATAATAATACAAGATATAAGTCAAACCCATCCAATTTAAGGTAAATGGGTCGAATGTGTAAATAAAATGAAAGGCACAAAATGAAAGAATAACTTAGACTTCTTTCAAGTCCGGTGAGAAGAAACATAGATTGGTGTTGACGAGCCTTTGGTTGCTTATCTCTTCCCTTTAAAAACATCTATGACCTGGTGTTTTCATGCCCTAATCAATTTAATATGGTCTTTACAAAAAGAGATGAATGAAGCAAATAATCGAAGACTTTTCTCAATCTTTAAAACGATAAGCAAATAAATAAAAAACTATGGTTTATCTTTCCTTGGGTAGAATACGTACGTTCGTCCTCCTTGGGTAGGACAACAACCTTAAAACTTACTAGACAAAACTCTATCATTAAGTCTCTCATTTGATATCGACTTAATCTCCGATACCAATGGCGAGCGGGTCATTAGTTAATAGCGCTATTAGGTTTAACAAACCTCACACCGTGCCGTTCGGACGGGCGTGTACTAATGGACTATGGCAAACTGTCAATGATGATAGAACATTGACGTAGGGCACAACTATTGTTCGTCAGTTGTCGATATGGTAACGGTCTAGTAGTTCACATGGGGAAGCCCCCACTGATTATGGATATGGTTTGGGTAATAAAGAAGGAACTGGTTAATCATACTTTCAACTATGGGGTAACCGGCAAATAAGCCAACGAAAGATAAACCATGTTTTCGGAAACAACATAAAACTAAACAACCAACTGTGAACTCGCTCAACTTTATTGTTGACTCGTTGTTACATGCCTTTCAGGTCGTTAGATACTTATGGAGCTTGCACGAGAAGGAGGTCGTTGTGGGATATGGACTGTTATGTCCCGTTCTAAACATTTCAATTTTATGAACTTATTTATGTTTTGGTTCTACGTCTTATGCTTCCGCTGTTTAATTTGAACTTGGTCAACTTGGTCGTGAACACCAATTATATTGTGTGGTTGAACTTTTAATTACTCTACTATATTGTTCAATATGATTGGTGGCTCGATCCTGGTCATGTCACGCCTCCAAGCGGTGATACTCCACATGGTGGATTTTGGGGGTGTGACAGATTGGTATCAGAGCCACTGGTTATAGTGAACTTGGTTTTAAAAAGGGAAAAGCTTTTTGATAAAACCAGACTATAACCTGTATAGTGCTCAACGATCCACAACGACGCTTCGCTCCACGTGCAAGACTCGACACAATAAGTGGTATGAATTATGTTTATATTGTCGGTTAGATAGTTCACAGAGTGCATTAGTCAACGTGATAACTGCTATTTGAACCTTGTGTGCTTACTCTCTTCTGTCGTCCCACACTTACGCACTTTCGCGACACTTTTCTCACTCACGTTGCTTCGTTGTGAAGATCATGAACGGACGCGGAGGACATAGTGGTATCAACCTAACTCAAGCCCAGTTGATGGCTTTGATCAATGAACGAGTTGCTGAGGCACTCGCAGCTGTCCCTGCAGGAGGTATAACCTGCTATTTCGACCTATCCTAGGATGTTTAGATCCTACTCTCGCGAACCAACTCTTGTGTTTAATCTTGTCTTTTCGTTCTCGCGCGACAGGTCAGCATGCTCAACCTCCCGTATGTACATTCAAAACGTTCATGGATTGCCGACCTAGTAGTTTCAGCGGCACAGAAGGAGCTGTAGGTCTTCTCCACTGGTTTGAGAAGCTCGAGTCTGTTTTTGAGATGTGTGAATGCCCTGAAGATCGTAGGGTGAAATTTGCTACTGGAACGCTTGAAGGTGCTGCGTTAACCTGGTGGAAAACACAGGTTCAACTGCTAGGGCTGGCGGTTGCTAATTCTACCCCATGGGATGACTTCAAAGATTTGATCAAGGAAGAGTACTGTAGTCATGACGACATCCACAAGCTAGAGGTGGAATTTTTCAATCTGAAAATGACGGGGTCGGAAATTGAGGCGAATACGAAGAGGTCAAACGAGCTGGCCATCTTGTGTCCTACTATGGTGGACCCTCCCATCGAACGTATTGAGCTGTACCTCAATGGTCTTATACCAGAGATTCAGAGTCACGTGACTTCAGCTAACCTGGGTACCATTCAGCAAATCATCCGGTTGGCTCATCGTCTCACTGATCAGGCAGTTGAGCAGAACAAGCTGCCCAAGCGTATTAGCGCTACTACTACTGATGCTCCCAGTGATAACAAGCGCAAGTGGGATGGAAATTCGGGCAAGGGTTCTACTTCCGTTCAGTCTCAGTCCCAACAGCGAAAGACTGATGACTACCAGAGTCCTGGTCAGCAATCTTCTGGTAGTCAAGGACAGGGTGGATACCGAGGGAACCACCCCAAGTGCAACCGGTGCAACAAGCATCATAGCGGGCAGTGCAACAAGGGTCGTTGTCTGAGGTGTAACAAGTTTGGTCATGAAGCAAAGGATTGCAGGGGCGCACGACCAGCAAATCAGAATCACCAACAACAACAACAAGCTCCACAGAACCACCACCAGCAGCAACAGCAGGGCAATAAAGGATGCTTTCAGTGTGGTGCTGAAGGCCACTTTAAGAGGAACTGTCCTCAGCTGAACCAGAATCAGAACAACAATAACCAAGGAAACGGGAACAACAATGGAGGTAACAATGGAGGCAATAACGGGGGTAACAATAATGCCAATGGAGCCAGGGGACGTGTTTTCGTGTTGGGTCAGGGTGATGCAAGGAATGATCCCAACGTTGTGACGGGTAAGTTTCTTCTGGATGATTTCTTTGTTACTGTTTTATTCGATTCGGGTGCCGATACAAGTTACGTGTCCTTAAAAGTTAGTCAAATGCTTAAGCACACCCCAACACTTTTGAACACCAAACACACGGTAGAACTAGCAAACGGTAAAAGTCTTGAAGCCACACACATAGTTAAGGGTTGTAACCTCGTCTTAGCTGGTCAGACCTTCTCTATCGATCTTATTCCTATCGTTCTGGGTAGTTTCGACGTTGTTATTGGGATGGATTGGTTATCTCATTAGCAAGCGGAAATTCTTTGCAACGAGAAGATTGTCCGCATCCCTCGTCCTGGTGAAGAACCCCTCGTGATTCATGGCGACAAGAGTGGTGCTGTCGTAGGCATTATCTCTTTCCTTAAGGCCCAGAAGTGTTTGCAAAAGGGCCACACTGCCATTCTAGCGCTCGTTACTGACGCATCAATGGAAGAGAAGAGAATCGAAGACATTCCTATTGTACACGATTTTCCTGAGGTATTTCCTGAGGAATTACCTGGTCTTCCTCCTCATCAACAAGTCGAGTTTCAAATCGAGCTAGCTCCTGGAGAAGCACCAATAGCTCGTGCACCTTATCGACTAGCTCCGTCAGAACTTGTAGAACTGTCCACGCAATTACAAGAACTCTTGGAAAAGGGTTTCATACGTCCTAGCTCTTCGCCCTGGGGAGCTCCAGTCTTGTTTGTGAAGAAGAAAGACGGTACTTTCAGAATGTGTATTGACTATCACGAACTTAACATGGTGACCGTGAAGAATCGTTATCCTCTTCCACGCATTAATGACTTATTCGACCAGCTGCAAGGGTCGAGTTTCTACTCTAAGATTGACCTGAGGTCAGGTTACCATCAGCCGAGGGTCTGAAATGAGGACGTCTCCAAAACAGCATTTAGAACTCGTTATGGGCATTACGAGTTTCTGGTTATGCCTTTCGGATTGACGAACGCACCAGCGGTCTTCATGGATCTCATGAACCAAGTATGCAAACCTTACCTGGATAAGTTCGTTATTGTTTTCATCGACGGCATCCTGATCTATTCTAAGAGCCAGGAGGAACACGAGCAGCATCTACGACTTGTGCTGGAACTTCTTCGAGCAGAGCAACTGTATGCTAAATTTTTGAAATGTGACTTCTGGCTTCGCGAAGTCCACTTTCTAGGTCACGTGGTAAACAAGGATGGGATTCATGTTGATCCATCCAAGGTAGACTCGATCAAGAACTGGCCTGCACCCCGTACACCAATAGAAATCCGCCAATTCTTGGGTCTGGCAGGATATTACAGAAGGTTTATCAAGGATTTCTCAAAGATTGCGCAACATCTCACTTCACTGACTCAGAAGGGTGTCACCTACCATTGGGGTGATGCACAGGAATCTGCTTTTCAGCACTTGAAAGATAGACTTTGTAGCGCGCCTATCCTCTCATTGCCTGAGGGCACAAATGATTTTGTGGTTTATTGCGACGCTTCCATCCAAGGACTTGGTTGCGTGTTGATGCAACGTGACAAGGTCATTGCCTACGCATCGCGCCAACTTAAGGTTCACGAAAGGAACTACACTACGCACGACCTGGAATTGGGAGCAGTTGTTTTCGCACTTAAGATATGGAGACATTACCCGTACAGTACCAAGTGCACCATTTACACCGATCACAGGAGTCTCGAACATATCTTCAAGCAAAAGGAGTTAAACATGCGACAACATCGATGGGTTGAACTCTTGAATGATTACGAATGCGCGATCAAGTACCATCCGGGCAAAGCCAATGTGGTGGCCGACGCCCTCAGTCGAAAGGATACTATACCTAAACGTGTGCGAGCGTTACAACTTACCATCCAATCTAGTCTTCCTGCCCAGATACGAGATGCTCAGGTTGAAGCGTTGAAGGCAGAGAACATCAGGGTTGAGTCCTTACGGGGATCAAGGAAACTGTTAGAACAAAAGGAAGATGATGCCTACTATATAAACGGGCGCATCTGGGTTCCACTCTATGGTAATCTATGTAAGCTTGTGATGGATGAGGCACACAAGTCTCGTTATTCAGTACATCCTGGTTCGGATAAGATGTACTACGATCTCAGGACTACGTATTGGTGGCCTAGCATGAAAGCCAACATAGCAACCTACGTCAGTAAATGTTTGACTTGTGCGAGAGTTAAGATTGAATATCAGAAACCATCAGGCCTACTCCAACAACCAGAGATCCCGACATGGAAATGGGAGCAAATTTCCATGGATTTCGTTACTGGCCTGCCTAGATCCCAGCATGGAAATGACACTATTTGGGTGATAGTGGATCGATTGACCAAGTCTGCACATTTCCTGGCAATCAAGGAAACGGATAAGTTTTCTACTCTAGCAGACAACTTCGGCAGAGCCAGGATGCTTTATACCAGGGGGTGAGTGCGGGGTTCTCATATCTTTTCGGGGAGATGCATCACGCATATCCCGAGTACTTTCAGCATCCCCCGCAGTTCCCACCGTGGAACCCCCCTGGTTATGGCGATGCAGGCCCGTCCTTTACACGAGACGATGATGATGGTGATGAGTAGGAGGCAGTGGTGATAGCAGTGGTGGTTGTTTTCTATTTCAGTACTTTATTTATTATTGGGTGTTTATTTTGACTGTTATTTCAAACACCCCGGTTATGTATTTCAGACATTTTACTTTATGTTTTGTTTGGATTTTAGTATTTATGTATATTATGGTTGTTTTGTGATTTTTCTGTTTCTGTTATGTTTTGGGTGCACATGTGACATACTCGCAGGTTTTAGCTATCGGATCTTGGACCGGAGCACGTACCAGATACAACTTCGAAAGTCTCGTGGCATCAACATCATCTTGAGGGGAGTATTTTTATCCCTTTCTCTATATTTCGGGTCTCGCATTGGGTACAATGCGAAGTTCAAGTGTGGGGAGGGGGTTAACTTTGTTAACTTTGTTTGTCCTCTTTTATAAAAAAAAAAAAAACAGAAAATCAGAAAAATCATTCAAAAATACGTGTGTTTTGTATATATTTTAGTAAATAAAACGGGTGGTTGTGTTTTAGAAAGCGTCGGACTTCAGAAAAACTCGACAAGTATAATATTTTTTGAAAAAGGAAACCGGAAAGCGTGACGAACAAAGAAAGACTTACATGATAGTTTTCACACTTTTACCCATTCCTTCCGTTACGTGAGCATATTTGAGCCTATTGATTATATATTTGTTCATTTCGGATATAGGAGTGAGCCGGATGTTATGTGCAATTTAGAACTTGTCACTAGTATGCTTGTTAAGACCATGAACTTGTGAATTTGTGTAAAAGTGACAGAGGCACTTAGATTACCCCTTTGTTGTGTACTTGTTCTTTGTGTTGTGCTTCCCGTTCCCCTTATATTACCCTTTAGGATTAACCATGTCGAGCCTTCCCGTTCACCGTTGTTTACCCACATTATCGCCCACTTAACCAAATTTAGCCTTTTTATGTTTTAAACCTTTTTAGCGTTGAAACTCGGTTAAAATAATCGTTTAACTAGCGTTTATTTTTGTTTATGTTTCATTGTATAAATTACTTTGAAGTAAAAAAAAAAAAAAAAAAAACAGAAAATAAAACACCCTAAAATAGGGAGAAGTTGATAGAAATCGAGCAATTTTGAATGCTTAAATGTTAAAAATTTGGTTGATATGCTCGATTGCGCAATAGTCGCCTTTTCAAGGCATATGTTTGTATAGTTGTATTGGTTATTGCGAGTTAAACGCTACTACCGAGTTTTAACCATTTTCTCCACTTTAAATATCCATTTCCATACCCTTCGCCCAAGCCTAACATTATAACCCGTAAAGACCTCTTGATTTACACTTGTTCGCATGTTAGTTGGTGGAGACGAGATCTTATGACAAGCTTATGATATTGCACATTTCATTGACGAGGCATTGAGTGTTTGCACGTACACATTTTATGTATGTTTCATAAATAAAACCGAGTGTGTGTGAACATTGTGAGTTGTGTGAAGATTAACATGTGAGTCAATTAAATGTGAAGTCACGGCTTTTTGGTTGTCGCTTTATAATTGCACATGCTTGTTGGGTTTGCGTCTTTTGATGTTGTCTTTCGAAAAACCGGCTAACCGTTTATAGTAGTTCTCAATAAAATAGTGTGTAAATTATCGTTCTTGTTTGTTTCTATCTTTTATTGCTTTTTAGTTTAGCTTGCTTGAGGACAAGCAAGGTTCAAGTGTGGGGAGATTTGATATTCGCTAATTTACACATATTTTAGTCCCCCGTTTTACCCCTATTTTATGCGTTTTTGGCCGTAAAACCGTCATTCGGATACTTAAATATCTACACTTTTGTTTACAGGCCTAAAACAGCATACTAGACAAGATGATAGCGAAAACGAGGACTTTCCGGACAAAACGACGAAGCTGCGGACTTTCTGTTAAGGAAACTGACCTGGGCCTGTGGAACGGTCGTGCGACCTGATGCACGACCGTGCATCTCCGACAGTTGTTGATTAACCCGGCAATGAACGAGGGTGCGACTAGGAGTGCAAGGCATACAAGGTCATCCCGGGGAAGCAAGGACGTGCCATCTGAAGAACGACCGTGCGGCTCCGAACATCAGCAAAAACCTCGGAATTGCACCACCAGTGCAACAGCTCGTGCAACAGAGTCCCGGTGATGAACGACCGTTCCATATGAAGAACGGTCGTGCGATATCGAATCTGGTCAACGATCTGCTGACGTCGTGCAGTATGGTGTGCCATGCCCAATAATTGCTTAAAGTGCACGGTCGTGCCACAGGAAGAACGACCGTGCAACAGCGAAAAAATATAAAAACAGAACAGAAACATTCTGTTCGACATTCTGGAATTTTGGGAGCTTCACTGGCGATTTTACAGGCTCCGGAGGCTTTGCTTTTGACCCGGATTCAAGCCACATTGTGCCGTTTAGCTCCATTACTATCCGGATTCTTAGTCTAGTGCTTGTTTATGGTTTGGTTTTCTAATCTTTCCATGATTTTGTTAATCTTTCAAGTACTTAGATTAATGTTTATGTATTATTGTAGCCTTTGGGCAAAAAACACAACAATCCCTTGCTTGATTATAGCCATTAGTGTGTTAAGCTTTGTTTGTAATGACATTTGAAGTATTTTCTATGTTAATCTTTGATGATTAGTTTGCAACCTTGTTATTGATATTGATTTGTTGATTATAAGTAATTATGTTGGATGATTGATTCTTGGTTAGTTAAGATAGTTGAAAAATGAAGCTTAATTAATCTTGTATTAGTAAACTTTGAACTTGGTTAACTAGTTTAGCTTGGTTTAAATGTATGCATCATGATACTAGAAATGGTTAGTGATTTAATAAAATGTAATTATTGTTAATCAAGAGAGCTTGCCGTCACGTAAGGACCTTAACGGGTTAGATGGTGTCGTTATAAATTCTTGCCATGATTTGTTAGCTTAGTTAGTAGTTTAGGCCAAAATTGCTATCTTGGTGAATTATTGTGCAAGATTTGTAAAATGCACTCGGCTGTGATTTAATCTAGTTTATGCTTGACAGTTGGTGGTTGCATTATGTTTATCGGTGTCGCTTTCCTTGTTTAAGTGCGGTTAGAAAACTCCTAACGGATGACTAACTTATTTTTAAGAGATTTTCATAGACATTTATCAATTGCACGTTAAAGAACAATTTTAGGTGGTTAAAGTGTGTTTATCGTTTTAACTTTCCGAATGATTGTCATGTTAGGATTCCCGAAAGGGATACTAATTGTCTCTAAATTGGAAAATTGACCGAATGCTTCTAGTGCCAAAACCGACTTAGTTGACATGCTGTGGTTGTGTATTAAGCAAGGCTTTTTATCTATTATCTATTATGTTTTATAAGTATTTGTTTATGCTTACTTTAGTTTAATTAAAAATCACAAAACTTATGTTTTTACTGGTAGTTTAGTGACAAAGGTCTAGTATTATTTCTCCGCCCATTTTCGTGGATCGATACTTGGTTCTTACCGATACTTTACTACATATGTGACGGGGTACACTTGCCTCTTTCGTGTGTGTTTTGATGTAAAAGTAATAATCACTTTTATAAATTTAAAACCAAATCGTGTGTAATTTCATTGCAAAATTATGTATATATACGCACACGTCAAGTTTTTGGCGCCGCTGCCGGGGAAATGGCGAGTTTTAGGAACGACCCGAGTCATTGTGTTATCGGCGTATATACTTGTTAATATTTGTGTATATTTTATTGATTATTTATTTGTTTATTTATTTGTTAATATTTCTTGTTTTTAATTCGATTTATTCGTTTTCGTGATTCTTTTGTACACTTGTAAATTTTTGTTCCATTTATTTATTTAATCCGGATTTATTATTTATTTATTCTTTGATTTTTCGGCTTCGGGAAACCATTTTTGTATTAGCCGATTCATTTATTTTTATTGTGTTGATTTTTATAAAAATTTCGGGCCCATTTTCGAATTTTTATAAAATTTTCAGCCCATTTTTTTAATAATATTCTGCTTATATTCAGCTGAAAAAAAGGCAGAATTATTATATTAATAAAATATTCATTGTGTCAATTTTTCGTGTGCAGGTTAATGTCCTATAGCCCCGCTCCCAATCCCATTGAGCCGTCAGATGAACCCGAGCGTGATCTGAGGAGACGTCTTCGTGAGAGATCTCGTGCAGTTGGGCTGATACTCGCAGGAGGCGAGCCGGAGCAGGTGGTACCCGCTGAAGCCAAGGGCTCTGGGGCAGCAGGAAACGCAACCATGGCAGACGACGACAGACCTTTGAATGAAACAAACCAGCCTGGAGGAGAAGGCTTGCTACCAAGCATCACCTGACCGACGGTAGCAGCACCGAATTTTGAGATAAAATCCAGCATCATCAATATGATACAAAACTCGGTGCAGTTTGATGGGAAGGATCACGATGATCCGGGTCGGCACATCGCAAAGTTTCTCGTGGTGTGCTCGACTTTCAAGATACGAGATGTTTATGAGGACGCGATCCGTTTGCGGCTCTTTCCGTTTTCATTGCGAGACAAAGCCAGTGCTTGGCTTTTGTCACTTCCGGCAGGATCTATTACCACTTGGGCCGAGATGGCAGAACAATTTGTGCAAAAATATTTTCCTCCGGAAAAGACGACTAAATTGAGGAACCGCATCATGACGTTCAAGCAACTTGACGGAGAATCTCTACACGCAGCTTGGGAGAGGTTTAAAGATCTCTTAATTGATGTCCCACCTCACGGGTTGTCCAAAAGGCAACTAGTACTGACCTTTTATCAGGGACTCAATTATGACTCGCAGGAGCGTTTAGACGTTTATGCAGGAGGCGATCTTGGAACGAAGACGCCAACTGAAGCTTACGCGATCATTGAGAAAGCTGCTTTGAAGTCAAGTTCTCGCCACAGTGGAATGCGGAATAAGACATCATCCACTTCCGGAGTTCATGCGGTGGATACATATATGGCTCTTACTGCGCAAATTGGATCCTTGGCAACAAGAATTGATCAGTCTCAGAATGTCTCGCGAATTCAATCGCCATCTTGTGATCAGTGCGGTGTTGCACACGTGCCGGGTACGTGTGAGCAGGGTGTTATGTTTACAGGTTACGAGGAGGTGAACTACATGGGCAATCAAATCAGGCCCCAAAATAACCCCTATAGCAACACGTACAATCCAGGGTGGAGAAATCACCCAAACTTTGGGTGGAAATATGGTTCTGGTAACCAGAACGCACACGGATATGCTCAACATGCTCCCGCGCCACAACAATCTCAAGGTCAGTCCTTCCAGCCACAATATCATAATCATGGCTCAGGAAGTATTTCCCAGCCACACGCCTCTCAAAGCAACGCAAAGCTAGAGGAAATGATGGCACAACTGCTGAACAACTCCAACAGTGCTAATCAAATGGCTGAGAAACGATATCAGCAGCATGAGGAGCGGTTCTTGTCAACGAAGGAGAAATGCGGAGTCAAAAGGCTTCCATTCAGACCATCGAGAATCAAGTGGGCCAGTTGGCAAAAATGATGTCTGAGAGACCCCCGGGTGGTCTTCCGGGCAATACCGAGCAGAATACGAAGGGGCGTGGTAATGGCCCGCACATGTAACAAGTGTGGGGATGGAGTCTTGCTATCGACTCGCCGACAAAAATTTAGCATGGAGTCTTGCTATCGACTCGCCGACAAAAATTTAGCATGAGTCTACGCTACTGACTCGCCGACAAAATGTAGCAGGAGCGTCTTTGGCGCTATAAGGGTAAAATAGTCCATTTTTGTGTTTTTGTAGTTTTAGCGTAATTTAAGTTAGTTAGGTAGTTTACGTTAGTTTGTTTAGTTTTCGTACGTGCCGAGCGAAGGTTCTGTGTTGAAATATTGTTTAAACAGTTGGTGTGTCGAAAAAACGGCGAAAAACGGCCGAAACAGTTGCTGGAAATAGCTTCTGCGGAAATTTCTGTTCTGCACCTGATGCACGATCGTTCCTCGGGTCGCACGACCGTGCGTTTCCGAGGGCCGGCACGGTGGATCGCACCCCCGGTGCATTTCCGAGAATAGTTGCTAGGGTTTGGGAGATGTCTATGACGCACGACCGTGCCACACGGAGAACGACCGTGCGTCAGGCTGAGGGCAGTTTTGTCATTTGGCACTATAAATACCCTCATCTGCATCCCCCACTCATAAATCGCGAAACCCTACCAGCACCAGGCCGTTCCAGAGCGATACTTCATCAAATCGCACGGTTTTTCGCACGATCTCACACCCTTCTTCGCACGGTACGTTCCTAGTTGTAGATTTCTTGTTTCCTTGCTTTCTAGGTTAGATTTCCTCCGATTCTTCAAGGGATTTATTAGGGTTCTCTTCATAAACAAACCGAAAACCTAACTCTTGTTTGAATCTTGCTTATCGTGAACACCCGGTTAAGTTTCCGACCCCTGTTTGTACAAAAAAGTTGTTGATTTTGAGAAAATCAGGCTATTCAAGGTTCAGGGGTTCGAAATCTGCAGAACAGGTGTCGCACGGACGTTCCTTGAACGGAACGGTCGTGCCATTCCGGGTTATTCACGATATTTGTTTGTTGATCGGTGTTGTACGGTGGTGCCGTTGGTTGCACGCCGTGCAGTTCCGACATCTCTGGGCAGATGGTCATTGTCATCGGCGATGCACGACCGTGCGTCTCGTCGCACGACCGTGCCATATGCCCAGATCAGTTTGACAGTTTCTTCATAATTGGCTGCTCGGCTGTTTTCGATTCGAATTTTTTCCTGTTTCCATCTTTCTAACGTTTTTCCTCATACAGATGGACCATCCTTTCCTTCAGTTTGACCCCAATATTGAGAAAGAGGCTTTGTGCATCCCGAAACGAGACGCATTGTGGGCAAGACGGGGGCAGTTCGGAGTCCCCAGATGGTTAGATTGGGAAGTCATGCGGGAACTCAATCAGTACGACAGACTCGATGAAATGATGAGTCTCCCGCTTTCCAACCTGGTCGGTTGCAACCGACCCGTTTACCTGGAGTTGACCATTGAGTTCTTCGCATCTTATGCCTATGAAAAACCGGTTGCTCATCGGAGACCCAAATTTCGCCACAAGAACCGGGTAACTTTCAGGTTATGTGGACAATGGAATACATGGTCGGTTGGTCGATTAGGTAGAAGACTCGGGATTTATACTAGGGACGACATGGATGATACCGATATCTTCACAGATCAGTTCACCTTCCCTTCTGATGCAGCGCGGGATGCGTTTTGGGCTGAAAACGCTATTGGGGACCCCTACAACCCAAGGATGTCAAAGGCTTCCCGACTGAGAGACCCTCTGGTGCGAGTGATGCACCATGTATTTAGCCATACGATATGCGGTCGCATGGACAGTCTAGGTAACTGTCCAACTCCTGATTTGATTTTTCTATATGCTTTGGTTGATAAAGCACCTATCAACCTAGCCGCACGCATGGCTGATTACTTTGTGAAAAGTTCGGGGCGGACCCCCAACAGTAAGATACATGGCGGTCAGTATGTGACCGAGATAGCGTACAACGAGCGCTTGATGACTGAGGAGGTGGTCCAGAGTCTCACTCTTATTACCGAGGGGGTTCATGTCGACATTAGGTCTCTGAAGGCGATGGGGGTAATTGTTGAGTTACCTCATGGGGATAGGTTGAAGGGGTTGAACAACGAGGTCTGGGACCCGTTGCCTCCAGCTGAGGGGGAAGATGAGGATGTTGAGATGGGAGAGCAGCACCAGCCACAGACACCACCACACTCGCCGCCGCACCATGCATTCCATGAGCATCAGCAGTGGCCTGAGTTCTACCAGCAGTTCCAGGATATGCGAGTGACGCAGGAGCAGCATGGTACTTACATTGATCAGATTAGGACGAGCCTGGACGAGATTCGGGCCAGTCAGGATCAGCTGAGGGCCACTCAGGACCAGCTTCGGTAGAGCCAGGATGCTTTATACCAGGGGGTGAGTGCGGGGTTCTCATATCTTTTCGGGGAGATGCATCACGCATATCCCGAGTACTTTCAGCATCCCCCGCAGTTCCCACCGTGGAACCCCCTGGTTATGGCGATGCAGGCCCGTCCTTTACACGAGACGATGATGATGGTGATGAGTAGGAGGCAGTGGTGATAGCAGTGGTGGTTGTTTTCTATTTCAGTACTTTATTTATTATTGGGTGTTTATTTTGACTGTTATTTCAAACACCCCGGTTATGTATTTCAGACATTTTACTTTATGTTTTGTTTGGATTTTAGTATTTATGTATATTATGGTTGTTTTGTGATTTTTCTGTTTCTGTTATGTTTTGGGTGCACATGTGACATACTCGCAGGTTTTAGCTATCGGATCTTGGACCAGAGCACGTACCAGATACAACTTCGAAAGTCTCGTGGCATCAACATCATCTTGAGGGGAGTATTTTTATCCCTTTCTCTATATTTCGGGTCTCGCATTGGGGACAATGCGAAGTTCAAGTGTGGGGAGGGGGTTAACTTTGTTAACTTTGTTTGTCCTCTTTTATAAAAAAAAAAAAAAACAGAAAATCAGAAAAATCATTCAAAAATACGTGTGTTTTGTATATATTTTAGTAAATAAAACGGGTGGTTGTGTTTTAGAAAGCGTCGGACTTGAGAAAAACTCGACAAGTATAATATTTTTGAAAAAGGAAACCGGAAAGCGTGACGAACAAAGAAAGACTTACATGATAGTTTTCACACTTTTACCCATTCCTTCCGTTACGTGAGCATATTTGAGCCTATTGATTATATATTTGTTCATTTCGGATATAGGAGTGAGCCGGATGTTATGTGCAATTTAGAACTTGTCACTAGTATGCTTGTTAAGACCATGAACTTGTGAATTTGTGTAAAAGTGATAGAGGCACTTAGATTACCCCTTTGTTGTGTATTTGTTCTTTGTGTTGTGCTTCCCGTTCCCCTTATATTACCCTTTAGGATTAACCATGTCGAGCCTTCCCGTTCACCTTTGTTTACCCACATTATCGCCCACTTAACCAAATTTAGCCTTTTTATGTTTTAAACCTTTTTAGCGTTGAAACTCGGTTAAAATAATCGTTTAACTAGCGTTTATTTTTGTTTATGTTTCATTGTATAAATTACTTTGAAGTAAAAAAAAAAACAGAAAATAAAACACCCTAAAATAGGGAGAAGTTGATAGAAATCGAGCAATTTTGAATGCTTAAATGTTAAAAATTTGGTTGATATGCTCGATTGCGCAATAGTCGCCTTTTTAAGGCATATGTCTGTATAGTTGTATTGGTTATTGCTAGTTAAACGCTACTACCGAGTTTTAACCATTTTCGCCACTTTAAATATCCATTTCCATACCCTTCGCCCAAGCCTAACATTATAACCCGTAAAGACCTCTTGATTTACACTTGTTCGCATGTTAGTTGGTGGAGACGAGATCTTATGACAAGCTTATGATATTGCACATTTCATTGACGAGGCATTGAGTGTTTGCACGTACACATTTTATGTATGTTTCATAAATAAAACCGAGTGTGTGTGAACATTGTGAGTTGTGTGAAGATTAACATGTGAGTCAATTAAATGTGAAGTCACGGCTTTTTGGTTGTCGCTTTATAATTGCACATGCTTGTTGGGTTTGCGTCTTTTGATGTTGTCTTTCGAAAAACCGGCTAACCGTTTATAGTAGTTCTCAATAAAATAGTGTGTAAATTATCGTTCTTGTTTGTTTCTATCTTTTATTGCTTTTTAGTTTAGCTTGCTTGAGGACAAGCAAGGTTCAAGTGTGGGGAGATTTGATATTCGCTAATTTACACATATTTTAGTCCCCCGTTTTACCCCTATTTTATGCGTTTTTGGCCGTAAAACCGTCATTCGGATACTTAAATATCTACACTTTTGTTTACAGGCCTAAAACAACATACCAGACAAGATGATAGCGAAAACGAGGACTTTCCGGACAAAACGACGAAGCTGCGGACTTTCTGTTAAGGAAACTGACCTGGGCCTGTGGAACGGTCGTGCGACCTGATGCACGACCGTGCATCTCCGACAGTTGTTGATTAACCCGGCAATGAACGAGGGTGCGACTAGGAGTGCAAGTCATACAAGGTCATCCCGGGGAAGCAAGGACGTGCCATCTGAAGAACGACCGTGCGGCTCCGAACATCAGCAAAAACCTCGGAATTGCACCACCAGTGCAACAGCTCGTGCAACAGAGTCCCGGTGATGAACGACCGTTCCATATGAAGAACGGTCGTGCGATATCGAATCTGGTCAACGATCTGCTGACGTCATGCAGTATGGTGTGCCATGCCCAATAATTACTTAAAGTGCACGGTCGTGCCACAGGAAGAACGACCGTGCAACAGCGAAAAAATATAAAAACAGAACAGAAACATTCTGTTCGACATTCTTGAATTTTGGGAGCTTCACTGGCGATTTTACAGGCTCCGGAGGCTTTGCTTTTGACCCGGATTCAAGCCACATTGTGCCGTTTAGCTCCATTACTATCTGGATTCTTAGTCTAGTGCTTGTTTATGGTTTGGTTTTCTAATCTTTCCATGATTTTGTTAATCTTTCAAGTACTTAGATTAATGTTTATGTATTATTGTAGCCTTTGGGCAAAAACACAACAATCCCTTGCTTGATTATAGCCATTAGTGTGTTAAGCTTTGTTTGTAATGACATTTGAAGTATTTTCTATGTTAATCTTTGATGATTAGTTTGCAACCTTGTTATTGATATTGATTTGTTGATTATAAGTAATTATGTTGGATGATTGATTCTTGGTTAGTTAAGATAGTTGAAAAATGAAGCTTAATTAATCTTGTATTAGTAAACTTTGAACTTGGTTAACTAGTTTAGCTTGGTTTAAATGTATGCATCATGATACTAGAAATGGTTAGTGATTTAATAAAATGTAATTATTGTTAATCAAGAGAGCTTGCCGTCACGTAAGGACCTTAACGGGTTAGATGGTGTCGTTATAAATTCTTGCCATGATTTGTTAGCTTAGTTAGTAGTTTAGGCCAAAATTGCTATCTTGGTGAATTATTGTGCAAGATTTGTAAAATGAACTCGGTTGTGATTTAATCTAGTTTATGCTTGACAGTTGGTGGTTGCATTGTGTTTATCGGTGTCGCTTTCCTTGTTTAAGTGCGGTTAGAAAACTCCTAACGGATGACTAACTTATTTTTAAGAGATTTTCATAGACATTTATCAATTGCACGTTAAAGAACAATTTTAGGTGGTTAAAGTGTGTTTATCGTTTTAACTTTCCGAATGATTGTCATGTTAGGATTCCCGAAAGGGATACTAATTGTCTCTAAATTGGAAAATTGACCGAATGCTTCTAGTGCCAAAACCGACTTAGTTGACATGCTGTGGTTGTGTATTAAGCAAGGCTTTTTATCTAGAGTAAATTGCCATTTTAGTCCCTGAGTTTTGTCCAAATTTGCCATTTTGATCCAAATAGTTTTATTTTCCCCCCTGGGTCCCTGACTTTTACATTTGTTGCCATTTTGATCACTTTTCCTAACTCCATCCAAAAACCCAGTTACTCTTTTCAATTTAAACCTTTTCAGTTGCCATTTTGATCCAATTCCAAAAAATCAAAAAAATTCCAAAAAATCAAAAAAATTCCAAAAAATTCAAAAAAATCTAAAAAATTCTAAAAAATCTAAAAAATTCAAAAAAATCTAAAAAATTCAAAAAAAATCTAAAAAATCCTAAAAAATCATAAAAATTCTAAAAAATTCAAAAAATTCTAAAAAATCATAAAAATTCTAAAAAATTCAAAAAAATATAAAAATCAAAAAAATCATAAAAATTATAAAAAATCAAAAAAATTCTAAAAAATCCAAAAATCATTAAATGTTTCGGCACGAACCGTTTCGACCCGTACGGTTTCGAACCGAACCGTTTCGACCCGTACCGTATCGAACCGAACCGTTTCGACGTGAACCGTTTCGAACCCGTACCGTATCGAACCGAACCGTTTCGACGCGAACCGTTTCGAACCGTACCGTTTCGACCCGTACCGTATCGAACCGAACCGTTTCGACCCGTACCGTTTCGACCCGAACCGTTTCGAGCTGAACCGTTTCGACGCGAACCGTTTCGACCCGTACCGTTTCGAAGCTGAACCGTTTCGAACCGAACCGTTTCATGCTGAACCGTTTCGACCCGAACCGTTTCGACCCGTACCGTTTCGACCCGAACCGTTTCGAGCCGAACCGTTTCGACGCGAACCGTTTCGACCCGTACCGGTTCGACCCGTACCGGTTCGATACGAACCGTTTCGAACCGAACCGTTTCATGCTGAACCGTTTCGACCCGAACCGTTTCGAGCTGAACCGTTTCGACGCGAACCGTTTCGAACCGTACCGTATCGAACCGAACCGTTGCGACGCGAACCGTTTCGAGCCGAACCGTTTCGACGCGAAGCGGTACGGTTCGAAACGGTTCGCGTCGAAACGGTTCGGTTCGATACGGTACGGGTCGAAACGGTTCGGTTCGAAACGGTTCGCGTAGAAACGGTTCGGTTCGAAACGGTTCGCGTCGAAACGGTACGGTTCGAAACGGTACGGGTCGAAACACTTCGCGTCGAAACGGTTCGGCTCGAAACGGTTCGTGTTGAAACGGTTCGGCTCGAAACGGATCGCGTCGAAACGGTTCGGGTTCGAAACGGTACGGCTCGAAACGGTTCGTGTCGAAACGGTACGGTTCGATACGGGTTCGATACGGTTCGGGTTGGAATTTTTTTGATTTTTTGGAATTTCTTTGATTTTTTGGAATTGGATTAAAATGGCAACTGAAAAGGTTTAAATTGAAAAGAGTAACTGGGTTTTTGGATGGAGTTAGGAAAAGTGATCAAAATGGCAACAAATGTAAAAGTCAGGGACCCAGGGGGGAAAATAAAACTATTTGGATCAAAATGGCAAATTTGGACAAAACTCAGGGACTAAAATGGCAATTTACTCTTTTATCTATTATCTATTATGTTTTATAAGTATTTGTTTATGCTTACTTTTGTTTAATTAAAAATCACAAAACTTATGTTTTTACTGGTAGTTTAGTGACAAAGGTCTAGTATTATTTCTCCGCCCATTTCCGTGGATCGATACTTGGTTCTTACCGATACTTTACTACATATGTGACGGGGTACACTTGCCTCTTTCGTGTGTGTTTTGATGTAAAAGTAATAATCACTTTTATAAATTTAAAACCAAATCGTGTGTAATTTCATTGCAAAATTATGTATATATACGCACACGTCACTCACGTTTTACATCTGAGTTGTGGCAAGCTATGCACAAGTCCTTTGGTTCTCGATTAGACATGAGCACAGCATATCATCCACAGGCGGATGGGCAATCTGAACGCACCATCCAAACCCTTGAAGACATGCTTAGGGCATGTGTAATCGACTTTGGTAATGGCTGGGAAAAACACCTCCCGTTAGTGGAGTTTTCGTATAACAACAGTTACCACACCAGTATCCAGGCCGCTCCGTTCGAGGCATTGTACGGACGGAAGTGCCGATCACCTCTTTGTTGGGCAGAGGTTGGCGACAGTCAAATCACTGGCCCAGAACTTGTAGTAGATACAACCGAGAAGATTGCTCAGATACGACAACGAATGGCGGCAGCTCGTGACCGTTAGAAAAGCTATGCTGATAAGCGAAGGAAACCACTCGAGTTCCAGGTTGGGGACCGAGTGCTACTTAAAGTCTCACCTTGGAAAGGTGTAGTTCATTTTGGTAAACGAGGCAAACTCAATCCGCGCTATGTCGGACCATTCGAAATCATTGAGAAAATTGGCAAAGTCGCTTACAAGTTGAATCTACCGGCAGAACTCAGCGGAGTTCACAACGTATTCCACGTGTCAAATCTGAAGAAGTGTCTGTCAGATGAGACCCTCATAGTTCCCTTAAAGGAGCTCACAATCGACGACCAGTTGCGATTCGTCGAGGAACCAGTTGAAATCACAAACCGAGACGTTAAGATTCTCAAGCGTACCAGGATCCCTCTTGTTCGAGTTCGTTGGAACTCCCGTCGTGGCCAGGAGTATACCTGGGAACAAGAAGACCAAATGAAACTCAAGTATCCCCAGTTGTTTAAGAAAAGTGCAACCACTACTGAGGCTGAAGCTACTGCAGAATTTCGGGAAGAAATTCAAAACCAACGGGGGGATAATGTGACACCCCAGGAAAAACCAGCAACCACGCAACTTAACTAGCTTCCTCAGTAACCACGTGCTAAATTTCGGGATGAAATTTTCTTAACAGGGGGAGAATGTGACAACCCTCATAATTACATGTATCCGTATGATTAATTAATGTTAATTAAAGTGCTTGATGACTGTGCTGAATTACTTAACTGCTTTCTGATTACTGTGTCATACTTACATGTGCTTGTTAACGTACTAGTCTTGTGCAGAAAATATACTAAATAGTCCTGTATGCTTTCCTGAGTGCCGGGAATTAAAAGTGTTACAAAAAGATACATAAAAGACACTAAACGGAACAACTTAGCACTTTAACGAACCGGTATCTAACCGAACAACCGGACATTACCCGGGACACCAAAATATTGCAAGAAACATTGTTTAATTATTTCTTGGCTAGTATGATCCCCGTTCACCATAACACCCGCTAAATTCCCTACTAACTAACATAAGTAACAAAACACTTGGAAATTAACTAGTATTTACCAACTTGTTATCAAATGTTACCATTAACCCCCCCCCCCCCCCATGCCCATTTTCGGTCACAAGAGGACCCACACCATATCTCACTAGATATTCCTCTAATATTTTATTTGATTGTTACTTAATGGAGTGAACAAAATATTGGAATGTAAGATTATAAGTATGGGCTATATCTTTGCAAGATCATCCATATCATTCCATCACTTCACAAAGATCACACCATCTCCTTCAACTCTCCCTCTCTCCTCTCAGCCCTCACCATAACCGCCACCATCACCACCATTTCACCACCACCTTCTTCCATTTTAAATGCTTCATCTAAGTGCTAGAAGGTGAATCAAAGGTGCTTGAAGTTGTAGATCATTAAGAAGCTTCATTGCTTGCTTTTCACCATCATTTTCTTCATCTTTGCACTAGAGATCTTCCCTAGCTTTAAGCTAGTAGTAAGTTCTTGATTTACTCTTGTTTACTTCCATTTTGAGTAGTTAAAAGCTGATGTATGATGAATATTACAAGAACACTAAGAACACGAACTAAAAACATGAACATAAAGCATTACATAAGGTTTACATAAAGATGTAATATGATGATTATGTGCTGATTAGGGTTACACGGTAAGAATGACTTATAACCTGCTGTAAGTGTGTATGAGAGTCGTTGTTGTTCGCTAAACATGTTAACGGAATCAATCGAACACGCGTTAGAAAGTTAAGAGCTGAAAACAGGAAGCTGGTCGGTGTTTACAGCCAACTTCAGTTGGCTGTAACCAGATCATAACTTAACGAAAAGCTGATTTTCTTGAGTCTATAACGTGTTATTATGAAATATGGTTCTAATGGCACTCGAATCATAATTTTTGGACTTCGTTTGCTATTTTTAAAGAGGTCGTTTATCACAGTAGCAAAAGCTGCATTTTTACTGCTGAAAATATGTGTTATGTTTTTCATCATAACTTGAAGTCTGTGTAGAATTAGCTCATGAAATTTGTACTGTAGATGACCACTGATGTCATAGTAATTCTCCAACTGGAATTTCATCAATCGGACTTACGAAGAATTTTAAATGAATTATTCCGTGGACTGCAGTCAGAAAGTGATGAATCTGATTGCAGTCCGGAAAATGATTTTTTATAAAATATTGGTGATGAATTAGATCCCGATATTTTTACACAAAAATATTTGGATCGTTTAAGACCTTCTGTAAAAAGTTGGGAATTTTTGGAACAGGTTAACTATTTTATTAAAATTCCCGAAAACAGCCCAGTTTTGAATGTAAAAGCTGAAACGACATAAGTAGTAAATTGCGTGTCTAAATCTCGGGTAGGTTATCTGATAATGATCTAACATGTTATATGTCAATGAAAGTGTTATGTGCAATATCGTATGCTTGCTCATGAGTAGCTATAAGTGGAATGTTTATATGGGCGTGAAATGTTAACGTGAGTGTGTGCTATGTGATAAAAGTAATGAGTAGATAAACCGTATGTAGGATACGTGTTATGCATGAGAAACTGATTGTTATATGTACCTTATTAGGACGTGCTTGATTTCTGATTATTAGAGTAACTAATCTAACCGAGCAAACCAATGTGAGTTCACACTCCTTCTAAGGCATGGGATTCCCGTTGGTTGGGAATGGGTTAAAGAACTAAAACGGAACCTGCATATCCTCCTTGGGTAGGATATGTACCGCCATCCTCCATAGGTAGGATGCCAATATTAATCCTGCGTATTCTCTTTGGGTAGAATACGTACATTCGTCCTCCTTGGGTAGGACAACAACCTTAAAACTTACTAGACAAAACTCTATCATTAAGTCCCTCATTTTATATCGACTTAATCGCCGAGGCCAATGGCGAGCGGGTCATTAGTTAATAGCGCTATTAGGTTTAACAAACCTCACACCGTGCCGTTCGGACGGGCGTGTACTAATGGACTATGGCAAACTGTCAATGATGATAGAACATTGACGTAGGGCACAACTATTGTTCGTCAGTTGTCGATATGGTAACGGTCTAGTAGTTCACATGGGGAAGCCCCCACTGATTATGGATATGGTTTGGGTAATAAAGAAGGAACTCGTTAATCATACTTTCAACTATGGGGTAACCCCCACGACAAATAAGCCAACGGAAGACAAACCATGTTTTCGGAAACAACATAAAACTAAACAACCAACTGTGAACTCGCTCAACTTTATTGTTGACTCGTTGTTACATGCCTTTCAGGTCGTTAGATGCTTATGGCGCTTGCACGAGGAGGAGGTCGTTGTGGGATATGGACTGTTATGTCCCGTTCTAAACATTTAAATTTTATGTACTTATTTATGTTTTGGTTCTACGTCTTATGCTTCCGCTGTTTAATTTGAACTTGGTCAACTTGGTCGTAAACACCAATTATATTGTGTGGTTGAACTTTTAATTACTCTACTATATTGTTCAATAGGATTGGTGGCTCGATCCTGGTCATGTCACGCCTCCAAGCGGTGATACTCCGCATGGTGGATTTTGGGGGTGTGACACTCAATCAATGTCCCCCAGAATGACAAAAATTTCTCCCAGTCTTCGTCTGTGAAGGTACCCTTGCAGTGCTTCATAACATTCTGTTGTATGTGCCACCTGCAAAGAAGCCTGGAGGCGTCTGGAAATACTTTAGCACACGCTCCCATAAGGGCTAGGTCTCTATCCGTTAAAATCACACGTGGCTCCATACATTCATCCAACATTGACTTGACCCTCTCAAGCACCAACACAAAGTTATCACCCCGTTCTTAACTAACAACGGCATGCGCGATAATAAATGATTTGTTGGTAGGCGTCACACCAACAATCTGGATAAATGGCATATTGTATATGTTTGTTTTGTACGTCGCATCGATCAGCATAACGTGGCGGAATGCACGCCACATGTCTCTCGAGTCCCGATGAAGAAAGAAGATCTTTGTTACGATCTCTGTTCCGGGTTCCTCCCGTGTCTCGTAAATAAAGTCGTTGTTTATCAGCTTGTTTTCTAGTGACTGCATGGGAGTCAATCCTTGTCTTTGTTCGGCTCTAATCTTCGCCACAACGTTTTGAACGTCTTTCTGAACATGAAACCTGTCGGGGTCCTGCTTCCTTTTCGTTTGAAATATTTTGCGCGGCTCCATGTTTTGAGCTGTCAGCTGCTCGATCAGTTTCATTTCGCTTGGAGTAAACCTTTGCACAAATGTGTGGGCCGACAGGTCCTCACAAAGTTCGTGGTTTTGTTCAATTTTTCCGTCTTTTATCTCCCAGGTTTCATACGGGTGGTTTCGCACAGCTAGCAGGTAAAACGGGCAACCTGTTTTTTTGCTTCCGACTTTTCTAAGTGTTGCTGTAGTCTGGTGCTCAGCACCACGATCACATTCAAGCCATACCCTCGCGGTTCTTCCCCCGATTTTCTTTGATCGACGGGTGACAATAACGAAACCATCCGTGTTTTCTATTTCTTGTATCCGATTCTTTAGTTCATCTAAAGAGTTGAAAACCTGTAACATCGACAATAATAATAAATAATAAATAATAAATAATAATAATAATAGGTAGGGGATCCTGTAAAAAGTGCTCAAAGTGTGAGAAGTATATTATAACACTATATATAATACTATATAACACCATATAAACACCGTATAACAATATGTAACAACATATAATACCATATAACACTATGTAACACTATATATCATTATATAACAAATATAACACTATAGGTTGTCTGATAGCATGTCTATGATAGATGTATAGTGTTATATTAGTTATATAATGTTATATAGTGTTACATAGTGGTATATGGTATTATATGGTGTTACATATTGTTATACGGTGTTTATATGGTGTTATATAGTATTATATATAGTGTTATAATACACTTCTCACACTTTAGGCCCTTTTTACACTATCCTTACCCATAATAGTAATAAATAAATAAATAAATAATAAATAATAATAATAATAAATAATAATAATAATAATAATGAATAATAATAATAATAATAATAATAAATAATAATAATAGTAATAATAATAATAATAATAATAAATAATAATAATAATTAAATAATAATAAAAAAATAGTAATTAATACCTGCTTTTTTAAATACGGACTGTCTGGGATGGGAGGTGTCTCACCACCACATCTACCATATCCACCATAACCACCATATCCACCATATCCTCCAATGTCCGGATTGTTTTGATGAACATAAGGAGTGCCCGGGGAAATGAATTGCTAATGACCATCGTATCGTATCCACCGTTTCCTCCGTAAGAATATTCACACCCGTATCTATAATTCGGATACCCTTGTTGCGTCAGATAACTTGGTTGATCAGCATGGTATGAGTCATCTACGGGGGCTGTTTCATCAACAGGGGGATGCTTGTTCAAATCTAGAAACGGTCTGTTTTGTTCTCCTTGTATACTAGACACAACCTCCTCTTGCTCATTAGAATCAGGAACGCTAGACTCCTCCAAAATAAACAACCGTATCATCATTAGTCAATAATAAACTAAAACAACAACTAATTAAAACATTTAAGCTAATAACTGTTACCGGAACGCTTTCGTGCACCCAGTTGTCGCTAGAATACTGCCCGAAGACATAGTTGCCATCCCAGTATGATGACATTTCAACACTTCGGGACGATAAGAACACAAATGCAAACAACAATTCTTTCGAAGAAACACAAGAAGAAGAAGAAGAAGCAGAATGAATGAAATTTTGAATGCTCGGGGTGGACAAAGAATGCACTGTATGTTGCACTTTATGTGAGACATAGACGCCTCGTATAGCTCTAGACTACCCGTATAGCTTTAAGTCACTTGTCAGTCATGTAGTCAAATCAGTCTCTAAGACGCCTTGTATAGGCCTATACGAGGCGTCTTAGCACCCTCGTATCAGTCCCTCGTACAGGCCTAGACTCCCCGTCTGATGTGACGTTGTACTTGGTGCAGAAGCTGGTCGGAAAAGCAACCCTATACGCCTCGTATAGCCCTATACGCCTCGTATAGCCCTATACGAGGCGTCTAATAAGGTGTGGAAATAGGCTTAAAGGTGTGTAAATATGTAGACCCATAATTAAATAACAATAAATTACAGTTATACTCAATAAATTTGTGTCCACAATCATATTATTTATAATAAGTAATCACACGAAAATAAATCTATCAATGATAATATTACATGAAAACGTTCATTTAAAGGCGTGATTGTAGTCATGAAAATGGAAGGTTTTGTAAACGAAATGTGACAACCATTTTGATCCCACAAAGCACAAAATTGAAGCAGCTGCAAGTGTATTTCTTCCGGCAATTGATTTGCTTGTAGCCATTATAGCCAACGAAGCAACTGAAAGCACCTGAAGAGAGATCTTGAGCGTATTAAAACCTTTATATGCACCACTGCAGCTACTGCAATGCACCACATGGCTCCAGTACCTAAAAAACAAATCAATTAGTCAGCAAACAAACCTAGTGTGGTTGATGTTTATGCAAATAAATAAACCTGTCCATTAGTTGTTCTCTAGAAAGGATGGGTGGAAGAGATCCACTAAATTTGGTTCCCCAGTTGATTTGACCACCTGCATATTTCTTTAGCCACGTTCTAAATGCCACCACAATAGTATCTGATTTTGCTGGCACAAAACATGCTTTTTGCCAATTTGAATGACCTACCTCCATCAATTTCTCCTCCTGAAAGTTGCATAATTTTTCAAAATTCGAACATGACAATTTGAATCACAATTAGGGTTGAGAGTGTTTTACCTGAGCCCGAATTAGACACAAATCCGAATCAATAACCAAATTCACCAAAATATGGTTAATCCATCTTGAAATAAATGGATCGATCCAAAGTCTATAGTTTTTAGGGCCAACACCGATAAATCTGCTTTTACCCGGGCTCACTGGAGTGCAAAAAAAGATAAGAAGATCCTTTCGAGGTTGTGTTTGTACTAAGTTTTCCTGAATAAAAAAAGTTAAAGGAATGAGGTACTAATTATGACTTGAAACACCAACACAAAAATGCGAATGAAATTCGAAAAGAGTCTTGTGCATGCCAACCGTACGAAATCTTGTGTCATGTTAGGTTTACATGTCCAACACAACCCAGATTTGATCCTACAACCCCTAACACAACCCAGTCAAGATTGCTAATTGCAAAAGTAGAGCTTATACCTTTGTGTTATTCGGACTTTCCTTGATTGTGAGACTACCTTGTACTATACTAGGAGAAATAAAGCTCCATTCACGACCTTGATGCTGGGTTGCCGTAAAACCATTTTTGTCTATTCTGTGAATGCTTATTTCCATAGGTGAACCCCCTTCTCGATCAAGCTTAACAGTGCAAGACACTAGTGTTAGGTGGGTGATTATCAAGACATGAGAAAATTAAAGGGAAAATCACCAAAATATGGATGTTGGCATAATGTATTACCAAAACAGGCATTAATTATACCGCTTAAAAATATAAATATCCAACACCAACCAATAAAAAATGCCTATTAAACAAAGCTGTATATGGACGCTTTGGGTTGGGGCTTTGGTTGACACGTGTCTTGGGGTATAATTTCAAATCCAAACCCACGCCCATGGGGTATGATGGGGGCTTGGGTTGGGGGCTTGGGTTAGGGGCATGAGTTTGGTTTGGCCATTGAGAGCACGCCATGTCACCTTGCTAGCCAGCCCCACGCCCGGGCTGAACCCACGCCAAAGGGGCCACGCCCAAACCCAAGCCCACCCGGGGTGGTGGCTTGGGCGTTTTCCCCCAACCCACGCCCAAACCCCCGCCCCATACCCCATGGTCTTAGTTTTAGCCGACACTGAAAACAACAAATAGTCCAAGTGGTCCATAAAACGACCAAACAAATTACATTTGTAAATTGATGGCTCTATCTTTAACCAGCGGCTAAAGGTCACCGCTAAGAATTAGCTGGCTTTTTTTTTTGTGACGGCTAACGTGGAGCCATCACCTTTTCTCGTTGGCTCATATGTCCCCCCCCTCCCCCCTTTCTATGTCGGCTAGGATAGAGCCAACTCCTTTAGGCGCCGGCTAAGGTAAAGTTGTTAATTTAATCATGTAATTATTAGAGTGATGTTTTTTGGACCCTATAGTTTTATGGAGCTAAATTCCAGCCGATTTTGTTTCTTTGACATTATTTGATTTGTTGGTTTTGGTGATGTCGATCTACTTTTTAAATGTTAAAAGTCAATATTTATTTTGTAATTTTTTTTTGGATCAACATGCCTAGTTTGGCGATTATCTAAAAATATAGGAGACAACAATTATTTGATTGCCAAATACTTATCTAGGCGGTGATGCGTTTGGCATTATCCCAGCGTGAGAATATGGAACATGAGAAGGGTCTACAAGGTTTTCAACCATGACTTCGTACCTATATCAATTATCACCCTCTTGATCAACAAAACCCATGATAATTTATTAGAAACAAATGGTTGAATTTATGCAATATGTTGGTGTACGTCTATTACTACATTCATACCCGTATGGCATATCTCTGGTGTACATGACGGTTCTGTCAAAATATGAAGGATCGTCAAGTTCAGGGATGTATGGTGGTTTCTTCTTGGCGAGGATATCTTTGTATTTTGGATCGGTGCTTGGCCAAAACCAAACAATTCCGTTTTGCGTGGTACTTGGATAAACACCAACACACGCTTTTGGGGAAGAATGAACCTGCGCGTATCTTATCGTTAATATCATAGTATAATAAAGTATGAAATTGTTGGAAAGAAGACCACAAGTGATCTAATTTACCGCAGGACCATCACGGGGAGCTTGAGGAATAAACTTGCAGTCACCGGAGCCACCAAAACACCAGCCATGGTACACACACTGCAACCTACCCCATTGATCAATCCTTCCTTCAGAAAGTGGAGCCAATCTGTGTGGACAACGATCATTGAACACCTTCCACGCATTCTCGTTCTTATCCCACCACACCACAACATCAAGACCCAGCGCCTTTATCCCACGGGGAGCTCTCTTGTCCAAATCATCCACGGGAGAAAGTGCATACCAGTGAGAAAACCAGTCAAATTTCTCATCTTGATGATCAAGGTTTTCGGTGTCGGTGTCGGTTTCTACTTCGGGTTGGGTTGAAAAGGGAGGAGAAATGGCATTGAACTTATTGAGTTTGGTTTTTGGAAATGGGGTTAAGTTGGAACGTTTATGGGTAAATGAAAGAGTGAAAATGGGTTTGGAGAACTGGGCTCTGTTAAGAGATGGTGGAGCAACAGTGGAGACAATTCTTAGAGCATCCATGGCGGATGAATTATCTTCTCTGAATTGAATATCTAGAGAATTGCATGACTGCATATAAATACAAGCATAGGAGTGATTGTATTTACTGTACTGGCCTGCATTATTGCGTATAAATAGGAATAGTTAAATTTGAGCTGACATGAGATTCCTGAAGAAAACATTATTAGTGGCATGATGCCATGATTCCTATTTTTGTTACTTTCAAAAACAATATATTAATATATAGTATAATATATCTGTCATTTTACACCTACTATTGTATTATGTGCCACATGGGACAAATTTAGTAATAGAGGAATCAAGGGAATAATAACAGAAGAATCAAGGGAATAATACAATTAATAAACCAAAGCAGAAATTTTGTAACTTTATGTATACAGAAACTCAATTCTCAATCCATCGTTTCAAATTAAATTCCTTAAATGCCCCTTTACTTGTTCCTAATTAGTATTGGGTCGTATTAGTGGCACACCTTTGGGGATTAAATCGACACCCTCAATACGCATTGTATAGGTCTATACGATGCGTATTAAGGTGGGTTCAAACTTCTATGTCGCCAAAGGCTGCCAATGTCCCCTACCAAAAAGTAATACGTATCGTATAGGCCTATACAATGTGTATTGAAGGTGTCGATTTTTTTATTTTTATTTTTGCAAGGTAGCTTCCTGTCACGCGGTAGCTTTCCGTCACGCGAACGAAGAAGCAGCACTTTGGACATTTGTCGGTCTTCAAACATCTAGGAAACATTATTTGAGAATACCCCTGAATTTATCGAAGCTGTAGAATGAGATCCTCCACTGTTGGGTTATCATCTTTCAACCCCATTTTTCCTAAATTTATCGATTTTGTTTTTCAACAGGGATGTAATGCAATGATTCATCTCAATTGAATAGACCGACACTTGCTTCATAGGACTCACTTGAATCGTCTCGGATGTAATAACAGTACGTTTAGCATCCGTGCCTCCAATTGGAATTGATCTTGGAACAACATACTCTTGTAACCATATGACACATGATAAAAGCGTTTCTTTAGACAATCTGTGATTATGTTCCGAAAATTGGGAACCACATATTTGCTTCAAGATTTACGTCTGATGTCTATGTATGATCACATTTGACTTCATCTGCGGCAGTCCACTGACTTTCTTCCCCCGTGTCTGCACCGTGATCTTCATATTCTTGGTTCAATACCAACTCATCTTTAGTAGTGTTTGTTTGAGAACCTGATTCAGATACACAAGGGTTCTCCAATTCCAGATCAGCAAGCAAATACACAATGGTTCTCCAATTCCAGATCAGTAATGTAAGGAGAAGCGTTGAGATAACGGACATCCATCAAGCTCAAAAAGAAAACTTGTGTTTCCCATAGCCACCGTTCCCATAGTAAAAAACGGTTGCGGTTTGCACATTCACTTCACTGCTTCATTAAAATTAACAAGACGGTCTCTTTGCTTCATCCACTAGAACTATTTGTGTATGCATTCTATTGGTAGTTAAAGCGCTAATGAGGCGCCATTAAAAGAAGTACCCAATAATAAACAAATCTGTAAAATTAAACAATATCGATTGCTATAACAGGATGGATGTGACACACACAGATAGATAATATCTGATTGTTTCAGTTTTTTTCCGACTGGTTTCAGTTATGTTTCAATAAATAATATCTGATTGAGAAGCACTAAATTAACAACGGTTCTCCAATTCCAGATCAGTAATGTAAGGAGAAGTGTTGAGATAACGGACATCCATCAAGCTCAAAAAGAAAACTTGTGTTTCCCATAGTCACAAACAGTTGCGGTTTGCAGATTCAATCTTCAATACTTCATTAAAATTAAAAGCGCTTCTTTAGACAATCTAGGATTATTTTCTAACTAAACCCTTGAATCCCAATGCTTCTCTAAAAATATTTGTTTCTTTTGCTAGTGTTTCCCATTGTCACAAATGATTGCGGTTTGTATTTCGCATAGCCACCGTTTCCGTGGTAAAAAATGGTTGCTGAAGTTTCGTCTTCTATGATGATCCGAAACATTCCGAATAACTACACAAAGATTTGTTGCATACTGATTATTGAAAAGATTTGTTGAAATCGAAGAAAAGAGTGAAAAGGATGAATTGAGGCGTGCATTTGGAACAAGAAGTCCAACAATCCGTTCATTATCTGTTGTTGTCTAAACTATGAATGCACGCAACGAATTTGACAACTGTGACAGCTTATTAAAAGTATAAATCACCTCTAATCATTTCCTGGTCAAATCACACACTATAAAGTTTAAACTTATCGTGTGTTGTAGTTTGGAAAGATGAACGAATAGAGATCTGAATAACAAACTGTAGAGAACTTGTTTGCGTTATCCATCAACATAAGCTAAAATACTCTAAAATACAAAAAATACGTTTAAATACGCTAAAATACGCTAAAATACACCAAAATACGCAAAAATATGTTAAAATACGCTAAAATACATTAAAAATACGTTAAAATACGCTAAAATACGTTAAAATATGATAAAATACGCTAAAATACGTTAAAATACGCTAAAATACGTTAAAAACGATAAAATACATGAAAATATGCTAAAATACGCTGCAATATGTTAACATAAGTCATATTACGAAAAAATACATGAAAATACGTTAAAATATGCCGAAATACGTAAAAATACCCTAAAATAGGTTAAAATAAGCTAAAATACGTTTGAATACGCTCAAATACGTCAAAAATACTATTAAATACGCAACAATATGGTAGAATACGTCAAAATACGCAAAAATACGTCAAAATACGCGATTAACGATATTTCCACACATTTATACATATAACACGACACTACGGAGTACAAGTGGATTTCAAATAAAACTGTACGTAATCATAGAATACGATATTAGCACGCAACCGAACGGCACCGAAACGACTTATGTTGAAGGTATACGTCATAAAACGACAAAATATGCGAAAGTTCGGCAAAAAACGACACGTATACGTGTCGAACCGAGGGATACACGATAAGACTAAATTTGAAATAATGCTAGATACGATCTTGTAGGCGTATGTCGTATCGTATATCGGCTTAATACGATTCGTATAGGCCTATACGATACGTATTAAACTTTGAATTTTTTAAAAAATACCCCTGAATTTATCAGAAAAATAGGGGTATTTCAGTAAATTCATCGATTAATACGCATCGTATAGGCCTATACGATGCGTATTAAACTAAAAATTTCTCAAAATGTGTTTCAAATCAAGGGTTCTATCATTACAACCACTTGTTTTCAACGGGAATGTAATGCAATGATTCCTCTTAATTGAATAGATAGACACTTGCTTCATAGGACTCACTTGAATCGTCTCGGAAGTACTGAACAACAGAAATAAGAGCTTCGGTTTCATTAGCTGCATCGTTTACCATGGAATGCATCATTATTTTTGTAAATCGCACAAACAAGCATTCCTTGAACGAGTCTAGAACACTCGTAATCCTCTACCGGCTTTGAAACCGGATGTAATCTATTAAGAAACTGTTCGATTTCATGGTGAATGGAGAAAATTAGTGACGGAGAAACTGTTCACACAGACATGCATCAGGAAAGAAGCATATAATGATTCCTCTCAACTGAATAGACAGACACTTGCTTCATAGGACTCACTTGAATCGTCTCGGAAGTACTGAACAACCGAAATAACAACTTCAGTTTCATCAGCTGCATCGTTTATCGTGGAATGCATCCTTATTTTTGTAAATCGCACAAACAAGCATGCCTTGAACGAGTCTAGAACACTCGTAATCCTCAACCGGCTTTGAAACTGGACGGAATCTATTAAGAAACTTTTTGATTTCACGGTGAGTGGAGAAATTAGCGACGGGAAACTGTTCGAGACAGACATGCATCAGGAAAGAAGCATATAATGATTCCTCTCAATTGAATAGATAGACACTTGCTTCATAGGACTCACTTGAATCGTCTCGGAAGTACTGAACAACCGAAATAACAGCTTCGGTTTCATCAGCTACATCGTTTACCGTGGAATGCATCCTTATTTTTTTAAATCGCACAAACAAGCATGCCTTGAACAAGTCTAGAACACTAGTAATCCTCAATCGGCTTTGAAACCAGACGGAATCTATTAAGAAACTGTTCAATTTCACGGTGAGTGGAGAAATTAGCAACGGAGAAACTGTTCGACACAGACAAGATAAGAAGGATGAGATATCGGTAGTTAACTCGAAGAAGTTTCTCTCGATCAGGTGTTCCAATAGATTCTCCCTTTTAACAATGTCCTGTTAATTGTTTTATTTTTTTCTACTTTTAGAAAGGTTTGACCACCTCACGACTGTAATACAATGGAACATAATTAAGGTAAGCGTGGAAGATGTGATTAAGGTAAGCGTGCCGTATCATGTGTCATAAAACGGAACATAATCCCAGATTGTCTAAAGTAGCGCTTTTATCATGTGTCATATTAGAGTAGTATGAGTCTGAGTCCATTGTGGTTCGTGTCGGGTTTGTATATCCCCTAGCCACCGTTTCCGTAGTAAAAAACGGTTGTAGTTTGCACATTCAATCTTCATTGCTTTATTATAATTAATAATGCGGTCTCGATTTAACTTGAAACCGGTTTTACCTCATGAAAAGGAAAGAAACAAACCAACAAAATCCGAATACTGAAAAACATTCCTTCAACCATTCTAAACCCTAGCTGGAAACAAACCAACAAAATCCGAATACTGAAAAACATCAGCAACCATTTTTCCTTTTCCTTCAATTTCGAGAACATTCCCCTAACACGATAAAAGCGCTTATTTTGCTAAAGTCAAAGTTAACTTTCAGATTCAGATTCAGGAAGACATGTCGGGTTTTGTACCCATCCCCGCATTGATAGCTTCCGTTTTATTACAGTCATACGACACAATGACGGAGAAACTGTTCCAGATTGTCTAGAGAAGCGCTTTTATCATGTGTCATATGTTGGACGGAATATATGGATGGCAAGCCCACATAGTTTTTTTTTTAATAATTTTACAGACGATTTAGAGAAACAGAGAATACGTTACGAGATTCTTTGAGAATTAGAAAATGAGAAAATATGGAACGACAAGGGTGCTGTCTTTTCTCCCACGTATTTTATCAAATGAACTGTCACGTGTGATTAGCACGTGTGATTATCAAATGACAACTTCAGGGGTCTAGTCCTAGCTAGTCCTCAGCTATGTCTCATTGCATTATGACAATATTGACAGGGGTGCTAGTCTTTTCTCCCAATGTGCAAACTTGAAAAATCTCACCATAACACATTGTAGACTGGTGAGTTTCAATGGTTTTAATATATTTCATCTTGGACTATCTAGTCTAATACTTGAAAATGGATATGATCGTGTCAAGATCTTTATCTATCATGTCATCGACCAACTGCTCGAAATCCCTTTCGTTTCTCTGGTTCGCATTCGACACAACACAACAAAAAAATAAACTTCAAAAAATCAGTGCCTTGATCACGTCGCCAGACATAACCTGCACCTGTTAGTCTGCCATGTCTTTTACTTTATTTCAATACGCATCGTATATGCCTATTCGATGCGTATTGAATTGAAAAAGTGTGCGGATAAACATGGAGGTGTGCCATTAGAAAACCTCTTAGTATTATCATAAAAGTTAAATCGAAATATATAAACATAAAAAAATGTCATAATATCACACACATGGGACAAATTTAGTAATAGAAGAATCAAGGGAATACTAATAGAAGAATCAAGGGAATATATATATAATTAATAAACCAACGCATATTTTTTGTGGGTTTATGTATACAGAAACTCAATTCTCAATCCATCATTTCAAATTAAATTCCTTAAATGCCCCTTTACTTGTTCCTAATTAGTATTATCATAAAAGTTAAATCGAAATATATAAACATAAAAAATGTCATAATATCACATTTTGGTGAAATGTAACATTTTACGTTTCTTCATAAATTTTATTTTCACATTCTGTACCATATATAATATACGCGTTTAACTGTTTGATTGGCGAAATGTGACACTTTACGTTTCTTTTTAATTATTATTTGCACATTTTGTACCATGTATACGCGTTTAACCTGTTTGATTTTCTAACAATTTTGTTTTTCTGTAATAAGTTTCGTTTATTAACAAAAAAAAAAAAAAAAAAAATGTGTGGTTGTTTTTACATTTTTTTTTTGTTTTTGTTTGTGAACGTTCTGGTGTAGATTTATGTGAAAATAGAGTTGTGTTCAAAATCTTGTATCTTTTTTTGGTATCATAGGTTATAGCGAGTGATGTTACGGTTGCGATACCGGTGTTTGCTTTTATGTTTTTTGGACAAACCAAACCAATAATGATCAAGCTCTAGTACGTTACGTGGGATTTACGACCACACTCATGCCACGAAGTGTCGGGGGGAAAACTAGTTATATTGGTAAGTTTTTCTAAAGTAAATTGTGATGGTTTAAACCCCATTATAAATATTTAGATGAATCTTAGATTGCGAATAATAAGTGAGTCTAGTTGTTACCGTTCTAACAAAAAATATTATATTATGTAATTAACTATCCCACCAAAGTTAAAGGTGGAAGAAAACTCATCTTTTGTTTCCAGGTACTATAGTTCTCCATAACATTATAACACATGAACACTATTATATGTGGGTTAATATATCCAATTAAATTAACTAATTGATTAGGTCCAAAGGACCGGGGTCCATCCCGAGTTCTCTAAGGGAGTAGTGGCCCTAAGTGAGGATTAGGGTAAAGTACTTGTTCAGCAAGTTGGGTGATTTTTATAAATACATTAGCCAAGTTTAGGGTTAATGTATCAAGAGTGTTTATTGTATTAAGATTTTGAGCCAATTTTTCTTAGTATAATAAAAAGTAAGTTCTCTTAAAATGTGTGTTTATTCTTTCGATTAATCTATTGAAACTTGAATTGGTAACAGAGCCAGTTTAAGAACCCTAATCGATTAGAATAAAAGAGGAAGACAATCGCGAGGGAGAAGTTTGTAGCCGCCACCGCAAAACTTCTCAAGCTGCAAGAAGATGGGGGTTACCAATAATTAATGCGCCACCACCGAAAGGGAAGGAAACCGGACCTTCGATTGTCCAGTGTTCGACGTTACTTCTACAATCTATTTGGTTTGGGTGATGAGAATGAAAATTGTCATGCGTCTAAACAAAGCCTGGGAAGCTATTGATCCAGGTAGTACTGATGTGGAAAAGGATGACCTAGCCATGGGTCTGATGTTCCAATCTATTGCTGAATCCTTTAGATTAAAAGTAGGAAATCAGGAGAACACAAAAGACATGTGTGAGTCTATCAAAACCCATTATTTGGATGCTGATCAAGTTAGAGAAGCAAAGCTCCAAACCTTGTCAACCATTTCTGACAACTTGAAGATGAAAGAAATAGAAACAGTGGATGACTTCACCTGCAAGTTAGCTTTGATAACCGTGAAGTCGGCATCTCTAGGAAAAGTTATTAAAGACTCAACTTCGGTAAGAAAATTTCTAAAGACACTTCTGAGATCCAAGTACATCCAAATCGTTGCTTCACTCGAGCAAGTCTTGGATCAAGATATATCGAATTTTGAAGTTGTAGTAAGTTGAATCAAGATGTACGAGGAGCATTTAATAGAGGAGGAAGAACACTCATCTGAAAATCAAAGTAAGTTACCATTTTCTAATGGTAAATCATCAAGAAATAATGCCTATGAGTCAAAGGGGTGTGGTAGGGTGTGGTGCGCAACGTGGTCTCTATCAAGGCGAGGGTCGTGGGCAAGGGCAGGACCGAGGTACAAGTGGACCAGAATTAGGATCAGAATGAAGGTCAGAAATCGAGAAATAAAGATCATTCTAACATCTTATGTTTCAGATATGATAAATACGGTCACTTTGCTTCTAGATGCCTCGAACAAAAACAGAAGCATGAAGCAGCTCATCGAAACGAGACAGAGGACGATTATCTGACTTTATTCATACACGAGATGGTATTTCTAAATGAAGAAAATCTTATTCTAAATATGTACGAAAACAAGTCTAATTGTAATGTTTGGTACCTTGACAACAGGGTAAGTAATCATATGACCGAGAACAAAAGTTTTTTCTCGGAGTAAAATGAACGGATTACTGGTAGAGGTTTGGTGACAGTTTATGTGCGAGAATTAGTGGTGAAGGTTCTATACAGCTCAAAGGAAAAACCGGTGAGCAACGTCTTACGACGAAGATTTATTTTATACCGGACCTTCGTAGCAATATTATTAGTTTGGGTCAAGTAACAGAGCATGGATATGATATCCATATGAAGGGTGAATACTTGACTATGCGTGATAAAACTGGGAAGCTACTTATGAAAGTACAAATAATGAAAAAGCGGCTATACAAAATTATATTGAAAATAGGAAATCCCGCTTATTTACATGATAAGCTAGATGATGATGCTTGGTTGTGGCATGCACGACTCGGACACATCAACTTCGATTCAATGAAGATGTTGGCATCTAAAGGGTATGTGAAGAGATTACCGATACTAAATCAACAGAACCAGTTATGTGAATCTTCCTTTGTTGGTAAGCAATCACGGTTACCTTTCCCGATGGCAAGCAACTTTAGGGGTACCGAACCATTAGCAATGATTCATGGTGATTTATGCGGGTCGATTACACCATCTACCATAGCTGGAAATAGGTACATGTTTGTTTTGATTTGATCGATAACTATTAACGATACATGTGGACTTTTAGGTTGAAACAGAAAGGTAGAGCCTTTGGATGTTTCAAGAATTTTAAAGTTATGGTTGAAAAACAAACTTAGCGAAAGATTAAAGTTTTATGAACTGACCGCGGAGGAGAATTCACCTCCAGTGCATTCAATTCTTTTTGTGAAATGGAAGGCATAGTACGACATTTAATAGTTCCATACACACAGCAACAAAATTTGACAATGCAACAATCCCAAAATACAGACAAATATGCAACTCTGACAATGCAACAATCCCAAAATAGATTTTAAGAATAATGATTGCTTACCTCAGCAATCTTCTTCAAAAACCTAGAGAATTTGTAGAAAAGTTTTAGATCTAACACTTTCTAAACATAATCTCAACAATCCAATTAAGAACAGACAATCAAAACTAAAACCTAATCACCATCCATCATGAAAAATCAAGAAACAGATGAAGAAACCATGAAAAACATAAGAAAAGTATGAGAAAACCCTAGAAAATAGAAAAATCTCTAGAATAAACAAAACTTATCTATAAATGTAACCTCCAACACGAAGCCTACAACGGTAAGAACAATCTCTATATAGAGCCTGCTCTGATACCACTTGAGAGGTCGTCTCCTATTATGAGAAGCACCTCGAATACACGAACCCGAACCACTCAACACACACGCGATGTGCGGAAACCACCGCGTGACTCGTACCGCTCCATAGATCTCGTACAGAAGGAGTAGAAGATGATAGAACCGATCAGTCTGTGAATACACTGAGTATTCATAGATCACAATCAACAATCACACACAGTGATATCACAGTGAGGGTTTGTTTCTCTCTCTAGAACAAGTCTTGCACAGAAAGTTTTCTCAAAAAGCATTCTTGATTGCATTCATTCACTTAGAATATATACAATCACAAGTACAGACACATAAGTCCTTACAAATGAACCCTAGTCCAAATTAACATATAAATTCGGACACTAGACAAATACAACTAGTCAGTACTTATCAAACTAAGTACTGACAATACAATAAGCTAAATTCGGACAACTCAATAAACATATAAGTTCTGACATCAACAAATTCGGACACACTAATACAAAATCTTGTCCGAATTTGTTATGCTAAAACAACTTTCCATAAATTACATAACAAGTCCCTGAAGATTCAATTGATAAGCAACATCCAGAATTTATCATCCAAGGTGCACTTACATTTTGTTCTTTATTGTGATGACTAGCGATACCGTCTTAAAAGTTTCAGCGTTGGTACAAGTATTTTTTTATGATGTCGCAACCCCTGCCCCGTATCTGTCCCGGGAACGGGCGGCCGCGAGATTCAGTTTTGGTGGTATCGGTGTTTATCAATTTGGCAGCGGAAATTACATCAGGATCGTAGTTAGGAAATATTTTATCAGAGTAAATACCACACTTTGATGATATTAAACATATTGGGATAAAACCCAAGTTTTCATTACAAACAGTTTCATAGGGATCATCCCTATTTTATTGAATAAAACATCTTCTTTTATTTAGGTACCTTTTATAGCCACTTTTTCCAAGCCTTCAGTGCTGTCCAGCTGGCTTCTAGTTGGCTCTCTCATTTTGTTACCTGAAGCGCGTTTAAAAACATTTTGTAAGTGGGAAATACTGGTGAGTGAATCCTAGTTTAATCAAGAAGAGTTTTATCAATTTACAGTATTGAGAGCGATTACAATGTTTATATCTACACAATTACTCATTCACTATTGTCAATCCTGACTGGTGGGTTATATTACCCATTGGCTAACTCTTTGTCCAATGGTAACGTGTTCCACATTTTGTATACAAAACCCCAACATACCGGCAGTAATTGAAGAATTACAAAGACTCAATCACTGCTTAATCACATTGTAAAATATTTAAGGTTTAATAAAAACAGATTATAAAAAGGAGATTACTCACATTGCTGTCTTAAGGTGTCCTTTAAGGGTTTCCTGGTGATTATCTATAAATTACACAAATGCACACGCGTTAGTATAATAACCCAACATTTATATGAATGATACCCTCCCCGAGACGACATTCCTACGACTATGTCGGGCAGAACCACGACAGCCGTTACGGAACCCTGGATCAATTTGGCAGCGTATCTAATACGTAACCGGGGTTATGATACTTACAACGAGGCATAACTTCGTTATTTAGGGGGGTATTATGCCCGAGAATTAATTTATCTTTGAAGAAATTAGAGAGAGAGATCGAGAAATTAACGACGAAAGCTAAAGGCAGAGGGCCTTCTTATATAGGCGACCTTTCGCCTTCCCTCGCGGCCCGCGTAAGCCGAAGGATAGTCCTTCGCGGCCCGCGACGTAGGGTAATAGGGGCTAGGGTTGCTGATTCGTCGAGTTTAGCTTAGACACGATGATGACACGTGGAAGCTTAGGGTGTCGCCCTGATTTGGAGCTGTCGCGCCCCACGTAAGAGACCCTAAGGGTCTACGCGGCCCGCGAGCGACACATAAATCTTGATTTTACTTTATATTTTTAATTATATATTGTATTTTGGGCTCGGTTTTCATATATGGGGTGTATTTTAAGACATATTGGGGTATTCTAATTATATTAGGGGTGTCGAAAAATTTTAGGAGGGTTGTTATATCCTCCCCACCTTGTTTTAGAGCTCGTCCTCGAGGTCTACTGGAATAAGTGTGGATGCTTCCTTTACATTTCTGATTTAAGCTCCCATGTGTATTTTGGTCCTCTTTTGGAGTCCCACTTTACTTTGACTAGAACTAATCTCTCGTGCTTGAGGTTCTTAACTTTCCTGTCTTCAATCTGTAGAGGCATCTCTACAAACTTTAACTGCTCATTTACATCTATATCCTTAAGATGTACCATTAGTGATTCATCAGCTAAACATTTCTTGAGATTAGATACATGAAATACATCATGTATTCCTGTCATTTCCTCTGGCAGTTGTAGCTGATAGGCTACAGGTCCTATTTTTCTAATAATTTCAAAAGGTCCAACATACCTGGGGCTTAGCTTTCCCCTTTTGATAAATCTGACTACTCCTTTCCAATGAGAGACTTTTAGTAACACTTTGTCTCCTACATGAAATTCTAACGGCTTACGTCTGTTATCTGCATAGCTCTTTTGTCGATGACGTGCTACTTTCAGTCGTTCCTTGACTTGAATGATCTTGGCTGTTGTTTCTTGTACTATCTCAGGTCCGGATAATTGTTTTTCTCCAATTTCTGCCCAACAGACTGGGGTTCGGCACTTTCGTCCATAAAGTGCTTCGAATGGTGCAGCATTGATACTGGTGTGATAACTGTTATTGTAAGAAAATTCTATCAAGGGTAGGTGATCGTCCCAATTACCTCCAAAATCAATTACACAAGCTCTAAGCATGTCCTCCATTGTCTGAATTGTCTTTTCGCTTTGTCCGTCTGTTTGAGGATGATAAGTTGTGCTTAGATTTAACTTGGTTCCCATGGCTTTTTGAAAACTTGTCAAAAAATGAGAGGTAAAACGGCTATCCCTATTAGAAACAATTGATAAAGGAATTCCATGTAATGAAACTATTTCATTTACATATAAGTTAGCTAATTGTTCCATACTGAATGTTTCCTTCATTGGTAGGAAATGAGCTGACTTAGTTAGCCTATCTACAATCACCCAGATTGTATCGTTACCTTTTCTGGTTTTGGGTAATTTGGTAACAAAATCCATTGTTATCAATTCCCACTTCCAAACTGGCATTTCTAATTGTTGCAACAAACCTGAGGGTTTCTGGTGTTCAGCTTTAACTTGTGAACAGGTTAAACACTTAGAAACATAAGCTGCTATGTCCTTTTTCATTCCTATCCACCATAAATTCTTTCTTAAATCCTAATACATTTTATCACTTACAGGATGCATCGTATATTTAGACTTATGGGCTTCTTCTATTATACGGTGGCGTAGATTTCCTAGTTTAGGTATCCACATTCTTTTCTTATGGAATCTCGAAATTCCATCTGTTCCTTGTTCTAATTCCTTAATCATTCCTTTCAACTTTTCAGTATCATCCTTGATTACTGATTCTTGTGCTTTTCTAATCTGTTCATTTAAATCTACTTGTAGATTTAACTTAAGAGAACGTACTCTTTTCGGTTTTTCATGATACTTCCGACTTAAAGCATCAGCTACTACATTAGCCTTTCCTGCATGATACTGGATATTACAATCATAATCACTAAGTATTTCCCTCCAGCGTCTTTGTCTCATATTCAACTCCTTCTGCCCGAATACATACCTTAAACTCTTATGGTCTGTGAAAATGGTAAACTTACTACCGTAAAGGTAATGTCTCCAAATCTTCAGAGCAAAAATTGTGGCTCCTAATTCCAAATCATGAGTTGAATAATTCTCTTCATGATTCTTAAGTTGTCTAGAGGCGTAGGGTATAACCTTTTGGCATTGCATCAACACACATCCATAACCTAACTTAGAGGCGTCACAATAGACTACAAGGTCTTCAGTTCCTTCTGGTAACGCTAGTATGGGTGCGTTGGTTAGTCTTTGCTTAAGAATTCTAATGACTTATTCCTGCTTTGGTCCCCATTCAAACTTAACAGATTTACAAGTTAACTTAGTTAAAGGAATGGCTATTCTAGAAAAATCTCGAATAAATCTT
The DNA here is from genome assembly GCA_030545235.1 of Helianthus tuberosus. Classification (NCBI taxonomy): domain Eukaryota; kingdom Viridiplantae; phylum Streptophyta; class Magnoliopsida; order Asterales; family Asteraceae; genus Helianthus; species Helianthus tuberosus. The sequence continues at coordinate 79,139,300 of CM060429.1, read as the reverse complement.
CTATAATAACCGGCCAATCCTAAGAAACTTCTAACCTCGGTTGGTGACTCAAGGGTTTTCCATTTAGTAATTGCCTCGATCTTGGTGGGATCCACATGAATTCCTTCATGATCGACTAAGTGTCCAAGAAACTGTACCTGTTCTAACCAAAATTCACACTTTGAAAGCTTAACATAAAACTTTTCTTTCCTTAATAAACTTAGAAGGGCGTGCAAATGCTTTGCATGTTCCTCTTTACTCTTAGAGTAAATGAGAATATCATCTATAAAGACAATTATGAATTTATCCAAATGTTGCTTACATATTTGGTTCATCATGTCCATAAATGCAGCTGGGGCATTGGTTAAACCAAATGGCATGACAGTATATTCATAATAACCATACCTTGTTCTAAAAGCGGTCTTAGGAATGTACTCTTCCTGTACCTTTAATTGATGATATCTTGATCGTAAATCGATTTTTAAGAAAAAGCGAGCTCCTTGCAATTGATCGAAGAGATCATCAATTCTCGGTAATGGATACCGATTTTTAATCATGACCTTGTTCAATTCACGGTAATCAATGCACATACGCATTGATCCGTCTTTCTTCTTAACGAATAAAATCGGTGCTCCCCATGGCTATAAACTTGGCTGTATGAATCCTTTCTCCAGCAATTCGTCCAATTTCTTTTTCAGTTCCTGCATTTCTACGGGTGCTAAAGGGTAGGGTGCTTTGGCAATTGGTGCTGTCCCTGGTAACAGGTGGATTCTGAATTCAACTTCCCTGTCTGGCGGTAGTCCTGGTAATTCTTCTGGAAATATATCTGAAAACTGAGATACTACAGGAATGTCTTTTAATTCTTTTCCCTTAGTGTTAATGATTATGGAAATCAAGTACACTAACGATCCTTTTCTTATATAACTTGTTGTTTTCATCACAGAGATGAATTTTGTGGATCTAGATGGTTTATCTCCTTTAATTGTGATCTTTTCACCCCCTTGGTGAATTTACTTGGATTGACTTTTGATCACATAGAATACTGGTTTTATTGGCTATTAACCAATCCATTCCTAATACTACATCAAATCCTGCCAGATTCATTGGGTAAAGGTTTGCAGTAAACTTTTGATTTAAAAACTCTATTCTTGCTTCCTGCAAGATTTCGGTAATCTTAACGGTTTCCCCATTAGCTGTTTCTACTAGATATTCTTGTGGGAGTTTAGTTAATGGTTGATTGAGTATTTTGCAAAATGAAGTATTAATAAAACTTTGGTTCGCACCAGAGTCGAATAATACTTTAGCAAAAATATCATTAACTAAAAACGTACCGGCTATCACGTCTGGAATCATCTTAGCTTCATCTGCAGTCAGAACAAATAGTCTAGCATTTTTAGTGTTCTTATTGTTCGTAGCTGGAGCTAGTTTCGGACAGTTTGGCTTGATATGGCCTTGTTCTCCACAGTTGTAGCATATCCTGTTGTTAGGTTTCTTTCTGCAGTCTTCTTCCTTGTGTCCATATATTTTGCAGAAGTTGCAATATATGGAGCATCTTCCAGAATGCTTCGTTTTGCAATACTTGCAATAAGGTGCAGAAGTAGAACCTATATTTTTCCCACGGTTGGAATTTCCAGAACGAAATTCTTGGGTAAGCCTTTGAGCTAAGTTCCTCCTCTGGTCTTCTTCTCGTGTACGCACTAACTCATCTGTCAAGGTATTTGCTAGTTCTACAGCTTCTTCTATAGTTTGAGGTCTAGCTACCTTGACTACATCCCTTATCTCACTGATTAATCCCCAGATGTAACGGGAGATTAATACTGGTTCAGGTGATGCAAGGGTTGGTACTATTCTAGCATATTCAAAGAATAATGTAGTGTACCCTTTACTATCCACTCCAGTCATCCTAAGGTTTAAAAACTTATTTGCTATTTTTTCTTTCTCATTTGGAGGGCAGAATTTCGTTTCTACCATGTTTTTAAATTCTTCCCATTCCATATTGTAAACCCTGTCACTTCCCCCAGACTGGAGGATCGTGTTCCACCATTCTAAGGCTGAGTTCTTAAACAGATTGGAAGCAAACATTATCTTATCCTCTTCCGCACACTTGCTTATTTTTAAGACTACCTCAGTCTTTTCTATCCAGCGTAGAGCTGCAACAGCCCCTTCATTGCCCGAGAATTCTATTGGTTTACAAGACAAGAATTCTTTATAAGAACAACCATAGGACATGGTTCTTCTTCTTTTGGGAATGGACACTTGAAGTATGGGTCAACTGTTCACGTTGTTTTCTGGTTCAGTGGGTCGTTTACTATCACGGTTACTTTTATTATTAGCTTCCCTAACTGTTTGAATAATATATGGCATCGCATCTATTATTCCTTGTGCCACTATGTGTTGGATAGCACTGTTATCCACTGGGTTTCCATTGTTATCATTGTTCGGGTTATCGTTATTCAGATTATTATCATTCTGGTTTTCCGGGTTATTATCTGGGTTCTCTTGATTTACTTGGTCGGCCATCTGAATTTTAAATAATTTTCACGTATTAATAGCACAAGATAATATTTAATACAATCAATCACATAACACACATTTTGGTCAAAAGCGTCGATCATTGCGACTTACTCTTTCTAATATATATTATACATCTAATATATACAGAACTAGAATTTAAAATTACAATTCAACTGTAATAAAAATTACACTACTAGTAGGCATCCATTGTTTTTTTTTCAAACATACTCACATATTATATTATTATTATTATTATTATTATTATTATTATTATTATTATTTCCTCCACCATCACCTTTACTGATATGGATTCATCCAGAAATCCAAATTACGCTCGTCATACTTCCAGACGAGTCGTTCTCCTACCTGCCTCACCCTCTCGCTACTTTCTAAAATTTCTTCTCCGAAAGTTCGGAGCTCTTGCACATTTTTTGCACTCATTGGGGGTGCAGGTGCTGGGACTGGGTTTGGAAACTGGGGTGCGGGTTCCTGGTATGGGTAAGGATTCTCTAAAATTTCCCTAATGTATTGATCACTATCATAGTAGGGATCTAGAGGGTCCAAACCTGGGTAGGCTGCTAGATTTGGCATGGGCATGTCTTCTGGTATTGGGTAATGTTGCACATAGTCCCTATTATCATCTAACCACGGGTCGTAGTCTGGGTCTAAGGGATTGGGTGCTGGTACCCTAGGTATCTCCTCTGGGTTGAAATCATGCATTTGAACTTGATTTTCTGGGTTATTTTCTATTTCCATTCGCTGAGCGGGGAATAGTGGTAATGGTTGGGGTGCTATCAATTGTTCCAGGTTAGGGTCGGCAGCTGTAGTTGCTAAGATGTGAAAGTTTGCTAAGCCCCTATTAAGCATATCCTGGGCAGGGGAATCTGTCTCTCTTTTAACGGCTGCTAGGGCTCCCTGTTGTTGCAACTTTTTCATTCGTTCCCTACGTTCATGCGCTCCCCTACTGAACCATCCTCTCTTTTTTTGGAGGGAATGGCTCTTCAGACTGAACCTTAAACATGAATATCCCGTCTTCAATATCAGCTAAATACCCTGAGAGGGCAGGCTGTGAAGAGGTGCCTTCGCTCCTTGATGAGCTGGACAACTGACGGTAGGCGTTGGAAGGTCCTTGGTCGCTCATACTGTAAACTAACAAATAGTCAAATAACATACAATAATAATATACAATTATGCACGTATTTCCATAATTTATTTCTTAACATTTAATTCTTTGGTGTCAGCAGAACACTTCTGTGGCTGAATCAGTGGCTTAGCTCTGATACCATCTCCTGTCGCAACCCCCACCCCTATCTGTCCAAGGAACGGGCGGCCGTGAGATTCTGTTTTGGTGGTATCGGTGTTTATCAATTTGGCAGCGTAAATTATATCAGGACCGTAGTTAGGAAATATTTTATTAGAGTAAATACCACACTTTGATGATATTAAACATATGGGGATAAAACCCAAGTTTTCATTACAAACATTTTCATAGGGATCATCCCTATTTTATTGAATAAAACATCTTCTTTTATTTAGGTAACTTTTATAGCCACTTTTTCCAAGCCTTCAGTGCTGTCCAGCTGGCTTCTAGTTGGCTCTCACATTTTGTTACCTGAAACGTGTTTAAAAACATTTTGTCAGTGGGAAATACTAGTGAGTGAATCCCAGTTTAAATAAGAAGAGTTTTATCAATTTACAGTATTGATAGCAATTACAATGTTTATATCTACACAATTACTCATTCAGTATTGTCAATCCTGACTGGTGGGTCATATTACCCATTGGCTAACTCTTTGTCCAATGGTAACGTGTTCCACATTTTGTATACAAAACCCCAACATACCGGCAGTAATTGAAGAATTACAAAGACTCAATCACTGCTTAATCACATTGTAAAATATTTAAGGTTTTATAAAAATAGTTTATAAAAAGGAGATTACTCACATTGCTGTCTTAGGTTTTCTTTAAGGGTTTCCTGGTGATTATCTATAAATTACACAAATGCACACGCGTTAGTATAATAACCCAACATTTATATGAATGATACCCTCCCCGAGACGGCAATCCAACGATTACGTCGGGCAGAACCACGACAGCCGTTACGGAACCCTGGATCAATCGGGCAGCGTATCTAATACGTAACCGGGGTTATGATACTTACAACGAGGCAGGACTTCATTATTTAGGGGGGTATTATGCCCGAGAATTAATTTATCTTTGAAGAAATTAGAGAGAGAGATCGAGAAATTAACGACGAAAGCTAAAGGCAGAGGGACTTCTTATATAGGCGACCTTTCGCCTTCCCTCGCGGCCCGCGTAAGCCGAAGGATAGTCCTTCGCGGCCCGCGACATAGGGTAATAGGGGCTAGGGTTGCTGATTCGTCGAGTTTAACTTAGACACGATGATGACACGTGGCAGCTTAGGGTGTCGCCCTGATTTGGAGCTGTCGCGCCCTGCGTAAGAGACCCTAAGGGTCTACGCGGCCCGCGAGCGACACATAAATCTTGATTTTATTTTATTTTTAATTATATATTGTATTTTGGGCTCGGTTTTCGTATACGGGGTGTATTTTAAGACATACTGGGGTATTCTAATTATATTAGGGGTATCGAAAAATTTTAGGAGGGCTGTTATATATGATTCGAACAATAACTGCACCACTACCAGTATTCTTTGTTATAGATTTCGATCGACTTTAGTTTTTTGTTTTGTTTTCTCTTTTGGTTTTTATAGCATGAAACGAACCAAATTGAGGTCGACTGAGTTCCCACCGCGTAGCGAGTCCGAACCGATTTCGACCAAAAAATGCTGAAAACAAAGTTGTATAAAAATAAAATGTATTTTATATATTTTTGTATGGTAGGCTATAGTGAGTACTATTAAAATAGCAGTGCCGTGATGAACAAAATTGACTCAAACTCAATATCAATATCAGTATTGTCAAAACAATACTTGTTTAACTTTTTTGGACTTTGAATCAGTGCATTACGCATGTCGATATACTTTTATCCATCTCACGATTTTATATTTTTTGTTTTTTCTTTTCAGGTTACTATACCGAATGTCGATACTGTACCGCAATGAACCAAACCGATACAGATGAAATTCCCGCCGCAATGTGCGGTGGAATTCTACTCGTTATATTAAAAAAACCGTGGTTCGAATTTTGTATGAACGCTAACAATACTATTTTTCCTAATTTTAACTTTTATATTATTTCATTATCATAATTAATTAAGCATATTTTTTGTTCTCTTATAGTTTTAATATACGATGATTTAAAATTTTTTGAATATATAGTTGTGGCTTGCCTTTTTTATCTACACACCAGCACCCTTTTTTAATATATTGCACCTTTTTTAATATATGACAAACGCACGTGTTTTCTTTTAAGACCATTGTAAGAATTTGGATTTAAATTTGATGGTAGGTGTTTTTAATTAAACTATAAATTTTGTCTCTGGTTTACTGTTACATCTATGGTCACCACTAGAAAATCGAGCAATTGCCATCAGAATTTGTTCAAAGTTAGAAGCGGCCACGAGTTTCTTGACATGGAAATCACTTTTTAATGTGTCCATTGCAACTTATAACTATAACATTTCAATGTATAATGCATTGCTTCCTGAAGAGAATAAGCTCCCAAAAAACTTTTATGAAACAAAAAAGAGTTTGGAAAAGTTAAGTATTCCATATGAAAGAATTGATGTTTGCATAAACCATTGCATGTTATTCTATAAGCATGACAAAACATTAACAAAATGCAAATATTGTAAGGAATCTCGTTATAAGAATGAGAGAAACAAGGTACCTAATTTGGTGATGTCTTACATGCCAATTGGTCCTAGACTTAAAAGGTTGTATATGTCCACAAAACAGCAAAAGATATGACTTAGCGCCATAATCACAGAACAATGGAGGGTAGCATGGCACATCCTAGTGATGGCATGGCTTGGAAGCATTTTGATTAGCAAGATCCTGATTTTGCAAAAGAGATTCGCAATGTTCATCTTGGGTTAAGCACCAACGGTTTCAATCTAAATAACTCCAACTCAATTCCCTACTCATTGTCGCCCGTCTTTCATACAATCTATAACTTACCTCCATGGATTTGTATGAAAGAGTCGTTTATTGAAGTATGTTTGATTATTCCAGGTGGAAAGAGTCCCGGTTAAAACATTGATGTGTTTTTAGGAACATTAATTGACGAGTTGAAAGAGTAGTATAAGGAAGGCATTGAAGTTTATGATGCTTATCGTAAAGAAAATTTTATTATGCGAGTTATTCTTTTGTGGACAGTTAGTGATTTTCCTGCCTACGCAATGTTGTCAGTTTGGAGCACTCATGGTCGTTTAGCTTGCCCATATTCTATCGGATACACTAAAGCTTTTCGATTAGATGCTGGAGGTAAACCTTGTTGGTTCGACTGTCATCGAAGATTTCTCCCATTGTTACATCCTTTTCGTAAAGATGCAAATAGATTTCGAAAATCAACAAGCTCCTTATTGGGACCTCAACCTAGTTAAATGTCTGGGATATTTTTGAAGAAGTCTCTAACATCCCTGTTGTCTATGAAGGTGTAATGTCTAACCCAAAGCATAGAGAACTAGAATTTGGTAAAACCCATAATTGGGTAAAGAAAAGCATTTTTTGGGAGCTTGAAGATTGGCCCATGATGTTAATCCGACACAACCTTGATGTAATGCATATTGAGAGGAATGTTTTTGAGAATCTATTTAAAACGGTCATGGATACTTCTAAAACAAAAGATAATGTCAATGCAAGGAAGGATGTGGAAAAGTAATGCAATCGACCATCATTACATCTTCTGAGAAGGGAAAATAATAAATTTTCTAAACGAAAAGCAACATACACTTTAACCAAAACGGAGGTAAATGAAGTGTGTAAATGGTTGAAACAAGTAAACTTTCCTGATGGCTAAGCTTCAAATATTGGGGGGGGGGGGGTGTGAACCTTAAGGACGGTACCTTCTACAACTTTAAAAGCCATGAATGACATGTCTTCATGCAATGATTGTTGACTATCGTGTTACGAGGGGTGCTACCAAAGGGAATATGGGAATCAATAGTAGAGCTTTGTATATTCTTTCGTGTAATATGCTCAAGGGTTCTACATCTTGAAGATTTACAAAAGTTGAAGAGTAGTATCGTCATAACTATTTTCAAGTTAGAAAAAATCTTTCCACCTGGGTTCTTTGACTCCATGTAACACCTTGTTATACATTTGGCCAATGAAACTATTCTTAGTGGTCTGCTTTAGTTTAGGTGGTTGTATCCGTATGAAAGGTAATCATTTTTAACTTAATCAAATATCAATATCACATATTAAATGTTAGATAACTGCTAAGTTTCCAATTTATTTTCTAGGAAGCTAGGTCGATTAAAAAGGATGATAAAAAACAAATGTATTATACATCATATCCTTCAAAAGCAAAAGAACTAAATGGTTGGTTAGCTATTGTAAAGACGAACCCAAGGGGAGTTTACTAACTCGCCCAAGATGTTAGCGAAGTGGAGGACGATGATGATGCGGATGTGGAACATTTCTTTCAAGAGAATGAAAGGGTAGAATGCACGGTTACAGAGGATCTTCTCCCCATTTCTTATGTTCATGAGAATGGAAGGTTAGAAGAAGTGGAAGATGTCAACGATGATAATTATGATGAAGTTGAGTTTGAAGCCACACATTTAGCTGACGAGGGTTTTAACGACAATGATGAAGAAGTTCAATTTAACGATGATTTTTTTTTGAAAATGAAGAATCGAGTGACAAGTTTGATTATTATATATAATGGTTAGGTTTTTAATGCATAATCTATTTTCTTTCAAAATAATGTTTTTGTTGCTAATTAGTTGTTTAACATTCAAAGTGATTATAACTAGTTTGTGATATCTAATGTTTTTATACTAAATGTTTATGGTTGCTTTTGTCGTATATATCATGGCACGTACTATGGGTCAAAGTAGTGTTCCAACCGGTGGTCAAGGTGTTGGACGTGATGATGGTCAAGCTGGTGAACGAGGTTTCGGACGCGGTAATAGTCAAGGTAGGGGTGTAGCGGGTAGTCAAGGGGTTTGGCGTTGTGGTGGTAGAGTTTATGTGCGAGGTGGTGGTCAAGCTAATAATCGAGTTGTTGGGCAACATAGCTGTATAGGAAACAATCAAAGAAGTGGTCAAGCGGGTGATCGGGGAGTTGGGCAAGGTGGTGTTCAATCCGGTAATCGAGGTGTTGGTGATGTTGATGATAATTATGATTTTCAAGTGATGAATTCTCCCATTAAGAGTAGTGCAGGTGATGATGAGTCTCCTATTCATGTTGCTCCCACGAGGCGGGGAAGTGCTTCCCACGTCCAAGTAAGTACCTGAACCAATCAATTGCTAATGGATTTGGGTCGTAGAAGGAGAGTAAATGCACGTATTTTGTTTCTTTATGTACATAAAAAATGTTACTAATATGGTTTTATATTCATTGCTTTCATTTTGTATATTTAGATATCAAGGGACTGCTACCCGGGTTATTTTATCAAATTTAATAAGTTTTGTGGTCCAGTCCATGGGAGAGCTGAAGAGATGTTCCTAATGCGCACCGGAAACAGTTATTTGACGATTCCAGTTGTGTGTACTTAGACCATTCTTATTTTACTGGTCGGAATTTATTTAAAGTTTTTTCTTCATAGATGCATTTCTAGTGGGATGATAAATGGAATGCACAAATTCATAGGTGCTGGGAGAAGTGCATTGCTGGTAAATTCCCTAATTTGTTGCGGAACGTACGAAATGATGCTAAAGCTACAGCGATAGAAAATGGTAAAAGTGTTAAAGAGGATATGGCCGATCTTATTGACTTTAAACCACCATGGATGTAGGTCCCGAAATCTGAGGATCGATAACGAAAACCGAATCCTTGTTTATAACAAACAATGTCACGGGTGCGGAATCCCCGTAACGATGCCAAATCAAACACAGTAAATAACACAAACGGTATAACCAATGAAACACAATATATTGATTAAATGGGATGAGAACCAAGAACAACTGATACACACACAGTTTGACAGAATAACTTTCAGGGTATGCTCTCATCTGGTTTCAAAGTGAAACCAGAAAGCTGTTTATATAGCAACCTGGGACCTAACTACGACGAAACACAAGGGGGCTTGACGAAACAACATTTGGCCAGTCATTGGGCCTGAAGAAGCCCAATCAGTCGACGAAACAAGGGTGTTTCGTCGCCCTTTGTCCTGTAGTGTGGTGACACACTTTGTGTTTCACCATGGTTTTGTCTTGTAGCATGGGGAAACACTTTGTGTTTCTTCATGATTCGTCAGGGAGATTTGGCCCAAGGAAGTCAAAGCCCAAAGTCAAGGTTTGGCCCATATGAAGATGTTTTGGCCCAAGTGACTATATAAACATACAAACAAACAACTAATACCCTAAATGCAACATGAATTGTTTGTTTATACATTACAAATTAAACGGAACAAACTTGTCAGACCCAAGTGGGATAGGAGGATATCCGACTTGGTCTTCTTTTCGTTAAAGGCTCGAACCGAACGTGCCGCGTCCACACAAAAGTGTATCAACAAACTCCCCCTTGGACGCCGCTGTGATGGTTCGACTTCCATGTCTTTCATGTCGGAGGATCTTCAAAGTCTTCACGCGTCGTAAGAAGAAAGTGTATCAATAAACTCCCCATTTCATTTAGAAAGTGTGTTAACAAACTCCCCCTTAGAATGAACTCTCCATTGAGTCATGCTCGTGAATCTTTTGATCGTCAATTCTTCAGATCCTTGTGGTGTTGATGAAGGGTCAGCGGCAACTCGATCATTTTTATCTTTTGAGTGCCTCCACGTCGTGTCTTCATTCCAAAGCTTGTCATCGAACATGTTCTCCTCGCCTTTAGCATCTGCATACACAAGAAATCTAAACGCCTAATGAGAACAACCGCTTGGAATATAGTTAACATTTAAACACATGACACATATGTGACCATAATTCAATCAACTACCGACCGACAACAGTTTGAAAGTTTAAAAATTAATCAATTTTAATCCTTTAACTTTCAAAACTTGTTAACTTCGACTGTTTATGAAGATGCAATTGTTTTCCGGCTTAAAATCAGGATTTTGGGTAGGATAGACTCGAGTTCCAACATCGGTCAATCAAAAATAAACTAAAAGCAAAATCTTTTTGGCTTTTCTAAAGTTTATATTAAAACACACCTAAAATCTTTTTGAAATTTTTCATTTTTCAAATGTAAAGACGGAAAGCAATAAATAAATATATACAAAGATGCAGAAACGAAAGCAGTAAACAAATATTTACATACATTCTTTTTGCGAGTTTCGAGGGTAAGAGAATCATATCAGTGTACGGTCATGCCAAAACACTCTTGTTGTTTTTTTTAGTTAACATTAAGATAAGCATCCTATAACAATTATCGGTATTGTTGTCCACTTAAGCTCAACTTATCAGATATAATCATGGCGAGGGGATACGTTAAGGTATGATTTATACTTACCGACCGGTGTTCATCCACACACGACACATTCCCGTATCAAGGTATGCACGAGAGTTCATCTTATCGGTGAGTTTACCGTTTATCATCTGTTTGACCGTATAAAAGATGTGAGTAACTCACTTATTTGATTTGAAAACAAGCCCTATGTGATAGAATCACTTATTGATGAGGAACTTGATTTTCAATGCATGAGGGCACATGAGCAAGTCCGTGAACAGGTCAGTACTTTCGTACAGCAGAGAGACGAACTTGACTCCCGGATAAAGCTGTGATATATTATCACTTATTTGTTTGGACATGTGATTGTTGATCACTTATTGAGGTCATATGCAATATGTACACGTATGTATGGTATCATGGAAGACCTAGACTTCGTCTCCGTTATTTTTCGGTAAAAGATACAACCATGATACCCAGATGATAAGACAGCATAAAGACCGAATATCTCAGAACCTCGACAATCTCTCAAACGAAATTTCGGTACTAAGACCATATGCCAATGAATGGTTCCCACCTGGTCTTCAGTCGATTTAAGTTTATATCACCCTGCACACTTTAAAATGATTGTGAGCCTACCGATACATCTTATATAGAGCTGCATATCATTTTTCATTTTGCATTTCAGTTTAAAGAGGTTTCGACAGACCACTGATGTACTATCATTTTCTCTTTTTCTCGCCAGGAAACTCATTTTTGTTTTTCTATTGTTTTTACGTTTTGAAAATTTTCACTGTTTTTGAATTTTCAAATTTTGTACTCCCCTAAAATCAACAAACTAAGATAAATTTAAAAACACAAAGGTATTTACAAAAAGGATTTCCCGATGTCGGTTTAACTCATGTTTTACCTTAATGCCGTTTACCAAAATTAATTTAATCAGAAATGATTTATCGAATTTTGGAAAAATCAGTTGGCACATCGGTAACCGGTGTGGACCATGACAACATTGACGAGTTTTAAAGTGAAACAATCACGTGTAAGGTGATATCTGAGTTCAACGTATCTGGTCAAAGAGTGCTGTACGAGAGGATAACAATTCATAAAGCAGCTTAAATATCGACAAGGATATGAGAGATTAGAAATTCAAAACCGCATCCTGTAACTGCTTCGTGCATTGCAAGGAATCTGAGTGCTCTCCCAAACTGGATATCCACCCGGTGTGGATTTCAAAGTCGATTTTGTAGCTACTGAGAAATCTCTTCACAGTAACAAGATCATAAACCTTTGGGTCCGGCTGGTCTTCCACATTACACCAGCGAAGGTCTTTATCTTTCTCTTTAAGAAGTAGTGTGCGGTTGTTCAATCCACGCCAAGGCGCACACCCGGTTGGTTTGTTCAACAACACATTTTCTTCAATTACACCGCGAAGAAATGTACACTACACGTTCATCTTGTTGATTTTGAACTTCAGACGTGCTACATGTGCGTACATTTTGATTGAATCTATCCTGGGGACCCGATTAAAGCCTTGAACAATCAAACTTTTGAATGATTTTCATTTTGTCAAAGGTTTTCAATTTCTTTCAACAGACAACTCTGTTTCCTTTCCTTTTTCTTCTCTCCATCAAAGGCAACAATTTCTTTTGTCGCCGATCTTGTGCATGAGCATTCCACTATCAACAATCCTATGACTATCGAAAGTTCCTCCTGGAACATCCTGCACACTCACTCAGAGATTAGATGGAGAGGGGGACCCAAGTCTTCACAGACTTGGGTCGTCCTTCATCATCGAGGATTATGACTTCGATTTCCTGATGATCCGGAATGGATTGAGCTTCCCCTGAAACAGTTACCGATTTTGGTTTCCAAATCTGTTTTTGTTTTTCATTTTTAATTTCTAACTTAACAGACTTTGTTTGGACAACCTCCGGTTTTAACGCCTTTTCAACTTCTTTGACGTTTTGACGTCGTTGTTTTGTTTCTTGTTCTTTAACAGTTCTTTTATCATGTTTTGGTGAAACAGGACGACGTTGTGGGTGAACCTTTTCAGGTGGTGCTCTTTCAACAAATTTCTCTTTGGGAGTATTTGTACAATTTTTTATGATATGTCCAAACTCCCCAAACTTAAAACACGTTCCCCTTTCAACAAACTTAGGAGAATCTGATCGACTAACAGATGTCGAACCAGTAGAACCTGAGGTACTTGCTCTTTCATCACACCCATTTGTATGTTGAGTGTAATTGTTTTGACTGTTACGTTTTAAAATCTTGACTTGTTGGATAAAATCGGTGTTTGATTTGTTTTCAAAAGTCTCAATTTTATCAGTACCCTTCGATGCTAGAAACTTGACATCACTGTTTTTCTTCTGGTTACGAGCTCCGTTTGTTTCGGATTTTGATTGAGAAACATTAGGCTTTTGAGCTCGCCTTTTTGGTTGTTTACCCTTATTAGCAAAAGGTTGTTGCTTTGTTGGTGATTTTTTATTTCCAAATTGTTTCCTGATTTCAGCTTTTGGAATTGGGTCACATTGAGTTACAATGACTCCTGGAATTGTCTTTCCCAAAAACTTGTTTGTATTATCTTCAAAAACTTTTTCAATCGAAGATGGATTGACATTTTTAATTGGAAAATCATGATCTGAATAGATTTTAGAATCACCAACCAAAGTGTACAACACGTTATTACTCTTAACGGTAGACACAGATTCTTTTACTTCCTTGACAGGATCTATCACTTGTTTGACAATTGGTTGAACAGCGGGAGTAGGAGGATCACACAGAATATGATTCTCAATAGGAATTTCTGCTCCTTTCATCTTGTCAAGTGATTTATCCTGATCACTCATATCTGATTCTGATTCATCATCAGACGACTCATAGTCCTCAATAATTGGAGGACTTTGTTTCGTAGATGTTGAAGTTTCTGTTTGCTCAGATGATGTACTTGAGGAACTGTCCGTTTTGAACCCTAGGCTAGTAGTAACTTCCTCATAATCAATAGGCACACTAGATTCAAAACGAGGCATATCCTCTTCATCGGGCATTCGAGTATAGTTGTCTCTCAAAGGGGGCGGACACTTCCTATACCCAACACCTTTCTTGTTTCCCTTCAGTTGTTGAACGTCAATAATGTGATCGAGCACAAATCGGGAGTTAGAATAACTCTCCAACTTGAGCTTGATTGCATCATGCTCGCATTTGGCAATGGCTAGTTCCTTTTTGGTTTCCTCAACAATGTTAATGTAATCGTTAATACTAACTTGTTTATGATAAACAGTTTTGGTCACTTCGGAAACACTTTTCTTTAAGATTTCAATTACAGATTTAAAATCCTTTTCGTTTCTAACCAGAGCCATATTTGCCTCTTTGCACTTAGACAATTCAATAACCAAACTTTGATTATGATTATGAAGCTTTTCAGATTCAAGCTTCAAATCAGCACAAGAATTACAAACACTAGGAATAGGAGTTTCAGAATTTACCTGACTCGTTGAGGCTGAGACATTTGCCATAAAGGCAGTTTGAAAAGAAAAAGATCCGTCTTCAGAGAAGAACTTCTCCATTTCTTCAGATGCTACAGCAGCCTTCTTAATCAGAACTGATTTCTGACATTTCAACTCCTCCGCTTCATTCAACAAGTCATCAATATCAGAACTTGCTTCTTCCTTCACATCAGATTCAGGATGATAATCACCAGAAGTAGAACTTTCTTCTTCAGAACTCCTAGTATAACCCGAACTGTCGTCACTTTCAGAAAATTCTTCCTTATGAACGTGCTTGATGTGATTGATGATCTTTTCATAACACGCTGTTCCTCCTCTATCTTGATCACCTTCCCCAAGTTGTATAGACCAATTACACCCTTCAACAGCTTGAACGGTCAATGCTCGATTGGTGTTTGATGGTCCAGACTGGTTCTGGTTCTGATTGTTGTTCACAGCTACCATCCTTCTTTCATGATTGTCTTGATTGACATTGACATTTGAAGTACTCGTCTGATTTCTGAATGGGTTCTGATTGCCTTGTTTGCTTGGTCGGGTGCACTCACGTTTGAAGTGCCCCTTTTCGCCACAATTGAAACATGTAACCGCTTCTTTATCAAATCCGTACTTCTTATCCTGTTTACTTTCCAAAGAACTTCTCCCTGTTCGAACCATAAAGTCCTTCTCCCTTCTAACAGCACTTGCAAACGCCCACTTTATATCCAGCAACTCCATTTCATCACGGTTGATTTGTAGATATTCTTCGTTGGTCAAACTAATGTTTCCAATTTGACCTGCGACCAAACCGCAGTAAGCACTGACCATTGTATTAATGAGTTCCATATGTTCCTTCGCTACTTCAATGCTAACGTTTGAGAGGTTTGATGTATCAACTTTGACTGTGTTAGGGTTTAGGGGTGGAGGATGGTTGGTATAATGAGCTTGCTGTTGTTGTGGTTGGGCTTGTTGTTGTTGTGGTTGGGCTTGTTGTGGTGGGACATGAATAAAAGAACTCGGATCGAACTGTGGTTGAGTAGTGGTAACTTGAGGCGTAAAAGGAATATAAGCACTACCAAATTGAGGTCTAGAATAAGCCTGAGCTTGAGCACTCAAATGCGCTGGCCGAAAATAGGCACTCGGATCGAAAACCGGAGGTGGAGCTGATTGTGGAAACGGAGAAGAGCTTGTATTTGACACAAACGTCGTTTGTAACTTTGGTTGCTGAACTGAACTGGAACTGGAACTAGCTAACTGGTTAAAACCTGCAAGATACATTTCGGTATTTTGAGGAGCAGGAATTCGTTTAGCTTTCCGAATTTCTTCATCATTCTTGTGTTCCAGCTTCTGAATGAATTCATAGATATTCACATTGGCAGCATCTAGAACACCCGTATGCTTTAAAAGCTCAATGTATGGGCTCCACTTTGGAGGTAGAGCATCTGCAAACCGTGCAACGATTTCCGGTTGAGTTGCAGTAACACTATAAGAAAACATTTCACTAATCAAATGATAAAAACGTGTAGTCATATCATTTAGGGTTTCATTTTCCAAGAACTGAAATGATTCAAACTCTTTCTTCAATAGATCATGGCGTGTCTTTCTAGTGGCTGCATTTCCTTCTCCTCTTGCTACCAAGGCATCCCATAATGTTTTCATGTCGACACGGTAAGAGAATTGATGATAGATTTCTTTGTGAAGCGCTTGTGTAAGAATAGCAAACGACTTTTTCTCTAAGTCATAGGCTTTCTTGTCATCTTCATGCATATTAGTAAAACCCGCTGTAGTTGATGCTGCTACTTCGAGGGCATTGTTGCGTGGAGTAATGAAACACCTCCAAAGATCAGTGCTTTGCCCTTGAACGTATGTGTGGAAACGACCTTTCCATGTCGGAAAGTCGTTCATATGATTCAACTTTGGTGGGCGATTGTTGCTGCCCGTTTCGCTCTCGCTAAGCAAAAGATTTTGAATGTTTTGATTTTGATTTGATACAAAAGCCCATTGAGTTGCACTTATAGATTGTTGACCAAAAACATTCTTTACCCATGCTGCTGCAGATGTTTGATCTTGACCTGGTTGTGGGTCCGTACTCCAATCCCACGGACTTGTACTACTCATATTTGATATTAGAACAACTGTACTTCATAAAACACTTGAAAAAACAAAGTTAGAACAGTTTTGCAAGTCCTCTGTTTAAAATTGACAACAGATCTCGACGAAACAACTTCTACGAAACTAACTTGTTTCGTCGAAGTGATTTTGACGAAACTAAATGAGTTTCGTCGAAGTGATTATGACGAAACGAAATGAGTTTCGTCGAAGGTCCTTGTGACGAAACGAAAAGGTGTTTCGTTGGGTAATGATTTCGTCGAGATAAGGTTCAGATAAGTGGGTGAGAGTTGGTAAAATTTTTCAACTTTAAATCTGATCTCTGTACTGACACAGTACAAACTTTTCAACGCACAACATGCCTGTTTCACCAAACAGTATGGTCAATATATTTTAATCACTTTTAATCCTTTATAAGTTTCTCCTTTTAATTCTAAATTCAAAGAAAATTTAAGAACTTTTTGAAGACCCTATGAACTCCTTGAAGATATGAAGAATAAACCCATAAATTATGATTTTTCCAGTCACCAAATAATTTTTCGAAACACGAAATTTGCACAAGACTTTCAAATAAAACCCGGTTTATCACTTGAACAATCAATCTCACAAGGTTTTTGATAAAACTCTTTAGCAAACAACAATATTCAAGCAGATTTTAAACACTTTCCAGAAAATATGAGTTTTTCAAGAACAAGATTTCTAGAAAATCATAAATAACAGTTTCCAATACTTGATAAAATTCCACCTATGTTTGATTTTAAACAAGGATAAGAGCCAATGCTCTGATACCACTTGTAGCTCCCGAAATCTGAGGATCGATAACGAAAACCGAATCCTTGTTTATAACAAACAATGTCACGGGTGCGGAATCCCCGTAACGATGCCAAATCAAACACAGTAAATAACACACACGGTATAACCAATGAAACACAATCTATTGATTAAATGGGATGAGAACCAAGAACAACTGATACACACACAGTTTGATAGAATAACTTTCAGGGTATGCTCTCAACTGGTTTCAAAGTGAAACCAGAAAGCTGTTTATATAGCAACCTGGGACCTAACTACGACGAAACACAAGGGGGCTCGACGAAACAACATTTGGCCGGTCATTGGGCCTGAAGAAGCCCAATCAGTCGACGAAACAAGGGTGTTTCGTCGCCCTTTGTCCTGTAGTGTGGTGAAACACTTTGTGTTTCACCATGGTTTTGTCTTGTAGCATGGGGAAACACTTTGTGTTTCTTCATGATTCGTCAGGGAGATTTGGCTCAAGGAAGTCAAAGCCCAAAGTCAAGGTTTGGCCCACATGAAGATGTTTTGGCCCAAGTGACTATATAAACATACAAACAAACAACTAATACCCTAAATGCAACATGCATTGTTTGTTTATACATTACAAATTAAACGGAACAAACTTGTCGGACCCAAGTGGGATAGGAGGATATCCGACTTGGTCTTCATTCCGTTAAAGGCTCGAACCGAACGTGCCGCGTCCACACACAAGTGTATCAACAATGGATAAGATCTGAGACATGGAAACAAATGCTTGACCGCTGGAACACACCTAAGTGGAAAGCAAAGTCTTTAAGAAACAAAGAAATTAGAAGTAGGGCAACTGGAGGCAAAAATACACTAGGATCTCAATCTTATGTGAGCATGAAAAGAAACGCGGTAAAAATTTTTAATTTCTCTCTTTTATATATATATATATATATATAGGGGGACCGCTAAAATGAAAACCACCTCTAGTTGTAAGAACCGTGAGAACTGCAACGTACGGGGCGTGGTGGACCAAATTTTTTTTTTGATAAACGTAGATGCGTGTATTATAAACACATTTGTAAAAAAATTTCAAAAAAGAATGTCATGTGTGTAGTTTTGAGCACCACAAGTTTGCGTTTACGGGTATCGTAAATTTTGTTTAAAATTTACGGTACCCGTAAACACAAACAAAACTACCACACACGACATTTTTTTTTTACAAATGTGTGTTTATAATACACGCATCTACGTTTATGAAAAAAAATTTGGTCCACCTCGCCCCGTACGGTGTAGTTCTCACGGTTCTTACAACTGGAGGTGGTTTTCATTTTAGCGGCCACCTATATATATAAAGTGTGTTTTTCCTACAAAGTGTAGGAAGTGTTTTGGACCATTGGATGAGTGTTTTTAATGGTTGAGATTATGTTGGTGGCATTTTAGTATTATTATTGTTTTAAGTAAGGATTGATTTAATTGATTGTGGGCAAAAAAGTCATTTGGCGTATTTTAAAAAAAGGCACGTAAGTGTCATTCCATAAAACCGCTCTTTAAATCTTGGAAACTTCCTCTTTCTCTCTCTGCTCTCTCTCTCTCTCTTCTATACTAATAAACAAGATTCATGATTCATTTCTTCGTTCAAGTTGTTTGTTGTGAAATCAGACCCTGGTGTGTTTTATATTATGGATTTCAGACATTGGTGTGTTTTATGTGTCAGAGGTGTTTAATTGTGAAAAATGATAAAACACATTGTGAAGAAACCAGAAACTAATAAAACACAACGTTAAGAAATAATGAATGTGTTTAATGTTACGAAATTTGTGAGAGTGTGTGTTTAATTGTGAAAAATATATAACACAATATGAGGAAACCATAAACTGATAAAACACAACGTCAAGAAATATTTAATTTTTTTACGTTTCGAACTTCAGATGGTAGATTTTATGTTTAATTATGAAAATTGATTTAACATAGTGTGAATAACAAGAAACTGTAAAACGCAATGTCAAGAAATAATTAATGTGTTTTACATTTCGAACTTTGGATGAAACAATTGTGGATATGAAGGATATGACTACCGATTTTGAATAGTTAATAGATATATAGTTTCCATAAAAATAGCATTTATCGTTTAATAGATGCATCTTCAAAAATAAAATTAATTATTGAATTACCTTTATGTCCTTTAGTACAAAAACGTAGATGCCACATGTCACTCTTAGAACACTTCCTACACTTTTTAGAAAAAGTAGCCAACTCTCACCCTATATATATATATATATATATATATATATATATTATAGGGAACTCGTAAACCACAAACTTGTGGTGTAAAAAACTACACACACGGCATTTTTAAAATTTTTTTTTTTACGAATGTGTTTACAATACATGCATCTACGTTTTTGAAAAAAAAATTTGGTCCACCTCGCCCCGGATCAAGTAGTTCTCGCAGTTCTTATAACTCGAGGTGGTTCTCATTCTAGCGGTCCCCTATATATATATATATATAGGATAATGCTAGGTAGAAAAACCCTCCATTTTGAGAAAACCCTAGAAAACCCAACCTCCCGACATTTTTTTTTGAAAAAAATAACACATGTAATATAAATGTTTTCAAGAGTTTTGGGCAAAAAAAAAAAAAAAACAAAAAAGCACCGAAGGAATGTTTAAAAAAAAACAAATTTCAGCAAGTTTCTGCCTTTTGTGCCTAACACATGTTAGTCACCCGAAGTTTGCTGAAATTTGTTTATTTTTTTTAAAAAACATCCCTTCGGCGCTTTTTTGTTTTTTTTTGGCCCAAAACACTTTAAAACATGTATATTACATGTGTTATTTTTTTCAAAAAAAAAATGTCGGGAGGTTGGGGTAAAAATGGGGGGAGATTTGAGTTTCCAGAGTTTTTCTAAAAACTTAAGGGTTTTCTATAAAGCCCTCCCCTATATATATATATATATATATATATATATATATATATAGGGAGAAGATCATGCGAGAACCACCTCTTATTGTGAGAACCGCGAGAACCAATGTGAACACACCAAAAATGCCTAAAAATAGCTAAAAATCACACAAAATTTTTTTTTTTTGAATTTTTTAATATTTTTTATAAAAAGATCGCTACTTTTCGAAGCAAAAAATTTTTTTTTTTTAAAAAAAAAATATATTTTTTTGGCTTCGAAAAGTAGCGATTTTAACCTAAAAAATATTAAAAAAATCAGAAAAAAAAAATTTTAGATTTTTTTTTTGATTTTTTTAGATTTTTTTTAGATTTTTTTAGGTTTTTGGGGGTTTAGTTTTTAGCATTTTAGCTTTGGGGGGGGGGGGCTTAGGTTTTTTGGGGGTGGGGGAGGGGGGTTTAGGTTTTTTTTTTTGGGGGGGGGGGGTGGGGTTGGGGTTTTTTTAGGTTTTTTTTAGCATTTAGCTTGGG